>OZ018394.1:50133305-51333305 GCA_963969525.1 Ontholestes murinus | reverse complement strand
ATTTAGCATATTTTAAATTTATATTAAAAAGTAAAACGTTTTAACCTCATCGTAGTAATACATTTTTTCGTCATGCATACTTCAATGTTAAACTATATACTAATACCTATAAATAATAAGTTCTTACTGTACGTTTAAGTTCTTCTTATGTAAATGTCTTAAACGTTGGAAATATGACAATCTCGTGTTAATTAATAATTCATTGCCCACGCAGCTGAAATTAATTGTCTATCTTAATCCGATGTGTCACAGACCTGTTGGTCATCATTAGTGCAATGCAATCAGATGACGATAAATCGGAATTGCTGCATGAATCCATTCACTTGCTGAAATTGGTTGATGAAGCGTCGCACCTCCATTACATTTCTAGTGGCATGAAAATGCATATTAAGCGGTGGTTTTACCACTGCATTAATGTCGACGTCAACATAGTTTATCATATATATTTAAATAAATCATTTATCAGAAAGATAATAATATTGATTAATTGAAAAATTAAAATGAAAACAGTTTACACATTTATTAATTCACAGTATATATCAATAAAAGTATTCTTAATCGAAATATTCATAATTTTGAAAAGATTGCTCATTATGATAAAGTGTTTAGTTCTTGGGGGCAGATCTTATAAGTAGTAGGTATATGGTGTTAATATAAAGTCTGTAATCCCAACAGAGAGTAAATAATAATAATAAGTAGATTTCTAAAAGTACACCTAAACACTGAAATTAATTTGTTACAGAAAGGTGACAAATGAACTGTTTTGAGAATTACTGTACTTTATTTTCATATCTGCAATTATTTTTTTTATTTAGCTATTAGATGTGAATTTATTATTTATTAGTTATATAATGCAAATTAGATTATACTTCGTAATTTTTCCTCTTATACTTCGACCAGTTAAATTTGTCATTCGTACTACTAAAAAAAACCTTTATTGGCATCAAAAATTATAAACATACTAAAACACAATAAAATAATAATATTTCTTCCCTCTCCTCCCTCTCCTCTTTAAATATTTTTTTCTTCTTCTTTCTCCTTTTCTTCCCTCTACCCGTCATTCGTCTTCCCTTCCCTTCTCTTCTCCTTTTCCCACCCCAGTCTTCTCAACACCCTTACCGTGGCCCCATCATCTCTCATCCATTCCACTACATTTCTACATCCTTCCACCCATCCCACATTTACTCCCTTACATTCCTCCGCCAAGTACACCCACGTATCCTTCCCTTCCTTGCATAACACACATTCCCCATAACCTTCACCCATCCAACTCTTTCTTCCTCTCTCGTCCGACCCGCATCTTGCTCTCGCCATGATCGCTTTCTACTCTGTCCTTAGATTGACCCCCTCAAGATATCTTGGTCTGCTCTTATGCACCTGCCACCTCATTGTACTCACTGTTACCTATCTGATTCTGCCTCTCCTGTCTCCTCACCTCTTTCACTTTCTCGTGCACCCATCCTACCACATTTACCCCTTTCTTCAACCATTCCCTTACAATCACCTCAGACAAGCCCACTCTTTCATACATCCCCTTCCTCGCTATCTTCCATCTGCCCTGACTTGCATTCATCCATTCCCTCCATACCTCCTTCACTAGCCTTCCCTCCCCCAGGCCACTTACTCTCATATCATACCCAGCCACTCTCTTTACACACCACACACTTTTTCTATTCGTTTCCTGAAGGAGTATGTAACCCGGGGTCGATTTCTCCACCCCTAACCTCTGCCTCAGGAAGCCCCGCTGCTCACTCTCAACCCTTTCTTGCTTCCTGACCCCCCACACTTCCACTCCGTACAATAAAATAGATCTCACACACGCATCCCACAAACCATACGTAACACTCACATTTCCTTTAAACCAACCACCCCATTTCTCCCTCACCACGCCCCACGCCTTCCTTGCCTTTTCTTGCACCCACCTTGCATGTTCATCATATCCTCCCGTCCCCTTAAACATAAAGCCTAAATATTTAAACCTTATTCCTAAATCTCATCCATTTCGTTTTCTTAACATTCACTTGCAAACCTCACCTGTCCATATACACTTCCTTTCTCTTTAGCATCCCTTTCATTCCTTCCCATTGCCTCGCCATTAGAATCATGTCGTCCGCGTACCCTAGTGTCCATACCTTTCTCTTCCCAATTAACATCCCCCCATCCTGTCCTTTTCTTAGAAATTCTTCCAAATCCCCTATGTACAAATTAAAGAGCACCGGGCTGAATGGGAAACCCTGCTTTAGACCCTTCCACGTTCTAAATCTTTCCGCGCACGTCCCTCTCACCTTCTCCACACACCACGTTTCCTCATACATTCTCCTTATGAACTCAACCATACCTCCACTCAGATAAAAAAAACACCGCAAATATACTTCCTTTCTCTTCCAACACTCGTTCCACTGGCCTGGCCAGGGTAAATAACTGTTCCCCTTCATTTCCTGAACCATCCCTGCGTTTCGTCAATAAGTTTTTTCTCCTCCGTTTCCTTCTCGAGCCTCCTCCTAAATTTAACAGCATCGCTAACTTGCATCCTATGTTTATTATCGTTATTCCTCGGTAATTATCTATTTCGTTAATGTCACCGCCTTTGTGGCCCGGGCACACCTTTCCCTTCTGCATTTATCAGCCCACTCTTTTATCTCTATCCCCGTTTGTTTTGCCCCTTCCCCCTCTTTAGTATCCTCCACATCTCTGCCTCGTTCTTACATGCCTTTAGTTCTTCTACCTTTTTTTCTATCAACCTTCTCTTCTTCTCTTCACACATCTTTTCGTACTTTTTCTTTGTTTCCCATAATTTTCCCTCTTCGCCGCTTCCTTCTTTGTATTTGTTTCTCACTCTCCTCATCTCTGCCTTTGCCCTTCTGCACTCCTCATCAAACCACTCCTCCTTTACTCCCCCTCTTACTTCCTTACTCCGACCGCAACTCTTTATTACTTCCTCCATTGCTTCCATTGACTCCACTTTCTCCCACTCGATTACCATCAACCTCTCTCTCATCCTTCTTATCGCTGTTTCCCTGCTCTCTGGTCTCGTCACTTCTTGTTGCACTCCCTTTTCCTTCTTGTTTCCTGTCAGAATCTCTACCCTTATGGGCCAGTGATCCGAGCCTTCTACTTCATCTACCTCCATCCATCTCACGTCCCCCCTATCGCATCCCTTTGTCAACATGTAGTCTATCACCGACCCTCCCCTTGGCCCCACATGGGTTAATCTCCCTTCCCAATCTCCTACCGTACATCCCTTTAACACCTCCCACCCCTCCCCCAACGCCCATTCTTGCAACCTCCTTCTCTCGGCATTCACGAACTTATCTTGTGACGTCCTCTTGATCCCTTCTCCTTCCTCATTTATCCCTTCTCTAATTCTCCTAGTCTAGCGTTGAAATTCCCCCCAACTATATATCTTCCTCCGTCTTTTGTCTTCTCCTCAATCTCTTTGCTAATATCTCCCCAATTCTTGTTTACGTATACCATCCCTAATGTTAAATCTCTCTTTCCCCTACCACGTCTCACCTATCCCACGTCTCCTTCTCCCTTCATGTACTACTAATAGTGCATTAATTTTGCTAGCAAAAAATCTAAAGTGCTTTTGACTTTGTACTAATCATTTTTAAAAGTATGATATTTAAATACTGTTGTAGCTATTATAATATAATGTAAACTTAAAAACAAGTGAATACTTTTCCACTACTACCTGTTCACCCTCAATAGCTTTGATATAAAATCTCCTATACTTCATCTTATAACAAAATAATAAATGTAACACAAAATGAATAAAAATTAATAAGATTAATTATATTAATAAATTGCAATTATTTTTTAATCGGGATGTATGAACGATTTGCAGTGGGTTAAGCAATCTCAGGCCATCGATAAAATTTAAGCTTAGTTAAATGCTTTTGTACGAGGAATTTGGGAATAAGAAATAGTTTTCAATTTTTGTCATAGTTTCGTCCGTAGATATTATGTTATCAAAAATGTCATTTATGTATATTATGAATAAAGTTTGACCCAAAATGCTCCCTTGGGGAATTCCTGCAGTTACATTCGAGATGTTAGACTCAATACTATTACCTTCTCTAAAATATTGAGCTTTTTGCTTTCGATTTTGTAGATATGATTTTATTAAGTTATGGCTCTTATACCATACTTATTTAGCTTATTTAGTGGTATTTAATGATCTACATAATCGAAAGCTTTCGTCAAGTCCAAGAATATTCCTAATGGAATGTCCATAGTGTCTATTGCATGTCCTATGATATTTATTAGTTTCACTAGAGCCGTACTGATTGATTTGTGCTTAATGCTGTAGTTTTATGAAATAGATTATGTTTATGGAAAATGAGATAAGTCTGTTATTTTTGACTCTTTCGAATATTTTCGGAAAGTGTGTTAGTAGATTGATTGGCGTAATGTTTGAAAAAACCTTTGAATTGAAAATTGGTCTAACTATCGACATTTTTAGATTACCTGGAAACTCTCCAGTTTCAATACATCTGTAAAGGGTGTCACAAATTAATCTGAAATTTTAAACGCCATTTTTTGTGTGGCGAACTTAGAGTACTAATCACACGATCGAGCAACGCCTAGAAATTGTAAAAATTTATTACAGAAATGGTGAAAATTTTGCAGAGACGGTTCGAAAAGTCTTTTGGTTATCATAACGTACCATTTCGCAACACTGTGGTGCATTTAATAAAACAAGTTGAGGTTAGATGTTCAATTCTAACCTCGAAAAGCAGTGGCCGTTTTCGTACCGGTCGGTCGATTGACAACATAGCCGCAGTGAGTGCGAGTGTTGATGAATGTCCTTCCACCTCGATACCAGCAGACCATGCGCAGCGCCGTACATTCGCCAATTGGATAAAGAAGCATCACCAAATCGATTGTCATCTTCAACGATGAGGCGCATTTTCAACTTACTGGCCACGTGAATAAACAAAACTGTCAAATTTGGGGGGACCGAAAATTCTCAAGTGATCGAACAGCTTCTCCTTTCTTAGTTCCTTAATTTCATTCTTCATCTCAAGTACTAGTTGAAGGCATATTCTCTGTTTTTCGCAGCAGTGACTGGCAATTACTCTAAACTTTTCTTCGCTTTTCACAAAGCTTGAGTGTTGCATATTGCGCAGGTAGATAACACACATTTGGAAGCTATTCTGAAATTTATAATATTTCATTTATGGTCTTATTTAACACTTTGCCGCCCGGCGAAACCACAAAAACTATCGCTCAGCGGCCGTCGACACCACATTGGTGTTGTGCCCAAAATATCATCCAGCGGCTGAGTACACCACATTGGTGTAATGTAGTATCATTTGCATTGTGTTGGTGATCTGTCGTGTTCAATCAGTTTAAGAATAAGATACACATGTCAGCATGTTTTTTGTTTTATAAGTACTTTTCATCATGGCAGACCAAAGAGAAGATACAAATATTCAAGATGTATGCGCGGTCGACTTGTCTGACGTTCCAATCGACTTTTTCTCTTGGAAAGATGACAATGTATATCCAAAAAATGAAAGTGAAACAGAAACAAGTGAAGTAATCTGAATTAGTGCAAAGTGTTAACACAAACCTTGAAAGAGTTTGTGTTCGGATTGTTATTAATCACGAAATTATTTGTTTTGTATTTGTGAAATAAGTCCATTCATCATATCCGGATCAGTCAGTCACATATAATGACATATTATTAATTTTTAACTTGGTATCATTAGCTACAAGGAAGAATATATTGTAGTAACGGTCGCCACCATTCTTAGGAATATATTATCGTTAAAGACTCAAATAATACATAATAAACTAAATGATCCTAAGCTATTTAACCTAATTAATATTCATACACCTAGATATTTTAGTCGAATGACCATGACATTCTTCTGTAATGACAGTCAAAAAAATTTAAATTATAACTCCCTGATAAATACTATGATGCGGACTTCAACAGTATCACTAAATTTGCTTTACATTTTCAATTGTACCTATGTATTGAAATTTTAAAGAAAACTGTCGCAGAACTTTTTCTATTATAGCTATAAATATAACCAATTTTAACTTCTAAATGTTAAATAAGCCGATAGGTTTATGTTTTAATGTGCACATTTTTATGTTATGTAATAAACTACTGTTTATTTATATTTTTTTCCTATAATAGAATAATTGTATATCTGTTGGGAAATTAAAAAAATGTTATTATTATTATATAGGGTAGGTGAATGTTCAGTATCCCACTCTCCAATTTTTTATAACTTAAGCGACGGTTTTCAATTAAAAACAAAATAAAATCAACGATTAGGTGTTCGCAAACAGATTTTAATTTCCCACTAATATTATCTTCTATATCGGCGGGTAATACAATTTGAAGTAAAAGAAAATTGCGTTGGAAATTTAACAAAGCGTTTAATTTAATAAAAACAATGAATTTATCCCGGTAATTAAGGTTTCCAGTAATTTGCATGCAGACGACTCTTCCGTTCCATTTTTCCCTGCTATGGGGCCGGGTCGGCGCGAGGGGAGTAAATTACGCATTGTATATGGGGACGGTTTAATTTTCCTGCTTTTAAATAAATTTCGCGCGATATAACGCCACCATTGCCTTAACCTTCTTCTCGCGACATTGCCGAGGAATAGGGCTCATTACATTTTCTAATTGCACTGCTTCCAGACCCTGACCTTCCTTACAACCTTCGGAAGGGGGGACTCTGAAAAGAAAATACCTCCCGTGTTTGAAAATACTTTCTTTACGTGCCCCCACTCGCTCTTTCTCTCTCGTTCAGACTAATTAATTTCGTACAGCGGAATGTTTGTGTTATATAATTAGCGAGATAATTAGCAGGGCGCCAGCATTCATTCGCCGAAGATCTTTTTTTTCCTATTTAAAATGTTTGATTGTTTGTCATTCTTTAATAAAACGGGTATAATGAGTGCTCTTGAATTAATTTTGGGGATGAGATTTTATTGTTTCTAGAAAATAATAAAGAAAAAAAATAGCCGTTAAATATATCAAATGAAACGTTTTATTTCGTTAATTGAAACCGCGTTAAGATGTTGAACATCCATATTCATTTGTTTAATAAGGTTATTAAAAAGCGAAACTAGTTGAGAAAATTAGTGAAACAAACCAAGTGTAATTAATTTAAAACCTTCATCAGTAGTAGTTTAAAAATATTTCACTAAGTGATAAATGAGAAAGTCATTCAAGAAATGTGCTGTTTTTCAAAACATAAAAGAATATGAATGGTGACTGCTGAAGAAATAAGAGCCGCATATATATTTATGATTTCGATAAAAAACAAAGTAGTTTTCTATGATAAATAAATTTCTGTAAAGTATTTTTTTATTAGATAGATTAATATATCTTGTTATCATAAATAAGTATTTTATTTATGTACAGTTTCCACCTGTGCAAGGTCATTATCAAACTTTGAAACAGTTTGCAAATGATCTTGAAAAGCACTGAATTTAAAAATTAATAATAAATAAAACTATACAAATTAAATATTGAAACGCGTCTCGAAAATCGAAGATCGGCAATGTTTCAATTCTAACTGGAATTGATTCATTCTCGTGGCGGCCTTCCAACAGGAAGGACGCACGTAATTACGACATAGCTGCACTGAAGAGCTGTGATACAGCGAAACACGTGTCTGCAGATTGTCTTACATAACACTTTTCGAGACGCGGTTAAGAAACGATAACACCACAAAATTGTTACATAGTGCTAAATATAATTTTAGACATGTAACGACAGCTAACAGTTATATCATTGAATCCCTGGCGGTGCTTTAGTACGGGGAGTAGTTGTTTTAACTGTTAGCTGGAGTTTTTACATTATTATGTAAAACATTAGTGCAGAAATGCTCATAGAGATTTATTAATCTCAATATTAATTATTAAATAAAACTATGTTTTAACCAGAAATATCTTCAAAAGGTCACGAATAAAAATATTGTTTGTATATTATACAAATTATATCTATTAATCTAACTTATTTAAAATGCACCATAAAGTCATTCCCTCACAGTGGCGTATTCAGGGGGGGGGAGGGGGTAATTGGGTAATTACCCCCCCTAAGAATTATTTATTCGCTTATTTTGTTTTTTCTTAAAAATTACTAATATTTCAAACAAACAAGTTAACTGTTGGTAATTCTAGTCAGCGATCTATGACAGTGCAGTTTTCCATGTACACAAATTAAAATTATCTGCGCAAGCACCGTTAGAAAAGTGATGACGTCCTTTGCACGGGGGTTCCCCTTTCTAATAATACCCGACATATATTGATACTATTCGCCTCTTTGGTATCGTAAATCGTTACATTGTTTTACATTAAAAGAGCGCGATTCACATTTCTTAGTTTAATTTATAATATTTCTTGTCTTACTTGGTTTAAATGTAAAAGATAGAAACCGAAACTGTTTACACGTCGCATGTAAATCCTAAATTTTTAGTGATTGCTGATAAATTACCAATTTATTATAATTCGATCAATTATACATAACGTATTTTTTTGATTTTAGGAATAATATATGCATTCTTTTAAATTTTTTTATTCCTGATTTTTGTTGTAATTAAATTAGTAAATGAAAATTGATAATCTACGTTGGATTCATTTGTTCAGAAAATTAAAAAAACACGATTTTTCAACAAATAAAGATCGATCTATGTCAACAGTCAATTTAAATCATCCATCTACATCTTCATTGACATTTAGCAGTAGAAATCTTCACTAGGTTGTTCCCATCATGAGAAAAAGAAGCATACAACATGTACATATAGTAATGTTGAAATGTACATTCATATAGTTAAATTTAGTAATGTTAATGAAATTGAGAAATTTCGAATTTTAAATTGTAAAAGATACTTTTGTTTTACCCTATTCTGTACATAAAAAGGAGGAAGGATATTAAATATTACTTGTCTGGAAAACATTTTAGACAATTTAATTGGTTAATCTTTTCTAATCATTTAAACAGATTCTTTTGCAAATATTGCTTCTTTTTTACAAAATTTGGTGAGTTGCACCAACAAGTGCCATTGCAAAAATAAGTATCTCAGACAGTATCTCAATATTCTAAATTATCAGGTAAAAATGTTGTGTTATAAAAATATTACCATAAAAATTCAATTGTTTATGCGAAATTGTTTTATAAAATCACGAGATATAAGAAATAAATTAAATATGGAAAGACTTCGACAAATTGAAGAAAATAGACAGATTAAAACCAATAATCAAAAGTATCATATTTAGGGGAAACAAAATATTCCCTTACGAGATCACCGTGCTGCTGGTTCTCTCTTAAATACAAAATCTATTACAAACGAGGGCAATTTTTGTGAAATTCTACATTTCGAATTGCATCTGGTGACAACTTTAAAAAATCATTTGGAAAACCATTAAACATATTTCACAAATGTCTCTTGAAATACAGTGAATTTGAGTAAATAGAGTAAATAAAATGAATCTTGCTCTAATAACTTTATAAATAACATTATTGATGTTTTATCCAACAAGGGGAAAAATACTGCCACATCTTTTAAACAATTTATAATGATGCAGTCAATATTTTAAACGAATTACAAATTTAAATGACAAAACTGCGAATTACCAAATGCCAGAGGAATAGACCAAACCTGGATAAACCTATTATAGCAGATTATTTTTATTTATCTTTTTCCCTTTTATCCATTATGGGTGTCAGACTTATTTTCTACAATATGTCTCAGTTAATTTCTTTTACACTTCTTTACCACTGTTGCGTAGCTTGTGCTATTTTCTTATTTCTTTCCATTCTATTCCTTTTCTTTCCGCTGCTTGATGCTTGATGTACTTGCTCGTTCCAACCATTGGTCTTCCTAATTCCCTCTATCTTTCTTAGGTATCTCATTTCCATTGCATTGTTTTTTTTGTTATTACTCTCTGTGGTTACTCACGATTCACTACTATAATCCATCCGTTGGATCTTCCGTCCTACGTCACAAACTATCGCTTCAAAAAACGAAAGTTTTACAGTGCGTTCTTTTTCTAACGCATTTGGTTTACTTTATCAGACTGAATGTTTTTGTGTCGTTTCTCGAAGCGATATTTTGTGACGTAGGACGGAACATCCAACGGATGGACTATATATAGCAGTTAATGTCTTTTAAATACTTCTGTTTTTATTGTTTTTGCAATCTCTTTTTTCTCTAAGAATGTTTTCTTTATTGTGTTGTAGATCATTCCTGCTTTGCCTAGTTTTTCATCTTTTTCTGATTCTATCTTCCCTAAATAAAAATAACAAACAGTTTGTTATTGATAATGTTCACCTTGTGAACGAAATGTACATTTAACAATTAATAAACAAGTGAAGTAAGGAATAAACTGTGTGTTATTTTTATTTACAAAACACTTCACGTAAACTCGAACCAACAATATTGGTTCTATCTTCCCTGTTTCCTCTATTGTTGATCCCAGGTATTTAACCCTATTTTGTGATTGCTCTCTTTTGATGATATTATATTTATCTTTTCCAGCTCTTTTTTGAATATTTCCAGGTTTTCTTCTGAATCTGCTATTAATGTTATGTCGTCGGCAAACATTAATACATATTTGCATTTTTAATAGTTTTTAATATTTCTATACCCTATCTTTGTGCTTTCGGCTCTTTGTTTACTATTTCTTATTGCTTCGTCATTAAGTGATGCAAATAGTAACGGGGTTAATATACATCCTTGTCTCAGTCCTGTTTTTGTCTTGAACTCCTCTGATTATTTATTTCTTATTCTTACTTTATTTTTGTTATTTCTTTATTATATTTATAATGCTTTTTTATCCTTCTTGTCTCGAGTATATGCCATATGTCCTCTCTTCTTACCCTGTAATACGCTTTTTTAGGTTGATGAAGCATATGTGTAAATCTTTTCCCTTTTTAATCATCTTTTCTGTTACTTGTCTCATTATGTATATTAAATCTTGTTTGCTTCTATTTATCTGAATCCGCGTTGTTCTTCTCCCAGCTGTTGATCTAATTTTCCTCTTATTCTTGCTTCTATTAACCTAGTAAAAAATTTTCCTGGTTTGATTGTGAGTGTAATACCTCTGTAGTTATCATATATTTTTGTGTCTCCTTTTTGTGTATGGATATTATAATTCCCTTGTTCCATTCCTCGGGTATCTTGTGATTTTTGATAATGTCATTTACTATTTCCAATTATTCTTCCTTCACCTTTCCCCATATATTTCATTATTTCGGCTGTGATGTCACCTGGAGATTTTTTGATTGCTGCTTCCAGTTCTTCGATTCTTATTTCGTTGATTCCTCCATTTGTTTCACCTTCTATATCTCCGTGCTGGTCTGTTTTGGTTATTTCATTAAAGAATTCTTTCCATCTTTCTAATATCTTCTTTTCTTCTGTTATTATATTTACGTTTTTATATTTTATACTTGGCTGGGTTAATGTATTTTAGTTTCTCATTTGTTTAATAGTGCTGTTAAACATCTTTTTGTTTTCTGTGAACGTTTCTTTCAGTTTCTTAACGAACTGCTCCCAGGATTGCTTTTTTGCTATCTTGAATTTTTGTTCCACATTTTTATTTGCTATTATATATCTTCTATAATCTTATTCTTTCCTTGTTTCCTTGTTTAAGTTTTCCAATTCTCTTCTTTTGTTTTTACAAATTGTTTTACTTCTTCTAACTGTCACCTGTTTTTCTTCCTCTGTTTGTTTGATATAGTGATTGTTTCACATCTTTCTTGGGCTGCTTCACTTATGATTTCTTTGGTCTTTTTCTCTATTTTTGATTGGTATTCATTCCTAGTTTCTTTCTTTTCAATTTTTGGCTTTATGTGTTTTTTTATTATTGTTTTCGACTTCGTATACTTCAAGTTTTCAGCTTCTGTGTTAATTTATATTTTTACCAAGTAGTGGTCGCTCCCTATTTCAGCTTGTCTTATTACTTTAACATCTTTCACCTTTTCCATTCTTCTGCGTCTAATAAGGAGTAGTCTTTTATTTCTCTTTTCTTGGTCTAACTTCTCTAGTGTGTTTATGTATGTATTTGAATTTTGTGTTTGTCATAATGAGGTTGTTTGCTATACATAATTCTATAATTGTTTTTCCATTTTCGTTTCTATTCTCATCTCCATACTTTCTTCTGTATATTTTTTGCTCTCTCTCTTCTTTTAGTTCTTTGTCATTTCTCTCATGGAGTCTTTAAACATGCTCTTTAATTCCTCCATTATCACATCGTTCTTAGATATATTTAGATTTTCCTTCTCCGTGAGTTTTTTTTTCTGTTTTCATCTTCCTTTGTTTTATTTTTGTATCCTGTTGTTATGACAACGTTTTGTTTCACTGCTTCGGTTTTCTATCTTTTTCTATTCTCCATTGCTCATTTGGAATCCTTGGAATCCATAATTAGGGCTGTCGATATCTCTTTCTCTTTTTGTACTCATTTGTTTTTTTATTTCCCACTTCCTTTTAGTTTTATATATTTTAACACTACTTATTTACTTTTTTATGGACTTTTGCACGTACGTGGTTCGCTGTTTTAAGTTCCTCTGAACTGAACAGAGGATTACTATCGAATTAATATATATTTACCTCTCCTGAATAATATTATTACAGATCTGCAATACAGATTTGATAAAGACACGATGAATTTGTTCAAATTTAACACAACAATACCTAGTGTTTTATTGATAACAAACTGGCGAAGATTTAGATGTCACTTCAAAATCTGTTGCAACATATTTAAATAAAATTTTACCTGAAAACGTAACATGTGCAATAGCAATTAAGTCTGAATTGGCATTTTGGAAATTACAATGGCAAAAGAAAAAGAAAATCAAAGAACAATTACCAGAAAATGCTTTAGATGTATACAGAAAATATGACCCGAATATTTACTGAACATAAAAATAATTTTACAAATATTATGTACTCTTCCTGTTAGCGTTGCTTCTGCAGAAAGAAGTTTTTCTGCACTGAAAAGATTCAAATGGTGGCTGCGAGCCACTATGTCTCAAAAAAGTCTAACCGAGTTAGCTGTATTACATATTCATTGATATATGGATATTAATATTGACAATATTATTAAAAAGCAAAGAAAATCGTTTTTTTAATAAATTTAGTTACAAAAATCTGTTTCAAATTTTACAAAATATATTATTATGATTTTATATGTGCTATATTTATTTCGGGTGTGATATTATTTTGTTTATATTTAAAAATAATAGAATTATATTTTATTTATTTATAGAATAAAAAAATATTTTCATTTTTTCAAATTACCCCCCCTAAGCCAGTTGACTGGAAACGCCCTTGTTCCCTTAAGAACCATTTTGATATTATTATATGCATTTTTTGTTTATTTGTTAAATTATTCTATGTTTAATTAATTTGTAATTGGATAAATAACGCCTATTTATTTATCTTTTCGACTATATCTTTCTTGCCGTTGAATTCTCAGGAGCCGCTACTCATACATTTCACAAGCAGAGTTTCAAGCCATTAGGGCATAAATTAATGCATAAATACAGTAAAACGGTCGGATAGTTTGAACTTTGAGAGGTCATTACTAAATTATGTTCGAAATATTAAGTGCGAGCGAGGGTCGAGTGCCCGAAAAGTTTGACCAGACCGGCGCTCGTCCCTTTTAACAACAACTTCGAAGTCCCCTCTCTTACGTAGACGGCCAGAAACCTGATAATATTCCTAAAGCGTAAAAAGTGCACAAAAGTACTCACCCTTGAAGTGTTTGGGACAGCAGACGAATTCAACACCGCTGAAGAGAGAAATTCCGCAGGGTAGGAGCATGGCGAAGGAGCGCAGCTGAAGTCCTCTCTCCTGGCAGGCGTTGGCGGCCGTCGCGTTCCACCGACCGAACGTCCAGCAGTTGCTCTGGTTGTGGATGTGATCGAACAGGCAGTTTTCGGGGACCAAAAGCGCATCCGATTGGAATGGACCCTCTGTAATTAAAAAAATATATATTGAAATGACGAAAAATATTACAAGATAAAAAAATATATTATTATTATAACGTATTATTTGTAAGTTACCTTTGACCAAAGCAGGTTTTAAAATTATATCTTGTTAGTAAACAGTTATAATACATTTAATATAACGTCATGATATAAGGGTGATCACTTGTCTGTGGAAGGATATGGGTTGAGTGGAAGATCATTAAGAAGCAGTGAACTGTATATATTTAGTTAAATATGTTAGCAGGAATAACAAGCCAATAAAGAATAAATAATATATTTATATTTTTACAATTTAGTTCAATTATTAACAACTAGTTCAAGGATGCATAATTTTAGTAGCTCGATTACTAGATGAAGGTGTATTAGTTAAATGAGTTTTAGAATGTTTGAAGAGCATCGGAAATAATTAATACTTCACTATCTGATATAATACATTTAGGCAAACCGAATCCTACAAAACTTCTGGACTATACCTTTATATTTTATTGCTATTGATATAATATAGACTTACTAGGCATATTTCTAATATTGGAACATGTTTCACAATTTTTGCATATTTTTTTAATGTCACTATCTAGATCTGACCACCACACATATGATCTAGTAAGCATTTTGATTTTATGATACCCTTAAGATGTTCATGTATCTCGTTTGATACATAATTTTAAAATTTGAGTGGCATTACTGATGTTTCCATTAGACAAATTTCAAAAACTGAACCTTTCCTTTTTGCAAAATAAAAACTTTATGATTGTGATTAAGCCATCCACTAAATACATAGTATATTATTTTTATCATTTCATTTCTAATTGATAAAATTTGTTATTGTTCAATCATAGTCAAATTTTCTGCATTTTTTTAAATTAAATTTAAATAATGCGATTTATGCTATTGATAATCTTTTTAGTAAAGCTTCACATTCATGATAAACTATCAGCCATGTTTTTGTTGGTGTTGATAATATATTCAATTGTAAAACTAAATAAAAACTATACAGAAATATATATAGAAATATACACACCTCATTTTTATTGGTCAGTAGAATAACATTTGCATTTATTTTACTAAACTACGTTAAACATTTGCTATGCCCAAGAAAGATTTCAGCTCGCTGATATTTTTAGGTTGTGGTCAATTATTGATAGTCTTTGCGTGTCCAGATGTAGTATGGAAATAACTGATTGATTTCTGCACATAACTACTCGTACATTATCTATTTTTAAACATAAAATATATTCAGATTTAAAAACGAATTCTAATTGTTCTATGTGATGTAAATCATTTCTATCAGTAATAAGAATATTGCCTAAAAAGCAAACTACATCAACCAAACACAATTCGAAATGAAGAAAAACTAACAGTGGCTTCTTTGTAAATTGTGTTTTGGAATCTTTCAAATATATTTTTTTAAATCCTCCGCATTTTTGATAATGTAATCATTATTTTTCATAAAGTTTTGCTTTTTTTCTTTAAAGAAAACAAATATATTTTTTTAAATTAACAATTATTTTTGTGCTATTATCTGCGTTAATGACAACTATTGTCCTTTTGTAAATTTTTAAATGTGCCTTCATAAAACTCAATTGTTTTCAATTATTTGTAACATAATATTTATGTTTTTATTTTAAAAATTATCATCTTTCACTAAATAATTTTAAATAATTTTTAGGTAATTGTTGAAGATATTAAAAAACAATTAGAAATAAATGGTGGTGTGGCCATCATAGTACCTTCCCTGCACTATGCAATTTATCTATATATTTAAAAAACGCTGATATTAACAAAAACAGCTGGTCATTAACAAATAAAATTTAAAAAAAACAAACATTCTTGGTAGAATTTTTGAAGAACTGGTGATCACTAATTTTTGGTTACTGTAATATTTCAATGCCACATATTTCAGAAATGTATCCAGTAAAATCCATTAAAATTCATAAGCTGGGTTTCAAAAAAATCTAAGTAAACACTTCAAAATGATTTAAGAAAGAACAAAAATTTTTCTTCAATATTTCAAATCCACGTGTTTCAGAATTATCCTGCTAATTCAATCCAAACCCATCAGGTTGTTTTCAAAAATTTCTAAAAACAAACACTTCAAATAGATTTTTTTTAAAAAACAATCAATTTTAGAGGAAATTCTTGGTAAACTGGTGATCACTAGTTTTTTCTTTCTTCAATATTTCAATGCCACATACGTCAGAAGTATATCCTGCAGAGATTATCAAAATTCATGAACACTTCAAAGTGATATTTATCAAAAATATCAACAAGTTTAAGTGGAAATTCTTGAAAAAACTAGTGATGATTAATTTTTGATTTCTTAAACATTCCAAAGCTACCCGTTTCAGATATAATTGCTACAAATTCCATCAAAATTCATAAAGTGAATTTCAAAAAATTCAAATGAAAAGATATTTAAGTGATTTTTATAAGAAGATAAACAATAAATTTCAGTAAAAATTCTGGAAAAACTGGTAATATTTATTTTTTGGTTTCCTAAATATTTTAAAGCCATTTCAGGAATATAAAATAAAATAATAATAATTCATTTAACGGAATCTCCTTTTACAACAATAATATTTGCATAATATTACAACAAATGACAAAACAAAAAAACAACAGAAAGCGCATACAGTTAGCTAAGCCTAGGTATCTAGCCCCAAATGGTTTAACAAGAATATAAATAAAATGTATGTAACATGCTCTATCACAGATGAAGTGAGTGCAAATATATCATGAAAATTCCATCAAAATTCATGGGATGATTTTCAAAATATTCAGAATCACTTCAAAATGGGTTTTATTTTAAAAATAAAACAACACATTTTACTGAAATTTTATAAGAACTAAGGACCATAAACTTTTCGTTGCTTCAATATTTCAAAGCCACATACTTCAGGAATATATCCTGTAATAAAAATATGGAACATAAGAAGTGCTTTTTTTCATCAAACTTATACATCCTGTTCCATTAAGAATGTAGCATAACAAGCTATACCTTTATATATCCTGTATATTCCATCTAAATTCATCGAGTAGTTTTGAAAAAATTTAAAGAAAACCTACAGAGTATTTTTTATATAAGAAACAACAAATTTTAGTAGAAATTCTTGAAAAACTAGTGATCATTAATTGTTGATTTTTTTATACCTTTAAGTCACATATTCAGGAATATATCCTGATAATTCCATCATAATTCATTCTAAGATTTTAAAATATTTTATAAGAAACAAAACATTTTAATACACATTTTTGAAAAAAACAATTGATCATTAATTTTTGGATTCTTATTTCAATATTTCAAAACCACAAGTCTCAGGACTATATCGAACAAGGGACATCAAAATTCTGAGGATGTTTATCAAAAAATTCAAAGAAAAATACTTCAAAGTGATATTTATAAAAAAAAACAACAAATTTTAATAGAAGTTTTTTAAAAACTACTCGCAAGTTAAACACTTTATGAAAAAAATATTTAAATAAAACTTGTTCAGTTTCTCATTCTCTTTAATTTGTGTTTAAATGTTTTCATAATATTTTTCATATTTAGAAAAATATCGACAAAACACAAAAAAAGGGGCCTCGAGTAAACATCCACTTTTCAGTTCCAGTTTTTAGCGAGAAAACCTTATGTTTAAAGTTTCATCTCAAACGGATCATTCATTTTTTTGAGCTAGAGCGCCCACAGACCGTCTCATTCACGAAAACAATACTTTTCCTATATATTCTATATAGGGAAATTAATAAAGCAAAAAAGTGAATTTTCGTCAATTTTAATTTTGGGATTTGCAATTCTGATAATCGGTTTTTATGAATCAATAAATAATTTTTTGGAATCTATCAAATGTTTTCTTCTTTCGTGAATCTCTACGTTTCTGATAATTATAAATTGATTTTTATGAAGGTCCATATGTTCTTTCTTTACTGTTTTTGACCACTACCAATGGATTTTGTAGTCGTTTTCTGTTGTTTCGTTTTTTTCTTAATAATAATAATATTTTTGAGAATTTGCAGATGTTTTTTTTAATAATTACTAATTATTTTTACGCTATTTTTTAAGTCATTGTTTTTTTTTAAAAATATTAACACGTCTTGGCTTGGCCACTAAATAATTTCGATTTTGGCGTATGAAAGAAAAGTCTATCCCTATATGAAATATAGGGGAAGTATTGTGATCCTGATTTTTTTGCGGATATATCCGTTTTGAGGTCCCCAAAGTCCATTTCACTGATTTCTGAAAAAAAAATGTGTCTGTCTGTCTGTTTGTCTATCTGTCTGTCTGTCCGTGGGCGCTGTATCTCAAAAACGTTAAAAACTGGAACTGAAAAGCTTTTGGTGAACATTCAAGAACCGGAAGTGGATATTTACTCGAGGCCATTTTTTGTTTCTTGCCGATATTTTTTATAATATGAAAAATATTACAAAACTTTTCAAACAAAAGTTAAAGGGAATGAGAAACTTAACAAGTTTTGTTTAAACATATTTTTCATAAAATTCTTAACTTCTGAGAAAAAGAATAAATATTGAAAATTCTGACATTTTTTAAGAATTTCTACTAAACTATTAGAGCTACAAGAAATTTATATAACAAATAGTTACAGAGAATTCAAAAGTGAACAAATTACTAAGAATAGTCTTTTTACGTAAACCTCATAGTTTTAGAGAAAAATATAGGGAAAGTACTATGATGGCCACATTACCACAAACAAATATTTACCATTTTGTTTAATGACCCTTCGCCATCTATCTTGCAACTTCATGATTCTGCGTTCGTAGAATTTTTGGTCTTTTTCAGCAAAAAACTGAGCCAGGTGAGATTTAAGGTCTTTTTTTATAATTTAAAAATTCTGCAAACTACGGAATAAATGGTTGTTCGATGGTGCCAGATCAGGGTAAAATGAGAGATGTAACATCACTACTACGCAACAAAGCTCCAGTAATTTCCCACTTATGGGCAAAGATGTGTGGGGTTACACATTGTCATGGTGGAACACTACTTTGCGATTTGCCAATTCTGACCGTTCTTATTTGATTGACTCATCTAGCTGTGTAAGTTTTTTGCAGTACACATCTGAATTGATCGTTTAGTGCCTTGCAAGCAGCTCAAAATATAAAATACCTTTAAATGCCTTGCTCAAAATATAAAATACCTTTGATAACATGATTTTTTTCTGAAACTTAGCTTTCGACGTTTTTCGATGGTTTTCATAAAAATTAATTTTTACTTTTATGCTCCTAGCTTGTCCTTTATAAATTCTACTTGTTTCTATTATCCACGAGCAAATTCCAACATTTTAGAAAAGTCTCCTATAAACAGAATATGCATATTTCATAACGGGATTGCATCTAATTGGACATATTTAACTGTAGCTTGAGCCGATTTAAAACTTTTTTGTATAATCAATAATTTCTAATATAGTATATGATCACTGTAATTTTGTTTAATAGTTTCATGTATGTATGTCATTATGCTTGTAAATACATGATAATATTAGTTCTTTAGAAAGAAATCGCTCCTGCAAAGTAAAAATCTGCCAGTTTCACTCCTATTAATTTAAAATCTAACGCATGCTTCCACTCTACAATCTGCACTCTCATCTCTTCAATCATGGCTGAATTCGCTTAGAACATAGTTCTCCAAGTGGTATATTGAAATAAAGCTTCTCGTCCCTTTCCACAGAATAACTCCTTCATCGCCCAAAATCAAAATCCGTTTGTCAAAATTTTCCCTCTCCCCTACCTTAGAATAATATTCGACTCCAAATGAATATGTAAATCCCATGCTCTTTCTATTAAATCCCAACTCAAAGCAAGGACGCGGCATTTCCGATCAGTAACGTATAAAAACGAAGGCATTTCCAAGCAAACAGCCGCCAATATATCCAAAGCGATTTTTCTCCCCTTGTTTGATTATAGTGCTATCCTCTTTACCCAATGTTACCCCTCAATTCTCCATCATTTGCTAGTAGCAGAAAGATCCGCACTTCGCACCCTGACCGCACTGCGATACCATCCAATGAAGTTCTCTATAAAGAAACCCAAATCACCCCAATTTCTTAATGCATGTTAGCCATTGCTGAAAAGTTTTCCACTAAACACCATAACTACAATCTCCTAAATAAATATTTTTCTCCTTGCAACCCCAAAATTCCACATAAATACCATTATCCAATAAACACTTTACATCAATTCATTTGTTCGTATCATGCCGAAAGTTAGTCAACTAATACGTTAGCTTATATTTGTAATAACAGGGCAGAAAAACCTAAGGTCGATAGACAGACAGGTATTATTGCACAATTAGAAAAATGTAAGTGTCTGTAATGAAGATATTGTATATATTGTTTGCAGATTAATAAATATTATGTTTTTATTTCTGAAACTAGCAGTTTTAAAATACAATTACAAATAATGATTAAAATATTTCTTTTAAATAATTGTTTAAATTAACCAAAACCAATTCAAAATAAAAAACCAGTGACTTCTTTCTTAATTGGTTTTATGGGATGTTTCAAATGCTTTTAATCACATTTATTTTAATAATATTTTTACTTTCCCTATATACGAAGTATATATAGGGGAAGTATTGTGATTGTGATTTTTTATAATTTCTTTCGCAAATTTAAAAATGATTTTTGTCAATTGTTTTTATTTATTTTTTTTTTATTTAATTTAATCCTGTTGACAGTACATAGTACAGTATAGGAATCGTTAAGTTATTCAAATTAAATATATAAAATACAAATACATAAAAGATATAAATAAAGAAGAAACAGTTTAAAAGACAACATGAAAACCCAAAATAAAACAAAAATTACATTATCTGGCTGAAGTCATATTGTCAAGATACTCTTTAATGGAGTAGTAATGTTTAAATTTCAAAAAAATTTTAAGTTTTATTTTAAACGTCTTGTTTGTTGGACAGTTTGTAATTGCATTTGGCAATACATTATATAATTTAATTCCCATACACATTGGGGAGTTTTCTGCTTTTACCGATTTATTGTTTGGTAATCTGTATTTATCTCTAATTCTGGTATTATAGGTGTGTAGGTGCCCATTTCTTACCCACCCCTCTTTATTCAAATGAACATATATAGATATTTCTAATATGTATAGGCAACATACAGTGAGAATTCCATACTTCTTGAATATTTCTCTACATGATGTAGTTCGGGACACTCCTAGTATTGTTCTTATAATTTTTTTCTGAGAAATAAACACGTCTGGGGCCATTTTGGAATATCCCCAGAACGCTACTCCATATCTGAGCCTTGAATCCACTTGAGAAAAGTAAATGACAATCAATTGTTGTATGGTAAGTATATCTTTAAGATTTCTGAATAGGAATAATAATGAATTTAATTTTGATATAACTATAGTACAATGGCTTTTCCAGTTGATATTGTCATCTACATGTAAACCTAGAAATTTACTATCTTTTGAGTACACCAAAGAATCACCTGCTATAGCTAAATCAATGTTAATATTTGATTTTGATTGATAGTGATGAAAACGTAAATACGTAGTTTTTTTGTTGGTGTAATAAATTATTATTAAATCATTCCGCTGTAAGTTTTAGTGTTTGATTGCACTTTTTTTCAAGAAGCGTGGAGTTCTCAGCCGAAACGATCAGAGAACTGTCATCTGCAGAAAGAATTGTATTTACATCATTCATACTTGTCTAGAAATCGACGATTACAATAAAAGTGAATAACAATGCAATATCCATATTTGAATGTATAATACAAAATATAAATATTCATGATAATAAACTGTTTTCACTCCCTCCAACACTGGTTTGCAAAATGGCGTATTAAAATGAATCCCCACAAATGACAGCTCCTAATTCCATACCACCGCACCAATAATTCCCCTTACAACGTTTCAATTTCCCAAACTATTATCCCTCCTTCAACTTCCGTCAAATACCTAGGCATAACCATAGACCCCAAAATCAATTTTAAAAAGCATTCAGCTATAATTAAAAGCAAAATAACATCTAGGGCAAAATATTTTCGATGCTTAACATACAAAAATGATGGTATTACTATCAAAACAGCAGTCAAAATATATAAGATGATTTGTCGCCCATTATTGGACTATGGTTGTGCCCTCTATCCCAATCCCAACAATCCAACCTCCCACAATATCGAAGTTAGGGAGCGAGCATCCCTCCGTACCCTAACAAAACTCCGTCATCCTCTTAATCCCTTACACAATCCTTCTAACCAGCTCCTCTATGATACCACTTTAGTTATCCCCATCCTAGAACGTCTTCGATTCCTATCAGAAAAATTCTCCAAAAATCCTTTCAACTTTCACATATTATCCTTATATTGTATTCCTAGAAATCCTAGTGTAAACCCCAAATTTAAAAATCCTAATTCAACCATATTTGATTTCATCTCATCGTTTCATCCATCTACGCATTAACGACTGACGCCATATGACTGGACAAAACAAGGCAGAAAGACCTCTGGTCGATAGCCTTTTGACGAACTAACTCACTAACACATCATCCATTATTTATTATTTAAATGTAAATATGTATATAGTTTGTCAATAAAAATATGTATTATTATTAAACTGTTTTCATCAATTTATCTGTTCCAAACTTAAAAAATACTGCTATTTGTAAAATTATTTTTTAAACTATTAACAGCAGAAGAACATATTTAGTAAACTCCAATTAATCAGGTAGTGAAAAGAAACTAATCTCAAAAATTTCGAACCTACGAATCGTTAATCGATTTTGTCGGAATACTGCGGTTTGGGAATAGGCGTTTTTTGAGAATTGGGGATCCAATTCCCGTAAGTTTACATACAATTAAAAGTGGGTCTCGGAAAGGCACCAACTTAAATATTGTTTCACGTCCGTTTCAATGAGCCCGATCTTGATTTACGATAAATGCAAAGCCTCCCCATTCCTCCTCTGCCGCCCCTCTTTCCCCACCGCACTTCTGCCGGATTGAATCCGCTCACGGAATTTTCACGCCTTTATTTATCCCACGTCCGCACCAGACCCTTCCGCCGAATTCCTTTTTTTCTGCCGATAAATCCTGGATTTTCAACGACCTTCGAAGAAATACACACAATCGGACTTAAAAATGGGAGAAGTAAAAGATTTAAAAAACTTTAGTTACTCGTACACCATGTTAAATTTGTATTACTTTAATTTAAAAGTTTCAAATCAAAATTTCTGTATAACAGATTTCATCTCTAATAATAAAAACACAAACATTATTACATAATTTTAAAGGTATTAATTTAATTAATTTATTTAAGTAATTATTGCACCTTGAATACAATGTATTTACAATTATAAATTTAAATTTAAATTATTTAAATTAACTCTTCAATAGGCAGCCTTTTATTAAGTAGATCAGCAAATCTCATAATTCTGTTAATTGGATTATGATAAGTATAATTATTAATAGACGTACTTAGTCTAACAAGTTAATTAGATCTTAAAGGCTCCAAGAAGCTGGATATGTGAAAATGAAAGAGGTGAACTAATTTAGAAGTTAGGAAACCATTTAATATTTTGTATGACAAATATAAATCAATGAAGGCGACATGATTACTTTGTTTTACCACTTTATTGCTAAGTAATTGTGTCTCCTTCTTCATTATATTCAAGATGTACTACACATTAAACAAATATAAATCAATTTTAATTTTACGAATTTCCAATATAAATATAAATAAATAAATAAATAAATATATATTTGTTACCCTACAGGAAAAAATCCCAATTACATGGCAACATATATAAAGAAAAAGTAAATTTACATACTAGCATAACTTAAACTCAAAATAATAAATGGTTACATACTAACTAAAAGTGAATGATTACATTGAGCAATGACATAATTGAGAGAGTCATTAAATATATCACAATAAGATGATACCTGATTACAATTAGCGCAAACGATGTTTATCGGAGACTTCAGTCGATAATTGGTCTTATGAGGTAAAATCTTAAAAGTTGGCTTTTGTCTACTACTAAAGGGTGGAACATGCAACCTAATATTATGTAAAATCTCAGCTGAATCAATAGAACCGTGAACTATTTTGTATCCAAAGACAATGCTCGATATATATCGTCGGGATTCAAGAGATTGAAAATTAAACTTTTTAAGTAACGTTGCATGATCGAACCCTCTATTAGGATAATAACCTTCCGACTTAAAATATAAATATTTTAAAAATTTACGTTGAATGCCCTCAACCATGTATTTCTGCTGTTGGGTTTGGGGAAACCAAATTAAGGAAGCATATTCCAACTTAGACCTCACATAAGCATTATATAAAGTAATTAAGGTATTTATATTTTTAAAACTTTTAGTATTGCGATATATGAAACCTAAAGCTCTTAATGAACCCTTAATTACTTCACCAATGTGACAGTTGAAACTTAATTTTGTGTCAAAATGTACACCTAAATCTTTAAATGTTGAAACATTTTCAATTAAAGTGGCATTGATTGAATACGTGAACCTCACAGGATTAGTTTTTCTAGTAAATGACATGAACTTGCACTTATTAATATTTAATTCCAGTCCATTTACTTCACACCATGTAACGACCTTGCCAAGCTCGTCCTGCAAATACAAGCAATCATTGTGATTGTTGATTGTCGCATATATTTTGAGATCATCCGCATATAAAAGATGTTGACAGGTCAATGTTGTGGAAAGGTCATTAATAAAAATGTTAAAAAGCAAGGGGCCTAAAATTGATCCTTGAAGGACACCAGACGTAGGGAAATAAGAACTAGATTTAAAATTATTGAAAGTGACATACGATTCACGTTTACCTAAGTAAGACGACATTAAGGAGGTAGATGAATTGCAAAAGCCAAAGGTATCCAACTTAGAAATTAAAAGATTATGGTTAACTTTGTCGAAGGCTTTCGACCTATCCGTGTATATGACATCAATTTGACTAGAGGAGTCAAGAACTTCAGCAATGTTATGAGTAAGAGCAAATAGATTAGTTACTGTCGAGCGATTAGGAATGAATCCATGCTGATTATCAGAAAGGAAAGGTTTAATATGAATGTAAATCTGGTCATATAGCACACGTTCAAAAACTTTAGCAATATGTGATAAAATTGCTATAGGTCGATAGTTATTAATTTTGAGAATATTGGCACTTGATTTAGGTATTGGACAGACTGATGCTATTTTCAATTTATTAGGAAAGGTAGAAGTTTGAATAGATAAGTTGAAAATAATTGTAAGCGGATAACAAAGAATAGGAGCACAATCTTTTAAAATAAAAGCAGGTATGTTATCATCACCGGAAGAAAATTTATTAGGAAGTTTCTTTAGAATGTTATATACAACTTTATCTGAAACAGGGGAAAAGGAAAAACTGGGAATATAGCTGAAATTAGATGAATGAACATTTTTAGATGGGGAAACATGAACAGATTCAAAAAAATTACGAAAACCATTAACAATCTTTTCAGGGTTGTCCAGTTTATTATCATTATCTATCAATGTCAAAGGAATTCTGGATGTACTAGAACTTTTAGAGTTTATGTACGTCCAAAACTGACCTGGGTTAGAAGTAACTTGATTCTCAATGGTGGACATGTATGAGTTATAAGCAGATTTGATTTTACGTTTAATTAATGCTCGGAGGTGTCGAAAGTTAGCCCTCATGGAGATTGAGTTAGATTTGAGTTTAGTTCTAATGGTATTCTTTTCTTTAATTAAGTGTATTATTTCAGAATTATACCAAGGCGGGTACTTTCTTTTATTTTTATTAAATTTATAAGTTGGAATAAACTTTAAAAGAGCAGAGTTCAATATATTATAAAATTCAGAAAGAGCGAGATTAACGTCAGAGAAACTTAATAGTATATCCCAATCAATACCACATAAATGTTCATATAATTCAGGATAATTTCCTTTTTTAAAGTTTAATTTAATAACATCACAATTAATTGAAGCCATGGTCGGAGAGCATTGCAAAGTAAATTTAAGAGCGGGATGATAAGAATCTTCCAAAACAAGCGGAAATGTTTCTCTATCAATTTGACAGCTAACGTTGGAATATATTAAATCTAAAACATTATTTGAAGAATTTCTAATTGTGTTATATTGTCGAAGGCCCAGAAAAGTACAAAAATTAGAAATAAAAGTTGCTTTAGTAACAAAATTATCTACAGAATTTGAAATTGATGGACAGTTAAAGTCGCCAGCAAAAATAATGTTATCATTATCAAAATTTAGTTGAGATAACAAATTAAAAAATAATTTAACATCGTCAGTAGAAGTGTCTGGTGGAATGTATACTAGAATAATAAATAATGAGCTAGATTTTAGTTTCAATTTACATACTATAATGTCTATTATTGGCACGTGTAATTTAATAAAATCCGTGGAAATTATATCAACTTTAAAAAAATTTCGGACTGCTATCAACACTCCACCACCCTTCGATCTACCAGTTGTTATATTATCACGATCTGACCTAAAAACTAAATAAGAATCACTAAATAATTCACTGCTGCTCACAGGAGATGTTAGCCAGGTTTCAGTTAGAAGCACAACGTCATGATCACAATCACTAACATTAGAGTAGAAGGTATCGATTTTAGTATTTAATCCACGAACGTTCTGATAAAAAACTGAAATATTTCCAGAGGGTAATGATTTTCATGCGTTCGTAATGACACGAGGATGCCCTTTAATGAATTTAATAGTTAAATTTGTTTCACCGCCCTGCTGCCTTAGTTTCAATTCAGTTCGTGCTGCATTAAGTAATTCCATTTGCTGAGGAGTACGATCAGGTCCCACTCGGATATTGCCTAAGTCCATACTCTTGCAAAGTTTTAAAAAATTACTAGCGTTGGATTTACAATCAAAGCGAATCTTAAGGGGTCTAGGTCGTGATCCAACTTTACCTACTCTAAATAAGGATATTTTAGAGAGTAAATTAACAGTACTTAAGTCAGTGAAACTGTTTTTTAAGTGGTCTAAATCCTCCTGTCGTCTAATCAAAGAATCAGTGTTCAGAGATTCAGGAAGATTGTAAACCATACAATTATTTAACCTATTTTCCCTGTCTTCAATTTCCCGAATAACATTTTCCGTGGATATATTCGATTTTGCAAGAGATGCCATTTCAGCTTTCAGAAGTGCATTTTCTGCCTTTAATTCAGAGACTTGCTTAGTAAGAGATGAAACTGCCTGCGTACAAGTGTCAATCTGTTGTTTAATTTCAGCAGAGAATGGATCAAAATAGCTCTTAAAAATATTATTAATTGCCTCAATAATTTCAGATTTTAAAGTACTATCAAGTACTTGTTCAGTTCGATTAGAATTCGAGGGACTGTTCATTAAATTACGGCAGGTAGAGTAAATCCACTTACCATCTCCAGATTTCAAACAGTGTTTAATTTTATTGGGTGCTATAAACTGGTTACATTTTATACAGTTAGTCATATTGATTAGTTTTAAATTACTGAAGTAAGGAAAGCGGGAAAAATGAAAAAAGACAAAAACAAAGTAATAACTTATAAATAATAAAACAAAAACAAATAAAAGGGGGAAAAAAAACGGGGACACTCACTTCACACTGCAGGGCCAATTACAGTGACTAACACTAGACAAGACATGATTAATATCAATATTAAGGAACATTATTTAAAATTAAAGTAACTAAACTTGTAATTAAGAGCTTAGAGCTTTCAGTTGTCAACACACAATAAATACTTCAAATAATTACAATAATAATTAATATCGGTAATAAAAGAAATAAATAATATCGGACCTATATGTAATCATTTTATCCTTATGAGACCTCTAATAACTTTTTATGATTTCATAGTATAATTTATGGTAAATTTATTATAATTTATATTTATAAATGTAATTTTGACTGGTGGAAAAGGGATATAATAAAAAGGACTATTTATTGCACGAAACTAAACTAAATATGAATTTGGTGTACATAAAGCTACCCTTCTTCATAAATTAACTCGATTTTTGTCGTCGTATATCTCCTATAAGGCTACATTGATGTTATTAAGTCGCATTAATAATTTCATCAGGCAAATCGATGGAGAGTATAATATTTTTCGTGCAAGAGGTGAGCAGTGGAGTCAAAATTCGAGCCATTAGTTTCCACTCGGATGGTTAAAGTTCCTGGGGGTGCCTTGCATTATTAACAATAAGGTTATCTTATTTTCTCGCTAATTCGCCCCAGTCGGGCGGAATTTGAGGGCTCTTCTGCTCCTTTCAGCAGGAGTGGCCTCGTCGAATTGCACTACCTCGCCCTCACCCTAGTTCGCCCACAATCCCCATCGATCGCCTCTCTTTCGCCAGCATTGTCTTTCACGAACTTCAGGGCTCGGTGGGGTGGGCGAGACGGCGCTCCCGGAGAACCGGAAAAATTATGCCGAGCATCCTATTCGCTTCATCAAATATGCAACAATCAAAAATTCATGTTATGAATGGATTTCGTGTATTTAGTTATTTTCTTTTAGAATTTGTTGGTATTGTGTAATAATTATTAAACTTGTTTTTATTTAACACTCTTATATGAAATACGATATTCATTTATGTAGAAACTCAAGTTTATACATAATCTGTTAATAAAGAGGTCGTTACAGACTAAAATTAGGTATATATTATTGTCTTAAAAATTCTATCATAATAAATTGTATATTGGCCTACCGTACAACTACCCCAAGTTACTGTACGGTTTATTAATGTAGGTCAGCATGGCATTAAATCAATATACTTTGTATTGTGGTAGGTCGGGAGTACGCCGAGTCAATGTATTATTTATAAATAATTTAATGAATAGTTATCAAGAAAGTCTGCATGAAGCAACCAGAAGAATAGAGGGTGAGAATAGAAGAACACATGTTTTTTTTAAATTCAAGCCTATTGTTATTATGAATAATATTAGAATATTTTTGTAAGCATGTTGTATAAAATAAATAATACCTAATACCTATAAAATTAACACGCGTTAAGGAAATTAGCGAACATATTGCTAAGTTAATGAAACATTTGGAGTTTGCGAACAACGTGACACTTTTTCGACTAGCAATTAGAAGTTGAATTACAGGATCAGAAAATAATTATGGATAATTTAAAACTACAAAGTATCTGAAGTTGTAATTCTCGCCAACAAACAGTTTCCATAGTTACGGATAGTTTAAAAGATTTTTCTATCGAAGATGTAATACATCACTGAATAAGTCCCTGGTCTAACACATATATGGAAACATTGCTCACAGACCCATATGGTTCCCGAGTAGTATTAATCTTCAAATAGTACATGTCAAAATTTCATGGGATTCTGACCGTTAGTTTAAAAGTTACACTCATTTCAGTGACCACGGTTTTGTAATTTTCAAGAAAATTTATAGTAAGGAATTTCGTGTGTTGATTAAACACTGTTTTTTTATGGGGAAAATACAGTGGGTTTATTAGTATTATGGGCGCACCAGGAAAATAAACTATTATTAACTGATTTGCTGAATATAAACGAGGTCGTATAAGCATCATCAGTGCTGAAAGTTCTGGTCGCCTAAAATCGGCAGTTGTTTCGGAAAACATTAAACATGTCCACAAAAGAGTTTTAAAAGACCGTAACATAAAGTTCTGTGAGATAGATGACCCCTTGAGATATAAGAAGGTAGAGTCTTTACAATTTTAGATGAAAATTTAGACATTGGCAAGTTGCTTTCGAAGTGGGTGCCACGTTTGTTCATGCCGCACCAGAAACAACAACGCGTCGACGATTCATAGCACTGTTTAGGGTTTAGCAGACTGTAAAGAAATCGGCGTTGACATATCAGTATTCACAAACTCAAGGCTAGTTTGAAGCACTACATTCATCAGACCCATTGCAAAAATTGGTATGTTTTAATATTAAAATCTAATTGAACATAAAAACGGGATTTCGACGATTCATAGCACTGTTTAGAGCTATCAAAGCGAAATAAAAAGGATGTCTTCCATCGGTATGTGAAAATAGATCATGGCATGGATCAGAGAGATCGTCAGCTGAGTGGACAGAAGCCGGTGAAAGACATCCAAAGTGACCAAAAAATCAAAAGTCAGCCGGCAAGATTATGGCATCCGTATTTTGGGACGCCTATGGACTTTTTTCATCGACTATCTTGAGAAAGGCAAAACTATCAATAGTGAATATTACATGGCATTATTGGATCGATTGAGTGCAGAAATCAAGAAAGAAACGGCCCCACATTCAAAAGAAAAAAGTGCTGTTTCATCAGGAATGTCCCATGTCACAAGCCATTGAAAACAATGGTTAAATTAGATGAATTACGCTTTTAATTCCTTTCACCCACCGTATTCTTTAGATTTGACCACCAGCGACAAATGACTTTTTGCAGACATGAAAAAGATGCTCCAGGGAAAGAAATTTGGCTCAAATGAAGAAGTGATTGACGAAAATGAGGCTTATTTTCAGAGCAAAGACAAATCGTTTCACATTGCGCAACGAAAAGTTAGAGGATCATTGGAATGAATGTCTCACTCTTGAAGGAGAATATGTTAATAAAAAGAGTGGAATTTCTAAAAAATAATTTGTTTTTCTTACTTAGACCGGAGACTTATTGAGTGTTGTGTTATGTAAACTATTAACCAATAATATAAGAGAACACAATATTATGCCTATTAAATTTTATTCGACTTTTTAAGATTTACGAGGGTTGATGTTTATGTATTGAGAAAAGAAAGTATAACGAAATAAATGTTATCAAAAATATATTTACTGCTTTTCAAAATAATCGCCTTAAATGTATTGAACCACCTTTCAAAAAATTTTGTCCAGGCAGCAGATGGTAGCTCTAAAACATGCGTTTTGAAGACCTCAGTCGGGCAATGAAAATCGTTGTCGACGCAGTTTATCTTAAATTACTATGAAACAAGAAAAGTCATTGCGTGTCGGGGCTGCAATGCGGATGGCTATCAAATCTATTGTGTGTCCAAATACTCGTTTATTTCATGTGATATGTTTGAGCTCGCATTGTCGTAATGCAAAATGATTAATCGTTTTGGGTTTGTTTCTCTCAATTTACCGACGACTTCAGGCAAACAAATGGTCGAATACCACGATAAATTAACGGTCTTTTGTAATTGATGCTTGCTTGAAGAAATTAATTTGTAATACATTTTTGAAAATTAGGACGATCAATGAAATTCACTTTATTGTTTGTGATAATAACAAAGTTAATTTCATTTATCGCCCTAATTTTTATTACAGTCTTTTGATTATCGAGGGCCACCGTTGCCATATGGCCGGTTTTTATGAAGAAAATCGCCACCATTTGCTTCTTAACGCTTCAAAAACGAACCACTTTTATTGGATTTGCTTCACATTGAAACACCCAAACTGCCGATTGGCTTTTTCTTTCTGACTCATGCGCATAAATCCACGATTCGTCACCTGTAACGATGTTGTATACGGCTTTGGATGCACCACAGATATATATTAAAATCATTTTACAGCACCAATCGACACGGGCATTTTATTGAGCATCTGTCAACAAATGTAGAATCCAACGCGACCACAACTTCCAAACACCGAAATGTTCGTGCAAAATCTTATGTATTCTGGTCTTACTAATGCTTAAACATCTTTAGATTTCGTGATATGTCACGATTTCTTTAATTAGTTTTCGATATTTTTCGGCACAACGGGCGATTTTGGAGGACCTTCTTTAATTTCGTCTGTGAGCGAACTACGTCTACGTTTGAATTTAGTGTACAGTGGCTGCGTATGGCGCTTCATCATCAAAAGTTGAATTCAGTTAATTGATGCACTGTACGTGAGTTAGATGAAATTTTCAACTTACTGTATACCACACAAATAACGTCAAAAATGTCAAACTCTAAAATGGCCATGTCAGATTTCACCTGAAAATACCAATTTTGATAGTTCTATATATAAATAGCAACCCTCGTATTGGAGTAATGGATTCCATGCTGAATAAAATTGATTCTGAGGTTATAAACTTGTTATAAGTGGTGCTTTTAACGTTCACTTCAACAAAATAAATTCTCATTCGTCTCATTATGTCTTTCCGTAGTTTAGGGTTTAGCAGACTGTAAAGGAATCGGCGTTGACATATCAGTATTCACAAACTCCAGGCTAGTTTCAAACACTACATTCATCAGACCCATTGCAAAAATTGGTATGTTTTAATATTAAAACCTAATTGAAACATAAAACGGGATTTTATGGACAATGTTTATATGTGGTAAAAGTTAAAGATTAGTAGAGTATCTTGAAATAACAACAAAATCTACGTTACTGATAAAACCTTACTACAGCTGACACAGAACACACTCAGTTATATGGTTTAATAAAACCTTAGGTATTCTAGACTCATTTAAAAAATGATTCTACAATTAACACTAATTACATTTCCAGCACATGTAGTAAAATTGCTGGTGATTTAAACAACCCTTTTACTTCTGTAGCAGACAACATTGTGTCATATATTCCTGATTGCGATATTGATATGTATTTCAATTACACAAGTTTAAAAATTCGGGTCAACTTTTAGACCCGAGTAGATGGGAACGATTCTTATTGTTATTTGATGCTCTGAACTCAGATCTACAATCCGTGTATTAAGATTGGTTCTAGTTGTCAATTGATCACGTTGAATTAACATCATTTGGAACTTGTTTTTGTGCAGTAATTTTGCTACGGAACGTGTGAAAATGCAGACACTTCGTTGCAATGTCGATTCAAAATGTTTTTGTTATGTTTATGGATGTTATACGCTTGGAAAACGTGAACAAATCATGACAAATGTTCTCAAACATGCGCATTTGCAGTACTGTGGTTTTGCTGTAGTAAACACTGACAAGCCATGGGTACTGAAATTGTTTTATAATATGGGCAGAAGAAAGCTGTACAAGTGGTAGTCACGTGGTGAAAATGTAAACTTTACATTTTCTGTGCCAACGTTATGGAGAGAAACGAAAAATCATGAAGATTATTGCTACTTTTACTCGTCCGTAAATATGCAAAAAAAAACTAGCACGTACGGACAGTGATCCATTGCCAATTTGTAGAAGAACTTAGTTTTTATCACTGGTGAGCAATTAAAGCGATTTCGTTATGGAAGAGAAGCATTAAATATCGCAAAGTGAATTGATTCGCGATTTGAATTTATGGAAACAAAAAGCAGATCTGCTTGCATCACTGTTGCAGGAATGGAAACAATTTTTGCAATTACATCAAAGGTGTTGTGGTGAATACACTATATAATTGAAATGAATGGCGTTTGTTCATACATGGTTCTAAGTATAAAAAAAAAAAAAAACATCTATTCCGATTGCTCACGCAGTACCAACTAACGAGTTCTAGGACAATTTTGGCCAAGATCAAATACAAATTTCAAAGGTTAATTAATTGTACCTTATATCGAAATATGTATTAATTGATTTACAAATTAATTCAGGTTAGTGGTCTATTGGTTGGGATGCATTCTAGATTCACCAAATTTTGCTGTTTTTTGTGTCTGTGGGACAGCCGTGCATTTTGATCATAATTATGTGAGAAAGGTATCACCAAGTCGTACCCATTATGAGCCAGGACAACAAAACGTGTTCTGTGTACCACTTGTGAATCCACAGGATGTTTTATTGCCACCTCTTCACATTAAACCTGGCCTTATTAAGAACTTTGTCAAAGCACTTAATCGCGAAGGACCGGCTTTACAGTACTTAATCAAGTTGTTTCTAAAACTGTCATACGCAAAAATCAAAGAAGGAATATTAATCGGACCTGATTTTCGAAAACTAATAGCTGATGCAAAGTTGTCATACGCAAAAATCAAAGAAAGTTTATAGATGTTTAACGCCTGATGAAGTAGCAGAGTAGCAGCATGGGCATCATGTCAAAGTTCACAACTTTATCGGTAACCACAAATCACCGGTTTACAAGCAAGTAATCGACATTTCTTTTTTCAAAATTACCAAAAGATTTAAGCTGAATGTCTCTCAAGATACATTTTCTGCATTGGCATCTTGATTTTATCCCACAAAACTGGGCGATACGAGCGACGAGCAAGGAGGGCGGCTACACCAAGATATAACGATGATGAGCAAATTAAAAAATAACAAAATTTAACAATAAAACCAACCAGAAATGCCAAATTTTACTCAAATATCTGAAATGCGATTAAAATTATTATTTTAATCGTAAAAAATAACTTTCTAGGGAATTAATAGGATAGTAAACATTATTTGTCATATTTAAATGTATAAAATATTAGGCGAAACTGTAAATTTAAAATTCTTGCACGTATAATACATTGAATTATAGAAGAGTTTAATGAAACAAACAGTACTTGATAATAATTCGGAGTTATGTGACATTTGATAATATGCTTTAGATTTTGAAACATTTTATGATGAGTTTAATGGAGGAAGCAATCGCATTTTTTTTTACATCGATAACGTCTCTATAAAGGTTGAAACGATGATCACTAACTAAACAATCCGTGAGGAAATTGATTCTGTCAATAGAAATCTGTTATTGCCCTCCACTCCAATGCACAATATTACCGATAATGCACGCTCGTTCTCGACATCCAACATCCCATTACCGATTAATTTTGAGAGAGATTGATATCGAACATCATATCCTCTCTCTTTTTTTCAATATATATATATATATTATGTTTTCATCGTTCTGCGACGATTCAATCGTAAATCGTTTATTATTGTCAGAGTGGAGAGCACTCAATAAATACGAGTACAGAACTAAACAAAAGCGATTTATAGCTCAAACCAGAAATAGGTGTATATTCTTTTGTTTTATTTTAATTTAATATGTATCATTAATTATATATTGTACGTAAAATTGTTTTCCAAATTATCAATGAATCCAAAGTAATGAACATGTAATTTCTAAAATAAAATCTAAGTAATTTTTCTTCAAGCTCTGATATTTTATCGCATATAATTTAAGAGTTTATTTAATTTTAAAACAGCTTGCACCTAATGACTTTTCTTTCACGTACACACATAAATATATATATATATATATATATATATATATATATATATATATATATATATATATATATATACTAATACCACGGAGGAATAACCACGGTGTCGATAGCTTAATATACTATCGGTAACTACCGGTATCCAAATCCAATTTACATGTCTATGAAAATTCAAAATCCAATCGAAATTCTCACCTCTTACTTCTCTATGCTATACTCTTTAAATATAAGCACATTTCCAAACATTCCGATTTATCAACGGCATTAATTCTGAATTATGTTTATTTAAGACCTTTTATTCTTGAAGAATACGTATCGTTCCCCCTTTAAATTTTTGGTACAAATTTGAGTCTAAAATCTATAAATAGCATAGCAAGTACAAAATCCATGTATTTCAAGTTATTAATGTAAATTAGAAATGTGTTATTGTTAAACCATTAGGACTCCTCATGTTTATATTTAGTTTATTTTTAGTTATCAGAATATTCTTTATGATATCCTGCATACAATAATAAATATTAGTGGAATCCAATCATTTATATTACTGTTATCGTTGCGTGTGTCTGAATCAATTTCATAAATGGCGATGATTGATAAGACGGGGGAAGTGGGGCATTTAAGCACGCATAGGCAACCATCATTAGGGTGAATCCGATCAACCGTTAAGCCGCAATTCCCGGCTTAAATCCGTAATGAGCTTTCAGGTCGGCCAACTTTACAACAATACGAATAATGGATCGAGAGAGCGTTTCAGGCGCGCCTATTGAACTGGAAGATTAAACGGGGAAAAACATAATGTTGAAATCATTCCAAGAATATGTATTTATTTTAATAGTAGTCGGCTCCTGCCATCGACATTTTTATAAATTAGTTTGGAATGAAGTTTGAATTAATTGAGTACTTTTCCAGATATTATCATATTAAGATCGTCTTTGTAAATATAGAGTATTTTATCTTGTATGGCTAATATTATAAGGTGCACCATGTAAATCAACTTGAATTTCTTAAGAAATTTAATACAAAATACCACATTAAATTAAATATATACAACTTTGAAACTAAGCTATTTTTAAATTATAATCGTACTATTCTTCTTACATAATATTGTCATTACTCCTTTATGGTAGTCATTAAATGCCAACTAACACCATCACTAGCTAGTGAAATTTTCCATTTACTTAATTTTTTACTATCAAATAAAAAAGTATTGAGTAATTAATGGTACTGTAGAAATATATTCTTAACAAAATATGAATTTGCAATTAAATTTTTATAATTTCCATTTTATTCTTACGTTACAGTTATAATTGTTTTTCGTGGTGCATAATTTAAAATATTAAATTTCACGATAATAGAAAAGAAAAAACATGTTCAACTCCATACAATGCTTACTTTATGTCCTCTTTATTCACCTTGGCTGAAGACATACTTGTTAAATTTGCGTGCCTTGTTACACAATATATTTATTTTCATTCGAGCATTATGCGCGTATTTTAAAAATCCCAGAGGGCAAAAACGTCATTCAAAATTCCCTGTCAACTCCAGACGAACTCTAACAATAATGATGCCGTACATACTCTGGCACACAGTGGCCGTACTCTGCGCCATGTACTTATTCCTCCGTATATTCAAATGTAAATTAGACTACTTCGCCAAGCGCCTCCGCGATAAACACGTTGTGGTGACTGGAGGATCGAGTGGAATAGGCCGAGAGATCGCAATGATAGCGGCTAGGAAGGGCGCACATGTCACCGTCATCGCCAGGGACGTGGAGAAATTATTAAATACCGTCAAGGATCTACAGAGAGTGGCCAAGAGCAAAGACCAGGTGATGCGATACATTTCATTAGATTGTGCTTCGGCCGAAAAGGCTGAGGAATTGCTTATTGATTTAGATAAACTGAGCCCAATTTATATGCTAGTAAATTGCGCTGGAGTTGCGCTATCTGGAAGATTGGAGGAGATGAAATGTGAAGATTTTGAGAGAATGGTTAAAACGAACATCTATGGCACTGTATATCCCGTTAAGGCTGTAATTCCAGGAATGAAGAAAAGAAATGAAGGCGTGATTGTAATCACTGGTTCACAGACTTCACTATTAGGTTTATATGGATATTCCTTGTACTCGGCTACAAAATTTGCATTGAGGGGTCTTGCGGAGAGTATTCATATGGAGTTACGCGATCACAACATCACCGTCACCTTAGCCGTACCTCCAGACACAGAAACACCAGGATATGTAGAGGAGACGAAGACAAAACCAATTCAAACTCAGCTAATATCAGACATGGGAGGAATATATAAGTCTAAACGTGTGGCGCAGGATATTGTTAGAGACTCACTCGATGGGAAATTTTTTAGCTATACTGGAGTTCCTAGTTTTTATACAACTACACTTTGCTCTGGAATGAGCCCAATTACATCAGTAAGGCAATTCTTTGTCGAAATATTTACAATGGGATTTATGCGACTGTTCGTTGTTTTGCATCTGTGCGTTTTCTACAGGATTATCGCTAGTTATAAGAATGTGCGTTAATTAAATGATTGCCTTTAAATGTGAGGATAATCCGCAACTTTACTTATTACATTACACCCTACGCCTTCAATGCTTAATTAAAAGTTGTATTTGTGCGTAAGCACTCCCTCAATGTCTGTGCGTTAATGTGGATGTTCTGAGGTTATGAGACCATATATTGTTTTGATTAAATCATTAGGGTTAATATATATTATCTTTAACATTCTCTTATTTTTTATTTAATACTATAATTCAATTATTTTATGATTTTATTTATATATCTGGTTTCTAATATTTAAATATAACTTTCATTGTTTAATTCTAGTTAAAATATAAATGACAAGTCATTTAAGATTTACATCTGCACAGTTACTTGAGGCGCGTAATTTTCCAATTTTGCGCCATCGCTGAAAATAGGGAATTTATGGAAAGCGTGAATTTCCAAAGGGAATTTCCAAAGCTTATACTTTCCCCGGTTATGCAAATGTATTCAAATTCGCCTGTTTTAAGAAATATTTATCCAACTCGAAACACTCTCAGGTGGTCACCGTACAAATTCCACTTTTATTGTCGTTATTATTCCGCGCGAATTTATGCATTATTTCAGGACGATTTGCATTCCCCGTCTTCCCTCGTTCCGTTTATGCGAGAAATTAAAAACGACATGCTAATCTTGCGCAATAAAACTATTTGAATACGAGAGCGACTTATTATAACGGTGGTAAAAAGTAAGAACGCCAAGTGTGGGGGACTTGAATGAGGAAAAATGAAGCTGTTTGTGGTGGTTTGATGTATTGGGATGAGGGAGCTGTTAAATATCACACAGATGACAAATGACCGTTGACAGAAGGGATGGACGTTTTCCGTGTGATCCGGTAATTGTGTAAATTTGAACAGACTTGAGCGTAAATAGCTGCGGAAGTATTGAATGCGGCCAGCACTAAACGCCTGTCTTCTCACGCTTTGTGTACAAGTGACAAAAATGACAGATCCCGAGGCTCTCTATTTACACACTCACTTTACGTATTTTCTCACATTTTAACGGTAATATTTTCAAGCAAGTAAATCGTACTCTAGATACTAAACACAAATAAAATGTATAAATATTGCAATTTATACATTTGTACTACTTACTTGTTCTTCATTATTGTATTATTTAATAATCACATAATAGTTTAAAAATGAGAAATAGTTAATTTCTAAATTTAATATATTCAGTTTATACACACTCATAAATTCAAATAAAAAATTACTTGAATTTATATGTGCTATATGTGTAAAACCAGAAAATCAATAGCTAATAAGATTTAACTCAGCAAATACTATCAAAAGAAACGCTACATCCGTGTGCAGTTAATTACGATTATCGATAGGTTTCTGGCAGCAGGGATAATGCGGAGAAAGCTAGTCGCATTATGACATTGGGGAGAAAGGTCCCTTCCGGAAGTCCCTACTTCCGGTTTAACGACGGCATCGTACATCAGCAGCAGCCCAGGGACGTTTAATCCTCTGCGGAAAGGACACAGACCGACTGGAACCGAAACAAAACGTCTGTTTATCACCACTGAAAACCCGCCAACTGAAAAAAAAAACACACGCACACACCACCCTCTCCGATAAAAGTGACTCCATCTCAGCCTTATAATTTTACAAAGGCGCCTCCGCCATTCGTCCGAATCAAATTGCCGTAAAGCCACCCCTCGTCTTTTGTTTACAAAACACCTTTCATGTGGGAACATAAAAGGCCCGCCCAAATGGCGTCCAGATTATTATAATAATAATCATAACGGCGCCTAGGAAGGGACGCTTTATTGTTAAAGGTTTTCCGTGTATTTTTTTTTTTTACTTTTTTTCATTCCGGACCGCGTTCTTTTGTGGTCGGTTGCTTATCTCCTTCGCGTATCCTCGACAGACGGTAATTAACTTTAGAAGGGAATACGGGAAAGGGTTTGCCCTTTAAAAGTATTACCGCGATAAATCCTGTGCTCCTTGCTTTTTGCAAACAATAGTGCCAAGAAAACGGTCTTAATGGTTCTTGATGTTAATTAACTTCGCTCTCTCGACCAAATCAGTCATATATCTACTGACCTAATTTAGTTTATTTGAAGTGTATTTCCTATCACATTACTTTAGAATGTAACTTATACTAAAACGTTCTTACTCTAAAGGTTGTTTTATTATTTATTTTAAGGTCGCGAGACGCGTGGGGAGTAGGGATGCGTCATGGACGTGCCGACTGGATCGAAATAAAAAAAAATGTCAGATATAAATACGTGCTGGTAATATTAATTGACTTCAATAAATCATTTGCAATTATTTATACACCCGTATAACGTGCAAAAACGTTACATTGGGGTCAGGTGTGGGGTGTGAAAAATTGCAAACAAAATGGCGAAGTGCGTTACATTAACGGACCTAAAAGTGGCTGAATCGTTGTTTGATATTGGAGGCGACACAGCATCAATTATGGAGCAATTGAGGAAAATTCCGATAAAATGACAGAGAAAATGTTGGAAATTTCTAGGAATCTGGAAGAAAAATTAACGGAATATGCCGGTACAATGAAACAAGAAATGCTAGAAATTTCTAGAAACCTGGAAGAAAAATCTCTAGAAAATTCGGAACTCGTGGAAAAGAAAATATATCAGAAAATGACAGAAAATTCCGATACAATGAAACAAGAAATGCTGGAAATTTGGACGAAAAATTAACGGAGATCAAAAAAAATTTCGGAGGAATTGAATTAAATGACATAAAAAAATATCCTGTCCACTCGATAAAAATGAAACCATCTAATTTTGATGGCCCAACTTCTTGGAATAATTTCCTTAGACAATTTGAGGCCGCAGCATCGGCCAATGGATGGAACGCAACAGAGAAGGCTACAACTTTAATTCTAACACTGCGTGGGGATGCAACAAATGTCTTGCAGAGAGTGTCCCAGGATGAGATGAATTACGACCAATTAATCAAGCATCTAAAAATAAGGTATGGTCAAACACACCTTGAACACGTGTACCATTCACAGCTTAAAAATCGATGCCAGAAATCTGATGAGAGTTTGCAAGAATTTGAAGCAGCTATAGCTCGATTAACACGACTGGCGTATCCTGGTGCAACAGAGAACATCTTAGAAACCTTAGCTGTGCAGGCATTTTTAGATGGATTGAAGGATAAAGACATACATCAGGCATTGATACTCGCTCGATCAATTAAATTAGTAGACGCACTGTCTCGTGCACTCGAGATAGAAGCAGCGAAAAGTACAGTTAGGAGTCAAGGCCGTGTTCGGAAAATGGAGGATTCACGAGGATTGGATGATCTTAGAAAAATGATACAAGATATCATCAAGAAATCGTTAGCAAACAGGAAGAAAGTGGAATGCTGGAAATGTGGAAAACACGGTCATATACAACGTCGGTGCAGAGAAAGATCAAATAATCGCACCAATGAAAAGTCGGAAAACTAGAACAAGCCGACCTCAGGGGGTGTCCGTCGACTAAAAAACATCAAGCCCCTAGAAAAACTGCAAAAGTAGCATACTTGTCACACCACGTCGATACGGTTTTTGTGAATGGAAACATTGATGGAAACTCTTGTCGACTGCTACTAGACACGGGTGCTACTAGGACAATTATAAGACCTGATATTGTGTCAAAACCGCAAAATGTACGACTAACGACCTGGAAATTACGAACAGCAACAGGAGAACCTGCCAATATTCATGGTGAAATAAAATCCACGATTACCATAGGGAACACATCATTCCAACACCAACTCATAGTAGCTGATATTGAGACGAATTAATTCTCGGTATGGACATCATGAATACTAGAGGCTTCCTGTTGGATCTTAAGAATGGAATCCTAAAAGTTAATGGAGAGGAGGTGGTACTCCACAGACGGAATATTGGTAGAGTCCGGGTAACCCTTCCAACGGAAACATCAGTTCCGGAGAGAAGTGAAATAATTATTGAGGGCCAATTGGAAAAAGCATCCCATCACAAAAACATTATGATCTTTGAACCTATCGTTGATGACGATAAACTGGGACGAGGAGTAGCAATAGAAAAAACACTCGTTTGCACCGATAACAATGTATTAGTTAGAATAATGAATACTAACTATTACTCTGTTCATTTGAGGAAGTGAGTGCTGCTAGGACATTGTTCTGCTGCTTCATCGATATTGCGGAAAACCACAGCAGAGAATAAAAACAATGAAATGAGTTACCCGGAACTAGAAAAGTTGATAATAAAATATATAAGTCCTTTACGTTGTAGAAAATTAACTAATAATTAGAAAAAAACACGAAAATATTTCGTAAAATCTACAACAAATGAGTCTTATTAAGACTACAAGAACAAACCACTTTTGAAACAACTACTTCTCTAGCTAATACTTCGACAGACATTGAATAATACAAAAGTAATTTGCGTGTTACAAAATAGCAAGGCTATCAAAGCAACACTAGTTTGAACGTATTTCTTTCTGTAAAATGAACTAAAAATGATTGACTGTACGTTAAATAATTTGTGATTCACTATATTACGATAAATTAGGAACAAGAAATTAATTTAGGTTGATGTAATTAAAAATAAATTAGCGAAAGCAATTAAATAATTCAATACTCAATTTATAACCATCTGCAGACACGTGTTTCAATGTCTCGATCTCTTCAGTACAGCTTTATTATAAAATTGATTTGAAATATAAATAAAAACGTTTACTAAAATAAATATAATAAAATATAAATAACTTACTCAGATATGTACGGCAAGTGACACAATAATGAAATATAACCGACTGAAGGTCTGAATTTATACCTGAGGTGGATTACTGAATTCTACGGAAATAATTACGTTCGGGATTAAGGAAAAATACCCACTTAGAGCATAATTTGATAATAAAATATATAAGTCCTTTACGTTGTAGAAAATTAACTAATAATTAGAAAAAACACGAAAATATTTCGTAAAATCTACAATGTCTGTCGAAGTATTAGCTAGAGAAGTAGTTGTTTCAAAAGTGGTTTGTTCTTGTAGTCATAATAAGACTCATTTGTTGTAGATTTTACAAAATATTTTCGTGTTTTTTCTAATTATTAGCGGAAAATTGGCAAGTTGAAGTAGCTCAAGAGGACAGAGAAAAAACAGAATTTACAGTAGGCAATGGATTATGGCAATTTAATGTTATGCCATTTGGACTATGTAATGCACCCGCGACGTTCGAGAGACTAATGGAGACGGTACTAACAGGACTATCTCGGAAAACATGCTTGGTTTACCTCGACGATATAATCGTAATGAGAAAATCCTTCGAAGACCACATGAAGAACTTAGAAGAGGTGTTCCGACGATTAAGGGATTCTGGACTGAAACTCAGCCCGAAGAAGTGTCACCTTTTCAAGAAAGAGGTGCAGTACCTAGGACACATTGTTTCAAGCCAAGGTATTGCAGTCGACGGCCAAAAGATCTCAACGGTGAGGGAATGGCAAGTTCCAAAGGATTTACACTAACGCCGGAGTTTTCTTGGATTATGCACGTATTACCGTCGTTACGTTGCGGGATTTTCAAACATCGCTAAACCATTAACCCGCCTCACTGAAGGAAAACAACGGTTCTTCTGGAACGGGGAATGTCAGGAGGCGTTCCAAAAACTGAAAAACGCACTTACCAGCGCACCAGTTCTAAGTTATCCGTTGTCAGAGGGAAGGTTCTTGTTGGATACCGATGCAAGCAATGTAGGAATTGGAGATGTTTTATCACAAATACAGGATGGACAGGAAAAAGTGATCAGCTATTTTAGCAAGACTTTATCCAAGCCGGAGCGGAACTACTGCGTAACGAGGAAAGAGTTGCTTGCAGTAGTCAAATCAGTAGAACACTTCTATAAATATTTATATGGAAGGAAATTCTTATTGAGAACCGATCCGGAAGGACAAGTCGCAAGATGGTTGGAAAGACTTCAGGAGTTTGACTTTGACACTGAACACAGAGCTGGAGCGATCCACAGGAATGCAGATGCTTTGTCGCGAAGGCCATGCCCAGAAAATTGCAAGCACTGTAACAACGCAGAATCAAAGGAAAGTCAAGTACTCCGAACAGCTGTAGAAAGCGATGACTAGAATTTAAAAGAAATCCGGCAGGACCAAGACGACGACCTTGTTCTAAAGCCCCTGATGACATGGAAGGAAAGTGGAACCAGGCCAACATGGGATGAAGTCTCTAAATATTCGCCTGAATTGAAGTCATACTGGGCTCAGTGGGATTCTATTGTACTGGACAAGGGACTGCTTAAACGCATATTCAAAGATTCAGAAGGCCGCGAAGAACGAAGGCAGATTATAATTCCAAAGAGTAGAATACCTGAAGTGATTAAAGAGATTCATAGTGGATCTTCCGGTGGACACCTGGGTATGTCAAACACTTTAAACAAACTTCGGGAGAGATTCTACTGGGTGAACTGTAAGGTAGACGTCAGGGAATGGTGCAAGAAATGTGTGATTTGTGCAGCAAGCAACGGTCCACAACGACGAAGGAAAGCACATATGCGTCAGTACAACGTTGGTAGTCCTTTTGAACGAATCGCAATTGATGTCGCTGGGCCATTCCCCGAGTCTCACCAAGGAAATAAATACATCGTGGTTGTAATGGATTACTTCAGTAAATGAGTGGATGTCTATGCGTTACCAAATCAAGAGGCTTCAACAATAGCGGAAGTACTAATTAAGGAGTGGATATGTCGTTTCGGCGTTCCCTTAGAACTACATTCTGACCAAGGAAGAAATTTCGAACCGAATCTTTTTCAAGAGGTATGCAAAATCCTTAAGATTCATAAGACAAGGACAACAGCTCTGCATCCACAATCAACTGGTATGGTGGAACGAATGAATAGGACCATCAATCGCTATTTGTCAAAAGTTGTCTCTGAGCATCAAAGAGACTGGGACCAACATCTCCATCTTTTCTTGCTGGCGTATCGATCGGCTGTACACGAAACAACCGGGCAGACTCCAGCGAGCATCGTCATGGGTCGAGAGCTATGACTTCCATGTGATTTAAAATTCGGCTGCCCTCCGGGAGAAGATTTGGCAGGGGAAGACTATGTGAGCGACCTGAGGCGAAAAATGGATGAAATCCATAATCATGTGCGATCCAACATCCAACGTGCTAGCGACCGAATGAAAGAGAATTATGACCTAAAAACGGATCACAGTGGTTATAAAGATGGAGATATGGTGTGGTTATTTAACCCACAAAGACGCCGAGGTCTCTCCCCAAAATTGCAAACATCATGGGATGGACCATACCAGATAATAGAGAAAATCAACGACATCGTATACAGGATTCAGAAACCACCCCGAGGAAAACCAAGAGTTGTCCATTTCAATTGTCTGACCCCTTATGCTGGCGAAGAAGATGGCGCAGCGATTCGTGCGGTGGTCGAACAAAGCGACGAGAAAGCATTTGAAGACTTCATGGTTCAGCACTCTGATGGACGTAAGAGTCGTTTTGATGAAACGAGAGAAGAACAACGAGATCTATTCCAAGTACCTTCGGACTATTGTCTTGCCCATTGTGTGGCCCAGGATTTGAAGATGTCACGAGGAATTGCTAGCGTCTTCAGGAAGAAATTTGGAAGGTTGGAGGAACTACGCACTCAATGTCCTAAAGTCGGAAGCATAGTCCACCTAGATGTTAGTAGGCACCTACAGAAAAGGATCATTTACTATCTGGTAACGAAGAAGTACTCTCATCAGAAGCCAAATTACAGGGATGTATGGCTATCATTAAATGAGTTGAGGGATTCACTTCTACGTGAGGGTATCAAGAAATTGGCAATACCGAAACTAGCTTATGGGTTGGACCAATTGGACTGGAGAACAATCAGAAGCATAGTGGAAGTCCTTTTTGCCAATTCTGGGTCGAGATTTTGGTATGCTGTTATAATTCCAGTGGTATACGACATGAGAAGCCCATAGACTGCTATTTCTTTCGAACGTCAAAATGTACAAAGGGGTCCCAGTGCAAGTATCGTCATAAGGTGCCGGAGGACTCATTTCGGGACGAAACATGCCTAGAGAGGGGGCAGTGTCGCGAGACGCGTGGGGAGAAGGGATGCGTCATAGACGTGCCGACTGGATCGAAATAAAAAAAAATGTCAGATATAAATACGTGCTGGTAATATTAATTGACTTCAATAAATCATTTGCAATTATTTATACACCCGTATAAGGTGCAAAAACGTTACATTAATAAGAAATACAACCCTAGTTAGGTAGCATTTTATTAAATAAAAACAATTTTTAACTTATATAATAAAGTGTTTTCAATTATATTCGAATCATACAAAGCATAAGCATAAAGAATAAATAATATTAATATTATTAGATTGTATAACAATCCTACCAAACCGATAAAAAAATTACAGATATCAATGCGAAAACACAACGTTTTTTTTCCAAAATAATGTGTGGAATCCAAACGTCAAGCTTTTAGATTAAACTTAGACAAATCAAATGATTATGAATCTATTTACAGTTTACATCAATTAATGCCTTTATTGTAGCTCTCTTCGCTTTAACTGGTCTTCGGCATAAGAATTATCTGATAAATATTTTTCTATCCAATTTTGGAACCTTATTTATAATAAAAAAGCAAAATATGCATGAAAATTTCCTCCAACCAAAAACTACCGCATAGCACTATTCAAGCCTTTTCACAACCAAACCATCAAATAATGATAAAAATATTAATATTTGTACATAATATAAACTGTATTTTTTTAATTCTTAATTTAATTCGCCTTAAACACATTATTAATATATAATTCAATATAATTAAAATATAAACTAATTTGACTCCAATTCCTATAAAATATATTAAGTGACTCTGGTTGAATGTGAGATAACGCGGGGGAATACTCTAGCAAGAAGAAGCACAAAGAGCCCGCCAGCCGCCAAAAAAAAAATTCACTTAACTCCTTCTGTCCAATTAAATGTGTCAATTAATGTTAACGGTTAAATGTAATTATCGCTCGTGTTTTATTAAACGAATCGCGCGTCGACTTTTCATTTTCATTCCGCGAATTTCTGCCCCCGTTTTTCCCTTTACCCTTTGTTAATTGCGGAATTTGCTAACACTTGAAATATTGAGGACCCGCGCCTCTACTCCCTCGTAATTAAAAGTACAATTGTGTTTGTTCGAATGAATATAATTATTCGGCAATTGTTCCACGCCGCCAAAGATAAATACATCATAATATCGCCGGGCGAACATTTCAAAAACCGCTCTTTGATTAACCATTTGAAAATATTTGTAGACTAAATAGTTTAAAATATTGAAATAAGAATTTCAAACGTTACTTATAAATAAAAGGTGACATCCTAATAATTTAATAGAATAATAGTTAAATAAAACTTTTTTTTCACTTTCTCATTAATCACTTGGTGAAACATTTTGAACTACAATTTAATTGTGAAACAAACTAAGTGTAAACCATCGTTAGTAATAGTTAAATAAAACTTTTTATTAATAAAAGTGAAATATAATTTTGGCATGCAAATATAAATGTTCGAAATAAAAAAATACACTTTTTATGTAAATCAATTATCAGAATTGCTTAACTCAACTAAAACACTTTTAATAAACTGATACAGCCACCTACAGTAACTGAAATTAAAGACCCAATCAACTGTAATAATTTCACCACTCTGCTTATGACAACTGAATGGGCTGCTAATGAAATTAACTGTCCACCCCTAAAAACCGCCCCATCCCGTCGCGGACGTTCATTAACGAAGCGGCAGAAATATTCCAGAACACTCTTTTACAGCCTCTCGCAGCAATTCATTAGCGTCTTGTGGAAAAACGAGACGGACATCCCTGACAGTTTAAAATAATCGAGGTTTCGAGGACTGAGGGTGCAAAAAGACTTGGGAGAGCAACGAGGGCAGTAATGAAATTCGCCCTCGCACGAATTGATGGCGCGCAATATGCAACCGGAAAACTGACGATAATTTAGTGTAATTGAAAGAGTCCGTAGGTGAAGTTTGAAAAATTTTAGCTAACGTTAATGGCTTACCAATCGAGTTTCATCGTGACATGACCAAAGAAAAAACGTTGAGTACAATTGTGTTTGAAAATCGCTTTATTTCAAAATTTTATATTTTTAATCAGCACAATCTAACATTATGTACGTAACAACTTCTGTAAAGTGTTTGAAAAAACTATAAAAGATCAGAAAAATTACGTCATGTGACGGCAGCTATTAGTTATAAAAATCAATGCCTGGAAGTGCTTTAGTATGAAGAGTAGTTATTTTAACAAATAGTTAGTATACCTTAAGGAAAAATCTTAGGTTCACTTCTTTGATATCAGTATTATAATTTCTTAGATTTGGTAAGCTATCAAAAATTATCTACTTTTAATGGAGTCCTTACTAAAAATATTCCATTACAGAACAGATGAATTATATGAATTTATAAGATTTTGAATATTGGTTTGCCTGTAATAAAATAATACTAAATCTAGTGTCTTCAAGAGAGAAGAGAGTAATCTTATTCAGAGCGATTTGGAATATTGGTTTGCTTGCAGAAAAGATAAAATTCATCCTATTTTAAGCTAAAGCCAATACGCCAATATCCACAAATAGTAATTAATACAAAAAGCTATGTTTATTGAAAATCCAAAATTCGTTGGAATTTGCCTTGAAAAATAAATAAAATTAATACCTTTATAAAGCCTTTTGCTGCTCATACTGAATAAAAGGAATGTTTGGAAAATGGATGTCTATGAAGTAAACAATGTTTGATTGTTCTGATATGTCAATCTTGGTACATACATAAAATCTAACTTTCGTCAGAAGGTAATCTACCGTCTTATGTTTAACCTTCTGCATCTATCGAGCACTTTTTAACTCTCTGCGTTATGATAAATACTCAATCAATCAATATATCTTTCCGGATAAAGCAATCACATTTAATTGATAAAAAATTTAAGCACCTGTTTCCGAAAACACGTTGCTAGTAACGTAGTTTCTTAAAAGCAACGTGTTTGAGGAAGCTTATTAAATTATAAATATTTATCAATGTTTTTTGGGATATTCCGTTCGAACATTTCTTGCAAGTAAATAAATAATTTACATTATTATTTATTAAAAATACAATTGTTAAAGGAACAGTTTGTAAAATTTAAGTGTTTATTTTGCTTAGCAACGTCATAATATCGACTATAAGCTCCCATGAGGTGATTTCAGATAAAGTTTATGTTGATTGTTTGTTTTTGCACATGTGACTCAGAATTAAGCGTGTTAATTGGATGCTAATTTCAGCAAGAAATGTTCAACGTAACAACAATAAATCTAATCAAATCCTATTTATGTAACGAATTAAATTTTGAAGATTATGGGGGATATAATTCTAAACAGTATATTCTCGCCAGCGGGGTGCCACATGGTTCCAATTTAGGTCCTTTATGATTTGTGTTGTTCATTAATGATATTGTGAAAGATATATCGTCGGCAAGTATACTATACGCAGACGACAACATATTTAGGTCAATAAACAAATGATCATCACATAATCCTTCAAAATAATCTTAATAAAAATTTAATACTGGTGCACAAAAAACTCTTTTGACAAAATTGCAAAATACCGTTGCCTTTCTTTTAGTCGTAAGAGAACCACTTATGAATTCAAATATACTCTTTTGAATACTACCGTTTTACTTATTAAGGATTTAGGGTTATACTTTGATCAGAAGTTAACATTTATTCCCATGTAAGCAAAATTTGCAGTGATAGTATATATCTCTATGCCCATAGAGATATAAATGTAATTATTAAAGTTAATATATCATATATACGATCTGAACTTGAATACTGCAGTTTAATTTGGTCACCTGTATATTACAAGCAAAAACGTGCAGTTGAAAGTGAGCAAAAAAGGCTTGTGCGATTATTATATTTTAAATCTGCTGGAACATACCTAAACAACCAATCGTTTACAAAAATATTTTAGACATGTTTAATCTACAATCACTTCTAAGTCGTTGAGTTGTAGCAAGCTTAGTTTTTCTATATAAGATTGCTAATGGTGATCATCGATGATCCAAATTTGCTTGCGGACCTAAACATTTACGTGCCAAGAGTGACATCAAGAAATCCGTGTTTATTTAGATTTGCAAAAACCAACACCACTGCTCACTTTAATTCTCCAATAGTACGTATGACGAGATTATATGGTTCAGTACAGAATTGGGTGGATATTTTCAATGACACTCTCTCAATTTTTTTAGAGATATCACTAGCATTATTTATTAATTTTAAGTTAGTTAACTTAGTTATTGTTATCAGATTCATGTTTTTTACATACTATATTACCGGCAGAGAAGTATGATGTTTTTGGAACGCTTGTAACTCAGCGCAGGGGTAGCCTTACGTTTTCGGAATGGTTGATATGTGATCAGCCAATCTTGCCATTTTGTTTGGTTTAGTTATTATGAAATCGTGGCCTCTAGAGGAACGCGTATTTGTTTACGATACTTAAATCGAAACTGGGCGTTCTGTGGATGCTTTTTCAAAGCGCATATTTCGAACGCAATTCAATCTTGGAAGGCACTGCTATGTTCCTGAAATGGGTGCAGAACCTCAGTACTAGAGGATTGTTAAAGACTGGAGAACCTCTAGGTGGAGAAAGAACTCCTGAAAATGTTGCTCGAGTTAAGGCAGCTATGAGTCATCATACTGCGTGATTTCTTCCTTCCAGAGCTGACAAGGCGTAATGTTGATATTAGAAGAGGCGTTTTTCAGCAAGATGGGACAACTTACCACACCTCAAGGGAGCCCATGGCCCAATTTCCAGAACGACTCATTTCACCGAGTGGCCTCCACGAACGCCTGTTCTTACGCCCTGAGATTTTTTCTATGGAGGTATCTTAAGGCTCGCGTATTTGCTAAGAAACCACTGACCTTGATCAGTTGTCCAATGCTATCACCCGACAAATTCAAGTGATTCCGGCCAATATGTTGGAAAGATGCATGAACAACTTCTCAACTCGACTTGAGGAGTGTGAGGAAAAGAACGGAGATCACTTAGATGACATGTTTTTTTTAAACATTTTCTTTGATTTGAAAACGAAATGGCAAATCCACACATATCTATTAAACAAATAAAATTTTGATTTAATTGAAAATTCTCGGAGTTAGGATTTTTTCAAAAACGACATACTTCTCTGCCGGACCCTGTATATTATTATATTGCATTATTTTAGTAATTCAGTAACGTCAGAGTTAAACCTAATTTTGTAGTATAAATAAAGCGGAGTTTTGTATTAAATTGTTGTGTAGTAAAATATAGCAAAATAGCGTAGACGATCAATCAATTTGAGATACCAAATATTAATCTTAAACAAATGTTTGAGTTGAATTTTATCAATAGTTTTTTTTACCCAACCAAAAGTTGTATACTAAATCGCGATAGTTAAAATGAAATAAGTCCAAAGATTCACATAATATATTTTTTAGTCTCTGATATAAACAGTGCCATTTTAAGTATATTAGCCTAATATTTATGTATACCTTATTGTTACCAGATATATGCTTATAAAATCTTAAATCACTATCAATATGAACTCCTAGGCTTTTTATTTCAATAAAACTGTTTTTTTTCTAAAGCTCTTGGACTTGTTTTAGAATTGTTAATTAAAATAGCACGATCATTACATTTTTTAATATAATTTCAGGCAAATCAAAGCTTAATTAAGTTTAGCTATATATTAAAAATAATAATATTAAAAATAAGGTCCTAAGACGGAGCTCTGTGGTACACATTAGTTATGAGTTTATTCGAATTTTTCAATCTGACAGTTTGCGAACAATTGGTTTAAATAAACTAATGGATTGCTGATCAAAACTAATATAAGATAAAATAATAAGCAGTATACTATGATTTAAACTACCAAATGCTTTGAAAAATTTAATAGTCTAAGTATTATAATATTTGTAGATAATTATACTATAATTATAATAATAATATTTAATGCCCAACAGACTAGTGTCCAATTACAGAGCAATATCTTACAATTATACTTAATACAAAAATTAAACAAAACTAAAAGTAATAAAAACGTAAAAAATTGTTTACAAAATTTAAAAAATTAAAATTATAGCTAATTCGATACAAAAAAATTACATATTGATTGTTTGAAGTGAGTAAAATTTTTTCCGAATATATCGCAAGTACTGCTTGAATCAATACACAATGTAAGCATATTTACAAGGGGAGAGTTGGTGTGATGACGTGTCTTCGGTAGCACGTATCCAAATATCCTACAATTTCTCATCGATGATCTTGATAAGTTAAATCCGAACGAGTTAAAAGTGTAGATATCATCGATGTGGTTATTCAACAGCTTGTATAAATATATCAGTGAATATATTTGCTGTATTTTATGAAGGGTGTTGAGATTGTAAAGTTGCAAAAGATTACAGTAGCTGCCCCTTTCTGGATAAATGACATCTGTCGAAAAGAATAAATATTTCACAAGCCTCTCCTGTATATTTTCAAGCTAATTTATGAATTTATTATATGCAGTTGACCAAATAATTGCGCAATAATCTATTTTACTTAATATAAATGCTTGAAACAGTTTTATTGTGGTTGTAATATTATTTAAATTTATGGTAAAGCCTAGGAGACGATAACATTCGTTTGTCATTTGACATATATGTCGGTTGAATGTAAGTTTTTCATCGAAAGTCACACCAAGGTCCTTCAAATAAGTTATTCTATTCAGCACATATTCCTGACGCATATAATCAAAAACAACTTTACTTGACTTTCTGGAGAATGTCATTAGAGAACACTTATTTATGTTTAAATAGAGTTCATTGGCATTGGACCACACACACGCACAATTCATTAAGGTCCTTCTGGAGATTCATACAATCATTTCTATTTGGTTATACGACTAAATATTTTTAAATCATCAGCGTACAACAGGCATGATGAACTAAAATTTTGTGTCAGGTCATTTATAAAGAGTAAGAACAGCAGGGGAGCTAGGCTGGACCCCTGAAGTATTCCACTGGTGGGAGTATAAGGCTTATATACGCAACCCTCATAATGAACAAAATGCTGCCAATTTGTTAAATATGAGTAAATTACACTGATAATTTTTGAGTTAATGTTAAAATCGGATAATTTTTCAATGAGAATATGGTGAGATACAGTATCAAAGTCTCTTCTAAAATCCGTGTAAATTACGTCAACTTGATATATATCATCTATCATCTTGCGTAAAATTAAATAAATTAGTTAACCTACTAGAATGAAAACCATGTTGCTCGGGAATTACATCAATGTATTCAGTTAGAAGTGTTTCAAACGCTTTTGAGAAATTATTGACAATTGCGATCGGTCTATAGTTGACTGCGTGAATTTTCTCACCACTTTTAAATATAGGACACACTCTAGATTTTTTCTAAACGTCTGGAAATTTAACGTACTTCAGTATTAGGTTGATAATTTGCATCATTAGAGATGCAAACATACTAGCACAATACTTCGCCACAAATGATGGAATTTGGTCCAAACCCGTTGACATTTTCACTTATTTTCTTCAGGTGAGAGAGAAGTAGCTTTTCTGTGATTCTGAAATCCTCAATGATTGTAATGTTTCGATGGAGTGTCTTCTTTTCCTGTGGTATGTACTAAATTGAAGAAATTGGCGAAACAGTTAACAATATCAGTTCCATCCGTGTATTTGGTTCCTAGGTAACTCACAGTTCCGGAAATTCTCGCAGTTCCTTTTATAGAATTTATGTATGACCAGAAATTAGATGGATATATATTTAATTTTTCTTCTACTTTAATGATAAAGCTCTTTTTTGCTTGTTTTATTAAAAGTTTCAAGTTACTTCTCAGAAAGTTGAATTTCTCTCTATCCGCAACAGATTTCGAGGTAATTTATTTTTTTGATCTATTGTGGAAATTATAGTATTATTGAAGTAAGGAGGATAAATTTAGGTAGATATATAAATCCTTGATATATTTTCTTGTATAATATGTTGCACCCTTCGTCTACATGAGGTGTCATATTCAGGTCATTCCTTCCTCTCCTCTTACCAAAAAAAGAAAATTCTGCAATGTAGGAATAAAGTGTCGACATGATTTCCTCTCTTGAAGTTATAATTTGCCGATATATTGCCGTTAAAGTTGGATCCCGGCCATTCAGACAATGAAACTTTAAAAGAAGCGCCGGATGGTATGGTATGGTTCTTTCAGTTAGGTATTTTATACCATGCGAGGTAAAAATTACGTCTAAGATTACTCCATTTTCATTTCTTATATAATTATGTTGGCGAAAGTGGCAGAAGGTTAAGAAATACTTGAGGGTTTGAAGTTTATTCGTTGAATACCCAACATTGTCTAAGTTACTCAAATACTCAGGAATATTAAAGTTTCAGAAAACTAATATTGGTTTTGTGAGATTAATTTGACTACTTAATACATTAAATATTTCTTCATAAGTATTATTATCTTAAAATAATAGACAATATTTTTTCCAAAAAACCAGACTGCGTGGCAGGTAGTATAGAATTGATAGACAGTGGTGGTCATTAATTACTTTTTGTAGAATCTTAGATAAAACACCTAATGAACTTATAGGCCGTAGGTCTTTAGGATCATTAACTAATGCCTTTTTACTTTCCCTATATAGAATATATAGGGAAAGTATTGCTTTCGTGAATGAGAATGTCTATACGCTGTATCTGAAAAATGAATGATCCTATTAAGATGAAACTTTAAACTTTGTTACCAAAATCTTTTCAGTTCTAGTTTTTAATGGTAAAGCCTTACCATTAAAAACTAGAACTGAAAAGATTTTGATAAACATACATAAACCGGAAGTGGATGTTTACCAGAGGCGTATTTTGTTTTTCTCGATATTTTTCTAAATTTGAAAAATATTACATAACTTTTCAAATAAAAGTTAAAGGTAATGAGAAACTGAACAAGTGATATTAAAACATGTTTTTCATAAAATTATTTACGAAAAAAAATAAATAAAAGTAAATTCTTTTATATTTTTTGCCTATTACTAATAAATTTTAGGAGTTACATGAATTTTATATAACAAGTAATTTTAAAGAATCCAAAATTGAGCAAATTATTAAGAATAAACCCCACAATTTTCGAGAAAAATGTGAGTAAATTACTGTGATGCCTATATCACCATTTTTTATGTTTCTTTACATTTTACAACTTTTAATTAAAACCCTCGCTTATGTTTTACTCATTGGATGGTGGGATAGAGTTCTTTGTAACTCCCCAGTTAAATTCAACTTATAAATAAACAACCGAAAGTATTCCAAACGGAGGCACTAAAATCGTCAAAAGAAATGCTACTGATTTACAAAACAATAGTGAAAAAAAAAGATATATATATATATATATATATATATATATATATATATATATATATATATAATAACTTACTCATTGAAAAAAATAAAAACAAATCTAATAAATTAAATTAAACAATTCTCGTAATAAATCAAAAGAATTATGGGCAGTAATTAGAAATATAGTAAACACAATAATATAATTAAATAAGTTAACGATTTCAATAAATTCTTCAATGAAATAGGAAATAATATAAACAGAAGTAGCACTTTCTCAAATAATATTCCATCGCAACAACATTCAATATTTATGAAACCAACTACACCCTCAGAAATAATTAATATTACACTTAGTATTAAAAATAATAATTGTAAAGGACTAGATGAAATACCGATGCAGATATAATCAAGAAATGCATGCAGTATATAGCTGAACCACTTAGTGACATAATAAATTGCTCCTTGAAATCTGGCATATTTCATGCAAAGTTAAAGCAAACTGTGATGACGAAAATAACCTTGAAAATTATAGGCCTATTAGTCTGTTGAATTCTATATCAAAGATTCTTGAAAAAGTAATTTATAATAGACAACTTGATTTTTTTACAAAACATGATATTCTATCTTCGACACAACACGGTTTCTTAAAAGGGCGAAGTATAGAAAGTTTAGAAGAAAATAACTTAACATGTGGAATATTTCTAGATCTGTCAAAAGCTGACACTCAATTGAGGACTCTATACTACTTACTAAACTATACCAATATGGCATGCGAGGCGTTGCGTTTAACTTAATAAAGTCTTATCTAGAGAATAGAGTACAATATACCAAAATATTAACAAATATTAATGATGAAACTACCACAGTACTAATACTAATCCTCTGCGGGTAACTAAAGGATTACCTTAGGGTAGCATCCTTGGCCCACTATTATTAGTAATATATATTAACGATATTTCTGGAATATTGCCACCACAAAGTCAAATTATGCCGGCGATACAAATGTCCTTCTCAGAGATAACACATTAAGGGATTTTAAAATCTTTCGCGGATAATTATCGAATATCCTGTGGCAGAGTGTTAAAAAATAGTATCCCAAAATAATTTATGCCTGTTTGAGATCTACTGATTCTAATATTTAGTGGGCAGATGTTGTCTTTGTGTCTAGTGTTGTAATCTATGTTTTACATAATTATTTCCATTGCCTTTAATAGTCATCAAACACTAAAATATATAAACATGGTAACGTTATTATACCTAGTTCAATAAACTTTGGCTTGCAGTCATCACGAAAACCAATTCCAGAGATAATTCTAATAGCTCGTCTAGTATGCCGTTGTAACCAAAGCTGTTGGAAGGCTATCGTTTATGTTTCTAAGAAGAAATACAATTTTGTTTACTTTCTTGGCTAACTCCATCACTAAATGACTAATATTTATTGATTTATTCAATATGAATACTTTGGTAACAGTTTTTTTTCATTTAAGCTTAATTTATTGTAAGCAAACCAATTTGCTGCTTTAATCATCGCTACGTTATTTAATATATTAGCTTCATCAAAGTTTTTCCGAGATACAATTAACGTTGTATCGTCTGCAAACTTTTCAACATCAGCCTCTTTAATTTAATTAGGAAAATCATTAATAAATATAAGCAATAGTAATGGTCCTAGTGTGGATCCTTGTGGGACACCATGTGCTATTGGAAAGAGTCAGAAAAACTATTATTAAAATAAACTATTTGTTTTCTATACTCCAGATAACTTGTAATTAATTGACAACTGTTATCATCAAACTAATGAAGTTTCAACTTTTCAATTAATTTTTCATGTAAGACACAGTCAAAAGCTTTCGTGAGGTCAATGAATGTTACAATAGCGAATTCACCTTTCTCATAACACTGAATGATTTTATTAGTTAACTCCAATATGGCATTTACAGTGGACATTCCTTTTCTAAGTCCATATTGATTATCATTAAATAGATTATGAGTATCAAAGAAAGCTACAATTTGATCAAACATCGGCTTTTCAATTATTTTTGAGCATATCGGAAGTAAAGCTATGAGCCTATGGTTGTTACATTCATTCAAATCACCTTTTTTATGAACAGGTATAATCTTTGCTATTTTTAAAATATCTGGGAAGGTATTATTAGAAATACTAATATTTATTAGTCTAGTTAGTGGAACAATTATGACGTCTAGCACAGATTTAATTACATTCATTGACAAACCATACACATCAGTACTATTATTTGGTTTGAAACTATTAACTACGTACAGTCACACATTTATTTAGGCAAATTGCAGTTGAATTCGGTAAAATTGTTCACAAATGAATTCGCATTGTGATTGTTAATATTTCCAATAATCACATGGGCAATATTTGTAAAATATTTGTTAAATTAATTTGGTGTTATATTGCACATTCTACTTTCAGAAACCAAAGGTCTTTTTACATTAATAAGTGTCCACATTGCCCTATTTTGGTTACTTGATGATCGTACAAAATTTGCATTTGAAAATAATGTTGCCTGTTTAATGGCATTTCTATATTCCAGTTTTAGTTTCTTTCTAAGGTTTAAGAGTTCAGGACTATTATATTTTCTGCAAATTTCATCAACCAACTGAAGAGTTTGCCTCAATTCTTTTAATTTTGGCGTAAACCATTTTACTCTTGATTTATTAATTTCACTTGATATATATTTCTGAGGAAATGCATTGTTAAAGTGACCTAGAAGTTTTCCATTAAATTTTTTCCATGTATCATTGACGTTAATACAAGTTTCAAAATCCCACAATTCACATTGCAGTAACCTATAAAGTTTATATTTACCTTCCATTGTAACAGGGCGAATTAATGTCTTATTTGGTTTAGATTGACTATACTTATAATTAACACTACAACATATACCATCGTGATCAGAGAAATAAATATTTACCGGTTTAACTTGACATAAAGACATATTCAAATTAATAAAAACGTTACCAATATAGGCATTCGTCCGGGTAGGAAAGTTGATTGTATGAAGGAAACCATAACTATTTAATCCAGGGCTGCGATATATGGATATAATGATTAAATTAATATTATGTAGGTTTGTGCCACAAATTTCGATGTCTTCTTAATGAAATGGATTTAATTATGTTTTTAACTTTACAATTGAATGAATTTAATAGGACTGCAGTTTGAACAAAGTTCAAATTTCGAAAATGTGTCATAAAGTATATTGTACACCAACGAGTATAAGGCGCTTAGAAGTCTTTAACATTCATATAGGTATTTAAAATGAACCAATTTATAGCTAAAAGTATATTTTACAATTCTGTATAGTTGACAGTGCGAAATTTTGCGACAATTAACAATACCAACCATACCAATAAATATACATATGCTTTACATAATATATTTGAAAAGACTAACTACTATAGTTTCAATTGGTTTTTGCACTCCAAAAAATTGACATCAATATTTAAAACTTGAATTAAATTCAAGGGTAAAATTAAACTATCCATGATTTATGGACAACTTTAAAGAAATTACTTGAAGAAATGTTTGTTTCTTTCGACAATTACTGTATTCTTTTTTAAGTGTCCAAAACAAGCACGTGCTTTTGAAAATGACTAATTGGCATGCTTAATAAAATATGCACCAAGAAGATTCACGCTAGGAGCTAATCAGTATATTTTAGCAATTAAGAGCAGAGTCGTCCATCCCGCTCAATTAAACAAGAATCCGTCCTACTCGAAAGAGACAGGTCGCGCCATCATACTGGCTCCCTTCAAAAGATCGTAATTAACCGTGCAGCAAAGCTCCAGAACAATAAAGGAGCTTAGGAAACGGGAGAGGGCTCTCTCCTCCCTTGCATGAAATAGATATATACGGGAAACAATCGGATTATTCCAGCGCAGAGGACGGAAACGGCGCTGTTTACACGACGGTTTCAACATTAAAATGCAACGAGGAGCTCAAGACGAGCACAAAAAAAAAACCGTGTACCGAGAGGCTTTGGCGATAAATTAAGTCCGGAAAATAAAAGTGGAAGGCGAAATTATGAGCCGTTACGAAGTTAAAAACTCGTTCCCTCTAATAAATGGAAGTTATAATAGTTCACGTATGCCCAAAATGGAAGCGGAGTAAAAGTAACAAATTGCAGAAGAATGCTTTCACGTGAGCGTGTTGTGCGATTTTAATAAATCTCCCCCGCGGACGACGTCGAGAAAATTACCTCCTCCTGAATATATGCTACATTCGCTGAATGTAAATGAAGCGCGATTTCCAGCGACGGTTCCTCCTTTTTACCTAGCCGGAGGAATTCATCCAAAAAGAGTACGTCGTTATCCGGCATGGACCATTTGCCCATCTTCCTGCATTATCCTGCGACAGAACTGTATTTATGTTATCTCCGGCTGATGAATCTCCAATTGCCAGATTATGTAAAGCAGTTCCCGTTTGTTCGCATTTAGATATTGCAATGAAACTAATATTTCCTGACGTAGTAACTGTAGGGATAATAAGGAAATCAAGAAAGTTTCAGATTTATAACTTGTTATACTGGTTTGTACATCCAATCATTTCTATATAAATTAGCTAAAATACATAAATAATTAATAATCTTTAGTGTTAAAATAATTAATATCACTATACACCATATATATTTCCTATTGTCAATTCAAGATTCTAAAACGATTATTATTAAACAATTATCAAAATAATATTATTCGAGACGAGCTAAAAATCAAATACAAAAAAATGGATGTATATAAGATCTTTTGTAGAGAATGTGATGTAATTTACATTAGTCAAAAAGGAAGATAATAAGAAGTAAGTACCAAGGAATAGTTTTTAAAAATTGTAACTACTCTAGTAATTTTTAGAAACCGTGAAAATACATTTTCATGTATTGCTCCGTTTATTAGTTTTGTTAGCTGTATGTGTAGCTATGCTTTTTGGGTCGCTTCCTATGTTGCGTTAACTCTGATAAATTGTTTCTTGGATTTAAAACATATACATAGCATATTTCAATATCAGGCTTTTAGTATTTAGCAATAGAATGCAACGTTGGTGTTAAAAGTGGAAAATGTTGGAAGTAAATATTCCAAAATCGTTCCCCAATTTAAATTCATACATACAGAGTTTACAAATCCTCTATTTTTCGACTGAAAAAAAGACAATACCAATTCGCATTTATAGTCGTCCCGTCCTCACATCGTTGTTTTTGGTTACGCTCTTCTTTTATATGTGTGGCCGTACAGGAAGTGTGAAAATGCGCTTTCCAATTCCTACGCCGGGAAAACAACGCTCTCGAATTTCCATTGCGACGTTTACTGAAAATTTACTTCAAATTGAATCACGCCACGGAAAATGCGGTCCCCGTTTTCCCCAAGTTACGGCCCTGTTTTCCTCTGAACGTATTGTGGAAATCCGTGGAAAATATTGCGCGCCTTAGTTACTGTTGTTGGGAAACTACAAGTGCAGAAGTATATAACTTAGATAAGAACTTGATACGTCTATTGACTGTTAGCATGTAATAATTTAACGTTGGTTGAAAATGAAAACAGGAAAAAGTAGATTTTCTTGAATAAAACATCCCACTGTAATTTTGACCTTATTAGACTAAATTTACAACGACTCAATGTCCCTAGTTTACTTTTTTCTGATTTTTTTTCGCAGTCCATACAAGAAAAGGACTTTTGTATCTTCAATTATCGCGTGTTCGCCTCTTTCGTCGTCGGATTCGGCTTGAAGCCCTTTTTAGGCTGTTGGCATATATATTGCGGAGTGTTTGGGGGGTGGCGGCGATAAGGCTTGATGGACCGCCGACAATTATGCATCCTGTCATCTTGAAAGGCGCTCGACGCTCCGAATTTATGGGCGTCGTAACTGCACCGCAAAGCGTACAAAAACGTCATAAACAACGACGCAAACCCTCACCCCCTTGCCGCACTTTGCCCAGATAAACAGAATCAATACGGCCTTCTAATCTACTCACCGCACCGCGATAAAAAAAAGGTGCTATAATCGATATGTGGTCGACGCATTTATCGCAATTTTTTTTTAAATTACAATATTAAAATTAATATAGAAGAAAAAATTATTTAGCTCGTTAAGAGCTTAATTAAATTATGTCATCATTTTATTTATTAATAAAGCCTGGTTTTACTTACACTGCAGGAAAATATTAAAAAAAATTGTCATGCGTTTATTCAAAATCATTAGAGAATTCAAGTTCTGTAAGTTTTAAAACATGATAAAACTTTTAACAAATTAATTTTTTATTTAGAAAAGTTGAGGGATACATAGATAAATAATAAAAGATTGCTCTATTAGGGTTAATATCCTGTTGTACATGTTTTACCTTCCACAAGTAAATGAAGCTATAATGACGGAGCTTGAGAAGTAATTATCAAGCTCTTAATATTCTTTAATTTGCGAAGCCGGGAAGCACTGCTAACCAGAACAAGCAAGTGATCCTGTTAACTGTTTATTAGAAACGTACCAAATTAATTTATTGAAGTGGGCAAAATTGCTTGCAGGGTTAATCTAATGAGAACTTAAATGAAAAAAATAAAGCCGCCTGATGCTGACCCTTGTTCTTCGTCCACTTAGCGAGAATATTCTTCCGGAGTACCAAGTTCGCGCTCACACCGGTATAAATAATAGATTAACTACTTCCGGAAAGCCTTAGATATAACTTTATTTATTGGCCTCCCCGGAGTGCGAAAGCCCGCCGCGGGATTATTAAAAAAGGATGTGCCCGGATCAATTTTGTCTGTAACATTTACAAGAAAGAAAGTCGGAAGCTCACGGCCTGTAGAGTCGGTCAATATTTAAGAGCGACTTAAAATATTACCTTCAAGTAACTTTACTACTTGAATGTAGAAATCAAAATTGCGAAGAGTCCCAATAGAGACAATGTCGAATGTTTTATTTATTTCTAGATTGTCGTACATTACAATCGACTTAAATTCAATAACTTATAGAAAAACTAGAGATTTAAAACTTCTAGGTAAAAAATTTTGAGAATTACAATATGTGTCAAAATAATAATACATAGATGTTTAAAGTTTAATGTTTATTAGCTTTATAGGAAGGCATACAAAAACAAAAGAGTGACTTTAAGAACTGAATTATATATACAGGGATTCTCAAAAAAGTGTTCATCTGACTAATCATCTACACTCCAAAATCTTACATCATTCTTCTGCTATGATGACATACCTACTTATTGTGATAATAATTTCATATTATTTCTTGGCTAAATAAATATTAAAGCTGTTTAATTTATATAATGTCTTTTATTAAGAAAGCCTAGAAAAATAGTCGTGATTTACAAAAATAGTTATGTTTTTTTGTTTATAACTACCCAGTTTCTACATATGCACATATAAAAGAGAAAATTTGGCTTTAGAGAGAGAGAAAAAAAACACGAATGTTAATATTATTGATCACGAGTATGTACTTCTAAATCTTTAAGCAGTGCACGAACGGTGTTCAATACATTCACTTCTGGTAGTTGATCTTGTCGCGTGTCTGATTTTATTTTTTAATTTTGACAGATGACAAGGAAAATACATTTATTGCACTCGTCGGTTCGGAGGTGGGTCGACGGCGTGCTGAATGAAAATGAGCGGAGTGGACAAATAAAGGCGAAAGGATGAAAAGGGCGAAGAAAAACCACCGACACCGAAACTCCATTTTCGGTGAAACGAATATAAAATTATAACGGCGCCAATTTGCCCTTTACGCCTCTTGACGTTGCGCCCCTTGAATAATTAATGCGGCCACTTTTGACAAAAAAAACGTACGGCACAAAGTTATTATTACGTTATATAAATATTACGATCAAAGAGTAATCAAGTAAAAATAAAACAAAATTGCTGGAAATGCAAATGAAGAAAATATGAATGGAAAGGGTAGATATATGAACAAAGAGAGAACACACACTTAAAAAAATAGGATGCAGAGAAAAATTGGTTTATATATATATATATATATATATATATATATATATATATTTCGCTGCCTCAGATTGAAGTCCTAACAATCCATTTATATTGGGGTGGATTAATCCCCGTAATTTTTCTCATATAGTGCTGCCTCAGTGTTAAAGATATCCATTGCTATTTCCCTCAATTTCTTCCGATCTTCTACTTTCTTCTTTCAGTTGGTAATTCCTATGCTTTTGATGACTACTTCCACATCATCTTGCCATCCACGTCTTGATCTTCCTCTTCTCTTCTTTGCGTTTGATTTCCATTGCATGATCGTTTTTATGTTGGTTTGACTTCCCGATCTCCATACATGGCTCAACCACTTTACACATGCTGCCTTAATTATGCTAACTACATCTTTTCCTTCCAGTATTTCTAATATTTCTGTGTTGTTTCTTCTTTTCCTTTCACCTTCTATTTGTCTTGGTCCTAGCATCTTTCTGATTATTGATCGTTCTGCTACTCTTAATTTGAGTTGTTCTTTTTGTGTCATTGTCATTGTTTCCGCTGCATATGTGATTATCGGTTTTATTACTGTTTCATATATTTCTATCTTTGCGTTCTTGCTAATTGTTTTGTTTGTCAGAACTTTTCTGTTTACATAGAATGCACTATTTGCTTTCTATATTTTTTCTTCGATTTCAATTTTATCTTCGTTCCTGTTGCTAACTGTTATACCTAAATACTTTATTTTGTTGATTTTATAAAATTCGTGCTGTTCTATTTTTATTTTTTCTTCTGCGCCTGTGTTTCCGATTATCATGTATTTTGTTTTTTGTTCGTTTATTGACATTCCCATTTTCTTTCCCTCGTAGACTAATTTATTCAAGATGTTTTCCATTTGTACTATGACTATACCGTCTGCGTACGCAATTATTTGCCTCCCTTTCATTCTGAGAGTTCCCTTTGTGTCTATCTTTCTCATTACGTATTCTAATCCGATGATAAATAAGGTAGCTGAGAGTGTATCGCCTTGCCTTAATCCAGTATTTGTTATGAACTCATTGGTTTTTCCATTTTTCGTTTGTACTACGGTTTTTGTGTTATTTATTGTCATTTTTATTAAATTTATTATTTTTGTAGGGATTTTAAACTCGTCCAGTGCTTTGATTAAGTGTGCTCTGTTCATTGCGTCAAAGACTTGCTTAAAATCTATAAATAGTAATTGTATATCAACTTTCTGTTCTCGCGATTTTTCTATTATCTGTTTCACTACATGAATTGCGTCCACAGTCGATTTGCCTTATACGAAACCGCATTGATATTCTCCGACAATGTTCTTTGCCTATTCATTTGGTCGTTTTTGAATCATTGATGTTAATATTTTGCATGTTGTTTATAGTAGTGTTATTTCTCTATAATTTTTACATTGGCTTCTGTCGCCTTTTTTATGTATTAATACTATAGTTCCTATGTTCCATTTATCCGGCATAGTATCAGTTTCTCCTATTTCTATAATTAGATTTCCTATTTGTTCATTTACAAGTTAACCACCATACTTATCATTTCTGCATCAATGTTATCTCCTCCAGGTGCCTTCCCATTTTTATATTTTCTAATTATTTCTTTTATTTCCTCCACTGTCGGTTCTTCTACCATATTAAAGTTTTAGTCTACTTGCTCGATTTCTATTTGTCTAGTATAGTTTGTAGTTGTCAATAATTCTTTAAAGTGTTCTTCCCATATAAGTTTCTCTTCTTCTTCGTGCTCAGCAATTTTTCCTTCCTTATTTCTCATTCCCAAAGTTTTCATTTTGTTTTGTTTTCGTCCATTATGTATTTGTTTGTAAAACTTTTTAGAGTTATGGTTTTTGTATTCATTTTCTATATTTTCTGTGTTTTGCGTGCCGTATCGCTATGTTGCATTCTTTTGTTATCTTAGCGTATTTTATTTTTGCATCTTGGTCGTTGTGTTGAAACCATTTTCGTCTGAATTTAGATTTTTCTTCTATAAGTGCACTAAATTCATTGTTCTACCATCCATTTTTGTATCGGTTTTTTTATGGTTCCTATTTTTGTTTCCGCCGCTTCAGTTAATGCTGTGTTTATTTTTGTACATTTTGTGTTTACGTCTTCTGTTATTAGTTATATGTTGTCTCCTATTTTATGTTCTGCCACGTTTCTATAATCTTCCCTTGCTTCCATATTATTTAGTTTTTCCGTGACCCATTTTGTTTGTCTATTCTTGTTCTGTTTTGTTACTATTTTTTTAGGTGTTGCTCCTACCATGAAGTGGTCTGTGTCTGCATCTGCCCCTCTATACGACCTTACGTCTAATATGCTGGTTTCTCTTTCTTTTCTTATTAATATATGATCGATTTGGTTTCCGTAATGCTCTCCAGGTGACATCCACGTTATTTTATGTTTTCTTATGTGTTCAAATTTTGTGCTGATAATTTTCATTCCTGCTGTGACTGCAAGGTTGCATAATCTTTGACCATTATCGTTTGTATTATCATGTACCGTGTTCTTCCATGCAACTGCTCTTACAAAATCTTCTTTTCCTATTTGAGCGTTAAAGTCTCCCATCATTATTAGTGTGTCTTATTTAGGTATGGTTGCGTGAATATTTTCGATTTCTGCGTATAGTTCGTCTTTTTGTTTTTCTTCCGTCACATCAGTGATGACAAAAGCTACTCCATTTCTGCCTTGTTGTTTGTCCCCTGAGTAGAAATATTGTGTACTATTTCTTATTAATTTGTCCATTACCTTTCCATCGTACTTCTTGCAGGGCTGCTACTGCTATGTTATATTTAAGTAGCTGTTGATATTTCTTCCATTTTCCGTCCTTCAGTAAAGTTTTTATATTCCAGGTGCATATTCTCATTGTATTCCTTTTATGAGAATTTGTTTTTAGTATTATTTAATAATGTCCCTTACTGCGTATCAGTGCTTATTTGACAGTGCTCTCTCCACTTCTTTCTATTTTAAGTAATCTTTTTTACTTCTTCCCATGTAGTCCTTTTTCGATTAATTTCTTATTGTGCTGTTCTAGTCCATTTTTGATCTTCTATTGTTTTTCCTATTGGAAGTCTTTTGTGCATTGGTGTTCCTTTTTTTCTATTCTGCATATGCGCCCATCCTATCTCGTCTATCCCTTCTTTATTGTTTGCATTTGTTGATTTTATCTGTAGGTTTTTTTTTTCTGTGTCTCGTTTCTTATGGATTTATTTTCTATTTTTTTTTTTCATATCTGTAGCATTTTATTTTTTGTTTTTCTGTCATTATTCATATTCGCTACTGTATGTAAATGTACCTTTAACAATTTTGTCTGTTTTCGTACATTTTAATATTCCGTTTCAACACTTGCAGAAAAAATGTTGAATGTTGTTCGTGTTTTTCTTATTTTAACGTCATTCTCTTTTTATATTATTCCATTGTTTTCATTTATTATTCTTAGATATCTGTATTGTTCCACGTTTGTGCGGTTTTTTTTCTGTATAATCATCATGATCTTTATTTTCCTAAGATTGTTTTTCATGTTGTTTAAAGTCAATTCATTATATGATATTCATTCCATATTATGTTGTAGATTTTTCTTCTTCTGCCGTTATCACCATGACATCTGCAAATAGTAACATAATCCAATTTTTCCTTCCCTCATTTTTTGCTTTACTTCGTTCATTGTCTTGTCCATCACTAGTATAAATAGCAGTGGGCTTAGCAGACATACTTCTTTCACTCCTTTCTTTGATTCAAATGTTTTTGATTCTTTATTGTTCATTTTTATTATATTTTCGTTCCAACTATACATGTTTTTTTAATCGGTTTGCGTACCTCTACGTCTTTGTCTTCCAGTAATTTTCATATTTCCATTTTTATCTTATCGAGTGCATTTTTTAAATCTACAAAACACATATGTATTTCTCTGTTTTTATTTATAAGTTTCTCGCTTATTTGTCTTATTCTAAATACCTGATCTTGTGTCTTTATTCTTCTTCTGAATCTACTCTGATTGCCATCCTATATTCATTCTTCTAATTTTTCAGCCCTTTTCTCTGAAATTCTCATTAATATTTTGCATGGTATACTTGTATTGTGATGACTCTGTATGTCTCCGTTTTCTACAATTTCGTTCAGTAATTCTGATAGTTACCCTATTCCTCTAACCCCTATATATTTCATCATTTCAAGAGTTACTTTATTTACTCCTGACGCCTCTCTATTTTTTAGTTTAGTTTTAAAGTATAATCTTTTACCTCATTCTATAATATTATCTTTTCTGTTTCTTTTGGTGGCTCCTTTTTCATCTATTTTGCTCTCTTCTATTTCTTGTTCGGCCAGATGTTTGAATAATTGTCGCCACCTTACCAGGATGATTTAGTCGTCGCCTGTAATTAAATTTCCGTATTTTTCATTATTGTTTATTAAGTTGTATTTTTTTTCAGTTCTCATTCATTAAATTTCCAAACTTTGTTCATGATTCTTGTTTAGCTTTTAATTTGTAGGTATGCTTCTTTCCTTTCTTACGTATTTTTCGTAGTTTGTTATTTTTTTTTTATTTGTAGGTACTGTTTCCATTTAAATTTTTGTCTTTTATTTCCTTCTTTATATCTGTTGTTCACCATTCAGTTATCTTTACACCTCAATTTCCTATTTTTGTTGTTCCACAATTCTCCTCCCCTGTTTCCAGTATAGTTCTTTTGAATTTCCTATTTAACTTCTATATTATTTTTCTTTTCTTTTTCTTTAAGCTTCCTTCGAAGTAATTCGTGGCACTTTTCTTTGATTTTTGCTTCTTTTAGTTGAATCTTTACTTTAGCTTTTTTTTCTTATTTTGTCTGGTCTTTGTCTGTATTTTCCCACCATTTCCATTCTTAGCAAGTGGCTGTCACTCACTCTTTTAGCCTGTCTTATTACTTTTACGTGAAGGAATCATGGATAAACTTTCGAATAAAAATGAAGGAAGGTGGTATATATCGTAATAGGTCAATTATGTCCTTGAATTTTGCTGTTGTAATTTGTCTTATATTTTTATACAATGGTGTCAATATAATATTTTCTTGATAATAAATTCAGGACATTAAAATTTTCATTCTCATTCAATGATGTCTTATAGAAATTTTTATACGGTTTATTTCTGATAAAACGCATACAACATATTTTTAACCAGTTTTATTGTCTCATTTCAAGTACAATAAAGTACCTTTCCGACACTTTTTGATAATACTGTAATAATCTCGGGGACTCACAGTAAATTATTTTTTTAAATACCGTTTCTACTACGCCAAAATCTCTATCATTTGGTAAAAACGAATGTCCTGATATTAAAACTTTGTGATCTATGATTTTTACATTATTTTCAACAGTTTAGACAATTTTTAGCCACATGAAAAAAGCTACTTTAATGTTTCTATTTTGCCCTGCACACAAGTCACTGTAAGCTATAATGTGTCTTTCACTTCTTAAATTAAATGTTTTAGGATGCATGTATCAAAATCTTTTTTAAATATTTTACTCATTAACGGCTTTTATTTTATTTTCCTTGCAATTAAGCTCGTATAAATTAAACATTTTCCTAAGAGTTAGATTAGAATGTAGATATATTGTATTGGGATTATGAGATCTGATATAATGGGATTCAAATTTAGGAAAACTTTTAATATAGTTTTGAACGTGTTTTTTCTCTTCTTCGGAAATTTTTCTTGATGAGCCAACCATACGCCCACGTAAATCATTTCTTGCATATGCAGGAACGTCCTTCAATTACTTTAAAGGTATCCAAAGAGGATTTTCTACAGATTGAAACTTTTCCGTTTTAGAATTTAACAAATACCTAAACCTGCAATTGTTTGTCGAACCTTTTCCGTTTTTTGAGGTATTCGTTTCACAGTTTTGCGCTTGATAGCTTCGCAATATATTTTGTTTATTAAAATCTCCGAAATACCAAAACTTCTTAAAAATATTCTTCCTATCTTTTATGCAAGCTTTTCGGCCGAGCCAATCTTTTTTTTGGAAAACTTTTGAAGGTACAATATTTACGGTTTGAATACAATATTTTTTTCCTGAATTCCGTTTAATCTTTAACACTTTTTGATGTAAGTTTCATCAATCTTTTCTCCATTGTTATCTGTGGGATGAGTATCCCCTGAAGACGAATATTGTTTCACTTTCTTTTTCGATTTTCTTTGAAATCATTGTTTACTGATACTTACTTAACCATTTTATTGTTCGGAAGAGCACATGGGTGAAATAATTTCTAAAATTTAGTATTGAATTTTAAGTTTTATATTTAATTGTAAGTACATATGTATTTTGCGTAATTTTAATCAACTGCATTAATTAAACGTGCTGATTATTTCCACTTATGCAATCGTCCAAAAATTGAAGTTAACTTGTTAAATACTAATTCATTAAAATTATCTTCGGACTTCAATAATATCAATAATAAATGAATTATCGAACTAACTCTGTCCAGATTATTATTATTATTGTATTTACTCGGAATATAAGCAACCTCAAATGCTGTAAATGTAACCACGGGCAACAGGAAATAATTTTGAAAAACAAATATGTAAGTCTTATACCAGATATGATGCATAGGTTAAAGATTAAATAAAAATTTGAAATAAAATATTTTGCAAAATTAAACAAAAATTTTCCAAGATGTATCACACGAAGTTAAAACCTCAATCATTAATCAATTAAAATATTTTGTACTTGTCTTCATAATTATTAATATAAAATATTCTTCTATGCCTTTCAACATTTGTGTATACCTTTCTATTTTAAAATTAAATCCATATGTTTCATTAAAACAAAATAATTTATCATATAATATATAAAGCAGAGATTACAATACCATCTTCAGCAACTGAGACTTCTTATTAATAAAATTCATATAAAGAAGTTTGTTAGACTACATATAAAGATTTTTTAAATATTTGCATATAAGACTAGAAGGAAGCTTTTATTAAGTTCAGATTTTATGTGAATAAGACAATGTAAATAAAAATAAATGAAGCATTTAATCCACAAGCAATAAACTCTTAGAAACAAGTTTTAGCGTTTAAAATATTAAATTTAGTAGAACTTATTTTGCTCATAAAGCTAAAGTAATTAATTTATTGTTGAATTAGTAATTAGTAACATATGATGGCTACAAAACGATATGTTGTTATTAATTATCAAGATAAATCATATATAAGCCTGAATTTATTTCTTGAAAATAGTAAACATCTTAAAAGAAAGAAAAATTCATTGAATATATGAATATAAAAATACATGAGCATAAATTACATATTGAACTGTACAACTTTCATAGAAACGACTGATTATAAATTAATTACATATATATTTAATTAATTGAAACATTTTTCAACTTAATTTCAACGGAAATTAATTAATTATTTGCTAATAATATAATTCTTAAACATATATAAGTTGGGTATGCTAATACATCCAATAAGAATTTAAAAAGTTGGCACTATGACTTTTCTATTTCATTAGATTTACTAAATATAAATATTAAACTCAGAAAATTTCTGAAAAATTGATTGAATGTATACTTACAACTTAATTATATAAGCTAGTTGATTTTGTTAAGTGTGTTTAAACAGTAGTTTAAACTTTAAACGCTGGAAATAGATCGCTAAGATTTGATACTGAAACAATATTTATTTCAATAAAATTCAGAAACAAAATTACATAAAACAATCAACTAAAGTTACATAAAACATAAAATAATTGCATTAAAAAGCTAATATGAATTTAAAGAACAAAAAGTTTTTACTTTTCCAGATTCTGGAAAAAATATTCAATTACTTAAAACAGTATGTTTCTGTGTGATTAATACTCAAAACAATTTGATGAAGAAAGCAATAATGACGTTCTTCACACCTTTATTTGAATTGCCAAATGTACATTTCGGACACAAAGTGGCCGTTATCAATGGATTAGCACCGTACATTAGTGCTTTATTCGTCAAATTATTTTGATCTTCAGCTACATTCTGCTTCAGGAAACGAACAGAACGTGTATGCATGGAGACGCAATGGAAAGAGTGACTAGGTATGAGATGAAAGTGATAGGATTGGGGGGGGGGGAAGGTTGGTAAAAGAAGTGTGGAGAACGTGTGTGGGAGTAGGAGAGAGTGGTTGGAGAATAGAGAGGAGGAAAATGTATGAAAGAGCAGGAGTATCTGAAAGTTTGGTAAATGAATGGTTGGAAAAAGGGGTGCATGTGGCAGCTTAGATGAAGGTAAAATGGGAAGAAGTAGAAAAGCAGGAGCGTCAAAGGTGTATTGAGAGTAGTGGGTACAACCCTCTTTATAAAAGGTGGCAGGTGCATGGGAAGATACCTGGGTATCTAGCAAATTGTACATTGAACAGAGGGGTGAAGGTAGCAATGGCTAGGGCTAGGTGTGGCTCGGATGAGAGAGTAAGAAAGATATGGATGGGCGAAGAGTATGGTAGGTTTGTGCTGTGTGGGAGTGGGAGAGATACATGGAGTCATCTAGCGGAGGAGTGTAAGGAGATACGGGAGGAATGGATGAATGGGAGTAGACGGATAGAGGAGTGGATGCGAAAGGACGGAGCTGGCGTAAAGATTGTGATGGGAGAGGGAGAGGAGAAGAAGGATGTAATAAATATTTAGTTTTTGAATTGTTATTATTTTGTACATATGGATAAGTTTATAGATGCCAATAAAGGTCTTTTTTTTATTTTTTTTATTTTGATCTTCACGTAACTCAATCAATTAATTTAATATTGTAAACCATTTCTTCGTAATACATTTTATATAAGGTAGATAAATCCACATTATAATTTTTGTTTGCTACTTAGTAATATTGTATATCGTTTTAGGGTTATATCGCAACTATATAATAAATAAGAATAAATAAGGTTTAGCAATTATAAACAGGATTTGACGATTACAAACGAATTAAGAGGGTGTCTACATTGTAATGAAATAAATGAAACTCAATTAAAACTCATCGAAACTTATAAAGACGACGAATTGTTAAGTTAAAATACAATCGTTTATTTACTTAACCGTAGAGTCGTTTTCTGCTTTACGTCATGTTTTAATTAAAACACTGTTTCACTTCCTAACTTTGATTTTAATTAACTATCTGAATAAACTAGTAAATAATATAAAGAAGTATTAGCGTAAAAAATCATTGCGATCACATTATGTTTCCTGTTATGATATAGGTCATGTTTTAACTAAACATATGTCATTTTTAGTGAAGTTTTATATAAATACTTTTACAAATTTCTTGCAATTAAAAACGATAACAAGCAGTGGCCTTTCATCGAATATTATCTTTAATAGAAGGAACTAAATAAAAAAAATATATTTAGTGAATATTCACTGGGATCTAGTAATGTAAAGTAATTGTGTACATAATTGTGTTTCTATATTTAATAATATTATATATTCTGTTTTTAATATGTTTGCACCTATGAAGCGTCTAAAATAGTTTAATAATAAGTTGATACATTTAACTAAGGCTAAGAAACATGCTCGTCTGAAATATATAGGCACTGGTTACAGATTCCATATTCCATTACGTGATTTTTAGGAACTAAAGAACACAATGTAATGATCTGAACGATTTATCGTACAGGAATTATATTGATAAAATTGAAAATGAAATTAACAATAATTCTAAATACTTTTGGGAACACGTAAATGTTTGCCGCAAGACACTGGCTATCCCAAAGAAATGTATTTAGATGAAGAGATAAATCGCACAACAGCTCATAGTGTGGATTTCCATTACATTTTGCAAAAGCATATAATTAGCAATGTAATTCATTACGTAACTTTGAGTGTAGTGCTTCAAAAGATTTATGTAAACTCAATGTTACTCTTAAAGAAGTGTTTAACACTTTATCATCGTTACCAGAGTGTTGCAATTATGGTATTCCTACGTACTTCTTAAAAAGATGCGTGTACACGTTGAGTAAACCTATACAATCTATGTTTACACGTTCTTTACTGTCGGGGATTTTTCCAGAATGTTGAAAAGAAAGCTATGAGGTACCAATACTTAAGAATGGCTGTAGGGCAAATATTGAGAACTATCGTGAGGTATTAATTCAGTCTGTTATACCCAAAATGTTAGATTTGTTGGTATCTGAATAACTAACAAATGTGGTCATGTTCGCATGGAGTTTTATGTAGCAAATCAACAATAAACAATTTAATGCTTTACCATACATTTTGATCAGATTCTTTGGAGAGGGGGTCGCAAGTGGATTCAATATATACTGACTTCTCCAAGACTTTTGATCGAGTACAGCATAGTATATTATGATATAAATTAGATTCAATGGATTTTAGTGGAAGTGTTACTAAGTGGCTAGGTAGCTTTTTGCAAAATGCAACTCAACGTGTACGCATAGGCAAGTACATGTCGAATAGTATACAGGTAACATCAGGGGTGCTTCAGGGCACGCATTGTGGGCCCCTGTTATATTTATTGTTTAAAAATGATATCGGATTAAATATTAAGAAGAGTCAGATTTTCCTCTTCGCTGACGATTTGAAAATCTATAAAAGTTTTAATTTTGTAAATGATCAACTACAACTTCAAAATGATGTGAATAGTGTTACGTTGTGGTGTCAAGATAATCATCTAGAACTTAATATTTTTAAATGTGTATGTATTTCCTTTTATCGTTAAAGGTGTAGCAATTTTAATTATATGTTAATTCAAACATCTGTTATAAAAGACCTAGGAGTTACATTTACTTCAAAACTGAATGTTCCCAAACGGATCTTAAATATATGTAACAAATCTTTAAAGCCTTTAGGGTTTGTTAATAGATTTAGCACCAATTTCAAAGCTGGTACCATAAAAATCCTTTAGACCACATTAGTCCGGCCTCATCTTGAATATGCTTCAACCGTATGGGCCCCATACACTAGAAGCTGGGATTTGTGGGGATTGATATTAATTCGTCATTTATCAAACCAGTGTTACAGGAAGTCAATAAGCTGCTGAAGGGATTGAAAAGCTTTAGGAACGGTGGCTGCGTGGGAAATTAGGGCTGTACCATCTGCATTAAAGAAGATATTTAGAGAAATTAAAGAGAAGGGTATCGGGATTGTAAATGTCGAAACAGAAGATATTGTAGAGTAGCGGAGACAGTGACGCCTTAAAGGCAAAATCAACAACTCTTACTCCCCTCCTTTTTCTTCTGCACATGGTTTATTTCAAGGTTCCCCTCAATTTAGGTCTGTCTGGTTTACATGAAATTGGTTTACAAAAATATTAAAAGATTTTCTAGCACTTAAGCTATATGTTCTTAAAAGCATTAAAACATTTGAAATAAAAACGTCTATATGAATATATGTACTATTCACGATGTTTTTTGGGCTATACACACGCTAAACAATGTTTTCCTTTACGTCAAAATGAACAAAAAATTGTATCTGATGTTCAAAAATTCCTCCTCCTACTCCAACTATGAATACCGTAGTATTAAGGGATTATACGCAGTTTATATTTAATTTAAATATATTCTCTGAAAGTTTGAAGCCAATCCGATAAATATTTTCAGAGATATACCTGAATTTGTAAGGCCTACCTGAGGTTCAATTTTCTATTGTACTTTTATCGCAGAAGGCGAATATAATAGGTACCGAAAAAATCCAAATTTCTAAAGGTAAAAAGAGAACACAGGTAATAAGAGTAGTTTTAGTGCATCCGCTAAAATATTCAAAATGCAGAAAGGGACTTTAGTTTCACGTGATCCTTAAATATAGAATTTTAAATTTTATTACTGTATTTGTTGCGATAAGTGATTATGTGAAATGTAACTCTTATGACGGAAAAATAACATCTGAAACTGCTTCTCCCCGTGAAGTTGGTTTTAAATTCGGTGTAGTGTAAAAATTGTGTTATAATCTCCAGTCCTTTTTTGAAGCATTCTTACAAAATAAACAGATTTATATTTGTGATGATAATTCTGGGACTAGGATAAAAAGGTGCAGCTAAATTTTGTGGTTTGATGGACATGCCTCCTTTTTTAACCCAAAACACTTATGATTTGATTATTGACAACATTCATTCTTGTGTGAAAGTAGGAGCTAAAAAACTGTACCGAGGAAAAAGAAGCGAATGCTTAAAATAATGAAGAATTAACAATTTCGGGCGACGGAACCTGGAAGAAGCGAGGGTTTAATTCTTTGTCAATAATCATTGATTAGATATTACAGTGGAAAAATCATTGATATAATTGTAAAAAGTTCATACTGTAAACAGTGTGACGTTTGGAAACCTAAAAATGGTACTGAAGAGTATAATGATTGGTATAACGAACACAAAGATGCTTGCTCTGCAAATCACCGGGACTCTTCATAACATGGAAGTCGATGAAACATCTTAGTGTTTGCCTTTTATTTGTGCTGCCGAATCCAATATCAGGATCTCGGAAATTTTAAGAGATAGAAAGTGTTGTATGTAGAAAGAAGTGTAGATTTTCGAGACGAATTAAAATTCATTTTCAAGGTTTCAAAAAGGTTAGAAGTTCAATTTTATTCGCCTCTTAAAACCACACTTCTTATTCCATTTAACCGTTTTTAAAAAAAATTGACAATATTATATTTTCAAAATATCTAATTAACCTTGACTTTTTTTGAAAACCTTAAAAGTGCAATTTTATTCTCTAGCCTACTTAAACCAATCCAGAGCCCATGATGGAGACAGGATGACTTTGATCTACACCTTTATTTAAAATTGCACGTGTATTACTTGTATTATATATATATACGAAGCAAAACTACCGACAACGGCAACAGAAAACAAATTTCTATAATTTAATAGATAGTTATGTTATTTAACTCAAATCTCTAAATATTGAATTGATCGAGATGATACTCGGTATCAAATAATTAAAGCCGTGCTCTTTGTGTGCTCGGAGAGACAGCCTGTATAACTAATAAATTTAAATTAGAGATCATTGAACCTAGAATATTATTTACTGAATACTATTTCTCAATTTAAACATTTTAGAACACATTTGAATTCAATTATATTTAATAATTATGTATACATTGCTATTATATTAGAAATAAATAAATTGATAAAACTTACCTAGACACCGGAACGGTTTCACCCATCTAGCAGTTTTGCATTTGCCTCGCGCCTGCGCTGCAGGGCTGGATCCGGCCCTGCACCAGGAACCAATTTTGAGATAGTGACTGCTCTCTACGATATTAGTGATATCTCGTTTTGGATACATCTGTAAACAAATTATAAAATAATTAATATTACACATTTGAACAAAATAATAAAAGCGCATATATATTATTGAATGTGAACTGTCAATTAATAACGATGAGGTTGACTCAATCAAGCATTAAAGAGTACAAAACACTTTAATAAATAAATTGCAGAATATAAGTTTTCAGAAAATACTTTACTTACAAAGACATATAATAATAATAATCCGTCCTTACTTCATGAAATATACATGTACAATTGGCAGACAAAGATGACATTGGAAGAGATGGAAGAATGCATTAGAGGAGCTCAAGTGGAGAGACCCAAAACAAAAGGAGAAAAACAAGATTATTGGCACGACGAAGAGTGTAGGGAAATGAAAAGAAGAGAGAGGTATAACTTTAAGAGGTGGAAAGCAACAGATGAGGAGAAATGGTTTAAAGAATGGAACAATGCCAAGAGGGAATACCAGTCAACATGTGAAAAGAAAAAGTAAGCATGGGAAAATGAACAAGTAAAATCAATAAGGGAAATTAAAACAGAAAGGCAGGTATGGGAGTTTATACGTTGGAGGAAACAAAGGGAGAAGAATAGTGTAAACATTGAGAAAATTAATACATTCTTCAGGGAGAGTATGAATGAAGACAATATGATAATAAGAACATGTCAGGAACGTATCATAGTAGACCTAAGGAGTGATTTAACGGAGGTTGAGCTTGAGAAGGCAATGGATGGGATGAAGGGAAATAGTGTTTGTGGCCCGGGAGAAGTAGAGGTTAAGGCATTGAAAATATTAAAAGAAGAAAAGGGGGAAGAATGGAAGCAACTTGTAGAACAGCTGAAGATGATATGGAGCAGGAAGAGGGAAATACCGGAAAGTTGGACACAAGCGGAAATTATTCCAGTGCACAAAGGAGGTGACAAAGAAGATCCAGCTAACCATAGGCCGATAAGTGTAGACTAGAAGTGGAGTTGGAGAGCAAGGGTATTATTCCCGACAGCCAAGCAGGGTTCAGGAAAGGTAGAGGGGCAGTGGACCATATACTAACATTGAGCCAAATCATTGATAAGGGAATTAAAGAGAGAGGGGGAAAGATCTACATACTATTTATAGACTTGAAGGAGGCATATGACTCAATCAATAGGGAGAAACTGTTTGAATGTATGAGAGAAAGAGGGGTATCAAATGAAATGAGAGAGTGGGTGGAAAGAGTGCATGAAAAGACAGAATGTAGAGTGAAAGGGTCTGGGGAAGAATCGGGGTGGTTCAGAACAACCAAGGGGCTAAGACAGGGATGTCCAATGAGCCCAATGCTTTTCAATCTGTTCATAGCAGACATGGATAGAGTATTGGAACAGGGACAGGATGGTGGAGTAACAATTGGAGGGATAAAGATTAGAGTGCTGGCTTATGCGGATGACTTAGCAATTATGGCAAAGAGAAAAGGGGATCTGGATTGCATGATAGAGAGAATGAAACGATATTTTGAAAAGAGAAAGTTAAGCGTAAATGTAAAGAAAACGAAAGTAATGGTGTGTATGAAGGGAGGAAGAAGGAAGGAGGAAAGGTTTTATTGGAACGGAGAGGAAATAGAAAGACTGAAATGTTTCAAGTACTTGGGGGTAGTTTTTACACAAAATGGGAGGTGGCAGGAGCACATGAAGTATGTGTCGAAAAAGGTAAAGGCAGCAGCTGGAATTCTGTGGAGAGAATGGGGCGCGAGATTGAGAGATTCAATGGTGGCGAGCGAGACCATATGGAAAGTATGCTTGAGGTCAATATTAATGTATGGAGCAGAAGTGTGGGGGTTCAGCATAAAAGGGAGTATGGAAGGAGTACAAACATGGTGGATGAAGAGAATGTTAGGACTTGAGAAGAGTACGCCATTGTACGTAGTATATCAGGAGATGGACGCATGTAGTGTATGGGTGGATGTAGGAAAAAAATGGGCAAAGTATGAAAGAAAAATTAGAATGAATGGACAGAAAGAAATTACGAATGAAATACTAAATGAGACGGACAAAACGTATATAGCGGTGACCTAGTGGGGAAAGGGTAGATGTGAAATGTACAAAAAAGTAGGCTGGTCCAATGAAGCTGTTAAAGAAATGGTAGGAAGGGGCAAAATATTTGAAAGTATAGTAGAGATGACCCTGAGGGATGTGGATAAACAGGAAAGATGGATGAAAATAGACAAAAGAAATAGCAGAAGAGGCAGGCAAACCCGAATACTTGTATGGAAGAGGTGATTGGAAGGAGAAAGTATTGATGGCAAGGTATAGATGTGGCAGCGAAGAACGTGGAAACCGCTATTGGATAAATGAGGAGGGGAGAATGTGCTGATTGTGTGGAAGGAAAGAAGAAAGATGGGAGCACTGGAGGATTGACTGGGTGGGGACTAGAGACGCGTGGAAAAGGCGGTATGGTCAAGGGGAATGGATAAGGCTACTAAAAGGAGGAACTGAGGCAATGGTCATAATAAGAAAGATAGAAGACAAGAAAAAGACAAGTGGGAATAACTAGTTTTTTTTTCTTTTGAGTCAGTTTTGATAGAAGGGATATTTATGTAAAAGAATTTGTTGTTGTAGATAAAATGCCAATAAAGGATTAATATATATACATGTACAAAACAAAAATCATTTGAAGAGTAGGTGAAGTTCAGTGAAGTTGTTACCTTTTACTGCTCTTCCACTAAACCCACTTATAACTAAACTAAATCGAAGAAGAAACATTCTAATGAGTAGAGGAAATTATATTATAAACAGTTAATGAAGGGGGAGCAGTAAATAAATAGAGCCTTTGAAACTCATAAATATAATCCAAAGTTAGAAATAAAATTATGTTATCACACCTAAAACTAATATTCCATATGTACTAAAGACCTCATTAAGTTTTTGGTTGATCTCATAAGAGTAGACATATGAATGACCTGGATGAACGCAGAACAAAGGAGCAAATATGTGATACATCGACGCTATTAACATAAATCATCCTGGTATAAATTAATCCATATATGAATATGCATCAAAGACATAATTAGGGTATCTATATCATAGTTCTGTTGATGTTTGTTGAAGCCCTGAGCCGATGTTATGTTGTTAACTCCCTTTATTAAATAATTTGAACCATCACCAAAGTATATAATTCAGTCTCTTTTGGTAGATGCTATTTTAAATATACATTAGGGTGACCAGAAAAGAATTTTTTTTTAGAATCTATTCTTCTTCTGGAATTAGTCATAGTGATCCTTGAAAAGTCGTGATACTAAATATCAGGTCATTTGATTGAAGTTCAGCTCAGAGCACCTGGATGAAATTCCGGGTTACAGAAAGTGGGAGGTACCACTAAGTGACGCAAAGGTGATGCACTAAGTCTTACATGTATTCTTTAATGTTTAAGACCAAAAACAGCGATGAAGTCATTTGCCAACCGAAGTTATACCATAGGTTTTCCAAAAATACGAACATTTTGAGCAAAATTAACATCTAAAAATGCACGCTGTTTTCAAATATGGCCAATATTATGAGTTTAATAATCAAAACCTCTTCTAAATCAATGGGAAAGTACGTTACGGCAACTTAGTAATGGGTTTTGGAAATACAACAGATTTTTATCCGCCGAAAAAACAGATTTTCAGGTTTTTCTTCATACTTTTGATTTGAGAGACCTGTAAACTTCAATCAAATGACCTCATATCATATTTGGCATCAGGGCTTCTCAAGGATCACTATGATTAATTCGAGAAAAAGAGCCGATACTAAAAAAAAATTGTTTTTAATTCTTTAGAACACCTCTAATGCCAATTAGTAACAAAAATGCTCTACAATAATATCTCTTTGATTCTAATTATTTTAAAGAGTTTTTTTCTCAAATGAAATATTAGCCAATAAGATTAAAGCAAACAAAATAGTTAAATGAAACAATAATAACAATTCAGCGTTAATTTTCACATTGTCGTCAACAACAATAATAATACGGTTGAATGCGAATTGTTGAAGTCGGGCACAGTGAATAATGCCTTGATTAGGGGGGTGAGTAAAGCGGTAGCGTCCCGTAAATCCGGCCGGAACTATTCATGCTACGGAGAGACGTGAGATGCTTCGTTGATTGAGTCGTCGTCTTAGCGAGGAAAGGGCTGTCGAGTCACGTCACATGACGATAGTGGTGGTGGCGGCGGGAGCCCTCCTTTGGACCACGCCGGTGTATGGATTTGGCATGCCAACATCGTCCCCAGAAATGTAATTAGAGAATTGGCGAAGGGTTCGGAAAGGGCGCCGATCTCTCATAGAAATGATGATGGCTGCGACGACTGGAGCTGTCGTCGGATCACTAATATCGCCCTCGGGGAAAGTGCCCTCGCTCTCATTTCTTGATAAGGAAATTGGGTACGAGAGGGAATGCCCGTCCCATAAAATCCGCACCCTTAAATATTCATTAAAATCGAATTAGTTCCCATTGATGGACGGACTTATTTGTTAATACTTAAAATTTAATTAAGGAAGTTCGATGTTGTAAACTATTTCGTTATTGCCACGTTAGCAGTAAGACGCACAATAGGATTGCCATTAGAACTTTAGTGCAAGTATCTTAGAGGCCCTTTTGAAAGATGTGTATATAGCAAAAGGTATGCAATTTATATTAAAGGAGAAACTGCGTAATAAACTTCAGAAATATATGGAAAAAAATCATAAAGGTGAATGATAATTCAGCTATAATTATAATATAGTAATAGTTAAACTTATTGACTCCTAGTTGAATATTTTTGTAATAATGCAATTGTAGGAATAAAATGTTTGTGTACAATTAGAAAAGAAATTTATGTATGACGCAATTATATTTTGATCGAAAAACAGCAAGTTAATCTTAAGTAAATGAAATAATTACTTTAATTAAGTGGATGAGTGACCGTTACCATTCGCCATTGGCGTTCACAGTGATTGATTTACACACATACACACAGTGGCGTATTCAGGGGGGGTAATTGGGTAATTACCCCCCCTTATGAATTATTTATTCGCTTATTTTGTTTATTCTTAAAAATTACTAATATTTCAAACAAACAAGTTAACTGTTGGTAATTCTAGTCAGCGATCTATGACAGTGCATTTTTCCATGTACACAAATTAAAATTATCTGCGCAAGCACCGTTAGAAAAGTGATGACTTTCTTTGCACGGGGGTTCCCCTTTCTAATAATACCCGACATATATTGATACTATTCGCCTCTTTGGTATCGTAAATCGTTACATTGTTTTACATTAAAAGAGCGCGATTCACATTTCTTAGTTTAATTTATAATATTTCTTGTCTTACTTGGTTTAAATGTAAAAGATAGAAACCGAAACTGTTTACACGTCGCATGTAAATCCTAATTTTTTAGTGATTGCTGATAAATTACCAATTTATTATAATTCGATCAATTATACATAAGGTATTTTTTTTTATTTTAGGAATAATATATGCATTCTTTTAAATTAATTTATTCCTGATTTTTGTTGTAATTAAATTAGTAAATGAAAATTGATAATCGTACGTTGGATTCATTTGTTCAGAAAATTAAAAAAACACGATTTTTCAACAAATAAAGATCGATCTATGTCAACAGTCAATTTAAATCATCCATCTACATCTTCATTGACATTTAGCAGTAGAAATCTTCACTAGGTTGTTCCCATCATGAGAAAAAGAAGCATACAACATGTACATATAGTAATGTTGAAATTTACATTCATATAGTTGAATTTAGTAGTAATGTTAATGAAATTGAGAAATTTCAAATTTTAAATTGTAAAAGATACTTTTGTTTTACCCTATTCTGTACATAAAAAGGGGGAAGGATATTAAATATTACTTGTCTGGAAAACATTTTAGACAATTTAATTGGTTAATCTTTTCTAATCATTTAAACAGATTCTTTTGCAAATATTGCTTCTTTTTTACAAAATTTGGTGGGTTGCACCAACAAGTGCCATTGCAGACAGTATCTCAATATTCTAAATTATCAGGTAAAAATGTTGTGTTATAAAAATATTACCATAAAAATTCAATTGTTTATGCTTTTATAAAATCACGAGATATAAGAAATAAATTAAATATGGAAAGACTTCGACAAATTGAAGAAAATAGACATAGATTAAAACCAATAATCAAAAGTATCATATTTAGGGGAAACAAAATATTCCCTTACGAGATCATCGTGCTGCTGGTTCTCTCTTAAATACAAAATCTATTACAAACGAGGGCAATTTTTGTGAAATTCTACATTTCGAATTGCATCTGGTGACAACTTTAAAAAATCATTTGGAAAACCATTAAACATATTTCACAAATGTTTTATCCAACAAGGGGAAAAATACTGCCACATCTTTTAAACAAGTCAATATTTTAAACGAATTACAAATTAAAATGACAAAACCGCGAATTACCAAATGCCAGAGGAATAGACCAAACCTGGATCAACCTATTATAGCAGATTATTTTTACTTATATTTCCCCCTTTTATCCATTATGGGTGTCAGACTTATTCTATTACAATATGTCTCAGTTAATTTCTTTTACACTTGTTTACCACGGTTGCGTAGCTTGAGCTATTTTCTTATTTCTTTCCATTCTATTCCTTTTCTTTCCGCTGCTTGATGTACTTGCTCGTTCCAACCCTTCCTTGGTCTTCCTAATTCCCTCTATATTTCTTAGGTATCTCATTTCCATTGCATTGGTTTTTCTGTTATTACTCTCTGTGGTTACTCACGATTCACTACTATAGTCCATCCGTTGGATCTTCCGTCCTACATCACAAACTATCGCTTCGAAAAACGACGAAAGTTTTACAGTGCGTTCTTTTTTTAACGCATTTGGTTTACTTTATCAGACTGAATGTTTTTGTGTCGTTTCTCGAAGCGATATTTTGTGACATAGGACGGAAGATCCAACGGATGGACTATATATAGCAGTTAATGTCTTTTATATACTTTTGTTTTTATTGTTTTTGTAATCTCTTTTTTCTCTAATAATGTTTTCTTTATTGTGTTGTAGATCATTCCTGCTTTGCCTAGATTTTCATCTTTTTCTGATTCTATCTTCCCTGTTTCCTCTAGTGTTGATCCCAGGTATTTAACCCTATTTTGTGATTGCTCTCTTTTGAGATATTATATTTATCTTTTCCAGCTCTTTTTTGAATATTTCCAGATTTTCTTCTGAATCTGCTATTAATGTTATGTCGTCGGCAAACATTAATACATATTTGCATTTTTAATAGTTTTTAATATTTCTATTTGTGCTTTCTGCTCTTGGTTTGCTATTTCTTATTGCTTCGTCATTAAGTGATGCAAATAGTAAAGAGCTTAATATACAACCTTGTCTCAGTCCTGTTTTGGTCTTGAACTCCTCTGATTATTTATTTCCTATTCTTACTTTATTTTTGTTATTTCTTTATTATATTTATAATGCTTTTTTTATCCTTCTTGTCTCGAGTATATGCCATATGTCCTCTCTTCTTACCCTGTAATACACTTTTTTAGGTTGATGAAGCATATGTGTAAATCTTTTCCCTTTTTAATCATCTTTTCTGTTAATTGTCTCATTATGTATATTAAATCTTGTTTGCTTCTATTTTTCTGAATCCGTGTTGTTCTTCTCCCAGCTGTTGATCTAATTTTCCTCTTATTCTTGCTTCTATTAACCTAGTAAAAATTTTCCCTGGTTTGATTGTGAGTGTAATACCTCTGTAGTTATCATATATTTTTGTGTCCTTTTTGTGTATGGATATTATAATTCCCTTGTTCCATTCCTCGGGTATCTTGTGATTTTTGATAATGTCATTTACTATTTCCAAGAATTCTTCCTTCCCCTTTCCCCATATATTTCATTATTTCGGCTGTGATGTCATCTGTACCTGGAGATTTTCCTAGTTTTATTTTTTTGATTGCTGCCTCCAGTTCTTCGATTCTTATTTCGTTGATTCCTCCATTTGTTTCACCTTCTATATCTCCGTGCTGGTCTGTTTTGGTTATTTCATTAAAGAATTCTTTCCATCTTTCTAATATCTTCTTTTCTTCTGTTATTATATTTACGTTTTTATCTTTTATACTTGGCTGGGTTAATGTATTTTAATTGCTCATTTGTTTAATAGTGCTGTTAAACATCTTTTTGTTTTCTGTGAACGTTTCTTTCAGTTTCTTAATGAACTGCTCCCAGGATTGCTTTTTTGCTATCTTGAATTTTTGTTCCACATTTTTATTTGCTATTATATATCTTCTATAATATTATTCTTTCCTTGTTTCCTTGTTTAAGTTTTCCAATTCTCTTCTTTTGTTTTTACAAATTGTTTTACCTCTTCTGACTATCACCTGTTTTTCTTCCTCTGTTTGTTTGATATAGTGATTGTTTCACATCTTCACATCTTCTTGGGCTGCTTCACTAATGATTTCTTTGATCTTTTTCTTTTCTCCTTCTATTTTGTCTTTTTCTCTATTTTTTATTGGTATTCATTCCTAGTTTCTTTCTTTTCAATTTTTGGCTTTATGTATTTTTTTATTATTGTTTTCGACTATTTCAGCTTGTCTTATTACTTTAACATCTTTCACCTTTTCCATTCTTCTGCGTCTATTAAGGAGTAGTCTTTTATTTCTCTTTTCTTGGTCTAACTTCTTTAGTGTGTTTATGTATGTATTTGAATTTTGTGTTTGTCACAATGAGGTTGTTTGCTATACATAATTCTATAATTGTTTTTCCATTTTCGTTTCTGTTCTCATCTCCATACTTTCCCCTGTATATTTTTTGCTCTCTCTCTTTTCTTTTAGTTCTTTGTCATTTCTCTCATGGAGTCTTTAAACATGCTCTTTAATTCCTCCATTATCACATCGTTCTTAGATATATTTAGATTTTCCTTCTCCGTGAGTTTTTTTTTTCTGTTTTCATCTTCCTTTGTTTTATTTTTGTATCCTGTTGTTATGACAACGTTTTGTTTCACTGCTTCGTTTTTCTATCTTTTTCTATTCTCCATTGCTCATTTGGAATCCTTGGAATCCATAATTAGGGCTGTCGATATCTCTTTCTCTTTTTGTACTCATTTGTTTGTTTATTTCCCACTTCCTTTTAGTTTTATATATTTTAACACTACTTATTTACTTTTTTATGGACTTTTGCATGTACGTGGTTCGCTGTTTTAAGTTCCTCTGAACTGAACAGAGGATTATTATCGAATTAATATATATTTATCTCTCCTGAATAATATTATTACAGATCTGCAATACAGATTTAATAAAGACACGATGAATTTGTTCAAATTTAACACAACAATACCTAGTGTTTTATTGATAACAAACTGGCGAAGATTTAGATGTCACTTCAAAATCTGTTGCAACATATTTAAATAAAGTTTTACCTGAAAACGTAACATGTGCAATAGCAATTAAGTCTGAATTGGCATTTTGGAAATTACAATGGCAAAAGAAAAAGAAAATCAAAGAACAATTACCAGAAAATGCTTTAGATGTATACAGAAAATATGACCCGAATATTTACTGAACATAAAAATAATTTTACAAATATTATGTACTCTTCCTGTTAGCATTGCTTCTGCAGAAAGAAGTTTTTCTGCATTGAAAAGATTCAAATGGTGGCTGCGAGCCACTATGTCTCAAAAAAATCTAACCGAGTTAGCCGTATTACATATTCATTGATATATGGATATTAATATTGACAATATTATTAAAAAGCAAAGAAAATCGTTTTTTTAATAAATTTAGTTGCAAAAATCTGTTTCAAATTTTACAAAATATATTATTATGATTTTATATGTGCTATATTTATTTCGGGTGTGATATTATTTTGTTTATATTTAAAAATAATAGAATTATATTTTATTTATTTATGGAATAAAAAAATATTTTCATTTTTTCAAATTACCCCCCCTAAGCCAGTTGACTGGAAACGCCCTTGCATACACACAAATAAACAAAATACACGATGGAAGGACAACAACTACTACTACTAGTACTTCTGTTTAGAAGTGTAACAATATTTTAAAATAAATGAAATTGGCAAAAAATCAACCTTTATTGCCACTAGATATTTATAAAACTTGTAATGTTTATTATTATATTTTCTATAACTAAAATTTTAACCATACAAATATTTTAATTATTACATAATTTAGAATTTTTTTCTATTAATTAATATTAATATAATGCAACTACTTAATGAATTACTGATTTATTAATAATATAACCCTTATAATGTTCAGGTTTGTGTTTCTTTTCGCCTCTTTCTCGTCTCTTTACTTGAGACATAATTAACTCCCTGTGCAGAAATGAAGTCACTCGTTTAATAAACCGCTGAATGTTATTTATCATCAACGTGTTTGTTGTCTGCAGCATAAAAGCTCCTCGGGTACACACCTGAAAATTACTTTATCGACCGTTTGGTCCTTTTGTGCGGCGCTCTCCGTTCTCCCCGGTTTCTTCCCGCCGCATCGCCCCCCCGTCCACCTCTACATTATTAAATAATTGCGCCGTTTAGCAACACCGAAAATGCAAAAAGAGAACGATTTTACGACTGAAACGGGCTTTATTATTAAACAGATTTTCTTAATTAAAAGTCTGCGCGAGATGAATTTTTTATACGGCGGAGATGAGTTTTTAAAAATTTGTCATTTCGGTCCATGGTCGGATATTAACGTCGTCGTCTGAGACAGCCTGGACAATGTATTCCATCGTCTCTTGGTTTAGCATAACATGTTAACAAGACCGATGAATATATTTATTTGATATAACGTCGGGAGGTTCAAAATCCCAAGAATTGTTTACATTTGCAACTAATATATTCAATAATAATAAACGTGCTAAATCTACTGCGAATATTATAAAATTGTATTATAATTGCATTTCAGAAATGTTAATTAAAATATTACGTATTTAGTAATCAATTATTAATCATAAATCATAAAAGTATATTAAATTAATCAGGAATAATGAGGAAGGATAAGAAAAGTTAAAGTAATATTAAGTTGATTAAAAAAATAGAAATACAATGATTAAGAACCTTTTTAGAATCACAGCAAAAAATAAATTACTAAATCATATCTTTTTATTCCCTGTTTTCGATAAATTTGTTTCCTTATCTTGTATCTTCCGTATAGCACAGTAAAAATTGTATCCTTAAAATATTTAATTTATTATTTTTTAGTACATTGCCACAAGGGAAATCGGTAATTGATTATATCCTGGCTGGGAATGAGATAAGGGATGAAGTAACGCACTTTACTGTTGAGGACTGGAGCGGGTACGATCATTTTCTAGTAACGGTTAACTTGGGAACAGGGGAAAGGAAGGGTAAGTAATACAGAAGGAAGGGTGGTGCTGGTCAAGGTTGGCAAGAATGAACTACAGAGAGAGAATTGAAGAGATATGTTTCGTAGATATAGAATCTGTGGAACAACTGAGAGCAGGAGTAAAGTCAGCAATAACGAGGAACGGGATACCAACGAAGAGGGGCTGGTTTGATAGCTAGTGTCAGGATGCAAGGAAGGTGTTGAGGAAGGCCACTAAAAAATGGAGAAGAGAACTAGGGACAGAGGAGGATACGAAGGAAGCAAGGTACCACTGTGAGAGTGTGTGCAAGAGCAGAAAAGAAGAACGAATGAAAGAAGAAATGAAGGCAGTATCCGAAATTGTATGTGAGAAACAGCTATATACATACGCAAAAAAAAGCAATCCTAACAGAAGACTAAGGGGAGATAATATAAGTATGGCACAGTGGAAGGGATATTTCGAAAATGTTAAGAGTAGGATACGTGGAGGCAGAGGCGAGTTACGATAGAAGGTTATTATGGAGCAGGAGACTTTAGAGATGAGGAGTTAGATAGAGGGATAAAGGAAAGGAAAGCGGCGGGGCCAGATGGAATCCAGGGAGAGGCTAGGAAATGGTGTAGTGTATGAGAAAAACGGGCCATGAGGGGCATTTTAAATAAGATATGGAGAGAGGAAGAGCAATTTCCGGAGGAATGGAGGGAAGGAATTATTATACCAGTACATAAGGCAGGGGACGAAAAGTGCCCAATAAATTATTGGGGTATAACTCTGATGGACACATTGTGTAAAGTTATGATGGGAATGGTAAAGGAACGGTTGGAGGAGGTGGAAAAGAAGGGCCTATTACCAGAAGTGCAGGCAGGCTTCAGGAAGGGAAGGTCTACCATATAATAGATCAGATAGCTACTCTAAACTGGCTGATTGAGAGAAAGTTGACCAAGAAAGGCAAGGTGTATTTGATGTTTGTGGATTTAAAAGCGGCGTATGATTCGGTTGAGAGAAAGTTGTTGAGAGCATGTTTGAAAGGTAAGGGAGTGTCAGAGCAGATTGTAAATTGGGTGAGTGAGGTGTACAAGGAGACGTGGCGTAAGGTAAGAGTAGGTGAATGCGAGTCGAAGAGCCTCACTACTATTCAACCTGTATGTCGCGGATATGGAGAAGGTTCTAGCGATGGGGCAGTCAGGGGGAATAGTGGTGAGGAGAAGGAAGATATGGAGCCTAGCGTATGCGGATGATGTGGTAGTGATTGCTAGAACTATGAATGAATTGAATGAGATGAAAGGGAGACTGGAGAGGTATTTTAATAAAAGGGAGTTGATTGAGAGTGTCAAGAAAACTAATTGGATGGTATGTAGGAGTGCGGGTGGTCGAAGCAAGGATGAGGAATTGAAGTGGTTGGAAGAGGGATAGGAGAGAGTGAGTGAGTTTAAATATTTAGGATATATGTTCTCCGAAACGGAGGCAGAGCTAAGCATATAGAGTATGCATGCAAGAAGGCGAGAATGGCTATGGGGAGGATGCGGAATGTATGGAAGGAAATGTTAGGGGGAAATATGAACATGAAGCTAGTGTGGTGGGATGCCTGTATAAGAGCGATAATGACGCATGCATCAGAAGTATGGGGAGTGTTTGGACATGAGAGTGTGGAAAAGATACACCTGCAATATTAAAAAAGTATATTAGGAGTAGAGCGAACAACACCAAGTTATGTGGTATTGCAGGAATGCCAAAGAATGTCTGTGGAATGGGAGTCAGTGAGGAGAGTAGTAAAGTATGAGAGAAAAATGCTAGGAGATGAAAGGTTGGTAAAGGAGGCATGGGGTGTTTGTTATAAGGAATGGCGGATGAATGCTAAAGGAGTAGGATGGATAAGAGAGAGAGAGAGTCTTTGTACAAGAGAGTCTGGTGGTCATGCCAATTAGTGAATCTAAAAATAGCGTTGGGGGAGAAGCTTGAAATAGAGTATGCGATAAGGGCGAAGGCTATCGAGTTGCAGTTCCGACAAATAAGAATAGAGAAGAGCAACTTGAGCCCCAAGTTTAAATAGATCCAAGCTATAATGGCCATCCTCGCTATTTTACGAGATTGTCAAATGAGGACGCACGGCTACTTGCACGGTTTAGATGCGGGAATGAGGAAAGAGGAAGAAAGGTATGGATGGGGGAAGAGTACATGAAATGTGTGTTTGGGATTGGGAAGGATGTATGGGAGCACTGGATGTGGGAATGTATCCGATTGCAGGGAATGCTTGAGATAAATGGTAAAGGTCGAAAGAGGAGTTTGTGTGCGAGTGGGGATGGGATTGAGGTGCTAAAAGCAATTGTGAAACAAAGGCCAGGGAGGAGTAGCTAATACAACTCAGAGGAAGAGAATTTATATTATAGTTATGTGATTATGGGAGAATATTATATATACAGTGTGTCTGCTTAAGTTCGCACCATATGGAAAACATTTTTATTATTAATTTTACGAAAAAAAGTTATTCTTTATAAAAAGTTCTGCTTGGTCCAAAACTTAAAATACAATCATCAGATATCAAATTTTTTAAGCCGTATACGAGTAATGTCAAAAAATATGAATTCTTCTCAAGAGTAAAGTACCTTTATTTGTGACAATATCGAAAATTATAATTATGAAAAGTTGTTCGGAATGAAAAAATATGTTTTAATATGCAATTATGTCCAATTACATGGAAAAAAACTGATTTTTTTTTTACCTACAATAGCAATGCAAATGTAAGTGTAGTTACGTGAAATCTAGGATGCACTGATAAAGACATGATTTCTTGATAGCAAGAATTGTATTGAATGCCAAATAAAGATTTTGTATATATATTTTAAGCAAAAATTTATAGCATTAATACATTTGAAATCGGTAAATTTACCACTGTTTTTTATAATTAGTATATGACATTTATTATTATTAGACCTGTTGCTCCTTGAGGAGCATATGGCATCTTTCCAGATGATTCTTCAGCTGGTTTGTAGGCAACGTCGCTAGTCCTGCCTCATCGTGTCTCCTCTTGGATTACTTATTTGTTCTATTGTTCATTTTTATTCTGTCTTGACTTTCGTTTTTGTTTTTAGTCAATCCAAGTGTGTACGATTTCGCTATGTTCGAGATGGATCTGACTTTTCCATGTTTTAAGCGGTCTTTCTTTCCTTCTTGTGCCTTTGATAGTGTATTCAAAGCTTGTTTTGTTATTTTTTCGCTATCTTTTCTTAGCGTGTGTCCAATCTATCTCCATTTCCATCGTTTAATTCGTATCTCTACAGATTCTTGCTTGCACTTTCTCCATAACTCTTTCTTCGTTTGTTATTCTGTTTGGCCAGTATATTATAAAGGACTGTAATTTTGTTATTTCCATTTTCTTTGTCCACGACTCGCTTTCGTACAGCAGCACACTAATAACCTTGCTGTCAAAAAGTCTTAGTTTTGTTTTCTGCGATAATTGAGATGATTTCTACACTTCATTTAGTTGATTGAATGCACTTTAAGCACTATCTTCTTTTCCCGACCCTCCATTACTATCAATTATACTTCGTAGGTAACAGAATCCCTCTGTTGATGTTATTGTTCTTCTCTAATTTTTATTTCTGTGTTGTATTGGATATTTATTCCCATCGTTTTACACATTTATTTTTAGGTTGATTTTTGCTGCTTCATAGATTAGTTGTTTTCTTTTTTCCTTTATGTTTTTATTGTTTTCTTCAAGGTCCTCCAAGTTTATTTCGTCTTGTTTTCTGCCACCGTCTTCATAACGTCGTCGATAACTACTAAGAAGAAGAAAGGAAATAGGATGCAGTCTTGACTGACGCCGGTTTCTACTTTGATGTTACATGTTAGTTTACCATTTATGCCTATTTTTCAAGGATAGTTTTCGTAGAATATTTGTATTATTTTTATTAGTTTTCTTGGTATGTTATAGCTTTCTAGAATTCTTCAGATCCTTTTCCTGTTTATCTGTGTTTTTTAAAGACTTTCTCGAAGTCTATGAAGTTGATTTCAATTTCTTTTCGCCATTCTATAGCCTGGTCCAAAATTATTCTCAAGGTCATTATATTGTCTATGCATGATCTTTTCGGCCGGAACCCTGCTTGGTTACCTCTCAGTTTAGGTTCTTCTTCTTCATCTTCCCTGAACTTAGGCCTCTCCTAGTTTTTGCCATTCCTTTCGATTATTGGCAATCAAGTACCACTTTCTTCCGGCTACTTTACAGATGTCACTTTTCCATCGTTGTTACGGTCTTCCAACTCCTCGTTTATTGTGTCTTGGTCGCCATTGAGTTAATCTGTGCGTCCATCGGTTTATGTCTTGCCTTGCCACATGACCCGCCCAGTTCCATTTCAAGCGTGCAGCACGAGTGTTTACGTTTTCTACTTTGGTTCTCTTACGTACTTATGCGTTTCGTATCCGGTCTTTTAGGCTCACTCCCAGCATTGCCCGTTCTACTGCTCGCTGGGTGGTTCTAGTTCTTTTTGCACTTTTTGTTGTGTCTAAGCCTTATGTCATGACGGGGAGGATACACACTTCTCTTTCCAGGCAAATTGGTACGTCCGGGTTTCTCAAAATGAATTTAAGTTTTTTAAACGCTGCCCAAGTCATTCTTATGCGTCGTGTTATCTCGGCTGTTTGGTTGTCTTATCCCAGGTTTATAGCATGACCTAAGTAAATATATTCGTTTACCGTTTCTATTATTTGGTTTTTGAGCATAATGACATTGTTCGCGGCTCATAATTTTTATTTTACCAAGATTCATTTTTAGGCCAGCTTGTTTTGAGGCAATATTCAATTCTGTAATCATCGTTCTTAAGTCGTCCAGGTTGTTGCTTATTAATACGATATCGTCGGCGAATTATAGGTTGTTTAAGTTCTTGCCGTCGATATTTATTCCCTTAGATTTCCAGTGTAGTTTTCTAAAGCTAGCGTAAAGAATTATGGGGAGATAGAGTCACCTTGTCGGATTCCCTTTTGTAGCGTAAATAATTTTGGGGAGATAGGGTCACCTTGACGGACTCCCTCTTGTATTGCTATTTTATCTGTAATGGTGTCTTCATTTAACTTGATTTGGGAAGTAGCATTTTTATATATATTTTTAAGAAGTTTGTATAGCTGAAATCTATTCTAGCATCGTCCATTGCGTTGAAGATTGTTGATAATTCTATAGAGTCAAACGACTTATGATAGTCGACGAATGCCAAATGGAGGGGGATATTATATTCTGTACTTTTTTCGATAAGCGTGCGACTAGTTTGAAGGTGGTCTGTAGTACCGTAGCCTTTTCGAAAACAAGCTTGTTCTGGAGGCTGGTAAAAGTCAAGTTTGTTCGTTAGTCTAGTTGTAATAATCTTAGTTAGCAATTTGTAGGAGTGTGATAAGAGGCTTATCGGTCTGTAGTTCTCTATATTGTTGTTGTCTCCTTTTTTATGTAGTAACGTTACATGCGCATGTAGCCCAATTTTCAAAATTTCGGCATTTTGAAGGCATCTATTAAGTAAGATTTTTTCGGCTTTGAGTAGAGCGTTGCCTCCTAGTAATGTCGTTTTCGCCCGGTACCCGCCCATTTTTCATTTGTTTTAGGGTTCATTTTATTTCTTCAATGTCTATTTCAAGTATATCCTCGGAATTTACAATCATGATCGTAGAGTGCTGTTTTGCAGGATCTTTTGGCATATTTGATGTGTAGAGGTTTGTGTAAAATTTATGAATGATGTTAATTATACTCGTTTGTACGTTGTATTATGCCTTCTTTATCTTTTATTTGTATAATTTTTGTTTTCCCATTAGTTTACATATTTTTTAACAGTTTCATGTTTTATTATTTTCAATGATTTCTGTTATCCTATTAGTATTGTAATTTCTAACATCTTTCCTGATTTTCTAACTTATCGTCTTGTTTAGTTCTTTATATTCTTGGAGTGTCCATCCATTTTTCTTCGTTGTTCCATATTTTGTAAGGTATCTTTATTGATTTTCTGGTTCTTTTGGTGTTTTACAGTGTTACTAGTTGATGTCTTTTATCAGTTTTTCGGATAAATCTTCGGTGTTCATTGTATTGTCTTAGCTTTTTCTTTAGCAGATCTTGATATTTTGTTTCGTGTTGTCTGAGTATTTCTAGGGACGCAATTCGTTTTTGTTGTGCCATCTTCTTTCTTTTTTAATATTGATATTTATTTTTGCTCTTACCAGTCTGTGGTCACTTCCAGTATGAAATTTATTAAGGACCGTCATGTCAGTTACTATATATTTTCTATTTGAGATGATTTAGTCTATTTCGTTTTTTGTCTTAGAGTCTGGGCATTTTCATGTCCATCTTCTTTGTTTTGGTTTTTTGAAGATAGTATTCATAAAGAATAGGTTTTCGCTCTGTAGATAATTTGCTAATGCTTTCCCTTTAGCATTTCCTGTGCCAAGTTTGAAGTTTCCTAGACTTTTTGTGTTGTAGTTTTGCGTTTCGTCAATTTTAGAGTTTAAGTCTCATATGATAAGGGAGAAGTACGATTTTGTCTCTGATCTAGCGGTGATGTCCTAATAGAGTTGCTCGACTTCTGTGTCGTTGGATGTGCTTGTAGGTGTATAGACCTGTATTATTCGAAGGCTGTATTTGTATACGACATATATGACTCTTTTTGATACGCATTTCATTTTTGTGACAACTCCTCCGGGGTGTGAGATAGTCTCCGAGTTGTTTTGTTATAGTACGTGTCCTGATTTAAGTACTGTACATTTTTCTCCTGGTAGCCTTGTTTCGCACACTCCCAGTATGTCCCATTTTATGTGTGACAGTTCTTTTTATAGCTCTATTAGCCGCTCTTTAGATTTCATTGTTCTTACATTGTACGTTGCAATGTGTAACTTTGTTGTGTGGTAGTGGTTTTTAGTATGATTCTCAAACTTGATCAACTTTTCGCCTCCCCCAGAATCCGAGAGGCAGACTGACTTGTCAGTGTGGGATTCAGAGGCGTTGCTCGAGCCCACCTGGGGATGTATATTTAAAGTTGACATATTAATCATAATATAGGAGGGTTTGGCATATATAAAACGCCACGATTCCCGAACGTGTTGCGAGTTTTGTTTTCAGCCGCCAATTTTGGGTACAGATGCTGTTTGTAGCTCATTTTGAGTACATTCTAGTCATGATCTTGCTCGCGGCGCTCAGTATTGTGATACCCCTCCAATTCTTTGGTATACTGAATATAACTCTTTTATCCAGTCCTCTGGCATATTTTTTGTCCTATTGATTTAGTAGAGTGTGCATCATGCTTATTGTAAGTTCTTCTCCTGCTTACAACAACATTTCATTTGCGATTCCGTCTATGCCTGGTGTTTTCCCTCTGTTTAGTGTTTTAACAGCTTCTGCTACTTCCTTTTCTGTTATTTCACCAGTGTCCATGTTTAATTCATGTTTTACTGTTTCCCTTGCATCAATTCCTAGTACAGCCTTCTCTTGGTAAGTTTCTTCAAAAAATTATATCCATCGTTCCCTAATTTCCTCTTTTGAGTTGAGTATCTTTACTATTTTACTCTGTACTGTTGTTATGCTTTGTTATTTCCCCTGCTAGTTATGATTTTTACTACGTTGTGCAATGATATCATATAGTTTTTGCTTACCGGTTCTTTTGCTATGTTTATTTGTTCTTTCAGACTCTTTCGTTTATCTCGCATTGATGCTCTTTTAATTTCCTTGTCTAGTATCTCACATTGCTGTTACAGTGTTTTGTATTTTCTTAGTTGTTACAAGATAGTATTTTCTGTTTGAGTTTTCTTTATCTTCTGTTTTCTGTCAGGTGTCGCGAGCTATCCAAGTTTTGTGGTTTCTCCTTTTCATTCCTACTGTTTTCCATGTAGCTTTCTTTGCATGTATTTCTTCCATAGTTGATTCATGTTTCTTTTTCATTTGTTAGCTTGTCCATGCTATTTTTAGCAACTGTAGGCGGTTGTTGTTAGGTCAGAATTTCCAGTTAACCATTGTACATTGTAGTTCTCCCTCCATACTCCTTTGGATTTGTTCGCACCCAGTTTGATTTGGAATTTACCAAACATCTAGAAGCATGTTTTTACATTTCTTTTCGATTGTTATATGATCTATGGTGGTATTACAAAATTGTTCTCTAGGCAGAAATTTGTGAATAGTTCTCTATTTGCATTTAATTTGCTCATGGCCTCTGTGCCCATTATTATTATTTTGTCCGGAGGTGTACAAGAAGTCTAAATATATCTTTAGTATATATACTAAAAGACACTTAAATTTCAAGAATTAAAAATTTTATAGATTTATAAAGATTTATGTTGAATTGAAATTCAAACATTGCATTGCAATTAAAATAAGACAAATAATATATGTGAAATTTAAATAATGTTATTTTTAATGGAAAGAAAACCGTCGATTTCGAAAACTATAAATTAATTAGAAGTATATTTGATGCTACCTAATATGTCTCTTAATATTTATTTAATAGTCTATTATACTTTACCTACCTATAAAAATTCTCTATATTCTGCAAATATAGCAAATATTAAGCCACCCCTAGCGTATAAATAATTAACCGTATGATTTGAAATGTTTTAGTAATGATATCACAAAATTCTATCAATTAATTTCGCATATATAAATAATTCGACAAAGTATTAAAATAAAAATATATCATACAAATGATACATTTGCTGATTGGGTTATAATATAACGAACAGAATGTAATTTAGCAGGAATAATATAGTTCGAGATTGAAACATACGATGTTAATACCAGCACCAGAAAACATTTTAACAGAGAACAAAATATTTCCGTAATGGGTTGCAACTGTGCAAACCCAATCCCATTCAGAGCGCGGAGAAAGTAAACCTTAATATTCCAAGAATCTCTACTATGCTTTTGTTTGAAACTGCCACGTAACACATATGTACACTCATTCCATGAAAACGGTTTAGCAAATAACGCACAGCAAAGGAGTGTTAAATCCGGTGAAATAAAATAAACAGAAATTATAACATGTCGCCCGTGTGCTCAATTCCCATTGTGACCTCGGCAATATTTTTCAAATTTCATTACGAAACGAACGCTACGATGGTTATGACTTATGTTCTAAAATGAATAACGATTATTATAATTAAATCATATTTAAATCCTTATTTAAATCTGTTATATGTATATGAGCTATTAGATTATATCGATCTAATGCATTATTCAATTTAAGTGCATTTGGGACTAATGTATATTGAATTAATGGTGAATGCGCCGGGTACTAATTGAGTTATTAGTATTAAATTTGGCATATAGTAGTTCAATTTAGTTCTTATTTAATATAATCAGAAAACTTGTTTTATAATCTAAGTACTATTTAACGGAAATTATTTATTACAAAGTTTTAATTTAAATTTATTTAATTTTATAATAAAATTCTGACAGTAAACTTAATTTTAACGATGACTAGTGGAAAATTTGGCTATACATATATAATAATTATTATATATTATTGCTTATAAACGCTACAAAGGCAATACATTTATAAAGTCTAGATATATAAAATTTCTTTCTTGTACGTCTATTTCTTTAACTCCATTAATTAATATATTGTCACTTTTATGCTACTCTATTTTTTTATAATCGATACTTGTTCTGCTACTCTCTTGATGGAACCAAATCTTCAAATTAGGAGAAGTATTTTTTATTCTTCTTTTATTTTATTATTTTTATTGTCTATTTATAAAGAGTGACTGTAAATTAATAAAACTTATTTTTAAGTTTACAAATGATACTCTTATTAGTTACAATATTGTTTGTAACATCAAAGGAATATAAAGTGCAATTAACTTACATTGATTTTCCTATTACAGTAATTAGTAGATGTGCAAAGAGATAATTAAGTAGCTTTTATGATTTATGCACAGTACTTAATTTACTTAATTATACCGGCTCACTATAACAAAGCACAATTTATTGTTTTAACATTTTATTCGTAGCAGTTGTAAATTTTTAAACTGCATTGTTATATAAGCGAGTGGATAGGAGGAAGATAAAAATATGGGGAAGTTTTAAGGGCTATAATTTTACCGAAAAGGTTTTTTATTTTATGTCATCATTCGCAATCCCGGCCTAACAATGTGGGCCATTACATTTTAGACGTGCAGAAAATTTGGAATGTAAAATATGCACACATGTGTATACCTTTTTTTCATTACACGCCGCAAAGTGTTGAAGGGGAGGCATTGAGAATATCTGACGATTAAACTTCTCCGGAACGCCCAAAGAGATTGTTCAAAATTATTGTTCCATTGCACTTTCTTTTCTAGATTTAAAGTGCATTTATGTTAATTACCTTATAATTTACTACGACTAGTGTATCAAACATGACTCTATAAATATGCATGTAAACAACAAAGTACGTTATATTCATAATAACTACTGGCAGAAAGACTATGGGTCGATAGCCGTATTAAAAATCAATTACAATTATATTGTTCATAATGATTGTATTTAATAATAAATAAAGATGTTTGTCTCTCTCTCTCTCTCTCTCTCTCTCTCATATTAACTATTTATATTTCGGGAATGAACGATACAAGAGCTGATATCAGGAAACTGGCTTCCCTAACATTAAGTTCGATTTTGTGTCAAAATAGTTTAAATGTCCATTTGTTATTTGCGTTGTTTATACTATACAAGAAAAAAAATGTTAGCTAAGAAGTGGAATTAAGCCGTGAACATTTCCGTGTTATTATTTCAAGTTTCAACGTGGATTAGCTCATTATCAGTGCGTCTATGAATTTAATTCGACTTTTACCGATTAAGCATAATTAAAAACGACTATAAAGTAATAGATATGGAATTCAATCATGGTCGTAGTTCGGCTAATAATGAATATTACGACTCATTTAAAATCAGTTATTGCTTCACAAAACATTGATGATGTGCTTAAATTGATTTTGCGACATCCTCAAGAAATATGTCTATGATATTGAAACAGGTGACGAATCATACATATATGCGAATGGGCCCAAAAGTAAACAGAAGTAAACTGTTTGGGTCTTTCAAGATGAGCTAAATTCAACAAAAGTAGTTCGCGCACAAAACACTTCAAGGCAAATGCTAATTACCAACATATTTTTATTAGGTATTGGAATTAATTCGTAGCGTTTTACTAGAGATGGTAAGAGTATTACAGTATTCTGTTTTTACCTTCAGAAACAAATTTATGGTAAACCAGCTGTTATTGTAATTTTTACGACACATCTTAATTTCTACTTTTTAATAATAATAAGTTACGACTATTTGAATGTGTCACAATTTGTGCCAAATAAAGTGTTTTTGTCGGGAGTTTTACTCCATTACTTCCATATGAATAAAAGTGCTGTGGAAAGTCATCTGATTTTGGAAGAAGTTTATGGGGAACATGCTCTAGCTCTCTAGCTGAGAAAATGTGTCGAAAGTGGTTTCTACGTTTTAAGAGTGGTGATTTTGATTTGCAAGACAGGGAACGATCTGGACAGCCAAAAAAGTTTGAAGATTCTGAATTGCAGAAGTTGCTAGAAGAAAACTCATCTCAAACTCTTGAAGAGTTATCTTCATCTTTGAATATTGATTTATCAACTGTAGGAAAACGCCTTAAAACTTTGGGAATGATCCAAAAGGAAGGAAATTGGGTCCCATGTGAATTAAAACCGAGGCACGTTTTTTGACAAGTGAGTTACTGCTTCAACGGCACAAGAGAAAAAGTTTTTTACATTTACTGGTGATGAAAAGTGGATACACTTTGACAATCCTAAGCGTAGAAAGTGATGGGTTAAGCCTGAACAACCATCATCATCAGTGGCAAAACCTAATATTCATGGGTCCAAGCTCCTTCTTTGTATTTGGTGGGATCAACAGAGTGTCATTTATTATGAGCTCTTACAACCCAACCAAACCATCACTGGGGATATCGTTATTGATTACAATTGATGCGTTTAAGTCGTGCATTGAAGGAAAAACGGCCAGAATCGAGCGAAAGGCATGATACAATCATTTTACTGCATGACAATGCTCGACCACTCGTCGCAAAACCAGTAAAAAAATACGATGGCTCGTGGTTTGTCAGGGGAAAATTTCACTTCTCTTGAAAATTGTAAAAATTGGATTGATTCATGGATACCTCCAAGGACGAAGCGTTCTTTCGACACTGTATCCGTCTAACTACCCGAAAGATGGAAAAAGCAGTGACAAGCGATGGGCAGTATTTTCAATAATGTATTTTTTTTCTTTAATTAAATTGTTATTTTTCTCTAAAAAAAACACTACGAATTAATTCCACCTGATATAATATATTTAATCATATACCCTTCTACTCGTTAAGTAGGACTTTTCTTCCCTCTATTTATCTTCTTATTTATCTTCTATAAACGTTTACCAACTTTTTATAACTTTCGCTATTCTTGCGGTTTCTATCCATGTTTATCTTACTTCTAAATATTGCTTTACCGCTCTGTTCCCTGTATTTTTTGGCCTGCGTCTTTTGTTCTTTGTGAACTCGTGCTTCCCATACCTTCTTAACAATTGCGTTAGCCTCAGCATGTGTCCCCACCACAATAATTGTCATTTTTCGATGTACTTTTCGATTTATTCTATGTTCAGATCCGCACTTATGTTTTCATTTCTCATCCTATCTAATTTCGTTACGCCTTTGACTTTTCTAAGGCATTTCATTTCAATTGCTCTAATTCTGCTTTTCTGTCTCCTGTTTGGTTTCCATGTCCCACAACCGTATGTTTTTTACTGGTCTAAATATTGTTCTGTACACTCTTATCTTTGTTTCGTTTGAGACTTCTTTTTTTCCTATTACAGTTTACCTTATTTTATAGTATAGCTTACATGCCTTTTCTATTCTATGGTTTATATCTTTTTCGTTTCCGGCTTTTTCTTCGAAATTCACACCTAAATATTTAAAATGTTTTCAATCAATCAATCAATCAATTTATTCATGTTAGTAGATAATACATCTGTACACAAGTCAAATAATTCATAATTACACATACAAATTTGAATAAAATATACATCATTAATTATAAAAATACCTTACATAAATACACATTTTAATATAAAAAAAATTACAAAAGAAGTAAAAATAAAATTATAAAAATGACACAAATTTTAAAAAGGAACATGTTTAGCTATAATAAAAGCTTATAAAATAAAACAACTTAAAATCATGCGTTATACAATAAAAGAACTAATCACAAATTAAAATAAATTACAGATTAAAATAAATGCGAGATAATATAAACTTAAAATCTTTGTTGAGGCAGTTGCATAGATAATAATTTGTTCAGGTATTCACCAGTCGTGTATGGCTCAATACTTATAAGTAAATTTCGCAGTTCAGCTTTAAACTTTTTCTTACTATAAGTTTTGGTGCTGGATGGTAATGCATTATAGAGGTTTACTTGCGTTACAGACCTCGCAACTAAAACTTTATTTGTTCTATAACCAAGTAGTTGATTACCATGCCTGGTGGGGTATGAGTGGGTATTATTAACACTTGTAAATGTAGATACATGTTCTAAATATAAATAATGCAGGTACTGTCATAATCCCTAAAGATTTAAAATGGGTTCTACATGATTCGTCAATTTTTAATTTACAAATTATTCGGATAGCCTTCTTTTGCAATTTGAATATACCAATTGCGGCACTGGAATTTCCCCACAACCTCAGGCCATACAAAATGTGGCTAGCAATTAAAGCGTGGTATGCCTTCATGCATGAAGATCTTGAAATTAGACCCACAAGTCTTCTTAGAACAAAAAGAGACTTAGATATTTTTGTAGATAAGTAGTTTACATGGTCACACCATTTTAGTCTATTATCTAGCCGAATGCCTAATACATTAAAATTTTGCATGATATTATTACTTACTGCAGGACTAATGATCAATGTTTGTGTTTCTAGAACCAATCGTTTGAGAGAGTCGATATTCTCATGTGAATTTATAAACGTCGTGTCATCAGCAAATAGTACAACCTCTGCTGGTTTCAAAAAGTTGGGAAGATCATTCATATAAATAATAAATAATATTGGTCCTAGAACAGAACCTTGTGGCACCCCATGATGTACAGCTTTGTAGCTAGATTAATATTACCAATGGACACACATTGTTCTCTACCATCAAGATATGATTTAAAAAACTCTAACGCTATACCTCTTATATTTATATGTTCGCTTTTGCAACAATATTGTATGATTGACACAATCGAAAGCTTTCGACAGATCACACAGTGTAACTGAAGTATAAACGCCATTGTTTATGTTATTAAGGAGAACATCAATTAATTTGTCAACAGCCATCTCTGTATTTTTATTTTTTCTAAAACCATATTGGCTAGCAGAAAGTATATTATGATTACTCAAATATGATATTAATCTATCTTTAACCAATAATTCCAGTACCTTACCAATTAAGAGAATGATTGATACAGGTCTGTAATTATTACAATCTTTTTTGTCACCTTTTTTGAACATAGGAATCACAGTAGAAAATTTAAAAACCTTACGGAACACACCATTTAAAAAACATAAATTAAATAAATTTGTCAGGCATGTAGCCACTTCATATGTTATTTTTTTTAACATACTGGAATGTAATCCAAAAGAATCTTTGGTTCGATTCTGTTTTAATCTTCTGATCACCTGTTGTACTTCAATAGGATCAGTTTGGATAAAGAAAAAAGAATCAATGAAGCCAGTTGTATTCGGATGCTTTAAAGGGGGTGTATTCGGAATATTTTCTATTATATCGGAAGTAATGTTAATAAAGAACTCGTTAAGAGTAGATGGTGATATGGGTATTGATTCTCTTAGTTTGGAAGTGCCTCTTTCGGTATTTATTAGATGCCAAGCTGCTTTAGACTTATTCTTGGATCTGTCGATGAAGTTATTATAGCTCATTTTTTTTGAATTATCTAAATGTAACTTATATTCTTGCCTGAAAGTCATATATAATCGTTTTGACTCGGGTGTATGAGTCATTTTCTAATAATCATAGATCAGATCCAAGTTATCCCGTAATTTTCTCAGGTCAGATGTGAACCATTTCAAACTGGTATTATTTTTATTCTTATATGATTCTTTAGTGCATAAAGAAAAGTATCTTATTAAAGAAGTGTTGAAATATTCTGCGGCTTTATTAACATCACTGATATTTTCAGAGATCATTATTGGTTCTTTTCTCAAATAGTTGATAACAAGTTCATAATTAGTTTTTACAATTTTGGTTGTATTTCTTTGATTAATATTGTTTATATTAATATTAACTGTTATACATTGTGCGAGATGGTCTGATATATGAGGATTTACTACCTTAGTTACATAATCACTAATGTTAGTTAAAATATTATCTATACAACTCTCCGTGTACTGAGAGATACGTGTTTTTTCTGTTATTGTTAAATTCAGTCCATATGAAAGAAACAACTCGATTGCCCTTTCTTGAATAATAGACCTTTTATCAAAATGAATATTAAAGTCACCGGTTATAAAAAGTGATGTGCCAATGAAGGAAGGTTTAGACATTATAAAATTAAGTAATTCACAAAATTTGTTAAAAAATACATCAATATTTCCGATAGATGATCTATACAAACAAATAATTATTATTTTAGCTCCTACTAATGAAATGGCACAAAATTCCGCATCTTTATCACTAATGAACCGACCAATCGGGAGAGTTTCATATTTTATATTCTCATGTACATAAATACAAGTTCCTCCACACGAATAATTAGTTCTGCAGTAATAAGCTGCCATTTTATAACCCGGCAGTAGTTGACAATCCATCATATCCTCTCCTAACCAGTGTTCCGAGATGCAAACAATTTGCATAGTATTATCTACTAAATATCCAGATAGTTTGTTTAATTTGTTATCCAAACTTTGAATATTAAGGTGGAATATGTTCAAATTATAAAAATTATTTAAATTATTGACAGTATTTGATTTTTGCAAGTTTAATTGAGAGGACTCGATTTCTTGGCTGGGAGAAAATTTGCCGATTTCTTGGAAAAATAAAACCTGTTAATGTAAATATTTTTTGGCCAGAAATTTGGATTGTTAATGGTATCAAAGTGATCAAAAGGTATACCAATTTTGTATGATGCATAATCGGCCTCTTTATATTTTGGTTTCAACTCTTCAATCACAAAGTTTGCAGACTTATTTGTTCCCTTCTTTAAAAACAGCAAGATATCCTCCTTAGGCGTATTTTTCTGCAGTCTTGATACAAAGAGCCATTTTCTTCAAGGACTTGAGGAAGCCTTGAGTGTGCAGTCTTCGGATTGACCATTAAAACTATTATTTTATTTGCTTTTTTTATTGTTCGCGATTATTCTCTTTTGCGCACCCTTTTCAGCATCACCTTTTGTTGCACTCAACAGGAGAAGGAATGGGTTTGGCGGCAAAAATTTGACTATAGGTAATATTTTCACCCCTATTTATTTTCCTTACATTCGTATGTTCATTAACGTCTAATTTTTGTTCCTTATAAGAATTATTCATGGTAGAAGATTGACTTATATTCGAGACAAGCAATGTTAATTCAGTTCTAATTTCTTGCAGCTGGGAGGCCAAGCAAGTATTTAAAGTTTTTCAAACTGCATCTTAAATTGCCCAAATAGATTGGAAATTATTTATTCAACATCATAATTATTTTTTTTCTTGAGGTCACAGATTTCCTTTTTAAGTAATTGGTTTTCGTTCTTCAGTTTCAATATTTCAATGAAGTTGCGATCATCCTGTGTCGGTGTTAGAGGAGTGTCTATATCTAAAGAATTTTTCATGCAGTTTGGATATTCCTGAAGTTGTGTTTCAATTACAGTAAACGAAAAGGTTTTTTTATAGCAGTTTAAACAGCTTGGGTGGAAAACACATTTACACTTGACACAATCAATAGGATTTTGGACATGCTTTTTGCATTTATAACAAACAGACATGTTGATGTTAAGATTTAAAATGTATTGTAATTGAATTTACGCAATACACAGAAGTAAACAGGGGCACTCTTTTCACCTCACAGGGCCGATTGTGAGGGCTTACAAAACAAAACAGGTCGGCCGCGGACACAGGATGGAGTTAGTGTGAAGAATGTTAATAAAACACTGATTAAATTTATATTCAATTAAATTAATTATTTTAATATTTGTATACGTATAAAGTAATGTAAATATTGTGAAAGCAAAAGAAAGGCGAGCAGAGAATAGTTATCGCTGGCACTCAATTCCACATGTATTTGACTACACGCCTGGTGAAATATTTCACGATGACTGTGTGAATTATTACACGAAGAATTTAATACCGGCACAATACGGTGATAAAATGATGCAATAAATGTACTCACTTATTGTGTCGCACTTATTAGGTATATTTAGTTAATCACTTAAAAAACGGAAATAAAACGTTATTAATCACTAAAATAATGCATGTTCATTTTCCATTTAATGTTTCATTTCATATTCTTAATCCGTCTTGTAAGTCTTTCTCACTAGTTACTAATACAACAATGTCATCTGTAAATGTACATGTTTTTATTTGCATCATTTTCATATTTCTGGACCTCTCATAATTGGGAAGGTTTCGTTACTTTTCTGCTTCCTTTATTATTTCGTCCACGTTTGTCTGGTAGCTTTCTCACCTCATGATTTTTTATTACTTTATTTTTTGTATCTTTGAATAAACTCTTAATAGCTTGCATCAATTTTTTGTCTATTTTCCTCTTTTCCAGTATTCTCCAAACGTCTTCCCTTTGTACTTTTATATGTTCCGATATTGTCTCTTTCGTCCACATTTTATTCATTATTTGTTGTAATAAATCTAATCATCAATATTTTTAATAATTTCTGTTGTAATCTTGACTTCTCCGGGAGCTTTGCCATTGTTTAAGGTTTTTATTGCCTTTTTTGCTTCCTCTAAGCTTATTCCTAATCTTTCTTCTTCTTTCTGTTTGTGTCCACTTCTCTTGCTGTTTCTTTTCTTTGTGTCTCCTCTGTCTTCAGTAGTTTTACCAAATATTGTTTCCATCTCTGGATAACTCTTTCCTCATTTTTCACTATTTTCCCGTCAACCTCTTTTATTCTAATTGTTCTCTCAATTTTTGGTTTTGTCAGATTTTTTACTATATTGTAAAACAATTTATGGTTGACTCTACTATCTCTTTCAAATTTTTCTCCAAACTCTTCCCAGGTTTTTTGTTTTGCCCTTATAATTGTTCTCTTAGTCTTTCTCCGTTGTTCTTTATATTATTTATAGCTTGTTATTGTTTTGTTTTCGAAGTAGTTTTGTCATAGTTTCTTTTTTATTTTTATTTGCTTTTTTATTTCTTCATTCCACCAAATTATTTGTTTTTTACTTTTTTCACTTTAGTCCGCATACTGCTTTAGCCGTTTTGATTATAGTTTCCTTGAATTTCTTCCACATGCCTTCTATAGTTTTCTCCCTATTTACAATTTAGTTCTTGTCTATATTGTATACATTTCATTTCCTCTATTAACTCTGACGTCTATTATTGATACAAAAATATAATTTTTACCTTACTTTTAGTTCTTGAATGTTAAGATTATTTTAAAGTATTATTAATGTGTAGTGTCATAAGATATCCTGGAAATTGTTAATATAGTTAATTATAATTTTACACATGTATGTTTGATAATGACAAGCTGAAATTGTCTTAACTACAGTAAGAAGTATTATTAAAGAAGTGATACCAAAAATGTTATTCATTTTATTTTTAAATGTGTTAAAACAGTATAAGAATTCGTTTAAAAATATATTGAACGCATAATTTATAATAATAATAAGTATTGTGTCAACAGCATAAAATTAGTATGCAATGAAGGATTTGAGAATGGCAAATCGTTTATATATAGCAGAAAAAAATATTGGTTTTAATATCGATCCTTGAGGCACCCCATACTTTAAATCAATTTTGTCAGATGGTTTATGATTTATGGAAACGATCTGCTTCTTCCTGAGACATAAGAATGTATCAGCCGACAGCTGCCGAGATGAAAATTATAAAATTTAAACATTCGTATTTGTATAATATAAGTGCATAATGGAGTTTTGCCAAGTAACAGTCTTATCAATCCAATATCACAACAGACGCAGTCGAATTCCTTGCTGAGGTCTAGAAAGGATGCAGATGTATGCATACGTTTCTCAAATCCATTTTATTCACCGATACAAGAACACTCGTTTGCTATAGCGGAGTTCTGTTTTGTGATTGATGAATTCATTTAAGGTACTTCTACCATTTGTTACAGATGAGTAATGTATGATGAAACCACATTGTGCTAAATCAATTTTAACAGCGTATGTAGATAATATAGCAAAACTCTTTAAAAGTCAATGTTTTATTAATTTAAGTGCAAATTACTTTAGTTCTCTTTCTTTTGTAACACTGGAAGTAATATTCTAAGCAATCCAATCTTAATTAATTAGAATTCTGTATTATAAGAAACCATATACATCTAATTTTTCTACGTTCATATTACATTTGCTATAAGATTACAATGACTTATTGCTTAAAAACCTATTATAGGTTCTCAGTTTTCCAATTATTAAACTCATTTCAAAATAAGAATAAATGTCTGAGATCATTTAACGTTGAAATTACGTAGATTGTTACGTGAAACTCGTATCAAATTCCTCGCAATGCTTTAATATTTTAAAGCAAAAAAATAACCCATTTTGTAAAACGGAATACACAATACACGCGAACGCCTTTAAACAGTTATCAAAGATAAGATTTGACAAAAGAAGCTCGTTACGTGAAAACCAGCCGACCGTACGTAACATCTCTTTTTTTTCCAGTGTAGGTAGTGGATGCGATCGTTATGAAAAGTGTGGTCGTATTATTATTATTAATATACCCAGAAAATCGATACTACGCCTCGAAGCAGCCTGAAATATTAAAACCCTTTCCATTTTATATTACATACTGCGAATGGAAGGAAAAACATAACACGTTTTAGATAGTGTAACACATAATACGAACAATGAAATACGAACGAATCCCATATGTACGAAAAAGCGGAGGGAAAGGAGATAGCTGAAAGATAGCACACACATACGTGTAAAGAAATGGACAAAAACTTAAATTGCCATTTTTAATCAAGCGCATTTTCCGAGTATAAATTCAAGGAAAGGTAGAATTAGATTTATGTAAGGTGTAATAGTGTATGGCTAATTAAATTCCTCTGAATATTTTAAACGAGTTAAAAATCACTTATGCTAATAATGTGTACTTGTGAGAAAAAGCTTAAAGAAAGTTTATAAGTGAAACATACCAGTAAATGCAAAAAAGCTTTAAGAAAGTAAAAAAAAACACTAGTAAATACAATGAATTGGGACATTTTGAAAAAACTTTCTTTTTACAAATAAGACATAATATCAATCGACAATCTACTATTTTTTCATTTACTTTAAGAATTCTTCAGAGAATGGCTTTGTATTTTAGTAGTAATAAAGGTCAATTCTTTATCTTTAAATATTGAGTTATTGTCAGGGAAGGTCTGCCAATAACTCAACATTTAAAGATAAAGAATTGACCTTTATGATCACTAAAATACAAAGCCATTCTAGTACGCTTATTCTGTTAGTTTGTAAACAGCTGTCTTAGCACAGTGTGTAATTTATCTAAAGTGTATTTGCAATTAAAGTTATTAGAAGAAGCTCTAAGAAGTATTAGCCAATTACATCTACTGTTAAGGGAAAATCTCATCTCACTAATTGACACCGTCGCTTCAATTTATTAGCTTCTTTTAGTTTTGGTTTATTACTTAATGAATCGTCATTTGAAAATGTCCCGCCACGGATAATTTAATTTGTTGAAATTGAATAAAATATAGTTATTTGTTTTCTATTGGACTTGATTTGTTGTATTATCCAATTACTTTTTTGCGTTTGCAATCTTTACAACTACCAAACAACACTAAGTACATTACAGTTCACAAAATGCGACTTTTTTAAATTATTTTTTTAGCTTAGACAGTTTTGCTTTAAATATGTAATTACTACCTGAGGTCTATTCTATGTTCTACTTTTCAATAATACATCTAAATTCGTTTAAAATTTAAAAAAATCATCTACATTTATAAATTTAAAGAGTTGGAATGGATTAAATTAATTTTTAGTCAGAGAAACATCTTTATTGTAGATAGTATTACAATATATAATTATAATAATTATTGTGTTTCTTCGTCCTCTTCTGATTCATTTTCATATTTATTTAAATGCATTAATAAATAATCTGTTATAACATTTTTCATTTAATGTGCAGAAATTTCATTAAAAGTGAAGCTGTAAAAACTTGATTATTCACTTTATATATTATTCAAAGATTAATTAAGTCTAAGTATGCAAATAATTAATTAAATTGAAGACAGGAAATCGGATTATTACTATGAAATTTTTATACCTGCTAGTATCTGTTAAATATTTAAAACCTTAATGATTTTAATTAATTATCATAAAATATAATGTAAGATTTAATTTGATTTTGATCAAATAAATTAAAAATTAATTTTATTGCCTATTCTATTTCATACTTATTATAACTCAAATCATTAAATGTTACAGAAAAGTATTTTTTTTTATGTTCTAACAAGTATTATGACGTATTTTTTGATTTAAATTTCGCCGTTTAAGACGAAGGGAAATTTCGGAGAGAGAGAATGTAAATACATAATAGAATCACGTGCCGACCTTGGGGGGCGGCATTCTGGTCGATCGAAACCACCGCAATTCGGTCGAATCGAACCACATTCCCATTCACCCCTTGCCGCCAGCCTTCGGCGCTAGTATAAATAACCTAAGGGATGGATATTGCATTCTTATTGCTCACCCTCCGCATCTACTGGGAAACAATAAAGAGATTTCTCGCTCGTCAAATCATCATCCGTTTGCGGTGTTCCACTTCTTATCAAAGTCGATTCGAATCAATAAGCCGAGAATGTTGACGTCGAGATAGAAGTGAGTCATTTGATGGATGCAATTTATTTTATGCGGCAATAATTTTGAAATTACAAGAACACTGTAACTTTATGCAGCCGGAAGGTATTTCCTGTTCCAAGAAGTATTTAATAAACGGTTTACTGGCAAAAAATTGACCCAGTTCAAGGATTTTTTAAAATCATATATGCGACAGTTTTTAATTAATAATAATGGCTTGCTCTATTCCCAAGAGAAAATATGAGGGAAGCAGTTTTAGAGGTGTTTAACTTTAATTTGTTGCTTATGAACCAGCTGGAATCTGTGAATCGGTATGTAATTTTTGCACTGCAGCCAGGCTCTTCGATTAGCTAGTTAAACCGTGTTTTAAGGGCATCGAGTTGGAAATATTTTCACCTGTCAGTACGAGTTTAGTTTTCCCTGAAAGATATGACTTTAGTAGTCAGCAGTTGTCAGGGTGTAAGTTATCGAAATAAAGCTTTCTTAAAAGAATTTCATGGGAATTTTTGATAGGTCAAGAAAACTAGATTTTGATACTGAGACCTCTTCTAAAGAGTCTATAATTAGTTCTGTAAACGATAATACTGCATATGTTGTGGAGTGTCCTTTCCTGAGAAACTTAGACTCTTCGAAATATTCATTTAACTGCGTCTGAAATTTTTTTCTAGTATTTTACTTTTTATGGGCGAAAGAAATATAGGGCTATAATTGTCCGGATTATTACATTCGCTTTTCTTAAATATCGGAATGACTAAAGCTCTTTTCAATGCCTCCGGAAAGATGTTATTTCTGATGCACATATTGAATAGTTTTGTTAAAGGTATAACAATAGTGTTTAGTACCGCTTTCAATATGTCGGGCTTATGATTCTAGTTCCTAATGTAACTATTTTTTGCGTCTAGCTTTTGCAACTCAATAGCACGTCTCGTTAGTTCTAGATCCTGGTTTTTATTATATATTTCAGAGATTAAAGTTAGGGCTTCTCTCATATTACTTACGAAGATGGTTGGAAAAGTCCGTGCAAAATCCGAGAGATGGCACCACCAGCGTGTATCGAGATCATGTTTAGTTAATAGCATCTCTTGAATAAACGCACACCAAGTTTCAGCCATATTGGTATATTTCTTCGTGTTTGGCATTCGTGTGAATCAAGCAAGTCGAGAGATTTTCAAGAAATGGACGAAAAAGGATATCATGTAGTGATTTAACTTTACTTTATGAAAGGCAAAACGCCCCAGGAGACTAAAGATGAGCTTAATAAACATTATGGTGACTCTGTACCTTCGATTAGAACAGTTTATAAGTGGTTTCAAAATTTTCGGACTGCCATATGGGCACAAGTGACGCTGAACGTTCTGGACGGCCTATGGAGGTTACAACTCCAAAAATCATTGATCAAATCCATGATATGGTGATGGATGTCAGAAGAGTTAAGGTGCGTGAGATTGCTAGTGCTGTGAGTATCTCGACTGAACGGGTACATAATTTTTTTGCATAAATATTTGGACATGAGAAAGCTATCCGCAAGATGGGTGCCGCGATTGCTCATGCTTAACCAAAAACGAAATCGTGTGAAGTGTTGCAAGGATAGTTTGCAGCAGTTCCAAAATCCGGAGGACTTTAAGCGTCATTTCGTCACTGTGGATGAAACATGGATACATTACTATACTCCTGAGACCAAACAACAATCTAAACAATGGGTTACCAAGGGGGAATCCGCACCAAAAAAGGCGAAGACCGTTCCTTGGCCAGAAAGGTTATGGTGACTGTCTTTTGGGATTCGCAAGGGATAATCCTCCTCGACTATCCGGAAGAGGGTAAAACTATTACAGGTAAATATTATTTATCGTTATTGGACCGTTTGAAAACCAACTGCAAGAAAAACGGCCTGCGATTTGCCCACAAAAAAGTCCTTTTCCATCACGGCAACGCACCAGCACACACCTCAGCTGTTGTGGTCGCAAAATTAATGGAAATAGGATTACAACTCGGTTCACAATCCCCCTATTCTCCAACTTGGCTCCCTCGGACTACTTTTTGTTCCCCAATTTGAAGAAATGGCTGGCGGGGCAAAAATTTTATTCAAACGAGCAGGTGATTGCAGACACCAATGGATATTTTGCAGACATGGACAAATCATATTATTCGGAAGGGATCAACAAACTAGAACATCGTTGGACGAAGTGTATAAGCCTAAAAGGAGACTATGTCGAAAAATTAAAAAAAGCTTTCCCCAAACACGTTAGTAGTTTTTATTTTTGCACAGACTTTTCTAATGCCCCTCGTAAGTCCTTGTCAAAAACCATTTCATATTATTATTGTTATGTTTATTGGGCGTTAGTATTCGTTTCTGCGGAATAGAAACATGTTAAAATATTCATTTGTATTTGTATTAGAGCAGTCTGCAATGAAGCTCCATGACTCTGTTTCTAGAAGTTACAATAATGTCAATTTACCTATGGCTGTAATAGGTCTTGGTCACTCTTTAGCTAATATATTGAATAAAATTCCCCTGTGATCAGATATTCATGTTTCAAGTGATTGGGCTCCTACGTTGGGATATTTAGTACAGATATTATCGATGCAATGTTCCAGTCGAGTAGGGAAGTGAACTATGAGTCCTAAATCATAGCTTTGAAAAAAGTCGCGAGAATAAATTTATTATTCTCATCACCATTAAATCTGACGTTGAAGTCAGCCACCAAAAATACATATTTATTGTTAACATTAATTGTGTCTAATACACAAGATAGAGTCTGCAAAAAAATGTTGAAGTCGCCACTGGGAGATCGGTAGGCTGCTAGTATAACATTATTTTGTATTTCGATGTCAGCAATTTCACAATTTTTCTCTGAATTGAGGTTAGAAATGTTATGTAGAGGATAGAGTGTACTGAATGTTATTCCTCGCCATAATTACTACTCTAAAATATGATTTCGGAGAAAATTGCGCTGCTACTTGGAAGCTTGAGATGACAACAGCCATGGTTTCTTCTTTAACGGCCCAATGTTCATATAAACATAATATGTTATACATTTTATCACTTGCAATAATATCTATTTCGTTTAATTTTGATCGCATAGCTTGAATATTTATAAATAAACAGTTAAATGCTACATGTTTTTTAACGAGGTTATAATCTAGATTAGAATAAATATAATTCAGTATATTCTTAACCATTACATTTTTGTGTCTACTGTTTATAAGGATTGTGTTTTCTGATAGTGCTCTGTTTTTTATGCATGTACATTTAAGATCGAAGGCGCATTTAGAAATTTGATTATTAACAGAACAAATGAGTTTATTTATCTTCTCCTCCAGAGGGAATTTTCAATGAAATAAATATTGGTTTTGTTTGATACTATTTCTCAACTTTGTTTTAATGGTTTAACATCCACTTATCACCCTTTAATTGCATCAACCGATCCAGCCATAAGCACATGATCATTACACATAAAATCTCTAGTTGGATCACTAATATTTTCGATCACACAACTACACAGATGGGAGCATTTGGTTTGTAAAGGGACAGTATTTCCGGTTGATTGGTGAATTGATTGACGACCGTTCTAGCGAGGTATCCTATTTTTTTCCGTGGTTATCACTTAGGATAAGGATTCTTAAGTTATTTTGAAGATGTGCGGTTTAGGTGTCGTTTCTTTCATAAAGTCGTATAAATTTTGTGACATTTTGTCCAATTTAACTCTAAGGCCATGGTTTTGCTCAATAATTGCATTCATTTCATGTGTTTGGTTTTCTATTTTAGATTTTAGTGTAATACAGTTATCGCAGTGTATAGTAATTGATACGATATAGGTAAGGGAGTAGACAGTTGAGGAAGCGAGGTGGAAGAAGTGTTTGTTAGTTTGGATTGCAAGTACTGCTCATTGTAGTTTTTTATTTCGTCCCGAAGATCCATGTTGATTCTGTTAACTCCTCTAAGTTCGTAGGTTAACTTTTCAAGATCACTTCATGATACGGTCCATCAAATCAAAGACATTATACAAAATTCTGGCGTAGAGCTTTTAGGTTGGCCTGCAAGATCCCCTGATTTATCGTCAATAGAACATGTATGAGATAGTATTGGAACAACACTTTAGCGTTTGCTGCAGCCACCAAGAACTTTGGACCAATTACACATCTGTGTTCGACAGACCTGGAACTGCTTGCCACAAGAAGACATCGACCACTTGATTCGTTCTGTGTCTCGTCGAGTTATTACATTGTTGAATTTTTGTCAGTATTTTTTGTTCAACCTGCACCAAATTGTATTCGTTGGTCCTGACACGAAAACAACATAAATTTAATACAAAAACATTTAAAACATTTTTCTTTCTGGGTGTTGCTTGAACTCCATGCCGAACACCGCCCCAGGGTAAGATGGAATCATATAGCATTACTTTTGAGCTGCAGTATATATAGAGAGTTCACAAAGAACCAATAGGTCTTTTACTTCATTTGTAGTGGTATGTCTTCTGGTGTATCAATCAATATTGGATTCAAAAAGAAAGTTATACGATCTCTCTTGTCAAGAATTCGGTGATGTTTTGAGCAGCCGCGATGGATTTGGAAGAAAGAATAATGAAGAAGATGTAAATCTAACCTTCAGATAAACCTGTGGTGGACTGAATAGCTAACAAATGCATAGGCATAAACTTATTTAAAATTACCTTTAACGTTTTTAGCATAAATACGAATTTTTCGGTTCACACGTTATACTAATTCTAAACATTATAATGCAAGATAAGAACATATGAATATTATCCTAAATTTGATTCTTTTGTGTAATACAAAAAAAATATTAATGCTAAATTCATGACTCTGCTGTTCTTTTAAATACAGAAACTATCTTTGTAATATACTTTATATTCTTTTTCAGGTGGCTAACGTAATTCTAGTATTATATCTGGCAGAATATATAAAATACACCAATCCAACAAGGGCATTAAAAATAGAAAACATATTTGTTAAATATTATATCAACATTTAGCTCCATTATGAACTAGAATAAAATTACAATTTTTAATTTCTGCTCTTTCTACTTTTAATTTTTGCTATAAAAATCAATATTTATGTTCTGACAGAATAAACTTCTTACTTGTATCCCTAATCTTAAAAAACGTAAATCCTTTAATGTGTAATTATGTATAAGACAGCTGATTCCAAATATTGAGAAATATATTTCCGTGTTTAATTGATTCTAGACAATCGGAAAATCCAAAAGCAGGGGTTTACTAACATATCTGTAATAAAAATTCAAGAAATTGAAAATATTGGATTTAATATTTGGAATAAAGGTTTAGTTTTGAAATAATTTTTGAAATTGTAATGCAAAACTATATGTTGTGAAATATTTAGATATTCTATTTATTCGTCGCTATTTTTTTGTCGCTTATTGCTTTTTTATGATAAATTTGTTTTTAAGTGTGTTCTTTTAATGATAGAAGACCAAAGTTCTGAATAAAGATATATACATAAATAAATAAGTAGCAAATAACCAAATGTCTTATAAAAGTTATTTTCATGATTCTTGATCAAAAGTCAATTATACAAAGGTTCAAGCAAAAATAGTCAAAAATGTAATTCATAACAGCTTAAATCATCTAAATTTCTTTTGTAAATAAAATTAAGTGTAATGAAGCAATTTGGCAAAACTATTTCAGCTGCTGAAAAAACCATGCATTTTCTTTTATTGTTCCAAAGCTATATTGAAAAAAGGATTTTTTAGTACAGATATTCACAGCTTTATGAAAATATGGTATAAGTAGCATAATAAGAAAAAGAAGAAGCTTAGGCAAAGAAGACAGTTAATTTTGAGGATTCTAACTACTAAACAATTTTTATTAATATGCTGATCAAATTTCAAGCTTTTCATTGCGCAGGATTAAAATATATTTAATTTACTTACATCTGGATTTTCTCTAAAAATTTTAGAATTGAACCGTAAATATCAGAAAATTAGGACAACGAAGTAAAGAACCTCGACTTTCTTTAATTACAACAGTAAATTTCTGTGTAATTTCAAGGATCCTAACTATGAAAAAAATTGTTATGAATATTATTACGTTATAAGTATCAAAATGTATTTCCTTTGCTTACTTACTTTCTTCATGGGAGTCTTATGAAGGTGATGAAGAAGATGGTAGTTCTGTAATAACAAGGCAAAGTTTCCAGTTTTTGTTACTGGATAGACGGGCGCAAATATGACACTTTATTATGTACTACTTGGATACAATAGAGAACAAAGGTTTAGACCAGGCTGAATGTTTGACATTCCTTTTCTAAAATGCTAGAACGGAAGGATTGTGTCAGAAACTGTTAGTATTCCTGCAGTACCTCAGAGAATCTTGAATGGTATATAAAAGAAAGAGGAAATCTTGACGTTTTATCCAACTTAAATATAACGAATAATCAATGCATGGGACCGCTAATTTTAAAAGATTATGCTCTTAAGAGGCATATCTCAGTAGAATCAAATTTTAGGGTGTACGCGTACACGGATACTAACCTTCAAGTGGCTTTACTATGACTTATTACTTGTCAACAAGTTTCCAAATGTCGTTGTCGGTATACTAATTAGAGCACATTCACTCGTAAATGCTAAAGGTCGAAGTCAAATTGCCTACCAAATTTTTATCTCTGGGATCTGGAAAGGAACAGGTTAACGTATTCGGATGGAATTTTATACAGCGAGTTTCTCTATCAAAGCGGCTTCAACATACGCTCAAACGATCGTTCACTTGATTTGGAGTAATCGTGATGTGAAGAAATTCTGGAAACGATATTCCAATGAAAATTTAGTGTAATGAAGAACCTTTTTCAATTTCTTTTCTTCAAGTACGAAAAGTTTTATCAACTTTTTTTCAAAAAAATAAAAAAAAAATAAAAAATAATAAAAAATATGAATAACTCGAATCAAAACAATACTGAATGAAGAAAATAGTTAGTACCATTACTACGTGGTAATGTATGACTTATACTCGACTAAATTCTTTAATTCAGTTCTAAAAGAATACATTTAAAAAATAATATTGGATATTTGCTCAAAAGGATTCAATTAATTGAAAAGTTATTACAAGAAACTTTCTTTAGTTTATAAAAAGTTTGTTCGCAGTTTAGTACATGGTTAGTTCTAAATTACCTTGTAGCTCCCGAAATAAAGTGTGATCAACGCTTTCCCACTTCGACCTACATTACTCTCTTCCGTGTTAGATCCTAAGACGTCTCAAGTTTTCAATCAATGCTAAACTTTTGAAAACACTTGGTATATATTTGACTCTAACCGTCATTGCATTAAGAGTCACCTGACATTTCGGCTGGAATTAAAAGTTTTCCAAGCTCTGAGCCATGTAATAGCTATTTCAAGTTAAATTATTATTCATGATTTTTTTACTCACTCGCGGCGCGCATAAAAAAGGTATATCCAGACCAGGCGAATAAATTTTCATCCGTAATCTGAGGAGTAAAAAAATTACATTAACTACACCTGAGTTCCTCTCGGCCCTCCACAAAGGGTTCAAAGGTCAAACTCGAAATACCTCTTTTAATAAAAGCCCCGTGAAAAAAGAATATAAAGTGATTGTGCGGATCAAATTATTCACGACGCCGTTATGAGTTTGCGAACCGGTTATTATTATTTTCTTTCAGAAATATTAATTATTGGGTTTTGATACTTCTTAATTTATTCTTAAACGAGATTAATATTTAAAAACAGGTATACGTTTTAAGGATTTTATTATGTACATTTTTGATGAGGGTTACAGTCCCAAAATGGAATTTAAATTTAATATTAGTACACCAAATATTCAAATTACTAATTCGCTAGTTAATACCTCGACGAACAATTAAATTTTATAAATAATATACAAATCCAAAAAATGTAACGATATGTAAGACATATCTTATCACTATTGTACCATATTTATATACGTGTATTCCATTTCAATAGGAAATTTCCATTTAAAATTTTCTTTTTAAATTTGTATTAAAAGTGTCAAACTAGTGCTGTATTTAAATATTAACATTTTCATGTACTTTCAGACAACAATAGAGATACAAACTGCAATTGAAAATTTTACATGGGAATTCTCTTGAAATGAATGATGTGCATTAACGGTATATGAGAAATGAATTATAAATATACTTTAATTCCAGATATTATATAACTAGCATTATCTATATTATGAGTGACATCAAAATATAATAAATATTATTTCCGCTTTCCTGTTTTTCTATCATATTTTAATGCCGAATAAGTATTCGAAACATATTCATTCATTAGGGTATTATAGTATTTAACCTGCTACTCAACAGTCAACTAAATGATGTCCATGAAAAACCTGTTTTAATGGGCCAATCAGACAATTTCCTGCATTAACCTGTAATACAAAGGCATGGTTTAAATATTTTGAATAATAACAGTAACAATGCGCCAAGTAACAAAGGTATTATATAAACAGAGATAATATGGGACAACATACTGAGATCAAAGTGAGCTGGAAAGAGGACATGAAAATAAATTAATGTGTTACCAAAAAAAAAAGAATGCGGCAGAAACAGAGCTGTTTAACAAAATATGTTGAAACGACTATATAACCCAAGGCGTCGCAATTTTATGGGGGCTACAAATTTTAGACGCCCGAGTTAAATGTTTTTAATGGAAAAATATTACTGCTTTTTAGGCACTATGCTTTCCTTAACAGGCGCCGATTAACTTTTACCTTAAGGCGCCCCAAAACGACCGAGCGCTAAACTCAAGGAAATAAGGAGAAACAGAATGTTGGCATTATATAAACTCGGCGTAAAAACAACAGTTATTAATATGAGTGTTTTAAATGAGTTTTTATACAAAACTGAAGTTAATTTTAGCAACAAAAATTAAATACAGTATTGAAATATGAATACCTGTAATATACAGAAAATTTAAGATATAAATTACATTATCAAAAAAAAAGGAAAAAATATTATAATATATAATTTCTTCTACAGGTGAAAGTGATGAAGCTGAGGAAAACGCCGCTGTTGATGGCGATGATATGAGTGATAATGACGAAAAGAATTTCGTTGAAGAGCAGTCAGCCTACGATGCTGAAAATTGTTGACCTAAACGAAGATCAGAACAATCAATATTTTTTACAAGTAAGTGATTATGTTTTCAAAAGTAACGTGACAATTTATTTTAGTTATATTGTATGTCAAAGAATAACGTGAAGAAATAGTATCTAGAACCACAAAAGGAATGAAGTGAACGACGTCCACAACGGAATACTATACATCAAGAAAGAGGACCTACGAGATACGCAATGCGAAATGTGGATACAATCCACAGTACTTTTTTCCCCTATTTTGGAGACAATATTGTAAATCATATAGTTAAATGGACAGAAGCAGAAGGTCAACTCAATCATGTAAAGGACAAGGAGTTGCAACGATTTATTGGGTTGATATTGGCAGGAGTTTATAAAGCTCACAATGTAGGAATTACAAATTAGTGGAATCTTCATATTTTTAACCAAACTATGAGTCGAAGCAGGTTTACAGCAATATCTCAGTGTCGAAATCGTCAGAATCGAAATTCAGATAAATTATCACCAAACCAAAAATTTTTTGAATTGTGGTTACCTACAAGATGCCTATATGCCTAATGAAAATATTACAGTAGATGAACAACTCTTTACCTTTCGTGGCACATATCCATTTAAGCAGTACATACCGCCTAAAGTAGGTAAGTACTGAATAAAAAATTGGACATCTTGTGATAGTAAAACTTCATACGTTTATGACTACCATGACTATAGTAGAAAAACAGCCTACCAGCGTGAACACAATCAAGGTAAACGTGTCGTCTTAGAAATGGTTGAGGGTGTGGAAAAATCAGGTCGGAATGTGACAACAGATAATTTTTTTACAAGTCTTGAACTAGCAAAAGAATTGGAAAGGAAGAATCTTATATTGCTTGGTGCAATTAGAAAAAATAAACCAGAGCTGCTCCAAGAACTGGTAACTGTACATGGCAGACAAGTATATTCAACTCAATTTGGATTCTAAAACCAAGCAATGTTGGCATCTTACTGTCCAAAAAAGGAAAAACCGTTACATTATTATCAACTATGCATGAAACCGGCGAAATTTTTAAAAATGAAAAGAACAAAATACACATAATAATTGACTACAATAACACAAAATCAGGTATAGATACAATGGACAAGCTGGTGCGAACATACACCATAAAAACACAAACAAGACGATGGCCTGTAACATTTTTTTAAGATACCATAGATATTCCGGCCTTGAACGCTTATATTATTTGGTGTCACCTAAATAAATTGTCAAGTAAAAATAGAATACAAACGGAGACAATTCCTATTACAATTAGGAAAGCAACTTGTAGCTACAGAAACAGATCCAGTAGCACCATCTACTTCGAAGGTTCAGTCACGAGAGCCTCGAAAACTCAAACGTGGGAGATGCTGGTAGTGTGCCAGGAAATTAGACAAAAAATACTCAAATACATGTCATAAATGCAATCGATTCATGTGTAGCAATCACATAATCTGTGTTTGTTTTGTATGCCAACCCAAAGAAATGTAAAACTTTTAAAAATACATTATCTTTATAATAAGTTTATAAAATATGTTAACAATTCATTGCATTCAATAGTTTTTAAATTTCTAAAATGTAATACATTTTAAAATAAAATATATAAATAAACAAAAGTTTCATGACTTAAAGATTTTTGGGGTTACAGGTGACCCCATCAGTATTCTTGCACTAAAAATTGTTGGTATTACATACATGCCCAAAAGAAATTGTTATAAATAATAACTTATTAATCCCTTGAATTTTTCTTTCCATCCATCCATATCCGTACATTACTTATTAATTTGTGAGTCCATTCATTTATTCATAATTGTTTAGTTTTTATTTACTCTCTTCCTTATTAATTCAACCCCATATTCGTTAAAAATTTCCGCCCTCATATTGAAAGGAGAGTCTCTTGGTGGACTTGATGCCTAGACCTCCGCAGCTGCTATAAAATTGTTGTGTTACAGCGCTATAATTTCCTTTGGTTTCTACTTGAATTTAGACATCCCACCCATTCTGGCACCGCATACAACATTTCGATATTCCCAAACTTAGAAATAATTTTCTCGATCCATTACTTTAATAAATTTTGTAGCACCACTTCCTTATTACATGTGAACTAAAATTTAGATTCACTTCAAATATAAGTCCTAAATATTTCATCATCATTTCTATTTCTTGTCCAAAAATGTTGATTGTTTCCCCCAATATTCTTTCCGTCCCTCATTTTGATAGCCAAGCTGCCTTTGTTTTATTAATTATAATCTATAATCCCAGATTATTATTATAACCATATCAGCTGCAAATTTCGATATCAATTTCACCTCTTTAACTTTCCTCATTCTTGTTATAATTAATAAGTTATCTGTAAATCGCAGTTAAATCTATACAAGAAATTTCGACATAACTTATATTTCAAAATAGCTTTTATACATGCTTAATAATTAATTTGGAATTCAACATTAATTAAAATCATTGGCCATGAATTAAATATATTCCTAAATAATGTTTTCTCGGTCTCAATTAAGTTAAATTCATTAATTAATAAATGAATTCCTTACTTCCATGCTGGTATCCACTGTACACTTCCCTTCTCAGTTGAACAGAGTTATCTTCATTAATAGATAAATAAATTCTTTGCTTTTATAATACTATCTACAATACATTTCCCCAAAATAAATACAAATTGTTGTTTTCACAACCCTCAGTTTACATTAGCTCTAAGTGCTATCAATTTGTCAATTTTTGACCTCATCATCTGAACTGGTTTAGATACTAGGACTTATTTTGCTTTTTTTATATAATATTACAAATTTCTATAATTAAACAGATATTGTATAGTACTGTAGATCTTTCTGCATTAATTAAGTGAAAATTCATTTGGTATCTTTTGGAGTTTTTAATCTTTTTAGTGCCCGACCACAACCAAGAATTCTTCTACTATAAATAACTCTTAGAATTCCGGTAAAACCTTGCGAATATGAGAAATATCGCTATTTTTTGTCAGAACCAATTTCCTTACATTTTTTTTTCAACCAAATATTCCACGGTTTTTTCTTAGATTTTTCATTTGATTACTCACAATTTTATAGTCTTACCCAAATATCATTATCAACTTCCTCCAAAGAACCTTTAATTGCTTATTGTTTGATAATTCCTACTTTTAATTTGTACTTAGCCTCGCTAGCAATAACTCTCCACTGTCCTAGGGCTTAAGGGTTTAAACAAATTTCATCTCGCTAAATTGGCTTCCTTGTTTGCACCTTTAATTTTGTCACTGCGCCAGTAAATTCGTTTATACGTATCTGTCTCCACCATCCCAGCTGTCTCTCTTCAATATATTTGTATATATCCTTTGTGTTCAGCTCTCTTCTTACATCCACATTTCTTATTTTATCTCTTCTAAATATACCCTTTATTCCTCGTAAAAGTTTCATTTCCGTTGCTTGGATTTTGCTTTTTGTCTTTTTGTTGAGCATCCAAGTTTCACATCCATATGTTAATATCGGTACGTATATGGTATGAAAACGGTCAATTTTGTTTTTCTTTTTCTTGATTCATTTTTGATAGAGTGCGTAAAACAGTTTAGATATTTTTTTTAATTTTTTGGTTATGTATTGGTCTTGTTTGTCATTTTTCTATATTCTCACTTCTAAGTATTTAAATTCCTTAACTTGCTCTAGTTGCACTAGACCTATTTGAATTTGTATATTTTCTTCTTCTTGAGCTGCTACCATCACTTTTGTCTTTTCGTTGTTTATCGTCATATCGTATTTGTGTAAAACATTCATCCGTGTATTTATGATTTTTTGTAATCCTTCCTTGCTTCCCACCATTATCACTATATAATCCGAAAACGCACGTTCAGTTATTTTTACAGGTCTTAATTGATGGTATCCTAGATTGAGTGCTCTCAGGTGTGGTCCACATTGTTTTATGATTTCGTCTATGAATATTATTACTATAATTGGGCTCAAGACACTTCCTTTACTTAATCCTCCTCCTGCTTGGAATGTTTTTGATGTTCTATTCCTCGTAGCCACATAGTTTAAGTTCTTGTTGTACAAACTTTTAATAGTAATTATTAGTTTATGTGGTACCTCTCTTTGTCTAAGGATATCCCAGACTTTACTGTTTACCTTATCGAATGCCTTTTCTAGGTCTATAAACACCATATATGCTTTGAAGTTTTTATTCTTTCGGGTTTTTTTGTATAATTTGCTTGATAGTAAAATTATGATCTTATGCGCTTCTACCTTTCCTAAAACCACTTTTTGCTTCTCCTAGTGTGTCTTTAATATGTTTGTCAGTCTTTGTTGCAGTATTGGATCGTATATTTTTACTATCGTGCTTAATAATGTTATATATGGGTAAGACGTCCCAGTCTTTTGGCATTTTTTCTTCCTTAAATGCTCTTTTTATATTACATATATTTTACAATTTCAGTTGTAATTTTGTTATATTCGGGTGTTTTTCCATCTTTGAGTTTATGTATGGCTTCGTCCAATTCTTCCATATTTATTTCTTCTCCCGTGTTGTGTTGTATATTACTGTCCAATTCTTCTCCTTCTCTATTTATTAATGCGCCCAGTAGCTCTTCTTCCTTATATCTTTTCATAACATCTCTATCATTGGTAATGATCTTATTGTTCTTGTCAATCAAAATCATTTCTGATTTGTTTTGCTATTTCTCTCATTTTTTTTTTCCAAAACGGTTCCAGCATTTTTCTTTTTCTATTTGTATTATTTCTTTTGCATTTCTTCTCTGTTCTTTATACATGTTGTAATTTTCCTCTGTTCTATATATGTATGTATGTTTTCCATGCTTATTTTTTCTTTTTTATCCGTTGTTTTACTCTTTCATTCCACCACGCTGCTTTTTTTGCCTGGATTAGTGTTTGGTGTTCCACATACTTCCTTAGCAACTTCTGTAACGATAGCTTTGTATATTTTGCATAATTCTTCTGGGCTTGTATTTCTACGTTTATATGTAATTCTTCTATTTCTTTTTCTATTTTTTTCATTAAATAGTTCATTATAGTGAAGTAGAATCCTCCTCTCTTAGTTTGTAATATTTGATGGTTTTATATCTTTTTTACAAACAAGTAGTGATCGCTCCCAATTTCTGGTCCTCTGTATACCCTTATATCATTAATTTCGCCTTGTATATTTCTTTCCACTAAAATATAGTCAATTATCGATATTTACGTTTTATATTTTCCCTGTCTTGTGTATTTATGTATGTTTTATATTTAAAAAAAAATGTGTTTGCTATTGTAATATTATTAATTTTACAAAAAACTATTATTCGTTTGCCATTACTTGTTACCTTATCTTCACCATATTTCCCCACGTCTTCATTTTCAATATTGCCCCTTCCCACTAGACCCGTGTTTCTCAACGTGGGGCCCACGCCCCTCAGGGGGGCAATTTGATTATTAGGGGGGCAACATTTTGAAAAGAGAACAACAATGAAGTCTCTTTTTACTGCTCATACTTGAACTCATAATCGTATTCTTGAGGCTAGTTGTCAAATTTCTTTATTCATCGCTAAATTTCCACCAAAATATAGTCAATTATCGATATTTCTGTTTTATCTTTTCCCTGTCTTGTGCATTTCTGCATGTTTTATATATAAAAACTATATTTACTATTATCATATTATAATTTTACAAAAATCTATTATTCGATTGCCATTACTTGTTATCTTATCTTCAACATATTTCCCCACTACTTCATTTCCAATATCGCTCCTTCCCACTATAACATTCAAGTCTTCTGTAATGTATATTGTACCTTTGCAGATTTCTGTAGCCATGTTTAGGTCTTCCCAAAACTTATCTTTTTCTTCGGCACTATCGTTCTCGTTAGGACCATATGCTGGATTAATTGTTGTTGTTTTGTTCCTGTTTATTATCATCTCTAATGTTAGTATTTTTTCTGTGTGTCCTTCCCATTTATTAATAAATCACCATGTTTTATGTATGATACATCCTACCCCCGCACATGCATGTTTTTCTTGTTGATATTAATATGTGTCCGCCATTTAATACCATTTCTCCATGTCCTTTCTTTTTTGTTTCGGTAATTATTAATATGTTTATTTTCTGCTTCTCGAATTCATCAGCAGTTATTCTTCTTTGCCTCTAATTCCGTTTATGTTTCATGTAGCGAGTTTGAAGATTTTCCTATTTTAACTTTTAGTTCTCCGATATTTTGCTGTTGTTTTTGATGTATTGGTTTCTTTTTATTTACAATTTCCATATTATTAGCATTTATTTATTGTTTCGTTTGAGCACTGTTGGATATTAGTTTTTATTGATTTATTTTTGTTATGATTATCCGATAGTTTAGAGGTTTCTTCATCCCGTTTCAATACTGTACCATTTATGATGATTTTTTGTATATAAGTTTTACATCATTTCCTGTATTTTTTTCTTCTCTTGCAACTTTACTCATTTGTATTTCTTGTTCCCATCGTATCATATCAGAGTATATTTAAACTAGTTCATATTTTGTTTTCAATTCATTATTTTATCTGTTATATTTTCTGTTCCAATTATACTTTTTTGGTCAGTGTTTTTCGATGCGCTTCTTACTTTAATAGGTAACGTTAAATCTTCTGTAATGAAATTTTATATTTTTAGTTTTAGAGTTTTTTCCTTATTATCATGTATTTCAAGTCTTCTTATTATTATCAAGCTTTTTTACTTTAGCATGGATATCTTTAATCTCATTTTTAATTATTTCATTTTCTCGTTTTTGTTCTATCAATTGTTCGTGGTATTGTTTTGGTTCTTTCCTCATTTCTAAGATTTCATTCATTGTTGTTAATATGGCATCATCATCTCTTTTAGGTTTATTTTAGGCGATGATCGTTTAGCTGTTTTGCTTTTCCAAAAAATTCTTCAAAAAATTCTCTCGTTGGTTATAATCCGTATAAGTGTTAGTTTAGGACATTTTGTTTTAATTGGTTAGTTGTTCGTTCTTCGTTTATACTCTCTACTATTTCAATTGATTTATGTGTTTGATTGTGTAGGGTGGTTTTTATTTTATTCTACCACGAGCTACATAAGAATTATGTATCTATTGCTATTTATTATATGTGTATGTGTGTTTGTCTATGGTGATTGTTTTCTCTTAATTTGTTTCTCATCTAGTTATTTCGCGTGCGGTTAGGCCCGGGATATCCCCTCGGGGATCGTTATCAACTTATTTTGTGATATGTTTATATCTATGGATTCTAACCTATAAATTTACGTTATTTATAAATCTGTTTATAAGAGTTCTTATCCCCCTTTTTGATCACTTTCACACTTTTGTTCTTCACTTACAACTACTCAAACCACTGTTTTATTTATTTTCACTGCAGTACTACTATTATTTTGCGCACTTTGTGACAGAACCGTTGTGTCGGATATCGCGTCGACAAAGAAAAGAAAAGAAAAAGAATAAACTTTTATGTGAGAAAGTAAAAAAATTATTCTGGCACCAGGAAATCTAAAATGCCCCAACAACGGAAAGAATGGAATTTAGTAAATACTGAATTGGGAAGAAAATCACATATACGGAGAAATATAATAATTCGCACACTACACCATATCCTGATCAGTGCGCGAGCCTCCCTTAGGGCTCTAATCAAACTCCGACATCCCTTAAACCCACTACACAATCCCTCAAACCAACTCCTTTACAATACTACCCAGATAAACCCCCTAGAAGAACGCCTTCAATTTCTTGTTGAGAAATTCTCCAAATATCCTTCTAATTATCAAATCCTATCCCTATATTGTTTCCACAGAAACCCCACAATTCCTCCAAAATACAAAAGTCCCCCATCAACAATTTTCGAACACATTTTATCATATCATCCATTTACATACTGACTTGAGTGACTGGCATTCGACATAAATGACTCTCCCTGGCAGAAAGACCTCTGGTCGATAGCCATTTAACAGTGACAGTTACGTAACCACTTTTTTCACTGATTGTAAATTATAATAATTGTAGAATATATGTATCTATCTGTTAATAAATAAAGATGTTGAATATATATAATAATTGAGCAACCTTCTGAAGTGGCTGATATTTTCGGGAAATATTTTTCAACAATAACTGATGAAAAACTTAAGAAACAATTTGTAATGCATTATCAACGTTTGGTACTTTATCCAATCCCATAGAGCACTCGTTATTTGTAAACCTCTGGTCGATAGCCATTTAACAGTGACAGTTACGTAACCACTTTTTTCACTGATTGTAAATTATAATAATTGTAGAATATATGTATCTATCTGTTAATAAATAAAGATGTTGAATATATATAATAATTGAGCAACCTTCTGAAGTGGCTGATATTTTCGGGAAATATTTTTCAACAATAACTGATGAAAAACTTAAGAAACAATTTGTAATGCATTATCAACGTTTGGTACTTTATCCAATCCCATAGAGCACTCGTTATTTGTAAAACCCTTAACTACTCACGAAATAATGGAATTAATAGACTCACTTAAAAACACGCCAAGCACAGGATATGATGAAATTCCTATCAAGGTAATTAAATGGGTTAAAAAATAAATAAGTGAACCGCTTTCTAAACTAGTGAACATAGCTCTAGAAACAGTAATAATTTGGATCTATGGCTTTAAAAATAGCCAAAGTTGTGCCTATTCATAAAAAGGGTGCAGAGGAAGAAAAAGATAACTACAGACCAGTGTCCGTGCTAAACATATTTTCAAAAATTTTTGAAAATGATATAGTCACTAGGTTGTGGAATTTCTTGAATTCATTTAAATTAGTGTCCGATAGTCAACATGGATTCCGTCCACATAGATCCACTGAGGCAGCAATCGAAAGCCTAATGGAAAGTGTCACCAAACAACTGGACTCAGTTTATTGTATCTAAGTAAAAAAATCATACAGCAAAGATGGAATTTACAGGTTGGTGCAATAAAAATAAGTTATTGCTAAATCTCGATAAAACGGTTTCAGTACGATTTTACAACAGAAAACGACCTGAAATACCAAACAGTGTAGTAAGTATTAAATTTCATCAACGTATGTTGATGAAAGGCTCACATGGAAAGAGCATATTAAGCACATATCATCCAAATTAAAATCATCAGAAACGTATTATTGGGTTAATATTTAATATAAACTATCGTCAAACACGTAAATATATCTTTAGAGATCACAAGATTCTGACCCTAGCAGGTATTTATATCTATAAATGTGCTTTGTATGTGTTTAACAATAAAAACATGTTTTCTAAGAATTTCACATTCTCATAATACTAGGCACTAAAAAGATCTGAGTATTTGTTCACATAACACTACACTATATGAAAGATCTGCAATGTATTCATGCATCCTAATATTTAATAAACTGCCCAAAACTATAAAGAACCTCGCCCAGTTGGCTAAATTAAAAAAAAAAAAAAAAACAGGTACGGCTCTTTCTAGTAAGTAAACTATTCCATAAAGGAATATTTACATGACAACAGTGTTAATATGGAATAATAATGTTATAGTTTTTAACTCATTCGTAGATGAATATTATAATTTTAATGTGTATTATGTCAAAATATTGTCAATTTTTAAATGTTTGTACTTGTATTATTACTGTATTATTTTATTATTAGAGATAGTTCATACTGTATAAATTATTATTTGACGCTCACATCCACTCTACATGAATGTAGTTTTAAGCATTGTAATGTATTTTATGTGGCCAAAGTGAATAAAGAAATTAATAATATAATTTTTATATATTAGTATTAAAATTAAGGCTTAACAAAACACTAATTCTCTACACATGAAATTTCACTTCGAATAAGTAGACAATCCTCAATAGTATGCATTTCTTTGAAAATCTTCTAATCATCCGTAAATAGAAAACAATTTGAGTCGTTAATAAACAAAATAAATAATAAAAAGATACAATGCGACCGTTGTGGTACACATAATGGGACGTAAAAGATTTCAGATAGATAAATATTTTTAGAAATTGTGAATCACTTAGAAATATTGAAACAATGCAAGAACTCATTAAAACAATGCGATACTAATTTACATATTAATATATGTCGATGGCCTTGTGAATATCCATATATACTGTATCCATTGAGCAATTATTTGCCTTAGAATTGAAAATTGCCTAATTTGTATTTGAGGACATAACACTTCGAAAACCATATTATTCTTTTAACAATTTGATGAGACGTCCAATTCAATGTTTAATACATAATTTATCAAATAATTTTGGTCGAGTAGACTCAAGAGTCACACCTTTGTAGTAATATTTTTTTAATTACTTTATTTGTATATAAGAGTTACATAACTCCGTTTCAAAATAACAACAAAAACACTTTTATCAAAATAATAATTGAAAATAACAGGAAAACGTGTAGTCAAAGAAAAATAGATTGTGCAGAAAATGCGTTATATCATCTTATTTCTTTTTTTCATTACTTTTTCTATAACTTATATAGAATTAATATCCTATTTACTTATTATTTGTATTTTTCTTTATTTTTATGACCAATGAATTAAAAATAATAATCTAAAATTATTTGTATATCATAATCTATGAAAAAAAAATGTTAAATTGATTTAATGGTTTTACTCTTTTAACAGCCTTATTGTTGTATGAAATATTATGTGACAACTTTTCAAATAAATCACGCAAACTTTCTCCTAATACATCAAAAACGGTAAATATCGATATTCGATTATCTAAGCTTTTACAAACTTTATATACCCCTATTAACATAATATTATACGTGAACCAATATATATACACGAAGCTAATCGCCTAACTAATTTAGCGGAAGTAAAATTCGATAAATTTTGGGGCGGATTCCGCCGCTAATTATTGAAGCCAGCCCGGGATGGATGGCGAAGAGGAAAAACGTCCTGGGAGGATTGAAAGCACTTTTTGTACTTCCCCCTGCTTCGATTTAATTATTGCGGTTCCCTTCCGCTATCTTCCGAGGTGAAATGGAGGCCGTGTGGTAATTGCACGACTGAATTTAGATTAAGTTTTTAGCGGTGAAACCATAAAGAACAGACAGAAAAAGACGAGGACGCGGACGAAGCAGGCGGAACGAGCGAATTCATCAGTTTATCAACAACAGCCCTTCGCCAAAAAAAATGTTTTAAATGAAGTAGAAAACATCGTATTCTGCATTACCTTTATAACTTATATGTATGTATATGTAGTATTTCCCGAGGTTTTTGTATACATGTTGCTATCATATTTATAGCAATTAAAATACTAATATGAATTTAGCAAAATCTTTATATTATGTTATTCTAAATATATTTTTTTATATATATTAACAGCCCTGACAGAATTTTAGTTAACAAATTTAATGAACTTTAAAATGGCACACAAATTTCGCTTCTAAACATGCTGTCAAAAAATTCAAAATTAGTTTCATTTGATGTTAGTAGTATGAATGCAAATATCCAAAAGAATGCATTCAGCTTACACGAGATATTTTGGGCAAACAAATGTCAAAACTAAAGTCGTGTTTTTATAATATATATTTATATAAAATTAATAATAATTATTGAATTTTATAAATAAAAGTGCTGCTAAAATGATAATACAGAAAAGGAAATATAATGCATTTCTTACCTTTTTGCAGTAATCCAAAATATCCATCTTGTCTTTCAGACACGTGGCTTTCGAGTTGAGGTCAGTCTGCCACCGGCCCTGTTCGGTCATGAACTGGGGGTGGTACGCCTCCTGGCCGTGGAGGCCAGAATCGCAAAGAATCGCCACTTGGGGCTCGAAATGCGACACCGTTCCACCGTTGAGGTTCGCATCTTGTAACGCCTGTGAACAAATAAAAATAAATGGTTTAACGATCTGTTCGTAAAACGGGAATTTTAGATGTAGGGGAGAATGTATATATACACAACAAAGTGTTGAATTACATGAGAGGAAACACGAAGGAATCGGGAGCTTGTCTTGAGATATTATCATATCAATTTATAAATTAAGTAGGCTTCTTACGAATAATAACAATTAATATTAAATTTCACGTAGTTAATTAAGTAATTGAAATAATTTCAATGTTATTATATTATAATATCTAGATAGCATGTAATTCAAACTGAAGCAGTTTTCATTTTGTATAATTTTTTTACACCTTGAAAATAAAGATTATTATTATTATTATTATGTTGCTGTTAAGAGTTCACACATATAACTGCATAGTTAATTGACTAATTAAACCACTACAAATTTAACTTTAGATGGTTTTAACTCTTTAATGATTTGTTTTTATATATCTTTAATTCACTCCCCCCAACCTAAGTGAAAACGACTATTATTCGTTTAATACTTACTGATTTTATAATAGAAATAAGCAAATTTATGCATATTGAGAATATAAGACATAAATGTTTAAGAACACTCTTAATTTAAGGACACCGTATAAGGGTATATGGAAGGGTGCATCTAAAATTACTAATCAAAGGCACAAGTAAGTCCTCTCCTTTGAAGTCTTCCCCCAATTTAAGGCCGGGCATAACATTATGAAAATTAGGGTTCGAAGGTCCAAATTTAATAATTGAAAAAATGAATCGATCCTGCAGCGACTCAAGAAAGCCTTCCTTTTTTTAACGACCGTAATTTTCCTGGGTAAGGTGTCTCACGAAAGCCATTATTTTTAACAGCGTCCCCATTAAAAATTCACGCGGTGACTTTGCACCAGCGCGTGTATCCCTTTTTTCTTGCTTACCCTCGAAGGATTCTGGAAGCGCTCCAGGAAGGTCTTCGGCTTATTACAGCGTTCTTGAATCAATAGATCCCCCTGAGTCACCCTGGCACGCGTACAAACCAATGGAAATTGGAGTTTTTAAATAGAAACGCGATCAATATGTTTCTCATTAACGTCTAATAATAAAGGATTGTAGTCATTTTTGTAAAAGGTTAATATTGATTTCGATTTAGTTGCTTTTTTATATATGTTATTTTGATAATTTGTATTTAATAATTGATATAGCTATAATTATCACATATATCGACCATTCTTAGAAACAATATTATATTTATAAGTGTAAATTAACTATTGATTTTCAGGTGCAAAATTATGAAAATAATTAGCTCAGTGTACGAAATTTTAGTAAAATCTTTTCAAAAATTTTTGTTTCAAATTAATGTTAAAAAAACAGTTTTGAAATATTGACAAATATTTCGTTTGCCATACGGAGAAAGTAGAAAAAACTGTACGAGTTTTTCACATAAAAAAGCCAACAAGGGTGCATGAAAACGTGCCCCTGTTAAAATTTTATTTACGTTTTTTTTTTAACTTTTATGTGTTATTTTAATTAGCTGACCCCTAAATGGCAATTTGGTGGACTTGAGCGTGGGTACATCAAATTAAGCTTAATTCGTCGCCGGCGGATATTATTAATTAGTTTGCGGTCGAAACGAGGCCCTAAATGGCGTGCGCCATCTGCCCTGCCAAATTATTACTATTTTAATTTCAGTCGTTATTTTTCCCGTTTTCACAGTGTCGCCATCTCTCTCCGTCGCTCGTTTCCACTTAATTAAATTCGGTTTATATGCGCTCGCAATTACACATGTAATATTCATTTGTAAAGCGCTCGGCGCAGGCCAATTTACACCCGGCAATGAGGGGGGCGAAGGCGAAGGGTGCATGAGGAATGATTTTGAAAATGTACCAAAGACGGCTGATAAAAGCAAATTTATATTCTCACCTTTTAATATAAAACAAGAAATAATGAAAAATCTTATAAAATTTCAAGTTTTTGAAAATGTTTATTTGGACATTAAATAAAATATATTAAACAATAATTCCATTGTGTAATAATAATAGTAATAAGTTAAATAAATTTATTAAACGTAATTATAATAAATATACATACATACGAAACAATATTTACTTCAGCATTTAAAACTGAAACAAATAAATTTAATTGTAGCTTTTCAACAAATTATTAAATTTATCGTTCCAATGCAATATGAATTATAAAAACATTTTATTTTTAAGTGAAAATAAAAAATTATTTATATTTATTTTTTTATGTTCTATAAACGTAACTACCTCCAAAATATAAAAAAATATTGTTTTGTATTGTGAAAATTAAATATGGTTTTCTAAAATTCCTTATAATGAGATATTACTGAATAGCCAATATCAACTTGTCCTTATTATAAAATCCTTTATTTCGAGTTGGTCATTATGTCAATAAAAATATAATAAAAATAATAAAATGTATTAAAATCCTTTAGTTCGTTGCAGAACTTTTGCTTTTGCTAATTTAATTTAATGAAATCAGTTTAAATTCAATTTTTGTTCATAATTTTTCATGTAATAGTCACATTTAAACTATCTAAAGTACATTCATCATTTATTAGTTTATTCAACAGAATAATTGTTAATTTGTTGGATTTCCAAGTTGGGCGTCGTCGCGTTTATTAAGATTAGCGGTGTGTTTTTCTATTTCAATTACCTCGCGGATAATCCTCTTCGTGAAATGGTCTAATGCTGCGATGGAAGTCGTGTGGTCGAAATTTATCTAGTGTCCGGTGGATTTAGAAATATTCGGCTAGGGAATTTTGTATACTCCTTGATTTTCAAGGAGAATGATGTCTTTTGGAGAATTTAGGAATTGTTCGATTTTACGCGAAGTGGTAAAAATTGTTTTGATATTGTGTCTCTTGAGTATTTTGGAGATTTTGTCTGTTGTACCTCGTATGTACGGAAGAAATGTTATTTTTTTAAATTCTCGGGACTCGTCGGTGTTTTTGGGGCTGGATTGTTGTTTTAGCAAGAGTATTACAGGTACAGTACCTGGAGAGAAACCGTTTTGGACAAGAGCTGTCTCGAGGGTGGCCAGTTCGTTATTTAGATTGGATTTATCTGTTAGTCAGAGGGAACGAGTTAAGAGAGTTTTTGCCACAGAACAGAGTTAGGCAGGATGATGGTGAGAGGCGGCATTTAGATATCTGTTATTATGAGTTTCTTTTCTATATACGGTATGGCCGAGAGTTTGTCAGAGTTTTTATAGATAAGTATGTATATCGAGGATATATAAAAATCATGAAAGCAACCTTTTTCAAATTTTGTGAGGTTATGCTTTGAAAGATTATATCATTGACCTCTGCGTGTGACGTACTATGTAGGAAAATATACTTCGTTAAGCAGTCTTCTATTTTTCCACTTGAATTTTATGCATGCAAATATATAGAGTCCAAAGAGTGTGAGAATATTGGCTTTTTTAAACACACCTCTGCAACTTAAATTGTATTCTAGATTGAAGAGAATCCTAGCTATTTATTTTAAAATAAGCCCTTATCGCAGTAGTGCTGCTACTCCAAAATATCAGATAATACCTCAGATGCGATAGAATGTTCTATCTGAGTGTTTGTGTAACGCATTACTATCCTCAATCCATAACAAGCTCTACTCAACTTGTTACAGATGTGATTGTTGGTTGAAACTCGATGTTTCGTCTAAGATAATGCCTAAGCATTTCACCCTATCTTAATAGAGTGGGAAGTGTCTATTGATTGATTTGATTTAATGAGGATAAATTTGGTTCAATTTAATTGGCCTACAGTTTTTGAGATTGTTGATGTCGCCTTTTTTATATACTGGTATCAAGATAGTGTCTTTTAGTTTTGCTGAAAATATGCTAAACACGCATATATAATATTGTCAAGCGGTTCTCCTATCAAATGGTTGCATTTTCTGATTATGTTTATGGGTATTTCATCAATCACTACGCTTGTGATGTTAGTGATGCTGTGGGTGATGTTAATTACTTCTGGTATTATTATTGCTTTTGGAAAAAATGTGTGGTCGTTGAATGGAATATTTGTTGATTGATTATTATTGGCTGTCATTCGTTTGGCTGTTTCATTGAAAAATGTGTTGAATTCGTTGGTCTATGTAGTTATATTGCTGTATTTTGTCGTTGTTACTGATTTTTCTTGTTACCGACAATATCTCTAATAACTTTCCATGAGGTTTTAGATTTATTGTCGGACAGAAGTAGTTGTTCTTCGATTTGTTTATGTTTTTCTTCAATTAGTAATTTATTGTATGTTTGGCGATTGTTTTGAGTATTTTTTCTTTGTTTAGTTTTAGCGCGTTTTTTTGAAAAACATTCTTAGATTTGAAGCGGTTTTTTTAGGAAATTGATTGTTAAAGTGTTTTGTAAGAGTATATAAATACATCGTATTTGGAGTCAACACTGGTAGCATTGTGTACATCTTCAAATGATTAATTCGATATATTTTCAAGAAGTTTAACAGTAACTTCCTAGTTGTATAAGGCTTATCAGTATTGTGTACTACCATGTATGTGAGTAATTGAGTTGTGTGATCCGATTTTGTGGTGTGTATCATTTTAGTTGTAACTTCAGACTGTTTATTTATTATTATGTTGTCAATGCATGTTTGGGTGGTTTTGGAGACTCGCATGGGTACTTGCATCAAGTATTCTAAGTTAAATGAGTTTAGTATATCTTCGAAATCACATACAAACTTGTTAGATTGTAAGAGGTTTTTATTGTAATCTCCGAGAATGTATTATTCTGGTACGTAAGAAATGAATATATAATTCTTCAAATATTATCTGTTTTTCCTGAAGGAGGTCGACAGATACAAACTACAATAACTTTTCCATGTTTTAAACTAATTTCAGCACCTGCACACTAGAATTGTCTGGGTTCAACAAATGCGCGCACATGTTCCATTTCATTCCTACAGAAACTGAGAAACAATTTGTAACTTGGAATATTGGTTATAGTGAACAGTTTAACTTGTAAGATAATATTTCTGAGATACATAAAATGCTGCATTGTGTGGTTTCCGTGCGTTCTTCCATTGTATATTTTGATGTAATATTTGGAGTGTGTTACTGCTTTGTTTGTTGATTAACATTTTGAATTTTTTTTATGGGAGGTAATGAAAATTTGAGTTTGAAAAAGAATCTGTTGATAAATTCATTTTTCGGTTGTTTCAGTTTTCGTTGATGACTGTTTTCTTGCAAAATATTAGAACACCGATTTTGAATGATGCATAAGATGCATCATCGTATTTGAGCTATAATTTTTCTATTGTAAGAAATTTCCAGCATTAGATAAGTAGGTTTTTATCTTTTCACAATCGACATCTTTGTGTAGTCGGGGCACAAAAATCCATTTTTAGACTGGGTTTTCGGGACGGGTAGCTATGTATTTACTGCTTGTCCATTAAATTTAAATGAACTTTTTTCGCGTTTCTTTTTTCGTACTACGGTGTGTTTTCTTTTGCGATATCGTGGCAGCGGTCGTTAACTTTGTTTGGAGATTTTTCGGATTACTCTGCTATATTTTGGAATGTAGTTTCTGTTTTTGTTTACTCTTGCATCAGTTTTATTAGTATTTGTTTCCACGATTGTGATTGTAGCCCCTTCTGGGTTCCAATTATTTATTTTTCTTGATGTAGTTTTGGATCTCTTCCTATTAAGTGTTTTGGTTTGCGTCCTTACTAAATTGAAGGTTTTTTAGTTCTTGTGTAAGTGTTGTTATTCTTTCATCTTGTTTGAATATGATATGATATTATTTTGATGACTTACTTGAGTGGTTAGATTCAAGATTTTTGTCTTCAGTTCTAAGTATGTGAAGCGCACACTTTTGGAAGCCGTTCTTCTCGTACTTTGAGCAGGCTGTGGTGCCGAATCTGAGTCATAAATGGTGCACTTGAATGCGTCCCGCTCTATTGTCTCATTGCATGATGAACAAACTTTATTTTCACTTGGTATAGTTATGTTTACTTCGCTTAATGAATAGCGACCTAATCTCGTCGTCGCCATCATATGAGGAGGATGTAGATATTTAGAGGGTATATTTTGAAGAATACAGAATTTGCTTAAAGAGGGTTGATTGTGAGAATTATTAGCAAATTTAAAGCTAAGGGTTCACTTGAGGGGTTGTTGACAGTTGTTACATATTTTTAAGATCCATAATTTTTGACTATTGTCAATTGTTTTTAGAGATTTTTTCGAATACGATGAATTAATTTCTCATAAATTGTATTAATTAATTAATCTAATTAATTTAATTTAATGTTTCTTTTTCAATAATCTTTAATCTAGGGCAATTATTAATTTATTAGTCTAGGTTAAGAATAAGTCAAGACAATAAATCATTTATTAGTCTAGGTTAAGAAAATAGACAATGACTAATTTATTGAGGTACGCCAATCGTGCGTTAGGGTAAGATAGGTGAAATGGCAAAAAAAAATTGGGGATAGACGAAGCATAAAATAGTGTAATGAAAAATATGTTAGCTTAGATCGAGGGGACGTTAGAACAATGAATTATTTATCGGAATAGTTAAAGAGTAAGTTATGATGTTGAAATAATTATTGGAATAGGTGCAAAAAGTATAACAAAAATATTGTAGTAAGTCAAAACTGCTTTTAAAAGATTTTCTCCAATTTCTACGTTTCTGACAGTTATTAATTGGTTTGTTTAGGAATTTTTAAATTGCCTATCATAAATATTCTCTGCTTTATTTCCTTAAGTTTCGCTTTCTTAATTATTGTAAAAAAATAACTTCTCAGTATACTAGAAAATATATTTTTTAGATATATTTAATGTTAAAAATTACAATAAATTTTACCCAAAGAAAAATTATATTTAGTACTATTTAAATATTTCACTATATATATAATCATATATCCTTCTACATGTTAAGAGTATAGGGTTTTTCTTTCCTCTATTTATCTTCTTATTTCTTTTCTATTCACTTCTTCCAACTTTTTCTATCCTTCGCTATACTTCGGGCTTCTATCCATGTTTTATGTCTTATCTCTAGATACTGCTTTACTGCTCTGCTCTGTTTCATATATTTTTTGGCCTGCTTCTTTTGTTTTTCCGCGGAACTCGTGCTTCCCATGACTTCTTAACAGTTGCGTAGATCTGCTCCTATGCCTTCATTTCTCATCCTAGCTAATTTGATTACTCTTTTAACTTTTCTATTATTACTTATTATTGTCTTCTGTTTAGTGTCCATGTCTCACAACCGTTAGTTAATACTGATCTAAATATTGTTTTGTACACTCTTATCTTTGTTTAATTTGAGACTTCTTTTTTTCCTATTTCAGGTTCTCTTATTTTATAGTATAACCTACTTGCTTTTTCTATTCTATTGTTTAGGTCCCTTTCGTTTCCGCCCATTTTTTCAAACTTGACACCTAAATACTTAAAATCCTTTGTTTGTTCTATCTTTAATCGACCTATTTTTATATTCAATTTTTCTTCGTCCTTTGTTATATTACTTTCGTCTTTTCTTTATTCATTTTCATTCATTTTCCAGTTAATGTTTCGTTCATATTCTTAATCCGACTTGTAAGTCTGTCTCACTATTTGCTAATGCAACAATGGCATCTGCAAATGCACGTGTCTTTATTTGTACCACCTCCATCTTTCTCTATTCCAATATGAGAGGTTTCGTTGATTTATAGACTTCCTCCTTCCTTTTCTACTTTTCTTATTAACATAAGACACGTAAACAGTGGCATTTTTAAAGCAACCTAAAGGAACTTTATATCCAATTCTTGAAATGCAACTGAGATGACATACTAACTTGCTATGATCCTTCTGAAGCGTGCTTCTTATTTTACATCAAACTAAACTAAATATTCGCATCTTGTGTCCCTGTTAAAAAAAAGTTCTGATCCTGCCCAATCTAAATATTATGTATAGTATAGTTCTCATACAATTAGATTAATTAAATTGAAGGCTATATACATTTGAATTAAACACTTGTTATTTTCAATCTTCTAATTGAAATGTATCTATTATACTTTTCTATCAAGTGTGTAGCAGAGAAAGTGTGAACTTTATATGAAAGCTAGATATTTAACACTCTACAACCAAAGAAAATTGCTGTGTTATAAATTAAGAGTAGGCGATTTTTACCACCAGGTTAAATGTGGAATCAAACTCGATTACAGCGATTATTTAAAACTTCAAGCAAATTATATTAAAAGAGATCACAAACAATTTTAGTACTTTATAAGTAAGTATACAAAAAAATCACATTTTATAAAAGTCACTACTGGTTATCACTCATATTTCTGAAGAAGACTAAAACTAAAAGCGTGCTTTACGTCTGGTCCAAATGGTATCCCAACTGATATTGTAAAAGATTGTATATTCTCTTTAAAACGATTGCAGCATATTTTTAATCGCATACTTAATATTTCTGTTTTTCGAGGGGTATGGATCAGAGCAATTTTATCACCAAATTTTAAGTCTGGCGATAAAAACTGTATTTCTCATTATTGTCCGATCTCAGTGCTAAAAACATCAACTTAAATCAACACGGATTTATGCTTCATCGATCTACAGCAACCAATTTACTCAATTTCACTCAATTTACTGCAGAGGTTATTGGACAGTCGTGGGCAGATAATTGTAATTTACTTAGATTTTAAAAAGGCATTTGATACTTATTAATCATAGTATGGCGATTCATCAGCTTTCGAATTTCGTTTTTTTTTGCAGCATTATGTGAACTCATTACATAGTATTTAAATGAAAGGTTACAGTATTTTGAATATAAAAGATTCAGATCATTTGCTTTTAACCCTACAACTGTACCCCTGATATTTATTTGCTTTATGACCTTGCTGATATTGTAAAAAAATCAGATGCTACTCTATGCAGATAATGTTAAACTGATGATCTTAATTCAATTCACCGTTGGTTCTCATCAAATGATTTAGACGTCAATTTGAAAAAAGGGTTCTTTCATTTGCAAAAGAACAATCTACTATAAGTTTCCATTATAAAATTGATTCTAATAAATTGTTACATGGCGATAGTATTACGGATCCAGGAGATTTATATGATAAAATCCTCCCTTTTTGTAACCATATTTCTGAAATTTTAAGTACGTTTTTTTTAATTGATTTGTTGTATTTATATTTTTTTAAGAAAGAAGTCCAAAGTTGTATAAATAAATAAAATAAATAAATAAAACACTGGGTTTTATAGTACGGAATTATGTTGATACCAGACATTAAACTTTGCGCTCTAAACTTGAATACTACTACTTATTTGGTTTATTTGGTTGTCACACATATTCTAGATTTAGAACATAGTCAGCATATATTTTTAAAATCTATGTACAAACTTACCCTACGCATAAATGTTCGTTGTTGGATTTCAGATGATAATAATAATATCCACTATACAAGTAACAATTTGCAAAATTTTAATTCACAAACATATTTTCCAATTATGAATATAAAATTAATTTCCATATCACTGATTTAATGATTACAGATATTACCTATTTTGTCACAATTAACTTCCACATGGACGATGATAAAATGTTAAATTTTTGCCCACGTGCACGAATAAACATTACAAAAAGTACAAATACGAATTTTCTATTGTTGCGAAATAGGACGAATAAAAGAGCAGTTCAATCGATTTAAATTTTTATTGCACATCTATGCACTACCCCCTCAAGCGTTAGTCATTTGTCTCTACCATTGCATGCCTTGTCATCATCGTCGAGGACTTCCATCGATCCTGCTTCCTTCCTACCCACGCCACTTTACCCGCGCCACGTTCCGTGCGGTGCGTTTGTGCTGCGTGTTCCTCCACAGTTTCCACCCCACTTCAAGGGGTCTACGGGGTGACGGCATTAATTACAAATTAGTTGTCGGCCCGCATGTGTTGGCGCCAGACGGTCTGGGGGCGGCACGTACACTTTTTCACCCCGCGCCATTGTCTACCCTGATTAGTCATCTCAATTAAATGCAGCCAGTCACCGAGGGTGGCGGTTTAAATAAATCACTGGCAGTAATGAGCGTATGGGGATGATTTGATGAAAATTGCGCGCACACACACACACACACGTGTTTACTAGGGGCGGGGGCTGAAAAAAAAATACTGGTGGAGAGTGCATATGGAAATGTACCGTGGGCTGTGTTGACGGGGGTGGGTTTTAATCCGTATTTAATAGACTGCACATAGTGGAGCACTAGCACTAAATCACGCGCCGCTCGCTGTTTTGACATGTTTGTAATTTTCTGGTATCGGGTATAAATATATTAGGGGGATGTTCATCCCATAATGGAACAAAGCTATTTTTAAACCATTCAGAATTCACTCGTAGCATTTACTGTCAGTGCATAAATTACAAATTCACTGTTTATATCTGGAAATAATTGCATTTGAAGATCGTAACGTAAGGCCTATTATTTTTGACCGAAAACCATGTTATAGTTCCAATTGCAATTTTGGACAAATCAATAAAGTATTACTTAAAATGATTCTGTTTAATAGGAATATTATTAGGTAAATATGTTTAAATATTAAATAGTTCATTGGCAATAAAAACAATTAAAACTTAATATAATAATTTGTAATTGAAAATAAGAAATAATTATTATCAATTACAAAAATTAAAATGCGATGCGAAACTAAAACAATTGAAATTGTTGGAAATTTGTAAAGAATTAACAATCGATTAAACTTGAAATTGAGAAAAGAAATGGCGAACGAGAGCAATTAAAAATTATTTAAAATAGTGAAAATATCTTTTTTCAAAATTGAATGAGAAAACTAAAATTTTTTTAAGCGAAAAGAAATGATTAATACTTATTAATAGTATTTGAATATTTGAAAATTTAATGAAATAATTGAAAATTACCAATTGAACAATTCACAAAAGTGATAAAACAATGGAATCTACTATAAACCGTTTATTTTTGAAGAAACATACGAAAATAATTATAAAAAACAATGGACAGTCGATAAAAGTAAAAATAATCAAAAATTATTTAAAAAAACTAGTTAAAAAAGTGGCTCTAAAGAGCAAATGAAATTATTGTACATTAAAAAAAAGTGATAGTTTATATAAAAGAAATTATTGGATAATTATTATTAACATGGTTTCATTTCTTTTTAATGTTCGAATAAACGAAAACAATTATTTTTTTAAACAGTTAAAATTATTATAGCCACGAAATTATTTGGATGCCATTTCAGATAACAATGAAAACTATTGGAAAGTTCTATAGAAGAAACAATTGGTAGTTGATTAAAGTGGTTCGACATTTAAAAAAGAATTGACAAGTCAAAAATTATTGAAAAATAATAGAAAAACGTTTTTATAATTAAATCAGACTTTTAGATGATTTTTTTTAAACTTGGCAACAAAAATAAACACTTATTATTAGTACTTGATTATTCTATAGAACATTTGATTTAACAATTAAAAATTACTAATCAAACAAGTGACAAATGTGATAAAATCGATAAAATCATTAAGAATTTGAATAATGGCGAAAAAAATTTGACTAATGAAAATTATTTCAAAATTATGCCAATTGTCAAAAGCGCTAAAAGTTGAATGTCACTTGAGTAAACAATTGAAATTGTTAGAATTTTTATCGAAAATCTATAAAATCATTCGGTTATTAAAGAAAACCTTGATAAACGAAATTAATGTAAAAAAAAACACTTGAAATTTTTAAATACGATAATTGCAAAAAAATATTTCATAATAGATAAAAGCAGAAACGATTAAATATTATTAAGAAAACATCACTCCAGAAAACAATTATAATTGTTAAGTTGAATTGTTTTAAATTTACAAGAAAAATAAGCAATTACAATCAATAATAGCATTTAAATATTAAAGAAAAAGTTGAAAACTATTGTAAAAACAATTGAATTGAATGGCCACTCCAGGTATTAATTAAAACAGTTAAAAGACAATTGAGAGTGAATAAATTTAGTTTGAACATTGACGAGAAAATTTAACGAAAGAAAACAATTGAAGTTGTTAGAAATGTGTCAAAAACAACTAGCAGGAGATAAAAATTTAAAAAAATCACAAACGAAAGCAATTGAAAATTATTAAAAAATTAAATATGGTTTCCCGTCAACAACAGCCGCTGACGGGTTTCGATCCTTTTGGATCTCATCAGCATAGAGCAGTCGGAGACAGAGAATTGAAATTCATTTAGGAGGTATTTAACTCTCCGGGTTAACCATCGATATGATAGATAGATTTAGATAATACATGGCACATTTATGGTTTTATTGTATCGATATTAAAAAATTAGTGGAAAACGTTTTCAAAATTGAATCAGAAAAAACAGATTTTTCAAAGATAATAAACACTCAATAATAGTAATCATGATCCACTCACACATAATACACATTTTCCGTAAGTTTGTCCCTCAAGCTTTTCCTCTTTCCACTCTCTTAACCTATATTTAGCTCTTGTCAATGTGACCATTTCTTCTATACTGAGTTGACTGTTATTTAAGTACTTTATCAACCTCTCGTGCACTTGCCACCTTGTAAACATCCCTGCCTTTTATTAATTTCCACTTCCTTACTTTACTCTTTTACACAAACATTGACTACAATCTCCCCACATTCATACATTCTCTTTCGCTCTATTCTCCACATATATTCCCCTATATCCACGTACGCTTCCTCTGCCCCTTTAACCAGTCTCTCTTCTAATTCACATAACTTCATTTCATAACTAGTTATTCTCCTTGTTGGTTCATGAAACACTATGTATGCTGAAGTCAACTTTTTTACCTCAGTATATACTTCAGAAACCATAGTTGCTATCTATCTCTACACTCTTGTACACCACAATTCGACTTCATAGATTAAAATCCTATAATTTATATGCCACTCGAAAATTGTCCACCAACAATTTTCCCCACTTCTCTCTTAAAACACTCCATGTTTTCACTCCCTTCTCCTTGAGACTATTTACATATACCACGTACCCACATGTACTTTTATAAAAAAGTCTTGAATGCATTAACACTTCCTCACCCTACCTCACCCTTCCATTCTAATTCCCCGTCTTCCTTTATTCCTAAACCTCATACACCTTAACTTTCCTAGGTGCCCAAATAGCTTATGTATATTTCCAATCTCTTCAACATATTTTATTCCTTCCTAAGCTCTGGCCATTAATACCATATCATCCGTATATGCCAGCATCCATATTATATTTACATTTTCAGATCATTACCCTCACCCGCTTGTCCTTTCCAAATATTTCTTCTAATTCACTGATATCTAAACACTCATACATGTCCAAAATTTATCTCATACATTAATTTGCACTTTCGCAACAACCCACGTTTCTTCATATATATACTCTTCTTATCCAATCTACCGTTCCATCAGGCACTCGTATCCTTCTTACTAGTAAATCGTATTTTATAATCTTATCTGGATTGCATCCTTGTAGCCATTGTATCATTATGGGGAAAATGGAGTGATTGTAGTATTTATCGGTCACACTCTTTTTCCTAACTTGTCTCATCATATATTCATTGCTAAATAAATTCTTAATTTTTGAATACAGAATGGCTTACTACAAAGTCAACAACTTACAGCATTTGAACCAGAAAACCATATTAATTTTAATATGTTTAATGGGATCTTTAAAATCATTCCAGTTTATTTTAGTATTTTATTTCTCAAATGATTAAAGTTTTTATGATACAATAAATATAATAGCTATATCATTATATTTCTTTGCTTTCCAGATTAAATATTCGTATATTTTATATTCTTCAAATATATAATATATATAATCTGAAATCCCCATCTACCATATGGTGTAGGGGTAAGTTGTGTCTTGGTTAATTATTCATATATACAAATTATGCCCATTCTTTTTTGTTTCTTGTGAGTCCGTTCGCTTCTGCCTATGTTTTGCCTCGTTTTTCTAGAATCTCCTCTATGGTCTTATCCCAGATCTGTCGTGGTCTTCCTCTGGTTTTTCTTTTTCCTACTCTTGCTTGCCATATTTGTTTCACAGGCTTTGTGCTTCCCATTCGTTGTAGATGTCCCCACCAACTAAGTTGTCTTCTTTCTATAAATTCGTCCAGCGGTTTTATTTCCAAGTCCTTTCTAATTTCGGTGTTTCTCATTTTTTCCATTTTTGTGACTCCCCTAACTCTCCGTAGGTATTTCATCTCTATCGCGTGTATTTTGCTCTTTTCTCCTCTTTTCAGTGTCTAGGTTACGCATCTGAATGTCAATACCGGTCTAAATATTGCCTTGTATACTTTTATTTTTGTTTTGCGAGATATTTCCTTCTTGTTAATAAACGTCTTATTCATTGCGTAATATAGTTTAATATTTTTTCTGTTCTGCTGTTCAATTCTGTTTCCTGTTTTCTATTTCTTTTTATTTCTACTCCTAAATATCTGAAAGTATCTATTTGTTCTATGTATCTGTCCTCTATCTTTATATTCATATCTATTTATTCTCCTATCATCATTACCTTTGTCTTTGTTTTATTTATCTTCATTCCATATTCCTTCAGTGTTTCATTCCATATATTTAGGCTTTCTTGAAGTTCTCTCTCCCCACCAGCTATTATGACTATATCGTCTGCGAATGCCCCTTCTGAGATTTCTATTCTTTACATGTTTCTATATCCGATTTGTAGTTTCTTAGTCTTGTCTGTGCACTTTTTTAATATTTCGTCTATGTAAATGATGAATAATGTTGGGCTCAATCCTCCTCCTTGTCTTAATTCTTCGTTTGTTCTAAAAGCTTCTGAATGTTGGTTGTTTCTTATTACTACGTTTGTGTATTGTATATTCCTTTTATTATGTTAATTAATTTGTTGATAAGTCCTCTCTTTCTTAATATTTTCCATAGTTCTTGTCTTTTCACCCTGTCAAACGCTTTTTCCATATCGATTAATCCGAGGTACACATTTTTCTTCTGTTGTTGAAATGTTTCTATTATTTGTTGAAGAGTGAAGATGTGGTCTTGGATGCTCCTCCCCTTTCTGAAACCACTTTGAGCCTCATGAAGTGTTGGTTCTATGATTTTTCTCAGTTTGGTGTCAATAATTTGTGAAATATTTTCATAGCTGTATTATTCCCCTATAGTTTTGACACTCTTTTTTCTCTCCTTTCTTGTACATAGGCACTATAAGTGCTGTCTTCCACTCTCTTGGTATTTCTCGCTCTTGCCATGCTTTGTTATATATGTCTAGTAGTATCTACGTTCCCTCTACTCCCATTTTTTTCAACATTTCTGCAGTAATTTTCTCAACTCCGGGTGTTTTTCCATTCTTCATATCTCTTATTACCTCCTGTAATTCATCTATTTTAATTTTCTTCTTCGTTTCGTCCTCTTCCTCTTCAAATACTATCTATTGTTCCCCATCTGTTGTTTTTTCATTGGTCTCCAGTAATTCCTCAAACGTTCTTCCCACCTCGGTATTATTTCCTTTTCCTCTATTAGTAGTTTCCCTTCTTTGTTTCTTACCTGGTTTGTATTGTATTTATTTGTCCCTCTACAAGATTTAAGCACTTTATAAAAAAGTTTTTGATTTCCTTTACTACTTTTTCCATTTTCTCTCCTTTATTATTAGATCCTTCACATGCTTTCTTTTTTCTTTATATACTTTGTAGCTGTTCTCTGTTTTCTGCGTAAGGTAGTTTTGCCATGTCATTTTCTTTACTTTTATTTCTGTCTTAATTTCCTCTGTCCACCATTTTTACTTTTTTTGTCCACCCGCATACTATTTGTGCAGTGTCTAGCATATCATTCTTAAATATATTCCATATCTCTTCTATATTTCCATTTCTGTATTTTTCCTCGTTGATTTCTAATTTGTTCTTTATTGCTTCTTTGTATTTCTTGCCTTTTTTCGGTTCTCAATTTATATGCTTTTATGTATTCAAATGGTATGTTTTCTTCCAGGTATATGTGTGATTCTCTCAAAGAAAAATCTTTGGAGTTTTCATCTTTGTCGCTATCAGGTAATGGTCACTCCCAATTTCTGGCCCTCTTCTCACTTTTGCGTCTATTACTGCATTTCTGTTATTCTCTTCCACTAATATATAATCTTTAATTTCTTTCTTTTGTGCTCTTCACCTCTCTTGTGAATTTGTATATTTCTCTGTGTTCAAAAAATGTATTTGTAATGACCATGTTCTATGTTATACAAAAATCTAATAGTCTTTTTCCATTGTTATTTCTCATGTTTTCACCATATACTCCAATTACTTTGTTGTACACTCTGCCATTAAAGTATCCTTCTACGTATAATTCTCCTTTTGCTTTTTCCTTTGCTGTTGTTAGTTCGTCCCAAAATATGTCTTTGTTTTCTGTTGTACCATCGTCGTTTGGGCCATAAGCAATAATTATTGTTCTTCGATTATTATCAACATCTTTTAGCCCTACTGTAATCGTTCTCCCTGACCATGCCTTCCACTCCTCTATTTCTTTCTCTAAGTTCATGTGTATGATGCATGCTGCTCTCTCGTTCTCTTCCACACCATTATATATCAGCACATGTCCATTTTCTGTCCTTATAATTCCTTTCCCTTTCTTCTTTGTTTCTGTAATTTCCAACACATCTACTTTGGTTTGTTCAAATTCTTCCTTTAGTTCCAATTATTTTCCTTGTATGCTTCTTATATTCCATATCCCTAGTTTCCATTGTTGTTTCTCCTTATCTTTATCGACATTATCCATATTCATGCCCGGTTTGTTATCTGTGGTTGTCATTTGCTCTGATTCTTGGCTTAGTTTTTTGTCCCTTTTTTGTGACTTCGACTACCTCCACTCCTTTTTTCCCTTTGTTCCATCTGTAGTCTATTCCATTAATTTGTATTTGTCTGTAGCCCATTCTTACTTCATTTCCTTTCTCTTTTTCTTCCTTCGCTATGCTTTTAAGTCATTTTCTATTTAAATTTTAGTATGCTTTATATTACTCTTAGCTTTCATGATTTGTTGCTTCATTTCCCACGATTCTACTTCTGCTAGTACCATATTTTGGTTTAGATGATTATTTATTTTGTATGCACTTTTTATTTTTATTTCTACCTTTAGTTTTTTTTGTTAGAAACACTTCTATCACTTCTCTCACACTTTCTCCTTTATTGTTTAGCCCTTTTATTATGGTATTATTCCTCTTCTTTTCTTTTTCTGCATTTTCCACTCGTTCCTCTAATCCTTGTATTTTTGTCATCATCAGTTGTTTTTCCTCTTCCCACATTTCTTCTTTCTTATTTGGTTTTCTTCTTATTGTTTGTATTTCGTATTTTAGTTCTTTTAGTTCATTGTTTTTCTTCAGTTCCCGCATTAAATCTTGCATCATTCTTTTCAATTCTTCCATCGTTTCTTTATTTTCTTCTGGTTTATTATTTTCGTTCCGTTTTCTTTTGGTTGGCTTTCCTTTATTCCTCTCTAATTTTCTTTGCTCAGGTGACCTTAGTATCTTTTTGCTTATATTAAATATAGTATTGCGTTCGTTTATATCCTGTTCCTTTTTATCTCTGGATCTTTTGTTTATGTCAGCTCTTTATCCCTCCTCTTGAGTACGGCCTTTGTTGTATTGCGATATTTTGTTTACTTTGTTTCTCAGACGAATATATAACAACTCTATGTATACTAACTTTATGATACGTTTGGATAGTTTCACACAATAGAATTTATTGTGCATTAAATTATTGATAATACTACATACATTTTTTACTAAATATTTAAATTTAAATTAGTTTAAGGTTTTCTTTCATAATTTTATTATTTTAGAAAATTCCACAATAGGTACTCGATGTCATCCAATCGAAAATAAAGATAATAAAATAATACGAGCACTGCCTTTGTGTTCGAAAATGAAATTTCAGTTTTCTCATATCTATTTTAATATAATACTAGGAATACTTTATACAAAGGTATATTAAACTAAAATAAAACGTACAACATTCCAGATATTTTAATAGTAAAATTCAATAGTGGATGATGAAAAAGAGAATTTGACTTAGAGATAATTATTAATATATAAAATTCATGTGTGCAATAATATTACGTACAAATACAAACCTATTACTACTCACAAAGGACATTTCAGCATTTAAGAATAAATACAAATTTTTATAATTAATCAAGAAGGTTATGATTCTTGTAAGTATTATTATGTTAATTTGTGTGTCAAAAGTTCAATCCCTTTCTCATAAATATATTTACTTTGTGGAGCTTTTCAAAAAAATATATACCCTTAGAATTTAAAATCAAGAAAATAATTACCATTTTATTTAAAATTGGTTCATTTTCTTACTTTCACAGTTTGAAGTTATTGTTATATATAAATCTTGTCTAGAAAACAGGTTGTTGTAACGGAATAATTTATTAAAATTCTATTTCCTTAAAACAAAATATACTAATCTTGAGTTACAATTAATTGGAATTAATTCAGGAATAATAATAACCGGTAAAAGGGGTGAGCGAATTAATCTTTGTCTTGCGGTCCGCGAAGTATTGATTTCAAAGAAGAGGGGGGAAATTACATCCGTGTCTCGTGTCATGGGCTTGCGGAGGGAAATTCAAGATTTAATTTAATAGAAGTTATGGTTCTTCATTTATTAGTTTTAGCAGTGGCGGCGCTCGATAATCGCGCCCCCAGGCCTCGCACCGAAATCCATTTAAGATCAGCCCTATTAACCACCACCCACCGCTCCACTTCATTTCCCGAACCCTCGACGCTCTCTGTGTATGCTGTATGTCTAAGTGTGTGTATAAAACACTTGATTACTATACCCGCAAATCCCCCGCTAATGCCGGTTGACAAACAACAACATTGTTATTCAAATCCACCCCTAATCTATCGCAAACATTCGCCTTGCCTCCCGTCTATTCCTCGCCTCGTCCTTCGCTTCTTCAGATGCGGGATTTCCGACCTCCGTAAAGAACAAGAGCGTATATTACTGGCGCGTATGTGAGTGGGGGTTGGGGGGAACGTTTGTTGGTGGTGACAGAAAGTTTTGTGATTTCTGGGGTGGGCTTGGCTCGAAAGATGGGGTGCGTTTGATGTATGAGATTTGCATGGTTAATTCGCTCGAATATAATTGTAATTTATGCGCAGTTACTGTTTTTTTGATTGCATGAAAATTCAATTCAATTATAATACATTGAATAAATTTTACAAAACACACAGAATTAAATTCGTTTTAATTCAGGTTATTTCAGTCATCGCCACACTCAAAGGATCAATATTTTTATACGTAATTAATAAAATGGAAATAAATTATAAAACGCACTGAAATGGAACAAAATAATTGCAAACTCTAAAACAATGATGGCGTTGAATAGAAATTGCTCTTAAAAAACTGCACAAACCAATTTCATATAATACATCTAGAATATCCGTGCTTTGTAATTTAATTTAACACCACAACTAAATATTAGAAACTGGAAACTGCCCGTTTGCAAATGATTAAAGGAAAATTAAATTATAATTTAACTAGATATGCACGCATTTCGCAAATACACATGTATACCTACCCATATACAAATTTATGGAGTTTTGCATAAATAGAACAGATTATTCTGAAGCTCAGTTAAATATCCATTGTAAAATTTTAATTTTAATGAGTGCCTGTATAAATTGGTACATTGATATAAATACATAAATACATACTTTCATATACAAACGTAAATATGCATAAAGATAAAGAATTTAGTATTTAAGGTCCATACAATCTAATATAGTCTGTCTTGTGAAATATTAAGTATGTTTCCTTTTTATGGTGAAAATTTAGAAATAAATATAGTTAAGTCAATTGCCTACTATTTTTATCTCAAATATCTCTCTACTATATTATAAATGTTAGAAACCTCTAAAATGTTTTGTAGAAATACTATAAATATAGTAGTCCTGCATTTGATTAGGCAAATTTAATAGTAGCAATAGACTTCAAATATTATTATGAAATACTTCAATATTATAGTGGTGGCATGGAGGAAGTTCAAGAAATAAGTGAGAAATTTTAAATAAAGGTATTTTTAAGAAAAAAATCCAAGAGAACAAAGTAGATGTGTTGAAATGCAGATGAGGTCGTTAATTTTTAGTGTGTCGCAGCAATAACCCCTTCTACTAGTCCTCGTTAATGTCTCACCCCGTCGTGCTAATTCCTCTTCGGGGAGTCAAAGTTCTTGGCCATTTGTACGAGAGTTCCAGACGGTAATGCCGCTCCATTATTTCAATCAGTCCACACTTTGCCCTCTGCACCAAAGATCCTTTCCGCCGGAAATTCCGCAAACCATTCGTTATTATAAATCTTAATTACTATTTATTTTCCACGAAAAATAACAGAGAAGACGAATCACGTCTGCGAATTGTAAAGTTTCCGTTTCCTGAATGTAATTCGGAATTCCGAAAAGGCGCTGAGTGTGCATTAATTATAACAGGAAACGTAATTAACCATCTAACTATAATTTCATTGAGAGTATAAAAACAATAGGATTGTTTTTCTGTCTGAATTAAATTTCGCTCTAATTATGAATAAATTTATATAAACTTCAAGGTTTTCTTCGCAATGCCTCATATATTTAATTGTTATGACCTGAAATTTACAAATACTTTCCGAATAGAGTGCTCAGTTGTAAGTCTACGCAAGACTATAATAAAATGTTATTAATTGACAAAATTGGTTTCATAATTACTCATCTTGCATATTTCTATGTATCTTCAGGTTATCAACTTTTATATAACATAACTGTTTTATTTGTTCAAAGTTTGTGTTTGTTATTCTTTAGAATCTCAAAATAATACACTTTTAATTTGAATAGTACACTAATTAATTAAAAAGCACTAAAAACCTTTCTTCACAATTTTATTTAAATTAACAGATATATATTTCGGACACAAAGTGACCATTATCAATGTTTTAATATTAGTATTAGTATTAAAACATTGATAATGGTCACTTTGTGTCCGAAATATATATCTGTTAATTTAAATAAAATTGTGAAGAAAGGTTTTTAGTGCTTTTTAATTAATCAAGTTTACCTTCACGTAACTCACAAAAATCAAACTGAATAGTACACATTGAAATTATTATTTTTTAATGCAAATATTAATATTATTAAATTCACTTTAAACTTTTTTTTGTAAACAGATATTTATTTATATGGTAGTACACAAGTTTTGAACGTTTAATTTATTTCACTGAAATAAATACGTTCAACCTAGTGTTGCTTTGATAGCCTTCCTATTTGTAACAAGCAAATTACTTTTGTATCAATATCTGTCGAGGTATTAGCCAGAAAAATAGTTGTTTCAATAAGTGATCTTTTTTTGTATTGGAGTCTTAATAAGAATAATTGTGTGTTTTTGTAAGTATTTCTGGAAAACATTAATAAATACATTTTGAATGCATTTAAAAGAAACATTAAATTTCAACAGCGTTTAAAATTAAAAAAAAAACTTCCATCCTTGACCTAACTGTAACGAGCATGGAAGAAAATTAATCCCATCCACTCCATAAAGTATGAACGTAAAGCTTCATGTGTTTGCATCATAATGTTTATGGAGGGCCGTAAAAAAGTTCGCATTAAAAGATCTCCACACAATCCCTACCCCATTTCAAATCGAACCGGGGAAAAATACGAATTTATTTCCGCTGGGAAATTTAAACATCGTTTCCACGATTATAGCAAAAAAATTCCACGCAAAATAATGTGTAATTAAACTGCATATATATGCATATATATTTGTGTGTGTGTATGTGTGCACGCGCGAATGTATTAAAAAAAAAATTGTGATGTGGCCATCATAATACTTTCCCTATATTTTTCTCGACAACTATGAGGCTTACGCAAAAAAAGGCATTCTTAATAATTTGCTCAATTTTAAATTCTAAATTCTAAATTATTATGTATATGTAGGATCGGTGGGTGGCCTCTAACCCACCCCCCAATTAGTAAAACATAAGCGAGAGTTTTAATTAAAAGTCGTAAAACGTTAACAAACATAACATTTTTGCAAAATTTAATAGATATATTCAAAAAAATTCTTCAAATAATTTTTGATGATGTTTATCTGACTGGAGTGTGGGATAGAGGCCACCCACCCACCCTATATATATATATATATATATATATATATATATATATATATATATACTGCAGTTCCCTATCGAACACCGCCTGAAGAAGACCAATGCGACTTGGTCGAAACGTTGCAAATCGGTTCTTTTCAGAACCATCAAAACTTGCAAATTCGAAGATTAAAGCCGAACATTGACAATGTACATATATATATATATATATATATATATATATATATATATATATAAACCTTAATTCCTCGTTGTATCCGATGAAATTAATTACAAATCTTTTTGAAAATTTCTAGATGATTTCCATCAATAAGTGGACTAGAAATTAATAATAATAATAATAATAGTTTATTGGTGCTAGTAACATGGAGTTTTACACAGGTCGTAGTAAAATTAATAGGAATTAACTAAACAAATAGCATACAAATACAAACACATCGATGTGTAAAATACAACTAAATTTATACAAAACATAAATGGCCTATTATCAGCAGACAGATCGCTAATGGTATTGAGAATGAAAAGATAAATGAATTATTCTAAATGTGTAAGGTAATAAATAAATTAAAGACAAAAAAACAGGTAATTAAAATATTAAAATATAAACGTGATAAAATATTTAAAACAAGAGATAAAATAAGTAAATACAATATTTGAAATTGTTAAAAGATAAAGTTAATTCAATAAAATGTTAACAAATCGTATGATAACAAGTATATAAGATTGCTGTATTGTAAATAAAAGCACAAAATTAAAACTTAAAATAAAACTTAAACCTACCATATATACACGAAAAGTTAGAATAGTTAATCATTATATAAATAATTTAAAATATTCTATAGCTTATAAAATTAAAATTAAATAAAATGTGGGACGAACAATTACACATTAAAAGCTCTACAGAGTATATATCACATGTCTAAAATAACCTAACTATAAACTATGATTACAATTTAAAAGATATTCATCAAACGAGTAAAAAGCATTTTTTATTAAGTGATTCTTGCACCACTGTATAAACTGTGTATAGGGCAGTTGTTGGACTTCACGGGGTAACACATTAAAAAATTTTATAGAATAATATCTTGCACCGGTTTTAGATTTTGATAGACGAAATTGATTTATGCGTATATCATTTTTCAATCGTGTTTCATATATATGGTAATCTTTGTTACGAGGATAACTGTTTGTGTGGGTTTTAATAAATAATAGGCATTCCAAAATATATACGCAGGGTGTTGTTAGGATGTTTAATGTTTTAAAATGCTCTTTGCAGTCATCTCTATATGCAATACCAGCTATTATTCGAATTGCTCGTCTTTGTAATTTAAAAATATCGCCCATTATGGCGGAATGTCCCCACAGTATTATACCATACCTAATACGCGAGTGAATAAATGCATGATAAAGATTTAACGTCATACCAGAGCGAACTGAACGGCTCAAATTTTTTAACAGATACACATATTTGACGAGGTTTTGTTGTAGTTCAACACCGTGGCTGTTCCAAGTAAGATGTGAATCTATAACAAGTCCTAGAAATTTGGCTGATGTGTTTTGCACTGGCTGGGCTTGTTTTAAAGAAAATGATAGTTCTACAGTCTTTTCTGTATTCAGCTTTAATTTATTAGAGGCAAACCAGTCATTCACGTGTTTCATTATTGCATTTAGCTGTGTTCTTGCGCTGTCTACGGTTTTGCTTTTAGAAGAAATAGATGTGTCATCGGCATATAACACTGTTAAAATGTTGTGATATTCTTTTGGAAGGTCATTTATATATACTAGAAACAGTATTGGGCCTAAAATTGACCCTTGGGGCACACCATTAAAGATTGTACGTTCCTCTGACATTAAATTATTTATGACTACTCTTTGGCTTCTGTTTGTTAAATAAGATGTTATTAATTTACAACTTTCTGGCGAAAAGTTGTAGAAATATAACTTTCTCAAAAGTATTTCGTGTGTAACGCAGTCAAATGCTTTACTTAGGTCTAGTAAATTACTAGTTACAGTTTCCCCATTTTCAAAAGCATCGATTATAAAATTTATAAAAGTACCAATTGCCGCTATTGTAGATCTGCCTTGCCGAAAACCAAATTGCGAATTCACTAAAGTATTGTTCAGTTCTAAAAATTCTGTTATTTGCTCAGCTAAGAGTGACTCAAATATTTTTGAAATAATGGGCAGTATTGAAACGGGACGGAAGTTATCTTTGTTGGTTTTGTCCCCTTTTTTATAAATTGGGATGCATTTTGATATTTTTAAGCAATCTGCAAAATTGCCTGATCTTATAGACCTATTTATTAGGTACGTGAGGGGACTTATTATTAAATCAATAACCACTTTCACTATAGCTATATTTAGTTCGTATATGTCTCTACTATTTTTATTTTTTAATTTAAAAATTGTTTCGCGTACCTTAGCACTCGACACTTGTTGAAAACTAAAATACTGACTATTATTTTTTTTACATGAGTAAGCCATTTTAAGTATAGGGTCCTGTGCCGAATTTGGAATAGACCCAATAACTGCGTCTGCAACTGTTGCAAAATGATTATTAAATTCATTTGCAGTAATCATGATTTCTTCGGTATTATTTATGTTGTTTTGTGTTTTTGACTTAATAACATTCCAGGCTGCTTTTGAATGATTTGATGAGGAATCACTACGCAAGCAGTATTTTGAGGATTGTTTATCATGAATGCGATTGTAAAAATAATATTCATTATTCCGTTAGGAGGATTGTATAGGTATGTTAGGTAAGGAATTGTGTGGCTGTCCAATTTTGGAAAAAAAGAAAGAAAACAAAATTGACGCAAAGAAATATTAAACTAAAAAAGATAAACTTTAAAAGATACATATAACCATCACCCACATCTGTAGCAGTAACTGTAGTGTATAAAAAAGAGGGTTGTTAGAACTTAAATGGCCTAGATGTTTGATGATTTGAAATCTAGAAGTGAAGCAAAATTTTTAAATTTTTGAGAAGAAAAAATAAGTTGACAATGATTATGTAAATCAGGTACATCAACAAAATACTGCTTGCGCAGTTGTGGATGTTTGTGGTTAAGAATATATATTGACTTAAATTATCTACAAAATACTGCTTGCGCAGTGATGTATGCCTGCATATAAGAAGTACTGCGCGAGCAGTATTTTCTAGATGATTTACATCAATAAGATACTGGTGGAATAGAAATTCATCACTGCGCAAGCAGTATTTTGTGGATGGTTTATCATCAATGCGATTGTAAAAATAATATTCTAAAACCTATTCAGTTGGGAGGATTTTAAAGGCAGTATGAAATTATATGGATGTCCAATTTGGAAAAAATGACTAGAAAATTTGATGCAAAGAGATATTAAATTGGGGAAAATAAGTTTTTAAAGATACATATAACCATCATTGACCTCTGTAGAAGAATATGTAGAAGACACCGTAGTGTGTATAATAGAGGGTTGTTGGAACTTAGATTATCTAGATACTTGCTGATTTGAAAACTAGAAGTAAAACAATATTTTTAAATTCTTGAGAAGATAAAATAAGTTTACCACTAATAATTATTTAAATCATGTAAATCAACAAAATACTGCTGGCGCAGTCCTGGATTATTATGTGTATGTAGGGTGGGTGGGTGGCCTATAACCCACCCTTCAATCAGTAAAACAAGCGACGGTTTTAATTAAATGTTGTAAAACGTAAATCAATGATTTGAACATTTTTTAGAAGATATTGATACCAAAGAAAACTCATGGGTCCTACAAAAGTAAAATCTTAAAGAACATTTGAAGAATCTTTAAAAAAAAACTTTGTTTATTAGAAAAAAAATCATATTAAATATTATAAAAAACCGTTAAAGCTTTCTCTAAACAAGAGACAATTGATTTTTTAAATGTTTATTTAAACATTTCAAGAAACAATTGTTAAATAAAAAACATTTGATCACTCGAAAAAACAACAATTTTCAAATTAACTTAAATAATTATTTTCGTAACAGTAGTAGTTGTATTTAGCTATCGACCACGTGGTCCTTCAGCCGTGTTATTTGTGTATTCGTGTGTGTGTATAAATGAGCTTGTTACACTTATTTTATTTTACCAAAGAAAAATTAAAAAACTATTTTTAATGTTTTTACGTAATTGGAAACATACGATCTTTTTTGTAAATAATACTAGAGAAAAAACAATTAACAAATAGTTCGAATTTAGCTTTCAAAATTTAATAAAACTGAATATTTTCTGATCTAATCTAAAATTTTTCAAACAGTTAAAAGACAACTTAATTAACCTTATTTATTTAAACTAATAAAATAAATGTAATAAAATTTATTAAAGTCCTTAGGTAGCTTTTTTAATTATTATTAGTTAAAATAAATAAACTTTCCTGAAATTATAACAGCAAAGATACTTTTTACTTTTATTATTTTATTGCAAAATAATACAAAATCGAATAAACAGAAACAATGGACTTTTTAAACGGTTAACTCTTTATAGGAATCAATTTATTTTAATTTAAAAACTTTTTATAAGTGATTAGGAAAATCATTCGAAACATAGCAAAATTAAGAAATTTAAAAAAGTATATTAAGTTTTCAAGAGATTCCAAGAATTTCTTCTCAACGTTTCTAAATGGTTTGTTATTTTGGTCTTAAAACTGTATTAAACTTTCTGGATGTATTAAAAATTTAAATAGCTTTTTCATAAGTGTTTTTCTAGAATATTTGTTGTGAACATTTTGATCAATTAAATTTTTTAGAGAAATCTCTGTACTTTGCAATTTCTTTCATTATTTTTAGATATTTTTCCACTTTTTATATACTTTTTGAGTAGTAATTTCGAGATGCATGGGAAAAAATCCCAAGATTTTCTAAAAGTTTTGTCATTCCCTTTGCAAAACTTTTCTTTATAAAACTTTAAAAACTTTCTTCTTGAGATCTTTTTTTTATTTTTTTTTCAAGATTTTCTTGAAAAAAAGGTTTTTATGTTTTTAGTGGAGTAATTTTTCTTAAATCTATATATTTTTTTCGATTATTTTTGTTTTAATAAATTTTTCTAGATTTGAATTATATAGAATTTTATAAAACTTTTTCTCGAAATTATAAATTTTTATTATTTAAGTATTATTATAAGATCATCTATAATTTTTCTCAAAATTTTTAACATTTCTGTACAAAAATGTTTCTTTTGACATGTATAAATAAGAACTTTCTTCTCTATATTCTCCTGCAATTTCTCTTGTGGTTTCTAGATTTGGTTTAGTTATTTTCTTGTTAAAACTGTAGATTTCTTTTCCTTTTAACATTTTAATAATAATAATTTCCTTGGATTTTATTTATATAAATTTTTAGAATTATTATTCAAAAATTATTCTTCGATATTTTAATTAATACAATTTACTTAGAGATATCTATATTTTGCTAGATTTTTTCTTGTTCTTCTTTACTTACATCATGAAGTTGAACTACAAAATTATTGTAAAATTTAATAAATTTATTCAAACAAATTTCTCAAATAATTTTTGATGGTATTTTCCTGACTGAAGGGTGGGATAGAGGACCACCCACTTACCCTATATATACATATAATCTTTAATTCCTTAATTTCTCATTGTATCCAATGAAATTAATTGCAAATCTTTTTGAATAAAAATGAAATTAAAATGGAATCATTTTGAGTAAATTAGTAAAATATGATGAATGATGAGTGGGCAGACTTTAAATATAAGTTAGATAAGATTTGCTATAGAAAGTTAATTATGTTTAAAATTACATTTTGATTTTGTTTCCTTTTTTATTACATAAAGGGTTTGATGGTTTTTAGCAGCAAAATCATCAAAGGTTAGCAATTAAAGTTATCGTATATATGTAGGGTGGGTGGGTGGCCTCCATCTCACCCTCCAATCAGCAAAACATAAGGGAGAATTGTAACAAAAAGTTGTAAAATATAAATAAACACAAAATAATTGCATTTTTGAGATTTATTTATACAAATTTTTCAAATAATTGTTGATAATGTTTTACTGATTGGAAGGTGGGATAGAAGCCACCCACCCACCCTACATATACATATAAATTACAATTACTGATCGTCTCGCGGTTTGGAGTAAATAAATTTTACAGAACATTTTGAATTAAAAAAAATTCAAAAGGTAAAGTTTTTGATGAGGAAATTAATACAATATTTTAGGAGGATGGGTAGACAGACTTCAAATCTAAAATAGATAGTATTAGCTATATAAGGACATTTATATTTAAACGTAAATTTGGATTATGCTTTATTTTTTATTAGATATAAGATTTTATTGTTTTTTGCAGCAAAATCATCAACGATTAATATTTAAGGTTATCATGTATATGTAGGGTGGGTGGGTGTCATCTATTCGACTTTCCAATCAGTAAATCATAAGTGAGGGCTTTAATTAAAAATTGTAAAATTTAAAGAAATATAAAAATTGTGATATTGCCATCATAATATTTTCCTTACAATTTCTCCAAAACTATGAGGTTTACGCAAAAGGCTATTGTTAATAATTGACTTAATTACGGATCCTTTACAATTACTTGTTACACAAATTTCATGTAACTCACATAGTTTATTAGTACTAGGCAAAAAATATCAAACTTTTTGATTTTTAATTTTTTTCTCGCAAGTTAAGCACTTTATGAAAAACATGTTTTAATAAAACTTACTCATTTTCTCATTCCTTTTAATTTTTGTTGGAAGAGTTGTGTAATATTTTTAAAATTTAGAAAAATATCGAGATAAATCCAAATGACGCCTCGAGTAAACAACCCGGAAGTGGTTCCATTTAGGAATGTTTACCAAAAGCATTTAAGTTCTAATTTTTAATGATAAAACCTTAAGTTTAAAGTGTCATCTCAAACGGATTATTCGTTTTTGAGATAGAGCGCCCACAAACATTTTCATGCACGAAAACAATACTCCCCCTACATATACTATATAGGGAAAGTAATAATGTATTCTCTAGTTAGAATTTTAAGAAGAAAAAATACTCTTTGAGTCTATGTTTGCCGATTATTTTCCTTAATTTTCTACTTGATTAGTTCGAAACAGGCCATTTTCTCTAAGATATTCAGTTGCCCAATTCCATTGTTAGTCACGATTGGTTAAGTACCTTTCAAAAGAGTTTAAATAGCAAAGTAAATGATCTTTATCACTGGTTAAAAGTTAGGTGGCCTACCAAAGTAAATTGTATATTTGTCAGCAAAATACATTTTTTTAAATTGATCTCCAATTAGAGTAAATAACATCCAAAATATTTATTGTCATTGTTCAATAATATATCGTTGCCTCGATAACTTTTAATATTTCATGGTGGAGCCATTTACTTTGTGGTACACCTTGAAATATTATAATTAAAATCAATAACTAACTTTATTTACCACTATATTTGTAGTTATTTGTATTTCTTCAAACAAAATTATAGAATTTAATTTCATCATAGAAAATTTTAATTTTATTACCGTTTAGAAATTTAAAAACTTTCTTTTAAATTAAATAGATGAATCCTCTATTTATCGATTTGTTCAATAAATAATGTCTACTAATTATTGAATTAAGTTATCACAATATATAAATTAGAAAAAAATAAAACGGAAAAAAGTATTTATTACATGATTTAAAATTAGATTGTATATAAAGTGTCTCTCCAGTTCTTTCCACCTCGCAGCTTCTGAATTTGTTAAATATACACAACATGAATTACGGTCGTACATAATATAAATAATTTAAAGGGTGGCGCATATTGGCATAATTTAAAAGGTTCCTGTTTATTGAGCGGCACCACGGGAATTTCATTTATCGGATGGTTAAATTCCGGAAAGTTGTATGTTTAATACTAATTAATAATCTGTTACAAAGTGTAATTTAGCGATACTGTTTACACAATTTATACAATTACACATTAAATAAATAATAATAAATAATGGTTTATTCAATAAATGTGACATATTACAGTAACTTAAACAGAACTAAAAAGTAGCAAAAATATTGAAGTAATCAAATAAACAAATAATACATAAAATAATACAATATTACATTTTCTTATAACTTATCGCTCAATTCATTCATTCATTCAATGGTTAGATTTCGATTATAAGTTCTTTTGCGCCAAAAAGGCAAGCAACAACAGATGATTTAAAAGCAGTTAAACTGATTGTATAGACGCGAAGGACGATAAAGAGGATAGTTAAGGCAATGGTTAGTGTTCGGTGTGCGATAAGAAAAAGTCTTTGCATGCCGCGACGTAAATCTAGGTACATTAAAATTTAGTTTTAATTTAATTATTAAAAAATAAATAAAAAAATAATAAGAATAGAAGAGGCCCCAAATTAGAACCTTGGGGTACACCACTAGTAGCTAAGTACATATTAGATTGAATGCCGTTAATTTCAACAATTTGGTACCGGTTCTGTAAATAGAAGCGAATCACATTTATAACATTAGCACTCAAATCACAATCTTCAAGCCGCGATATTAACCATTCATGGTATAGATTATCAAAGGCCTTAAATAAATCAGTGTAGATGGCATCAACCTGCTGACCAGTATCCATAGCTTCAGATATAATTTGGGTGATATTAATTAGGTTGCTTGTTGTAGAACGCATTCTTACGAATCCATGTTGATCTTCATGAAGAGTGGCACTGACATTGCTGTATATATAGCTGTTAAGAAGAGATTCGAATACCTTAGACAAATTGCTCAATATGAAAATAGGTCGATAATTTTCAATTGCTATTTTCACATAATTTTTGAATACCGGACAAATACGTGCCAGCTTCCAAATATTGGGAAATATTCCGCTACTTAATATGAGGTTAAATATAAAACATATTGGTTCACTCAGAACATCGGCTGCATCTTTGAATATTAAGCTGGGAACTAAATCAATACCCATAATTAATGTACGTTTCAGATCACGAAGCTCTTTTCTCACATCAGATACACCGAATTTAAAATCGGCAAAATGAATAAAAGAAGTTGTATTTTAAGGCACAGAGCTTGGAGCAAATGACTTACTGAAGTGATTCGCAAATCCATTAACTACGTCGTTGCAATTAGATAATTCAGAATCACCCAGTGTCATTACACCGGGAATACGAGATGATACCTTTTTTTGGTTTATATATGTCCAGAGAAGTTGTGGGGAGGTACGAAGATTATCCTCTATTTGGCAAACATAATTTGAATGAGCAGAAGCTATATCATTTTTGCAAGATCTACGTAGGTCATGATATACATCCCTATCACAATCAGCTCTCCAGTTAAAATATTTTTTGCGCGCCTTATCCTTCTTAGCAAGTTTGATTTCAATAGAACGGTTAAACCAAGGAGGCTTTTGAATGTTTTAGATCTTGCGTGGGATCTGGGTACATGCTTATCAAACATGTGGTATAATTTTTTGTATAATATGTCACAGGCGATATTTACATTTGAACACATGTATACATCTTCCCAACAACTTGTATATAAATCATCATATAGAAATTAGTTTTCTTAAAATTGTAGTTGACGCATGTTTGTTTAAAATTAATTAATTAATCATATAGAAATTAGTTTTCTTAAAATTGTAGTTGACGCATGTTTGTTTAAAATTAATTTGGTCATCTGTGCAGGTAGTATTAATGCTGATGCTAAGGTTTGGATGATGAGAACCTTCTTTAACTAATGGAAACTCACAACGTTCTACTCGCTCTATTATATTAGAGGAAGAAATTACCAGATCTCAAATTCTTCCATTGCCATTTAAGATATAATTATGCTGCGTCAGATCATTACAATTCAGAAAAGCATGTAACGTATCCAAAGAGTTAGTGATGTTACCATTGTAGTACTCGGGAATATTAAAATCTCCTATAATGAGTAACTGCTGACCACGAAACATATTTTCAATCAACTCCAAAACACTACTATATTCACAAACAGGAGCATTAGGTTTAAAGTAAACACATATTAATATGATGTGCTTCTATCGAAGCTTAATTTTAACAGCTGTAAGTTGCACATAGTGTGAGGGAGGAAAGTTCAGTTTAATAAGCTCTGAGGAGAATCTCGAGTGGATAGCAATTAGCGTTCCTCCACCGGTAGAACTAGATCTGTCATGACGGTAATCATCAAATTCATACGGAAAAATTTAACACCACTCTGCAGCCAAGTCTTAGTTAACAAGTAAATATCAAAATCGCTGGTTTGCAAGTTGTTGTATACATCTACTATTTTTAGTCCCCGTACATTCTGATATAGGACGAGTAGGCTATGTGACTGTTGGGACGAATTAGTTGTTTTCTTAAATTATTTTGTTAAAAATCTTTGGTGTATTGTTGATATATTTAATGAAGAGTTCCTCTCCACAAGATTCACGTCGTTTGAGCTCAGCTAGCACTATTTTAAATTCATCGCGTTGCATTGGTGTTAAATCATGCTTAATTCTAGTAATATTGGAATAAGGAAGCTTCCTTTTATTCTTTATAATGGTTGATACCATGTAGCTTTGGTGAGGATAATTTTTATTGGCCGAGGACTGTCACTGACTTTACCCAATCTGAAGTGTTTCCTGATAGACACAGAATTATCAAGCGATTTTAAAAGTGATAATACTTTTTCAGTTACATTTTGGTTCTCATTAGATGTTAGTTCAGGTAAATTATACAGGATGATATTATTATTTAAAACAAGTTTATTTTTTAAACACCACTCATTAATTTTAATTCTGAGACAATCACTTTCTTTAGCCGATACTAAATTGTTTGTGTCAGCAGCATAACTAGCTATAAAATAATTATAATATTCACCCAGCATAAAAATATCATTTAGAAATATTAAAAATAAGATAGGTCCTAAAACACTACCTCGAATAACACCCATTTTTAGCGTTACACTATCTGACCTATAGATTTCACCATTTGAGTTAATTTCTACAAATTGTTCTCTTTGTGTTAAATAAGATTTAAACCAAGAATTGGTTAAACCCATAATTGCCATAATAATATAATTTGTCTAATAGTATTGCTGATCTATACAATGAAAGGCACAACTAAAATCAAGAAAAATAGCACATGCTAATTGCCCATCTTCTAAACTTTCCATAACTTGTTTAATGTAATAGAAAAGTGCTGTATTTGTACCTTATATGTAGTAATTTGTGTTTATTAAAAAAATTCGCAAAAGAAGACCTTAAAGTGAACACAAAATTTAATAATTTTTGAGTTCACTTTAAGCTCTTCTTATATGAATTTTCCGATAACCTCTTTCATAGTATATACTACATACAAAATAAGTAAGCAAGGGAAATTGAAAGAAGAGGTGGCGGAAGTAGAAACATTGGAAGAAAAGGAAGAAATTATGAAATCCAAAAGCAATCTAAGAGGTAAAAGGATCTACATCGAACACGACCTAACATTAGAAGAAAGAAAGGTCCAAAAACGAATTAGAGATATTCCCAAGGAAGAGAAAGAGAAGGGAAACAGGGTACACGGTAGGATACAGAACAATGGAAATGAACAGGATACAGTACATCTGGAACCATAAAGAAAAGGGCTGATAGCAAGAGAATAAAAAAAGAAAAACTAGAATTATGTAGGAATGAAAAAAAGGAAGGACAGGCTGAAAGAAAGGACACGAATAAGGATAAAAAAATAAGAAAAGGGGAATATATGTAATTAAACACAAAAATGCAAAAGAGAATAAACAAAAGAGACCATAAGTATGGGAACGAGGAATTTGAGAGGTCTAAATGGAAAAGAGTACGAAATACTAGAAGAAATGATATTAGAAAACCTAGATTATCTAGGAATAACGGAAACAAAGAAAAAAGGAACAGGAATGAAAGAACTAAAAGACGGGTACCGGCTGTACTGGTCGGCCGTAGATATAAACAGTAGAGGTGCAGGCCTGATATTAAAACCGGATAAAGTGAAAAATATTCTAAAAGAAAGACATATAAACGGAAGAATGCTCGCAATCAAAATAAAGTTGGACAATATAAATGTATGGACATTAATCGTGGGTTTTGCACCGAAGGAAAGTGCAAGGAAAGAAGAGAAAAATATATTCTTTTAAACAATGCAATCGTAAATTGACATAGGCAACACAAATATAATAATAATAGGAGATATGAATGGTAAGGTGGGAAAGAATAACAGAGGAATTGAAAGATATATGGGAACACATGGAGAAGACACAAAAACCAACAAGTAGATTAATAGAGCTATGTGTATAAAACGATTTTATAATAACGAACACAAAATTTATGCATAAAAATATACACAAATATACGAGAGAAGTATAATCCAGGAAGAATAGATCCATCATAGATTACTGTATAGTTAATAAAGGCAATTGGAAAAGGATAAAAAATGTAAAAGTAACAATAAGTGTAGAAATTGGAAGCGATCACTACTTGATTAAAATAAAAATTACAATTACAGCAGAAAAAGTAACAAGTGGACAAAGAAGAAATATAGTAAAAAATTACAACTTATACAAAAATGCAAGAATAGTGGCAAAGCAAACAATAAAAAATTCAAAACAAACTACAAGGAAAGACTTTGGACATAGACTAAATAAAAACTACTTAGAAACCCGAAATTATTTTATGGAACACTGAAACAACTGAGACAAAAAAAGAAAACCAAAACTAAAGAACATAAAAGACAAGGATGGAAATGTAATAATTGCCGAGAATCGAATACTAGAAAGATGGAAACAATACTTCGAATAATTAACTGAAATAAACAATGATGAAGAAACAGTAGAAGCATTAATTATAGGACAAAATATAGACAGGAATATACAACCAATAACAGACCTAGAAATAAACCAAGCAATAAATAAACTAAAACTAGGAAAAGCACCAGGAGAAGACAATATCACAGCAGAAATGCTAAAATACATGGACGAAACAGCAAAAACGGCATTTCGAGAAGTATTAAATGACGTTATCAAGAAAAAAGAAATACCTAAAGATTGAAATATAGGAATAATACTGCCGTTATACAAAAAAGGAGACTCAAAGGAATGCTCAAATTACACAGGAATAACACTGACCAGCATACCGGGGAAAGTACTAACAAGAATATTAGAGATATTAGAGAAACGGCTGAGAGATAGATTAGAAACAACATTGGAAGAAGCACAACACGGGTTTAGAAGGGGAAGAAGCACGCAAGACCTAATATTTATAATAAGACAACTGGAAGAAAAATTACTGAAAAAGGGAAAAGGTATGCATATATGTTTCATAGACTTACAGAAAACCTTGACAGAGTGAAAAGAGTGGACGTGTGGAAAGCACTACAAAAAAGGGGAGTAGAAAAAGGCATGATAGACATTAAAAAGCGTTGTATAGAAACAACAAAAACAAAGTTAGAACACACAACGAGGAATCACTTGAATTCGAAACCAAAACAGGATTGAAGCAGCGATGCGTACTGAGCCCGCTACTATTCTCTCTGATTATCAACGATGCAATAAAAAGTTGTACAACAAAATGTAAAACAATGAATGTGGGAAATTGGAAAATAAAACCAGTGAATGTACAAGAACTCCTATTTGCAGATGATATGATGCTAATAGCTTAGTCAGAAGAAAAACTACAACGCAACATATCGGTATATATAATTGAGGAAAATTAATATGGTTATAAACACAGACAAAACGAAAACTATGATTATAGCAAATAAAGAAAAAAATATATAAAATAGAATTAGACGGCAGAAATCTCGAACAAGTAAAAAGTTACAACTACCTAGGAACACTGATAAGAGAAAATGGGAAAATAGACAAAGAAATAACAGAAAGAATACAAAAAGTTGGAAGAATATACAACACACTAATGAACACTTTCATGGGAAGAAAGGAAATATCAAAGGGAATAAAAACAGAAATATACAAGAAAGTAGTAAGGCCAGCACTAATATATGGAAGTGAATCTTGGACAGTAACAAATAAGATAAAAAGCAAAGTTACAGCTATAGAAATGAGGTTTCTAAGGAAAATAGAGGGAATTACAAGAAGAGATAGAATCAAAAATAATCACAATTTACCCTAAATATAGATCTAACTTGTAATTGTAATATTTCCTTTGATAATGTAAAGAAAGAAAAATGTTTGATACTAGCAAATTATTTGAATTCCTAGCCTACTTCTTCATTCGGTTATTCCAATATACTCTAGTATTGGTGGTTGTGGTAAACGGTATCGAAAGTCTTTTGCAGGTACAAAAAACGCACAAGGACTTGAGATTATTATTAAAACTTTACACTTTTAATGTAGTGTTAATTGTGCCTTCTGTTGACTTTCTATGTGTATACTCATATTGGCAGCTCTTTAAATGGCAATTATTAGTTTACGTTTTATTCTTGTTCTGATTGCGTGCTCAAATATCTTTGCGAAATTACACATCATTAATATTTGATCTCCTCAATGTTTCCCTTATCGGTGTTGCTACTAATCTCAGACGAGGTTTAAAATAACTGTTTGAATTAAGGAGAAACATTGAAAACAACAGAAATAACACATTTCGGCACTAATTAATTTCAGTAGTCTAGCATATTGATTTTAATTCGAATACATTGTTTTAACTATGTACAGTATACCAGAATTGATATTTATATATAACACAGTAAAATAATGAATGGCCTCGAACAATAGATACATGTGTACATAAATGGAATGTTTTGTATAACTTGGGATTTGCAAATAGAAAAGCATAATTTCCAATGGTTTCAATATCAGAATAATAAATTTGAACGGATTGAAAGTCCACAAATTGAAAGTTATTTATGCTGTTTTACTAATAATGATTTTTCTATTTCATTATATTTAAAATGATTTCAATTTCCCATACAAGATTTAAAAATGTTTTCATCCTGTTATTGCTAAAATTATTGATTATACAATATTGTAATAATTTCACTGATATTTTACCGACATCATTTAATATAATATAATACATTATCATATGAAAAAGTACTGAAGTTTTTATGAGATATTAATAATCATTTAAATTTCAATACACTCAAAGCAAACTAAAAACTAACGATTAACTTTTGGAATGTTAAAAACATTATCTATAAATCTATAAAAATACAAAGGGTATTTCAAGATCTATATTGAGGTTTTATTGTGAATTGCAGCCATAAACTTTAACAGTATCTTTCTATTTTTACCTGTAATAAAATTTGTACAAGCATTCGATTCGCCCCATTTTACGACCCCATCATCACGCAAGCCCCAAGACCGGCGTGCATGTGAATTAGTAATGGATTTATAATAACTTTTATTTCTTATTAACTTTAGTTACAGCTGGACAATTCCAGTAAACCAATTTCCCATTATTAGTCACTTTTACAATCTTTACGCTGCTACGAATTCCGATGGTGAATCACCAGGACATTATCGTGATTGCGTGCTGTTGTTTTATTACACATCCCCCTAGTACGAACGCTAGGGGTGAATATATCCCCTGGTGCAGCATCCGAAACAAAAAGGCTATAAATTGGCGCCGTACGATTAAATTGATAGTAAACTATTAAAGCGCATATGTATATTATTAGGCCATATATTTCGGGGTAGACGGGGTGTTATCTGATGGTGGTTTGTAGGGAGCGTACTGGGGGACGATAATGCGAAAATCGAATTTTGTTTTACATCCGGTCGACACGAGAGTATAGGCGGTTTTGGTGGTCGCACTGGGCAGAGAGAGAGAGAGAGAAAGAGAGAGCAAGAGAAAATTGCTGCTCTTTCCCCAGTGTGAAATTAACAAATGTTTGTAAATCATTACTCTCACTGGTTCTCTCACTCATGGTCTTCATGGATATTAACTTTTACATTCGCGTTAATGTTAGCTTACTGAAAACAGTGGTGAGATGCCTATCAATTATATCGCTCGAAACAAACCTTACCTAATTTTTCAAAACTCAATTTACATTGCTTTAATTTAATTATATATAATATATAGTTGTAGTAGTCACCATCATCTTAAAATTGGTTATTTATAACTTAACATATACTATTATTAAATTGAAATAAATATTTTTAGATTGAGAAGAAGGAGTTTTCTGAATTTACCAAAGAACATGATTATATTTATAACATAAATAGTAAAAATGTCTACCAAATTAAATTTAACAAAAACTAAAATATATTTTACACACGAAATGAATATACAATTAATTCTCAGCATCAAGAATGGCATTTAATAACTTTAATCTACCGTATGAAACTTGTTGTTTTCCCTTTGGAAAACAGTGTAGCGTATAAGGAAGACTATCTAATAGATTCCGACCGCGGCAGGATTTCGTGCCCCAAGGGGGGCGAACCCCCTAATTTATTAATTAGGAGCACTTAAAGGAGCGCGCCCGGATCAAGAGCTGTGGGGATTGGAAGGGGGCACCCCCCGATGTTGAATTATTCCACGATTAAGCGCCCTCCGCCGAAAACGCTAATAATACACGGCCTCCATACAAATCATCCGCGACTTTTCCACCCCCTCAGGATCCACCACCGACGCTTTCTATAAATTACGCTGAGGTTAATTCGTCTGGGAGCAAATTGCTCAATTTAACATTTTCAGACAAAGAGAAATTTAGTAATTACATTACGTATTTCGCGGAAAATTCTTATTTTTTTATCTTGAAATTTTTTCGAATTTTAAATTTATATATTTTTGATATGGTCATCTGTGTGTGTGTTAAACTAAGGCAGTTTTGTCGAATTTTTCCTAAAAACAACGAAACATTTTTTTATATAAAATGAAAGTTGTAGATAATTAAAAAAAATATTGTTTTTCCAACATGTTCTTCAAACATTGACGATTATGACGATGCGTAGTAGCAATATTTATTTTTGACTTAAAGTTATGAATCAAAAGCTCGAATATATATAACCCATAAAATGTTAATATGTATTTTATTTGAACTAAAGTGTCCTCTACATGATTCTCGGAATTTTAATCTCAGCATTATTCGGATAGCCCTTTTTTGTATTGAGAACAAACGATGTGCTTGATAACTATAGCCATAATATGTTATACCAAACCGCAATCGAAAACAAAAGTATGAGTTATACACTAGCTTTAATATATCTAGAGGTATAGTTTTAATATACGAAGCATGTAGCATGCAGAATTTAGTTCATTATCCAATTTTGTAATATGTTTAGTTCCGCTAAGTGTATCATCTAAGAATACCAAAAATCTTACACTCTCTTTGGCGAAAATCTCTTGATCTAAAAGAAATATACCGCGGGGATACATTGTTCTTGAGCGATTTATCTTAAAAAACACAACTTCGGTTTTGTTGGCGTTTAATTTTAAGTTATGTTTACTTAGCCAAGTGTTGCACTCATAGAATATTCGATTGCACTCAGTCACTGCATCTGACACGTTACTACAAGAAACCAACAGGTTTTTGTCATCAGCATAAACCTCAATCAGCCCACCCATCGCCTAAACAACCTCTGATAAGTCATTTATGTAAATTATAAAAAGCAAAGGTCCTAAAATACTACCTTGTGGTATTCCCTTTGTAATCTCGTTGAGATTTTGTTATTTATTTTAACACTTTGCTTTCTTTAACTTATATAACTTTTTATTAAATTTTAAGCTACTTCAGGTATACCATACTTGTATAATTTCTCAAGTAAAATTTCATGGTCTAAACTATCACATGCTTTAGATAGATCGACAAGTACTCCAAGAGGTACTTTATTTGCATCTAGTGTATCTAGATATTTTTGAGATATTTGTGGAGTGCTGTAATTACTGATTTGTTCTTTCATGTTAAAAATGTTGTGTTTAGTAAGAAATTCAACTAGCCGATTGTTAATGATGTTGGCATAACACTTATGGGTCTATAATTACTTAGATCGCCTGGATCTCCTTTTTTAAATAATGGCGTTACAAGTATTTTTTTAAATATATCTGGAAATATTCCCGTTTCTAAGTAAAGATTTAATAAAAAAGTAAGTGGCTCTACAATCTCGTCTAATGCGTATTTTATTACATTAACAGGTATTTCGTCATATCCTACAGAACTTTCATTTTTTAATTGAACTATTGTATTAAAAACTTCGATATTACTGGCTGGCTTAAGAAAAAGTGATTGGTTGTTTATTTTAATGTTGTCACTGTGTACCATCTATCAAGACATGCGTGGCGTTAATAAAATGATTATTAAAATTATCTGCTAAGGTATCAAGGTCATTTTCGTTTGTGATCTGTATGGGATTTTTTGATTTGCCTGTAATTTCCTTAATAATGTTTCAAAATGTCTTATTTACATTGTCTGATTGATAAAATCTATTTCTTGTATGATTTGCTTGCGCTTTATGTAATAGTAATAAATGATCGTAACGTTTTTTTTTAATCGTTATAGATGTGAACAAAACTCTAGTCGCTGTTTGCAAATTTCGGTTGATGAATAAATATTTTTATTTGAATAGCAGTTTGGGTTTGTACGGGTTTTCGGAAAAGATTAATTAAAAGCTTTTGAAAATAATTTTATGAATATATTCCACTTTTCATTTACCGAATAGCCATTAAAGTAAATTTGATTCCATATTAAAGGATTACTTTTTTTTAAATTTCTAAATATTCATTTCAGTATATTTACGGCTGTATTTAATTTCAATGCTTTTTACACAACTAGAAATTTTGAATGAAAGTTGTAATACCAGATGGTCAGATATATTATGATTTATTAAATTTGAAATGTATCCTGAATCGATATTTGTGATGATATTGTCGAGTATGTTTATCAATGCATAATTTTAAGGAATATGACTCTAAAATGTTAAATAAATCCTTAGCTGTATTAGAATTGCCCGTAATTAATAACGGATTTTCATTTGTATACAATAAGTCACATAACATTTCGAATTGTTGAAAGAATACAGTAATATTTGATAGTGGCGCACGGTATAATACAACAAGAATTATATATTATAATAAAAGCAATCTATTGCTGCACATTCTAAATCACTTTGTAGAGCCAATTTGTTTATATCCGAACGAATTTTAAAATTTAAACCATTACAAACAAATATGGCACATAAAATATAACAAATACTTAAAGTGAAGACAAAAAAATATAAAATATAAAATATTTGTTAACACATACTATATCTTAAACATAACTAAGTAGTTCTATAGATTTTAGTGGCAATTTGAAGTTACTGAAAGTACTACCAGTAATATTAAAATTTCCTAATTGGTTCAAACGATTGCTTAATTCATACGTCTATGCAGTGGGCTATTAAAGCTATAATTAGTTTTCAAATGAGAATATCAAGTTACTACGAGTGTTCACTAATGCAGGATTTACATAAAAATTCAAGGAGCTAACAACATTATTACAGTTTATACTATCGGAAATGATTTTTTGTAACAAAATAAGTGTATGCTAAATTTGTTACAATTTCTTTTTATAAAGCCTAGGTTTTTAAGAAGTTTATAAAAATAAAATCAACTTGATCGACAAATTAAGCTTTGAATTAAAAGACTCCTAAATCTTTAACAATTGATCCTCTATTGAGTACTGAATTATTTACAGAATAATAAAGAAATAGTAGACTGAATTTTTCTAGTAAATAACAAAACACTACATTTTTTAATATTTAAATATAGATAATTTTCAATGACCATCTCTCGAGAGAAGTCAAATCTGATTGAAGTTTATGACAATCTTGGGTATTATTAATTATTCTAAAAATTTTAATATCATCGACAAATAGAAAGCAATTGGAATATTTTTTATCCGAATATGAATTAAAATTTCGCATTGCACGACAAATTGGACTACTTTTACCATAATTTTCGGAATGAAATTTAATTCTAAATGTAGTTTGATGTCTTTGCAGATGAGGAGGACTGGAATTGAAGTTTAATTGAAAAAGTAATTCCGGGCAGTTTATGAAATTATTTTGTTAAGTTGTACAGAAAGCATAGATCATCTTCTGACCTATAATAATTTTTTTCTTTTATAATTTTTATTTAATGTTATCAACATACAAGATGTTTTACATAAGTTACAAAAAATACATACATGTAAATAAATAAAATAAAATATAGTTAACGTGAGATCAGAAACTCACTGGATCACAGATTAAAATTAACAGTGTGCATAAAAAACACCGTACATTAGACACACATAAATACAAAATACAAATGTAAGAGACGCAAACAGCAGGGTAATACAAACTAGTTTAAAATACAGGTTAAAATGTATACTTGATGGGACTACAGTTTAAATTTGGAACAAAATCAAAATGACATGTCGAAAAATTCAGAAATTGAATAAAATGCATTCTGCACAAGTAATTTTTTGATGTGTTCCTTAAAATCGGTAGATTTTGGACTGTTTGAGGCAATTTGTTGTATAATTTAGGACCAAAATAGTTCATTGCGTTTCTGGTTTTATGCACTCTATGAAATGCAATATTGATTTTATGGGAAGACCTTGTATTGTGATTATGTACTTCATCGTGCGTTTCGTAGTGAGATAGGTTGATTTTTGTATATATTAGTGCATTGAAGATATAAATACAAGGGAAAGTGAGTATCCCATTTTCAATAAATTTTGGTTTGACGTCTTCTCTGAAGTTTACACCCGTGATAATGCGAATAGCTTTCCGCTGTAGCCCAAAAATTCTCGAGGTATGATAAGAGTGACCCCAAACGAGTACTCCATAGTACATTAAAGACGAAAATAGACCATGGTAGGCTGTCCAAAGCACTTTCGTGTCGGTACAATCACGCAGGTTTCTTAAAAGATATAGATTCCTGCTTAATTTTATGGCCAGAGCATTAATTTGCGGTTCCCATGATAAACTAGAATCCAGTAATATCCCTAAGAATTTGACTGGATTTGTATACGGATTTACAATTTTTTTTTGTGTAAACCACATGGTTTCACTTTTGGCTATGTTCAATTTCAGCTTGTTTTGATCGAACCACTGTTGAGCCTTCAACTGTGAGATATCCATTCTGTCTTTTAATTCTGTGGGTTCATAACATTTATTGACTAAAGTAGTGTCGTCTGCAAATAATACCACTTTAGTGTTCTGCATAGAGGAGGGCAAGTCGTTAATGTATAGTAGGAAAAGTAGGGGCCCCAGAACAGAGCCTTGAGGTACCCCACAATTTATTTCCTCTATGTCAGAAGTGGTATTATTAAACGACACCACCTGTCTCCTGTTAGATAGGTAGGATTTAAGAAGTTTTATACTAGTTTCGTGAACATTGTATTTTTTTAATTTATCCAAAAGAATATCATGGGACACACAGTCGAAGGCTTTTGATAAATCACAAAATTGGGTTGCAGTTATTTGCTTGGACTCAATACCATTATTTATTTCTTGCATAAGATCTAGTAGTGCGGTAGTGGTACTTCTATTATGCCTGAAACCGTATTGGTTAGTATTTAAAATATAATTTATTTCCAAGTGATCATACAGCTGTTCTTTTAATACAAGTTCCATTACCTTAGATATTAAAGGGACAATAGAAATTGGTCTATATTTGTCCTTATCATTGGGGTCGCCCTTGTTCTTAAAAATAGGTACAACTCTTGAAATTTTTAGGCAGTCTGGAAATACTCCGGTGTGGATACAATCATTTATGAGACGAGTTAATGGAATTACAATTAAATTTACTATTGTTTTAAGAATAACTGTATTTATACCATAGAAATCCTTACTATTTTTGTTTGGAAGTTTTGAAATTATGTCTCGTACATGGTTGGGCGAGACCTCAATAAATACAAATCTCTTAATAGGTGTTGCTATATGAACTTCATTTGAGTCAACATTATTTGTGGAATTTGTAAGTTGTAGACCAATATTAGAAAAATATTTATTAAAATCTTCAGCACTAATGTTACAATTATTTTGTTTAATGATGTTACCGGTATTGTTTTGTTTAATTACATCCCATAACGCTTTTGGCGAGTAATTATGAAACTCAATGTGTCGATTATTTGCACACTTTTTTGCCTGTTTAATTTTATATCTATATAAGCTTCGTTTTTCTTTTATTAGAGTTTTAGTTTGCTCACTATGGTCTCTATTGTGAGCCTCTAGTAAAAATTTAAGCTCGAACCTTAATTGTCTAAGTTCGTTATTGAACCAGAACTGATTTTTTGAGTTATTGCAGAGTTTTACGGTTTTTTCTTCGAATATTTCCATACTTTGCGTAAGCAATTTCATAAGTATATCAAATTTAACATGAATACTTAATTGATCATTACTTATGAAATTGAAATTACCTTTTTCGATCAGGTTATAAAATTTAAACAGTCCTAATTCAGTGATGGGTCTGCAAATAAAATCAGTCTTAATTGATTTACCTGTATTTGAGATGATTTTTAACTTCATTACTATTGCATAATGGTCCGATAACAATAGATCTCGAACTGAACTAGTTTGCTTATCTCCTGTTTTAATGATGAAATTATCTATGGTATTCAGACCTCTGGTTGGCTTATCAATAACTGATATTAAATTAAATGAACTTAAAAAATCAAGGAACACATCAGTCGCACGATCTTTTACATTAAATTTAATATTAAGTCCTTTTATCCTTAAGAGGAGTAACATTTAAATAGCAACGCAGATGTATATAATTAGTCCAGTTTAGACCAGTTCTATAAGCATAAATGTTTAAAAATTTATTATATAATATATACTCTTTCTATTCTAATTATATTATATACCAACTTAGTTGACCATATAGGTGAAGCATATTCTAATAAGGGTGGAACCAAAGATAAATATAAATTTCTAATTAATGACGATGAAAATTTTCTACTAAATCTAGTTATGAATCCGAGAATTTGAGTTGCTTTCGATGTTACTTGCGTGATATTTAGCATATTGTACATCGGTCAACTTTCTATTATCAATGAAATAATCAACAGATTGGTATTTGAAGTTATGTATAAATGATAATTTAAAACATTTATCGACATTAAGATCGAGGCCATTAGCAATATACAATGGTTTAAATTAAAGATATTCCTTAGTAAGGGAACACATTCTTGTCGCGAACCGATTATCGTTAATAACTTAAGATCATCTGCAAAGAAGAGGCACTGGCTATTATTTATAACGAACACAACATCGTTAATAAAAAATAGAAACACTAGTGCGATCCTTGAGGAATCCCAGAAGTTAAAGTTGATGATCTTTGACAGTTTTCCATTTATATTAACACATTAGAGCCTCGCTCCTAAATAACTACTAAACCAACTAACAACATCTGTTCCAAAAGCATAAGAAGGCAGCTTAGCGAGTAGAGTTCCGTGGTGGACATGATCAAAAGCCTTAGAGAAGTCAGTATACATGGCATAGATCACCAAACCTTTTTTAAGGCATCTAGAATTATTGTTTTAAATACTGAAAGGTGATGATCAACCATTGGATTTTTACAAACCCACTTTAGCTGATTCGCAACAATTTTGTCAAATAGTTTGGGAGCTGAATCGCTATACTACGGTAATTCCTTATATTTGCTCTATCGACAGATTTAAATAAAAGAGTAATGTAGTTTCTCTTCCAACATGAAGGAACTATTCACGTTTTTAATGATAAGTTATACATAAAGTGTTTAAATCCTTCCATTGTTGTGTACGTAGGGATGCGAAATCACTCCACTTAGAATTGCTTTTTTAAAGAATATGGACACACATTTTATTCTTAATCAAATAAATTAAACCGTAGTTAAACCATTTGGGGTAGTTTGAATGGCTTAGGTTAGATATAGGTACAAATTTGTTCATAGCATAATAGGTAATTTCATTGAACGTATGCACAGTATCCTCAGGATTAGAATGGTCCATTATATTAGTCCAGTCAATGGATCCTAGATACTTGTTAATAGAATTATAGTGTCCTTGTTTAAAGTTATAATAATAATAAATATAATAATAAATAATATTATTATGTTTTCCTTTTTGTAAATAGGTGTTATAAACGTAGATTTCCATAAATTGGGGAAATAGATTGTTCAACTAAGGTTGGAAATAAAATATGAATAGGTTTAGTAATGGAAAAATATCGTTTTGGTCAAAAAGTAACCGGGTGGCCATCAGGGCCACAACTAAAATTATTTGACAATAGTGAAATTTCGTTAAAAACATCTTGTACAGATAATAAAAATTTATTTGACTCAACAGACTATAATTACAATTAAAATTATTAGTATTAGGCTTAACATACACAGGTGAAAAGAAATCTGTAAACAAGTTAACTATATCCATACCATTTACCAATTGGACCTCCTTGAACATCATTGCTGAAGGAATTCCTGAAGCCGTTTTGATTCATTGATAAATTTCCAAAAATATTTGGTCTCGACTTTAATAAAATATGTGTTTTATATAATATAATATTATCTATTTAACACTGAACAACGATCACGTAGAACTCGAAACGATTCATAATCCATAGGATTGTTACATGTTTTGTATTTTGTATGGGTCGATCGCTTTTGATTAGTAAGACTAATTAGTATTTTGTTGAACCAGCAAATGAATGAAGATGATTCAATTTGTATCATAGGAACATACTTTAAGATAGCGAAGTTTATAATATTATAAAACTCTTCAACCATTTGATCAACATTTCTATTTAAAAATAATTTATCTTAATCAATACTTGCTAGAAAATGGTTATAATCTCTGTAGTTTCCATTTTTAAAATCTTATGCGAACTCCGAATAGTGTAATTCTTGATCAGTTATAGGAGTAATTAATTCTAATTCATACCCATAAGATGTATTGAGTTCCTGTATAAATTATTACCTGAAATTGAAATGTGTACATCAGAAATAGATGAAAATATAATATCTGATAATAAAGAAATTTCGAAAATGAGTCAACAATATTAGCTGATGAATTATTCGTATTTAAAATCTTTACTCCCAAATTATCGTTACTATATTTAAGTTAGGCAAATTATAATCACCAAGCAGTAAAAATTGATAAGTCTTACAATCTTGTCTTAATTTATTGCTGTAGTAGTATGTTTTAAGTACTTAGGTGGAAGGTATACTCCTCCAATTATCAAATTTTGCGAATTTATATTAAGGGAAATAAACACTTTTATCAGAGATACAAACTTCATGAGATATAATCGAGTTATTAACCGCTATTAGAATGCCACCACCCCTAGACTTCTCGCAATTAACAACTATAATAAAATACATTTCCAATTATTTCTAGTAACATGTAAAAGAATATTTTAAAAAGAGAAATCTTTTTTCAGTAATGTTTAAATTGTTATTTATGTACAGTTTTAACTTCTCATTATTTAAACATGTTTTCTTTACCTTTGCAGAAAATATTTAATTGCTTCTTTTTGTACAATTAGCCATTTTTGATGAAACTGTTTTTTTTTATTCAATTTTAATCCAGATTTCTTCAAAAATGTTTACTTTTAATTTTTAACTGTTTTTTTAAAATTGTTTTTTTATAAATTTTCAAAATTGAAACTATTTTCTGTTTCTGAATATTGAAGCAAGTACATTAGAATTTCTTGGAGCCCTTTTTGGAACCTTTACCTTTTTTGACCTTGAGTACATTAAACCTGACTGTCTTCGAAAGTAGGCTGCACTCGCCAATTGTTACAACATCTCCAATCACTATATCCCGAAAGCATGGAGATAAATGTACGATGTCTCTTTTCAATTGTAAATCTTCATGTGACGATTGCACGCTGCATCTTCATCATCTGTCCCACACCAGTCAAGATACATTTCCAGTGTATTGGCATTTCTTGTCAATTTAGGGTCCTTAAATCGCCTATCTAGGCGTTTTGAAACCTAAAACTACGCTCTTGTGGTACCTCATGACCTTCTTCTTGATACAAGCCTTTCGATTATATTTTTACAAATTAAATTTTATGTTAAATTTAAATTCTGTTTATTTATAAATTTTCATTTATTTTGTTTCTATTATATAAAATGTTTAAATTTAATTTGTTTGATAAAGTTTCAACTGCATTTAGGAAAATTTAAAATTTTCAATTTTATACCCACACAATTTCTAAGTACAGTTTTAATATAAGAATGTAAATAATGAAGAATGAAATTAATGTAGTAAATACAACTCTAAAATTATCTGAAGGTTCAGAAAATTAAATTTCATTTACAGGAAATGTAATTTAATAAACACAACATTTATTCCAATTAAATAAAACTTTAACTATACGTCTATTAACAAACCCTTTAGGTCTATTATTCTATGCATATACGATTATGTGGAATTTACCAGCTTAGAAAGTTGATTGAATTCGCCGTATAATTATAATACAAACAAACATGTAGGACCAAAAGGTTAGAATAAGCCCATAAATTCTAGAATGGTCCAAAGTCGGCGGGGTCTCAAAATAAAGCCATTTATAGTCTTTTCAGTCAACGCCCATTCGTAACGGAAATTTAGTGAAACCGGCGTTTTACACACTCAACAGATGAATCCCCCCATTCTGTAAAGTTCCCATTCTAAGAAGAGAATAGCTATTCTCCTCATATTCTCCACAACAACACGACCCGCTTACTTAATGGCAAGTTAATTTGGCGCCACGAAACAGGTGAACCGAAGATTATTCTTAGAAGTGATTGTATAAGAATCATAGATATGTGTAATCGTGTGTTATATAGATAGTAATAATAAATTGAAACTTAATACTAAATATATCAACTTCAAATCTGTAATTATTGATTAAAGATTACGTAGAAGCAGCATGTAATGATGTTCTTATTTTATCATATGTAACATCATTTACTGCAAGTCTAATATTTCCCTGTAATTTATAGAGCGATGCATAATCAGCAGTGGGTTGTGGTAAATCAGTTTATAATAAATCAATTTAGTCATTTAGAATTTTCTCGTTCTTCTATATATTTCGGTGGTCTACATTAAATCCAGTTTGCCTTGCAACTCGTAACGGGATTTTCAAAATGCTCCTAATTAAATAATGTAATTATAGAATATATCTGGATTAATTCCGTCTATGTATCAGTCAGTGTCAGCTTGTATTATGCACGAATTTATCAAAAGTAAGTATGAACTTTCAAAGTGTTTCAACCTTAACTAACATATTTGTGTTTAGTGTGGTAAATTCAATTTAAATTAAAAAGCCATAATTAATCAAACGTCTTACAGTTTACTTTACAAATCATATATACTTGTTAAGTCTTCTAGAATGAATATTAAAACATTCAAATTAAAAAATATAATAAAATAAAACCATTACTGTTGTGTGTGATGTTGGTGATATGACAAGATAATTTCAAGATGAGGTTTTCAGCGTATTTAAATTTGGATGGTGACACTGATGATACAAAACAAAAGGATTTATATATATAAATAAAATTTGTGTGGGTGGATATGTGGGTATATCAGTAACTTTTTATTCAAGTTCATAAAACAAATTTTCACTGTTATTCCAGTTACAAAAACGTTAGAGAATCTGTTTGAGTGTTATTTACCTTGCTGTAATGAAAGTGTTGGAGGTGGATGGGATTTATGTGCGGATCGTTTGTGTAATGAGTGGCACATTCATTCACCTCCAATGCTCCGATGTTCTATTGATATTAATTGTCTGTGCTTCGGTAAAGCGTAACGTGTTATCATTTCATCCTGATGGAATTTCTGTTTCGTTGATCCGTTTTGATTTATCGATTTGAAAGTTATATTAATAGCATAGAGGTTTTATATGGAGACAACTTATAGATTTTCAGAGTTTTCAGATTATTCGGCCATTATTTAGATATAAATTACCAGTACTACAATGTTCTTACTCTTACAAGTTCTTTGATAAATAGGTGGAAACTATCAATGCAGATTTTAAAAGATAATATAACTTATATCAATAAACTTATAATATATCAGTTATGTTAATTGAATAATAGAGTCGATAAAGTACAAATAAAAAATCGCAAGCAAGAAGGCTAATTAAACACTTAATTAAGTGTTTAATTAATTAACATTCTAATTAACATACAATGTTTCACCACGGTTTAACTGAGAATTTAATTCATTATAATTTGGTGTTTTATATACTATTGAAAAGTAGCTATGTCATATTATTTATTTCAATTGAGTTGATAAAACATGCTGATAATGTTTTAAGATTAACTCCAAATATTTGACGATACGTCATTTTTCTAAAAGGTACTGGTACGATTTAAGGTACTGAAATTTTCCCGTGAGTATAAAGGATCGAAAAGCGAAACTATTTTAAACGTATACAAGAACGAATGGTATTAGCAATAGAGGCTTTCAGAAATAAAAATGGCGATGTGCCAACATAGTACTTATCTATATTTTTCTCAAAAACTATAATGTCTACATAAAAAGGCTATTCTTAATAATTTGTTCAATTTTAGATTCTTTACACTACATGTTATATAAATTTCATGTAACTCCTATAGATTATTAGCAATAGGCAAAAATTATTAAAATTATTTTTTTTTAATTTTTTCTCGCAAATTAAGAACTTTAAGAAAACCACGTTCTAATAAAACTTGTTAAGTTTCTTATTCTCTTTAACTTTTGTTTGATAATTTATGTAATATTTTTCAAAATTAGAAAAATATCGAGAAAAGACAAAAACGCGTTAAGTAAACATCCACTTCCGGTTTATGAATGTTCACCAAAAGCTTTTTAGTTCCAGTCGATATCTAAACAAAGCCATCAAAAATAGCAAGAAAAATTGTTCACCAATAAGATAGTGGAAGACCCGTGGAAAAGTCCGTATAAAGTGGCCATGAATTCGTCTGAATTGCAGCAAATGCCGTCACCTACAGGCCCAAAACTCCTGGAGAGGATCTTTACTGCACTGTTCCCTCAACAATAGGAATTCACTCTCCCGGCAGTGCCGTGCAAAGTCGAGGAAATCCCACCTACTACGATAGACGAGCTAATGGAAGCATGTGGGAAACAATAAAACTCCGAAATTGAATGGAATCCCGAACATTGCTTCGAAAACAGCAATCAAAGCATCACCGTCATTATTTTTCCTTGGAATTGGAAACAACAGCAGTTAGTACTTATTCCCAACGGAAAAAGCCGCCAGATAAACCGTCATCTTATAGCCCGCTCTGCATGCTAGATACAGCGGGCAAGGTTCTAGAAAATATAATCCATCAAAAGATCAAATCAGTGGTTGAACCTCTGCTAGCCAACAACCAATATGGCTTTCGAAAAGCATGTTCAACTCTAGAGGCAATCAACCTTGTTATCAACGCAGCAAAGGATGTGATCGCAGGGACCAGATGGAAAGGAGGTACGAGAAAATATTACTTGGTGGCTACCCTGGACATTAAGAATGCCTTTAATTCAACCAATTGGGACTGTATTATACATGCTCTTAAAGAGAAAAGTGTACTAGAATACCTTTGTAGGATAATTGCGAGCTACTACAAAAATAGGCTTCTGAAATATGATGCGAAAGATGGCGCATAAGAAATGACTGGAGTAGTATCCCAGGGTTCGGAATTTTAGAATCTTTTTGTTTAATAATACCTAATACCTAAAAAAACTGTACAGTCTGCTAACCTGCTTGTTACCACACACCTTTTAAGGTATTTAGTTATCTACTGTGGAATATCATTGATGATGGACTACTGAGACGGACATTTCCAAGAAGTGCTAAACTTGTAGCATATGCAGACGATGTAGCGGCATGGATCACTGCGAAGCCTCTCAATGGGATAAATCTTATGTTTAGTACCACTTTCGCACAAATCGACCAGTAAATAAATACGGTGGACCTGCGTTTAGCCGAACACAAAACCGAGGCAGTGCTCTTCACGAGCAGAAAGAAAGTGGAAATAATCAGGCTGAAAGTTGAAGACCACGAAATCACATCACAACCGTTTATAGGGTATCTGGGAGTGATGTTTGATGCCCGACTTAATTTCAAGCAGAACGTTGAGCACGTAAATGCCAAAGCGTCAGTAGTGAGGGCATGCTTATCCCGATTGATGCATAATGTCCGAGATCCAAAACAGAGCAGGAGGTTACTACTATTATCAGTACTCACGTCAGTGCTTACTTATGAAATATACATTTAGGCAGACTCTCTAGGAATCCAAGAAGCACGCAGAAAAGTCGCACCAATATACCGGCCAGTGCTTTCCGCACAGTATTTGAGGAAGCAGTATGCGTCATCGCTGGAATGTTCCCTCTTCGGGTGCTAGCCGAGGAGAGACAAGCTCTCTACCGACGACGATCACTTATGTCAAGTTCTGATGAGTTCAGAACAGAGCATAAGACGTTGGAAATTGCGGTGGGATTCTGCAGTGAAGGGTCTAACTACCACCTGACACAGGTGCTCTCAGGACATGGCTGTTTCCGAGCGTATCTCTATCGCTTCAAACACAATGATTCCCCAGAGTACCCGTCCTGTCCAGGAGGTCCTGAGGACGCAGAGGGCGTGTTCTTCGCGTGCCCCCATTTTAACACGATGCGAAACAAGCTGTAGAATGTCCCTGAACACACGGAGATTGCCTAGAATGCTACAAGTAGTTTCGTAACGGAAGTACTACTAGACCTACGTTCGATAGAGAGAAGACGTGCCGAAATAAAAAACAATGGCCGCTAGAAGGAAAGAAGAAATGACTTTTGCCACCAGAAAAAAGAGCAACAGCTAGCTAGCTCCTCTCCCCGCGACTTAATGCCTAACGGTGGTCCCGTTGTGATTCAGAAGCCGGCGAAAGATGAGGTTTTTAGTAGGTACTGACATCTGAGTCCGACAAAAAGTATTTTTCTAACCGCTATAAAAAAAATTAAAGAAAACACACACACAAATTTTCTAGAAATTAGTGTAATGGTCTCCTGAGACCTCAAAACGCATATTTTCGTTAAAAAAATTCAAAAAGTTTTACTAAAACAATACTTCCCCTATATATTATATTATATAGGGTAGTAAGGACAAATTTGAACTTGGCGCCATTTTTTCATATGAAGTTTTGCAGTCGTGCTGTTTCAGTTTGTTATTTTCGATCCTTCGCATTAGCAGCCCGATAGCTTTTGTGTGCTGGGGATTGTAGTTTGATGTTTATTTTCACCATGGATCAAATAACAACTAAGCAACGTACCCAAGTGATAGTCACTGTGAACGGCAACAGTTACAGAAACATGCTTTCATTGGTTTTTCGAAGTTGTGGTTGAAAATGACGATTTTTCGTTTCAACAAGTTGGTGTAACATGCTACACATCCCATGAAACTATTGCTCTGCTGACAAAAAGTCTCCCCAAAAAATTATCTCTCTGCGTGGCAAGCAGGAATGGCCTGCCAGATCATGCGATCTTAGGCCTTGTTACTTTTTAGTGGGGATTCGTAAAATCAAAAGTGTACGTGAACAAGCCAAAAACAATACATCAATTGAATGATGTAATTTAAAGGGTTATTAACGGCATCCCATCAGACTTTTGTGAACGCATCATCAAGATATTTAATTAAAACACTTTAACTTTGTATAACACTGTATTTATTTAGTCACAAAATAAATACAGTGTTATACAAAGTTAAAGTGTTTTAATTAGTGTTCAACATGTATAACGAAGTAGATGCCTTCAAAATAAATAAAATCAAGATATTTAATGAACGCATTGCTTGTTTCTGCGCGGCCTTCCGTGGTCATAGGGAGGATATAATGTTTCATACATACACGGGATATGTTACTTAATGTATTTATAAAAAAAATACAGTTTCAATAAATTTGGTATGTTCTATAGAACTTTTAATATTCATCCTTATTTCTTGAACACCCTATATATAGGGAAAGTAAAAAAAAAACGGACTCAAATCGATTACTTCTGTTTTCTTTGAAATAATTCTTAGCAGAAAAAACATGATTTAATGCCTAAACTGCCAAAAGTAGAGACATGATGCTTGTAGAGGAGTTTCGAAGGACAAAATACAAAGAGACAGTCAAAATCGTTGCTAGAATAGATTAATTCATTTCCCTAACTTATGGAGAACAAATGTAACTGCAAAAATAGCATACTTATTACATCGTGTTCAAATATTTCTATGAATGGATATATAAACGAAAATTATAACAAGATAATTGTTTTACTATTTTTCGACCTGACATTTTATCAAAACCACAAAATATTTAACCAATGACTTTAAAATAACAAACATTTCAACCCCGATGCAAATAATGTGAGATTTTAAGTTACTTTAGAGTGACATTGCCAAAATTAGATTGGAATTAATGTACAATAAAGAAATAATTACTTTCACTAGTTAAGTCAAAGATAGAGTATATTAATAAATATATATGTAAAAGATTACTATTCAATATTCAAGAGAATAGAAAGACAAGATCATTAGTTATACAAAACTCTAAACTGGATAATTCACAAGAAGGAAGATATCTCATCCCGTAGAATAAAAACATTGTAGTAAACACCATAGAATCGAAAGAAAGTCAAGCAGGGTAAAAAACTATAAAATACAGAGAAAATCCAGAAGAATTAAGATGATAAGTTCTTTCATTAATGAGCAACCAATCAGATTCGTTCATTTTTGACAAACGCCGCATGCTACGCATACTTAAGGCGGCAATGTCACCGAGAACTGAAAAGCTCCCTAGGGAAATTATCGATAATCTCCCGGCTGTCAAGTTGACATTTATACCATATCCGCAGTGCACTCTGACATCCTGGCCCATGCGGCATATTATAAAGATCGGCGGGGCGCTGTGTTAGTATCAACAAACCATTAAACATGACAGGCCCTAATATTTATGACAGAGAGTGAGCCGAGAGTTAGTGGTGTTAAATTACAGCTTCTTGAAATAGATACGTACGGTCTGCCGTACGGTCTGCCATATACCCAAAAATTGGGATATTATTTCAAGGGAAATGTTAGATAAATTTTATCAAAAAATAATCATATAATATTTATATTATATTATTTTTTCGGGCATTTGCTTAAAAATAATTTCCGATATCGATTTTCTGCAAATTAAATAAGATATTGCAGTATTATTACCACCGAAACCGGGGCGGAAAGAATCAACTTATTTAAATTATATTACAAATACTTATTATCTGGTTATTGTATGCATGACAAAATCTGCAGAAAAAATTAAAAATATTAAAATTATATTTCTTTTTGTTTTATTTAATTTGAACAAATAAGTATAAAACATTATTACAGTTACATATTTTAGATGTTGATCTTTAATTAAGATATTTCATACAATATATTGAATTGATAGGTGGATTATAATAATAACAACAATAATAGTAATGTATCTTTATTTAAACGTTTTAACCGAATACATTTTAGTACAAAATTAAATAAAAACGGAAAATAGACTTGAAATTAATGTAATTTGACATTCTATGGCTACGCATTTTAAATTATAAAAAATAGTCATAATGATGATTGCGACTGCTACTACATAATTGCAATATATTTATATATTAAACCCTCGGAAAGTAATTTTTAAAACATGTTATCTGCACAACAGATGTGTACGGCTAAAAAATTCATGCCGACCAATTTGTTCCGCTCGAAAATTCAAGAATGAAAGAGTAATATTTTCTCTTTACAATTCATTACAATTCCACCCTTTTGTATTATATTTACAATTATCAGTTTTGAAATGTTCTGAACATTTTTTTATATGATTGATGGTAACAGCTATTACTTTTGTATACGTCTTGGAATTAGGAACGGTTATCTGAAAACGAATCGTGTGACTGTCAATATTAATTAACTGGGTTTTCTCCAGTAATAAAACACAATATGTAAAAATTGATAACCATATATCGAATGTAATTATTGTTTCGTCGGGTGTACAGCAGGGTTCCCACAGTGGGCCGTTATTGTTTTTATTATATATTAATGACGGTTCATCTCATTTACTTTCATGTAATTTTCTTATTTACGCTTCAATATTTCAAAATTACATTTTCAGCAAAATGAACTGTATTGTTTTCGACTATATAAATAATTTAATAAATAGTAAAAATAAATTTGTAAGCTGTACATTTGCATAGATCGTGTAATTTAATTAGATTGCGTTTTAATTCTCCATCTCACAAATTAGATTTTTTATCTAGCAATAATGTATACATTATACGATTAGATAGTATACTTATTTTGTCTCATATATGTATTTATCATGTTCTTGAACCCAGTTATAATTTAGCATTTTTCATTATAGTACTACTTATTATTTTCTGCATTATGTAAAAAGTTGATTACGTTAATAAATATTATTATTATTATTATTATAAATTATTATTATTATCTTGCATTAAAATAATTGAAATGTACTATGAATAGGTGATTTTTCTCTTTTTTATCACGGCTAATTAAATTTGTTTGTCGGGAAATAGTTACTTCGGTTTTCTCTTATGTAAAGTAAGAAAGCATCTTTCAAATTTTGTAGAAAATAAATAAGAAATAGTAAAATGAGTCTTATTCTGCTTATCAATTGTACCTTTAAGTTAATTCTTTTCAACAAGAATAATGAATATGTGCCTTGAACTCTGTTATTTTCGAACGCGTGTACTTTCCAAAACACTGAACTTTTTCTTTTATGGTGTAAGCTTGTAAAACACAAATGGTATATAATAAAAACCCTGACTCGGTAAAGAATTTATATTATCTATATAACAGATGTGTACGGCAAAAAAATCTATGCCCATCAATTTGTTCCGCTCGAAAATTCAAAAATATACCAGTCATATTTTCTCATTTTACATTTCACTATAGTTGCACCCTTTACTATTATATTTTATATATAATTGGAATAATTTAAAGTTATCAGTTTCTTTTTAGAAAATATAAATTAAATAATGTAACACATAAAAATTTATAAATCATCTTTTTAAATTGTAACATACCTTTCCCTTCTAAGAGAATCAAAAACATTTCATCCTTTTAAAATACCAATTTACAATTAACTTTTAGAACTATTTAAAAATAATCAATAATTTTTATTTATTATTTACAAAACGTACATTTGTTTTTAGCAACTTTATTTTGTAAGTAAAATTGTATAAATTTGTTAAGAATACTGTTTTATTTGTATTTATACATTCTTCGTTATTGTTGATGATTTTATTTTATAATAATATCATATTATATATTTTTTAATGAAAATAGAAAGAATTAATTTCTACCCATATAATAGTAAATGCGATTTTAAATTTCTCATTGTAAAACTTAATGGCATATAAAAATAACAATTACATTGTATATAATACTCGGCACTTAAACTGTCCCTTTCTTGTCGCGGTACTAGAATGTCGAGTGGGCCCGATACCAGATGTGTACGGCAAAAAATGCCGAGGCCCAAATCCATCCCGACCGAACAAAATTTATGACTTGTTTACACTTGTTGAAACCACTAATTACATGTAACGAAACATGAGACGAAAAATCCATGGGACGGGATGTCTATATCGCTATCCGCAGTTGCCCTTGAGTTAAAAAATACAATCGATCTGTCAATGTATAATCAGGTCCGTCCGAATCACGCTTCAGTATAGAATGTGATGAACCAACTAGTTAATAGAAAAAACGACACTAGAAAACACGGTTAAAAGTGAATACTTACGGAGGCCGTTCGAGCATTTTTGTGAGGTTACGAAATACGAATTAAAACATAACCGCCAAATTATGACAAGAGACGGAGCGATACGCCAGAGGTACCAACTTACACGCTTAATCATTGTTCTTTCAAAATTGTTTATATAATAAATACCTTTTAATATTTTGTAAGTTATTCAAGAACTTATCTTACTGAATGCCCCTCGGGCAATGATAAATACACGATAATTTTGACTAGTTCCCTCAAGTGTGTTGCTTTAAGTAATTGCCCTCCGCCTGACGGCGTCGGGCAATTACTAAGCAACACACTTTCGGGTAGTCAAAATTATCGCGGATTATCATTGCCCTTGGGATATTATATCTGATAATCAAATTAAAAAAGTTTTTAAAAATGTCAAATGTAATGACATATAGCGTCAAATAAATATCTAATATTTTAGGACAAAAAAAATTGGCAAAATATTTGATGAATCGTCATCAATATAGTCTTCGTGGAGCAACTGTTACCAGAAGAATAGAGGGCAAGAATTGAAGAACACATATTTTGTGAATTCAAGCCAAATGCGATCAAAATTTCTATGAAAAATGATTATGTAAGAATTTTAGAACCTTTTTGTTGGATAAAATAAATAATACCTAATACTAGGTAATAAAAAAACTGTACAGTCTGCTTATCTGCTTGTCACCACACTCCTTTTAAGGAATTTAGTTATCAGATGAAAAATTCGTATATAATATTTTTTATGTTTGTTAAAATGTTAATATGTATTATTTTAAAAAGGAGACCGAAGATATATAAATACATATAAAAAATAGAGCTGTCTTACCATAAATCCAGGATGAAGCTATTTTAGTAAGACATTGGCAAAATTTAAATGGAATCACTATGCATCAAAGAAAGAATTACTTGCAGTAAAGTGTATTTGTAATAATTGTCTTCTTATTATTAATATTCAAAAGTATAGAAAGGAAAGTCGCAAGATAACTGAAAAAGTTTCAGGAGTTTAATACTGAACACTAAGCTGGATAATTAACAAGAAAGCTGATAATTCATCTCTTAAAAGCAAATCATTGATAAGACTATGAAATCATATGATATATGAAATAAATCAGCTATTGAAATACTTACAAAAAATGGAAAAACAATTTAAAGCTAATATAAGAAGAAATATGACATATTTTCAAAAATTGAAGTCATACTGGCCTTTGTGGTTCTAACTTAAATTGAACATTAGATTGATAAAACGTGAAACTAAAGAGCCAAAAAGAATAAAATATAATATTCCGGTGGATATTTCAAAAAGTGAACATCTTTTAACAAGCTACTAGATGAACTGTAAAATTGACGTGAAGTAATGGTGCATAAAATGTATATCACTTAAATTAAATACAATTAGATTGTATGGGTTCAAAAACTTTTTATATATTGAACTACAAAATTTATTTTATCGTACAGTGGCTTTATCGGGTAGATAAAAAATCTATTGTTTGTGCAACAAACAACAATCTGAAATAAAGAAAGATAGTAAAAGCCCGTAAAAAGTTTTAAAATCATGACATTTGATGTTGCAAGACCATTCTCTAAATAAATACATCGTTTAGTAATAAACTACTTTAGCTAATTAGTCGATAGAAACCCGTTAAGAAGTATTAACAATCGTGGGAGAATTCGTTTAGAAGTATATATGTCATTTCGGTCTTCTCTTTTAATTGCATTGGGATTGTTTTTTTTTTAAATTTTATCAAAAGTATGAAAAATATTTTAAATCAATAAGACAAGGCAATAACTTTATATGCAATTTCTTTTTGTCTTTGGTTATTAAGAACTAAAATCCTTCATTTCGGCGTACCAACAAATCAGTGAGCATTATCATAGATCGACCACTACTTCTTCCTTGCGGTTTCAAGTTTGGCTGCATGCATGAAGAAAATGCGGCAAGGGAAGATTTTTGGAGTCAGGAACTTTAAAGGAGGCTTTTTGTTGATATCACGGATGATGTCAACAAAGGTCACTTTTTTTAAATTCCTGATTCCAAGGTGTATCAAAAAGTAGTGCCTTTCACCATAAAACATATTTTGTGACATATCTAAGACACATAATTGATAAAATCCATGACTAAGTACAATTATTTGGCAACCACTATCCCAAAGAATAAGAATAGTATTACCCGACAAGGAAAATATCAACATAATTTACTATACTAATATGCACTGCTATGCGATTTAGCGAAACGCATTGCTGTTTCCGTGAAAGAAACCTGCTGTTTTTTATGTCGATTTACGGATTACTGAGCTGAAATATTGGCATTCAAAGACAAGAGTAACTGTTGTCTGTTTTTGAAAGTAGTAGTAATGTAGTATTACGTTTAGCAAAAATATAGTGAAAACTTACTACCATCACGTGGTTGAAATAGATTTAGTTGATTTGTATTATGTTTCACCTATTGGATTTAATGGTTGTCAATGCTCTTATAAAAGCAAGATTGATCATCACAATTTTTAAGTAAGTAAATCGTACTTTTTGTATGACCTTAGAAATCTGTTTATATCACAATGATCTATTAATAAATAGTTCGATGGTTAATTAATAGGTGTAAATCATGATATTTGCTAAAATTCCTACTAAAGATTTTGTACGTTATACTTGAACTGAAAGTGTTAAAAAGTAAACGTACTTCCTTTAAAAAAATCAAATGTATTTTCCTGATGCCATTTATTTATCTACAATGGCCTAAGGCTCGGTTTACCCGTTCAACAAAAGATTGCGTCCAAAATTGACACTACTCGATGGGAAACTTTACAAGAATGGGGGAAAAGTGTGGAGTGAATAAGTCGGGTGGTGAAACGTGCGGCCCTTCAGCGCCACTTTCCCGGCAACTTGATAATTGCGACACTGGCGTAAATCAATGACTCGATTTGCATAAAACACATCCTGCAACCATTAAAACTAATTTGCGAGACGATTTATCGTCAGATTATATGCATATAACGGTTGTAATTTTACACCACGCCATCGCTGAAATTCATTACACGTTGCACTCGCCAGTCTAGACTAAATAAACTTATATCAGCAAAATTCTGATAATAACGAAATGCACTGTGCAAATCAACTGAAAATATATCCATAACAGAGATTAACTGTAATCATATTTTTTTTACATAATGATATTGTCCAAATTGCTGTGATAAACTTAATTGTAATTAATAAATGGAGTGCAATGCAATTCAAAGCTAAATTTTAAATTATGGTTTCAACAGTATTGAATAATAATAAAAAAAACTGACTGTAGTACAATCTTTATTTTTTAATATTTTAAAATACTTTCATATAGTTGTGTACATATAAAATATGCTACATTCCCTTGAATTCTACTTTCTAAGAAATTAAACCAACTTAAGTTTAAGTACACAATTTTACTCCTTTACCTACAGGTGTGTTCTGCAGCACAGCACCTGCTGGTAAGACAAGATCAAAGTGACATTAAAACGGTTGAACATCTGTCGTTACATTACAATCCGCCTTCGTCGGCCCTCTGGTTTACATCCAAGACGAGGGGAATTTTAGATCACAGTTGATGGAACAATTTCTCTCTCACACCAACTCCTCTTGTGAATTATCACGTCTTGGACGCTTAAAACTTTAATTCTTTCACTAAGACAGATGTTTCCTTCTGGTCCTTAGAAGTAATTGTATCTATGTAACAATTGTCAAAAATATTATGCCTTATATTACAATTAAATACTTTATTGTGAAACTTAAAAGTATAGTCTTAATTGAATTAAAAATTGTTTTATACATATTATTACATTTAAGTTTAATAAAATTTTGTTTGCGATTTTTATTCTGAAAGGACGTTGGGCGTGTTTCGAGTTGTAATACATCGCAGGGCATACTTGCGGGTTTTTAAAAGACGAGTACGTTGACCGAGGACTAGAATTTCATACAAGGAAGAGAGTGAGAGAGAAAGAGAACGACCAAACATGCAAATTGTGCATTCGTTCGTTTGCAGCGTTTGTGTTGGCAGAAATTCAATACACGCGGAAAAGGCGCAACCATTTCTTGGACACGCGAATAACAATCGAACAAACAGGAAATTGAAAACAAAATCATTTTAAAATAAATGTTAATTAAAGGCTTCTCGTTTAAATAAGAGCTATGTAAGTAATTATAAAAGCATTTTCAGACATTTTGGCGAAATATATACGTCATACGTATTACCATCCTAAAAATATTTACAGTTATATTTTAACGATTTCGTATAAGGAAAACTGGCGTGTTACCGTACTTCAAACTATTTAATAATTCGCATCACACAGTGCATATATGTGTAATAAAGAAGAAACTTTGTTTCGAAATATTTCTGCACGAATACTACCTTGAAATAATTATAACGTATAAAGCTTATTATATGGTCATATCTGGAGGACTTTGTAATCCTATATTATACCATCAATTGTACATCTTGTCAAGACAAAAAGCTTTCTTTCTTTCGCCTTTCTAATAATATATCTAATGAAAATTTAGTAAATTATACTTTTAAATAATCAATTGGAAGTGATACTCATTTCATTATCAACTTAAAGTAATTGAATAATCCAGCTAATAAGTCAATATAAAGAGGTAGATCGCATCAAACCTTACTTAATTGCTAAATAATTTTAACAGAAGTTTTATTACAATATTTTTATATTTAAATGCCACATATATATTGAATTGCCAAATAAAACACCGTTCAAAATTTTAGTAGTTTTCTTAATGAAACTTGGTTTACTTAATTAAGTAGTTTATATTTTAGCTACTTAAAAAAGCGTTTCCTCTTTTTCTTAAATATTAAAGGCATTTAATTTTTAGGACATTAAAATATAAAACAAAGAAAAACAATTATAAACTTAAACACTTTTATGCAAGTATTCTCAAAGCAAATAATTGTCCATTACTACTCAAAAGAATTCCCAGAACAATAAATGTGGCCATTGATTCAAAAATTAAAAATAACTATAGAAAATAAATAATTACTTATTAGGTAATAAAAAATACATATTTTGTACACTTTTTGAATATTAATTAACCAAAGATTAGATTAGATCATGATGATTTCATTATGTTGTGATGTGTTTTTTATTGTAACAGACACATGATTATAAATAGTATGTACTTGTTTTTATAATTTTTTGAAGTTATTCAGAAAAATATTCATAAATATTGACACATTCTCAAATAAAATCTCCTTGACTCTATAATTTTTATTTAAAAAAAATCCTTCCCAAATTTATTTCACTCGAGCGGTCCTAAAGTGGCCAAAGTGAATTGTTTGGTTTTCCATTCCCGTGCTCTTTTCCAGCTGGTGGATTTCCCTTGTCTTTAAAGTTGAGGACCACCCCGGCCCAGAAACTACACGAGCCATTTAACTCTTTGGGCCCTTTGTGCGCTCGCCACATCACTTTTTCCGGCCTTTCTGCGGGGCGTAAATCTGTGCACTGTATAAACACCGTCCACTGGAGAGACTTTAATTAACCCCTCGGTAATTCGAAACCCGACCCTCAGACTGCCCGGCCCTTCGTCTTTTTTTTTTCTCCCGTTCTCATTTACGCCGGCGAATTTAATAAAACGATATGTTGTGTGGCGGCGGTGGTCGGCGGTGTAAATAAATTGTGCCCCGGCTTGCTGAGCATCTCCCCGAATTACACCTCTAATTCGAGGTGACAACGTAGAGTACATATTTGCTTCTGGTGGCGTTTAGTGAATGTGTGTAAAAACATCAAGAGGATTGCAGGGTTGATAAATTGGGCAGACAAATGAAAGTTGCAAGTGGTGGAAAATTCCGAATGTGTATTACTTCAGTGTTGTGTTTATTTATGGTTAACCATACACAAGTATTTGAGTGTATAATAGAATAAATTTGAGCAGGATTTGTCAAATATACATAATTGAGAGCCTGGTTAACTTCGGTTGCGGTTCCCTCTTTTTCATACAAAATAATTGTATTTATATTATAAACATAAGGCCACTAAAATTCAAAATATGATACATAACTAGTAAATAAGGTAGCTAAATTTTGTATTACAAGTATTTTTGGTCATATACAATTCGATCTGAACTATTGCAGAATATAAATACTCATGAAGAAGCCTACATATAAATTAGCTTAATTTACTTGAATAAAGTTAAGAAATATATATTAAAGATTATTAGAAAATAGTAAATATAATTACAGTATAAACAACCGTATTGTTAAATTAGATTCGAAAAAAATTGTAGATATTGTTACAAAAATGCCCACGATTATGTTCGTAAGTTTTATTAAAAGAGTGTGTGAAAAATAGTAGTAATATAAAGAAAAATATATCCAAATTGCTTGACTTACCAGTTAAAAGTGTTGTTACAAAATTATAGTAAGGCATTATAAACTAGCAGAGGTACATACCTGAAACAGACAAAAAATATGTTAGAACAACTTTGCATACATTCTGTAATTACATATATTTTTACATTAACTAAAGTATTAAATACAAGCAGAATTTTAAGAGTTTTGTTTATATCGCCATAATTTAAAACCCTTTATTGTCTATTGTACAGATATAAATATAGTAAGAGGTTCTCAATTGTACTTCCCTAAAACTCACAAGGGTGTTGTAAATGGACTATTTAAATTGCTTATTTTATCAATGCTAACAATTATTACTAAAAATTAGATTGTAGTAAGAATATTATAAAAACGTTAAAGCTTTAATTTTTTTGTCTTAAAAATTGGTTTGAAGGAAAGGGTTGAGTGTTGAAAGTATTTGTTCACTGTCTAAATTTTTGTTGAATAATTCAAAATGACGAATAAGTTTAATATTATCCTTTGTCTTCGTCCAAATGTTCTAAATACTCCTACTGTATCTGTTTCAATGGAATCTGATGTATTTAAGCTATTCTTAGATTTATTACCAATTATTTCATCAAGCTTTAATTGTATACTTGTAGGTTTTGTACCTGGTGAATCAGTTAGCTTAGATTTTTCCCATCAGCAGTTTGTACTGCATTATCAATAGAATCAATTTTACGTTTAATATTACTCTTCTCTAGTGAATCTTTTCCAACAGATTCATTTCGCGGAGAAATTCCTCTCGTTCTGGTTCTTGGACCATTTATGTCAGATCTTCGTTTACGATTTGGAGTAGGGATCTTATCTTAAGGATACTCAAGTCCCGAGTGACTGTATCGTCTTTTCGTGCTCGTCGACCTTTTCTCTTAGCATCAGCAAATGTAGGTGATTCAATATTATTTGGTTTATTTAGACTATCTCTAATAACCTTCAGCCAAACCAAACGTACTGTGCTATTATTATTTTGAAATATGATGTCAGTAAATTTATGTATGCAAAATATGGCTTTAAAGTGTGCTCTTGTCATTTTTTTTCTTCTTGTAATCGTTGTTATTTTAAAAACTAAAAGTAATAGCTTAGTATTGAATGTTTTTCAAACCAGATTCAAGTATATCAAAAAACAAAGTTATTCATATAAACCACACCTCTCAACATTGAATTAAGGTTTGTTTCATAAAATGTTCACGAACTTCGTACCAAATTTAAATTTTATATCGGACCATGTTGGCATATCATTTTCTTTAAATTTGAATCATTATCCCTCAGAGAATAACCGTGTTTATGTAGCTAGGCCTTACACTAAACTGGGGACTTTTAATATTTTTAAATTTGATGTCTGCAGCCGATTTTAATTTTGCACATTCCAGTAATTTCTCAATAAAGCATAAGTTTAACTTATATTTAACTATCTTGTTTTGAAGACAATAAATATTTACAAGCTACATTTGTTGATCTGTTGAAGGCTTTTGACTCTATTATTTCAGATCAAATTCTCATTTGCAAGCTCTACATGTACAATTTACACTCTAAAGCGTGTCGTATAAATAATGATATAAAGTATGTATCAGGTATAACAGAGCTCAATGTGTCGAAGCTGATGGGGTAAGATCCTCCTTTCTGAATATTAAGTATTGTATGCCCCAAGGCTCTATTTTGGGTCCTTTGCTATTTATCACATTTATAAATCTTCCATCGCCGGTGTTAGCGACCTTATCCTATACGCTTATGACACGACAATAATAAATTCAGCATCAACTGAAGCGGAGAGTATTGCTATGAATACCTCATCCTTTATCCATGTAAATGAATGGTTTCAACATAATAGACTAAAATTAAATCCTGATAAAACGGTGAACATGGTATTCACTTTGGAACATTTTGATCCAGGACTGAATGAAAATTATAGCAACTTCAAAAAATTCCTGGGACTTTTTGTTACCCAGAAGTTAACCTGGTACAAGCAGGGTGCATATTCTAAATAGCGGCATCTTATTGTTGCGGCGACTTTACGACTCAGTATCTAAAGGCACCTTAAAAGCAGCGTATCACGCCATTTTGAAAGCCGTTTGCGATATGGATTATGGCTCTGAGGCCACTCTGATATTAAATCCAAAATGTTCACTACCAGGCTGACTGTAAACCACTCTTCCGAATAATAGGTGTCATGTCTCTACCATGTATGTAGATATTTAATTGCCTAATGTACATAAAAGGTCGAAACATGGAAATGTATCAGCATGTAGATGTACACCATGCAAGATACGAAGCGATACTAATATTTAATGTGCTTCCTCTGAATATTTGATATTTAAATAGGAACATTTTTTAAAAGACAGTCAAAAAGTGCATCAGCAGCATTGCCCAAGACATTCTCCAGATGTAATATCATCGACCTCCACATATAAATTTTAGCTAAAACTTCTTTTAATACGTTTTGTAGAATCATTTTTTATAATATATTTTTTAATATTAACATTTCATGAGCTACAAGGTATCATTCATGAAGTATTAAATTATTTATTTACAAATTTGTACTTTTGAATTTATAAATTTTATTTTCATTTGTTTTATTTGTCCTCTCTGTAAACATTTTTATTATGTCTATTAGATATTTTAACATTTTGAAATGTGTATATCTTACCTTTTATATTTTAATATGTTTGTATTTTAATTAGGTGTTGTAATGTTCTCATTTTATTTATATTTACTATAATTCCTAATTTGTTCCTGTATTTATCTGAGAAGTTTGCGGAAATTATATATATTTTTCTTGACCTGTGTAAGACTATGTTATAAGCACAAATAAACTAATAATATTGTTATTATTAAACGTCAAACTACTGGACAAACCACCGACAATTAGGGAACTGTCAACAACGACAATAGTAAACATTAAATTAAAGAAATCAGTGAAAGGTTTAGATAATAGACGCCACCTTAATGGAGAACTAGAGGCTTCAAAATTCCATAGTAACATTCCGTTTTCTTGTCTTCGAGGGAAGCGCCCTCCTACAAGACCTAAATCTTAGCGATCTTTACGCTTGAGATCCCAACAAAAAGGACCTATTGGTAACGGATTACTCATACCAGCGTTCGCGGAGAAGTGGTTTTTAGTTTCCCTGTCTTCTGCGCTACGCGAAAGAATATTTCAATATTATTGAATTATTACGGGACTAGTCAACCACGAAAAGCAAATATTTTGCAGACAACTACCTAATTTTGTATATACAGACTTTTCTAGAGCATTGGGCATATTGTTGTTATATTGTTGCGCCGTATATTGTTATATATAATATATACATAAGGTATATATGGTTGCAAAACGATTATTGTAATACGAATTCAAATGATGACGTTGGCCGGAACACATATCATTATGGAGAGTTGCCACTAAGGATATATTGCTACATTTTTCCAATTACATCAAAACGTGAATTTATTGATACGTCCGCTCCGTTAGCCAAAATAATCTTCCAGAAAAAGGTGATAAAAGAAGAAACAAAAATAGAGAATAGACGAGGCAGTTACTTGTTGAAACTCCATTATAATCACTTAATAAAACACTGGTATAGTGTGAGGTTTCAAAAATTAATTTATTGTAGATATATCTACCTGATGATGCCACAGTGTGGCGAAATAATTGTCGTAGTACAATAAATTTATTTAAACAAAAACGTTTACTTTGTTAATATCACACTTTATTTTTAATTTTTAAGTGACTCGAGTTTCGATCATTAACTGATCATTATCAAACTTAAAGTAAATTAATCTACGACAAAACACTTATTTATACAGAATGAAATAAGGAGGAAAATACTAGGTCTACCTGGTCATTAATTACTGGGATTTCCGGATTACTCTTCGCTTTGTGAATTTCTAGGGACTCGAGTAAATCCATTTTAAATCCTTTTTCGGCAAAATGGATTATCTCGAGTACATCTTCATCAAAAGAATGTCGGTTTTCTATTAGGTGATTCGCGAATGTGGAATTTGTATGTTTTAATCTGAAGGATCTAAGATGTTCTTCTAATCTAGTGTTGAAGTTACGACCAGTTTGACCTACGTAAATTCCTTTACATAAATTAATTTTTGAAACCTCACACTATACCAGTGTTTTATTAAGTGAACAAAAATAGAAATCAAATAAATCCATACGTCGAGGAGGATCATTGCTGCCTTAACATATTGGTGATGGATTGGGTTTGAGTGAAGAAACAAATTTAATTATGAACTCAGCTTCTTAAACGATAGATTTGGAAAATCTCTATTTCCGGCTTAAGACAGATTTATGTGTTGATGAACAGATTATACCCCTTAAAGGTAGTCTCAATGTGAAGCAGTATATCAAAGATAGAGCAACGAAACGGAGAATACTTTACGCCTTGTATGGACGAACTGGACTCTTCATTATCTAACAAGGTTCGTCCACCAATTTATTGTTCAACGCAATTCTAAACTGAATTTCCGTTTAAACAACATCAATTATATTACTTGCGGAATAGATATTTTGCGTTTCATACACAGCAAGAGTTGATCGATACAAGGCACCATATAAAGGACAGCATATTGAGTAAAAAAGGCCGTGGTTCATCTGAAGAAGTAATGGCCGCAAATTTTGGGTACCCGAAATGCTGATATTTTTCGACGATGAGACAAACCTCAACTTGGTCGACCAGAAATCATTCTGGACTACGACATCTCAATGGGAGACGTTGACAAACTCGACTTCTTCATAACCCTGAACAGTACGTTTATCAGATCCAAAAAATGTTACTTTACAAATATTCGCAAATACCATATATATCATTTGCCAATGCTTGGATCCAATACAAACACCGAGCTAATACTTTAGGTATTTTAATAAAAGGTGCGTTTGATCTCTTAGGAAACATTGGTCGTCCTTGAAGTAGAGCTTCCCATTTTCTATCGCTAAGATCGACATAAACTCGCAAAAATTCTCCTTTTTCTCCAGCAGTACAGTCGAGCCAAACAAAATCCAGGAAGGTTTGGTCAATAAATAATATGCGATTTAAATATTTGTATTTGTATTTAATACTTTGACCCTCTTACAATAAATTTTAACATTATTTTGCTTCAAAAAGCATTATTTGGCGACTGAATAGCCTTCATTATATTTTTACTCTGATGTCAAACTGACATTACTAAAAATATTTATATAAGTAAGTAGTAGAATTGTAATAATCCTGACTGTAATTGACAATCTCGGGTTTAGTTCATAAAATGTAATATTCCATTCTGCTTACATAAAGCTTAGAATTTCTTCACTAAACTACTAAAAATGGTTGGTAGTATGTATGTTTCTTCGAATAAAATGTCATTTTGAACTCATAATTGGAAAAACCAATAGGAATAAAAGAAATATTTGCAGCTCGCCATAAAAGAACCAATTATGCAAAACATTATGGTATTTCTCAACAGATCTACAATCGCATAAAAATATATACCAATTAAAATAGTTGACGCTGGAGGTGTTTACTTCATAATACATTTATTTTAAAAAAATGTGATATTTTGTCTTGCCTCAAACAATTTAATTTATTTTTAACTTGGACTAATTTACTAAACCTTTTATTTAAATGAGCATCGCTTTATAGATAAATAATTGTGTTATATGATATAACAAATAATATGTATTAAACAAATTTGTAAGACGTAAACACCAGAAAAGTCTAAAACTTTAAATCCAGATCAATTCTAAAAATCCAATTTTACATTCGAAAAATCATTAATGGAAATAAATATTTCTTATAAATGAGTGATTTTTAGTTCTCTATTATCATGTGTTATATAAATTTAACTCTAATATTTCTAACTAATTTAATATAATATATTTTAACAAAAGTTGTGTATTTCTTATAAAGTCAAATTTTGTTATTTGAAATAAATATTTGTGACAAAAATAGAAGATAAAGCTTAATGTTTAAAGTCTAAATTGGTTCAACAGGTAAAGAGTCGACAACAGCCACGGACCAGTTTCCATCTATTTTGGATCTCATCAGCGTAGCGCAGTTGAAACAAAATTACAGTCGAGTATTATAACAATAATAATGTAAAACTTAATTATTATTTCCCCGGAAAATATATTGTTAATGATTGCTCAAGAAAATATATATGATCATTTGACCCAGAAACTGATTTTTAAGAAAATTCAATAACCGATAATTAAATTAATTTTGAATTTTTCACTTAGAAATTAAATAGTTCTGTAGTAATTTCAATTTATTATACAACTTATTATACAACTAGACCTAACCAGATTTACCCATATTATCTCCTTTGTCTACCATTAGCACTACTACATCTTGTTATATAACATTTTACGTAATAGAATATATATCTTATTTTTAAAAAGATATACATACGTATATATGGTGTATTAGAGGTTGACAAGAAGTTACTATTCAACGATAATGTAAAATTATATGTAGAGTAATGTTTCCAAGTATGTACCTCAAATGAAATTTCTCGTACATGTAAAACAACAACAAAACAATATCCGTAGATTATTACACAGCAAACATAGCAAGGCAAATTAATCGCACGAAAATTACCTGACGGCCAGATAATCCTTACAGCAAATACGAGTCCATCAAGACCCACCCATCTCACGGTCGCCTAATTTGCAAGCCTAATTTACAGAACAACAACCATCCGCAATTTGTCTTCTATATCACTTTTATTTTCAGTAATTTTCTGGATAGCACAATATGATTTCCAACAATGCTTTTCGAAAAACGGGGCCCGGCGGGTTCATTAGTTAATTCGAATGCGCGGAATAAAATCCGTGAATAATTAACGTTACCCGGAACAATGGACAATTGTTTGCCGTTTTAATAACTCGTTAAATCGGCGGGAGTTTTAATGGGACGGAACGGCGCTATTCCGAACAGATACGTTATGTTCTCTTGCATTATTTATCATCAATCGTTCAATGGAGGTTTTAGTGCGCGCTCGTTTTTTTTTTGCGGCAAAACGAGTTTTCGGTTGTTAATTGAGAAAAATTCATAATCCTGTCAGCGTTGAGATTCTAAATGAAAAAATATTAGGCCTACAAAATTAAATCAGTCAGATTATTTTTTGAATGAGATTTATATTCAAAAATGAAAATAATATTCAACAGATTGATAAATGAATAACTTTTAAGAATGTTTGTGTTTAAAGATATTAGTGATTTTAATAAATGTCACTTACACTACACACAATATTAGAATTATTTAATTAATTATAAAAACTCTAATAATGACCTTATTAAGTAAAAATAACTAAAAACTAAAAATCTGCAATACACTAACGTATAAATTATCATTAATCCAAATAATTGAATGTTCTAAGCTTATCTTATACGAGAACAAGTAATATTTTTTTAAACTTGTGTAATAAATATAAAAAAAGCAGCGCAGATTATAAAGTTTTCAATATAAAATCTGTAAAAGAAATTCTTTAGTTAAAACAATAAATTTTACCGTGTTCATATTAAACAGTATTGGAATTATTACAAGAAAATTTTTAATTAATTCTAAAACTTCTATTAATGTCTTGTTTTATTGGAAAAAAAACAAACAAAAAATAAGGAATTTCCAAACGTTCTGACGTAATATTTGCATGCAAATATCTAGTATCTGGTATTTTAACTCTTGTGAGATAATTCTTAAAAAAGTATTGCAAATCTGTGCAACAAACAACAAAAAAACCCTACCGATTAAAAAAAATTGAAGGATAAAACAATAAGTTTTATTTTGTTATTATTATATCGAAGAATAATTGTAATAATATAAATCAAAACAATATATTGTTGTTTAACTATGTTTAGACAGAATGTTCAAATTCAAATACACTGTTGGAATGGCAGAAAATAATTTTCTTAGATGTAAAAATAAAAATGTTATGAGTAAATAAAAGAATATATGATCATTAATATAAATAATGAATTGTCAATTTGGATACATAATTTCTTCACATTGCGCTAAATTGCCTTTGGTTTTAAGCTTTTGATGACGGTGGTTTGTTTTCTTGAGACCAATTCATATCCAAACCGTTTATTCAATAAAGGCCAACAATCATGAGCAACCTAAAATTTACAAAAAATAATATAGGTTATATACAAAAATTACTACTCGTATTACATAAATAAAATATTATATTAATTTATTGTTATTTATTAATACTTTGGTATTCTGATAACTTAAATATAGTCTGTTCGTTGGATCTTCCGTCGTACGTCACAAACTATCGCTTCAAAAAACGACGAAAGTTTTACAGTGCGTTCTTTTTCTAACGCATTTGGTTAACTTTATCAGACTGAATGTTTTTGTGTCGTTTCTCAAAGCGATAGTTTGTGACGTACGACGGAAGACCCAACGAACAGACTATAGTTCTTTTGCTTGGTTTGCAACTTTGGTATAACAAATGTTATTATTTTATTATGCAAATGGACTTAGGGACGATTATGTGTCCCGAAATATAATGATAACTGATTTTCTGTACTGTAAATATAACCTTTTATCTAATTATATATATTTTGAATTCTAAAGCTAATTGTTTGAATCGAAATAATCATATTTATATAAATTCGCATATCTCATAAGACGGCTAATCGTTTTATTAGCACTTACATTAGTAGAAAACATTTAGATTCAAAATAAAGGAGTTATTCTTAATCTACGGTTATTGAATGACAAAAGAAAATTTGGTTGACTTAGAAGGTAAGGACAATCAATACACTCATTTATTAATTGGTAGAAGATGCATAAGTCTAAAAAGGACCTACGTTCTTCAAGGCATATTCAACATATTCTTGATAACAGAATAATCACCCTGCGTGTGGTTAGATCCCATTTTATATTCCAGGGATCTTAGACATTTATTTTGTACACTCTCCAAGGTTTTAATGTTACACATTGTATGTGGGGACACACGTATGAATGGCAACGCACCATAGCACAATATAATACTTTCAAGCAATAGACATTGAGATTTTCAGCAATGTACCAGACCAACCCCCACATCCTCATAGCTTTCCTACAGATACTCATAATGTGTCAGTTAAAGGATAATTTTTGCTCGAATATCACTCCTAAGTCAGAAATCTCTGAGCGCTTCTGAAAAGGTAGGTAGGCAAATTCAAAACGGTAAGGCTTCTAGTAAATTATATAAAGTAACACTTATTTATATTCAAAAATTATTGATTAGCATTACACGATTCATTTATTTTATTAAGGTTATCCTGGATCATACTGCAGTCATTAACAGTACTTATGGTCATAAATAATTTGAGGTCATCCGCATACAATAGAAAATTACAATGTTTTATTACGTATAGAAATAAGGATATCATTGATAAACAACAAGAATAGTATGGAAATAGTGTGATCCTTTCACCACACCTGAACTTACAGAGATGGGATCAGATATATGATTGACAACGTCGAAGTATTAAAACCCAATGCACCTAGTTTGTATAATAAAGCAGAATGATGTACCATATCAATATCATACCTTGGAGAAATCAGTGTAAACTGAATCAACTTGTAGGTTCTTCTCCAAGGATTTTGACAGTTACTGCTTGTAGCAGAAACTGTTGATCTCTTGTTGTTGTTTCGAGATTATTTGGTACGACATCCATGATAGCTGACTCACAACTAGTTTTTCAAGCATTTTGGGTATAATTGACTGGAGGCAAACTTCTCGACGACTAAATCGCCTTGGCCGGTTTTATATATTGGAATAATATAGCTAGTTTTCCATATACTTGGCACTGCTCCTAATTCAAGAGATTTCACCATGAGCTCATAAATAGGTGTGCATAACGAATAAATGCAGATCAGCAAGATGCAGCCCGGAGATTTGCTAAGCCTAAGTGTTGAGATCAGGCAAATACTTCTTATATGGAGAGATGGTTTGAAGTCTGAATCTTAACTGATCTGTCTGCAAATAATAAGAGAATAGCGGTTAGATAAGTATAATAGCCATTTCTAATGCAATTCTTACCAAAGAACATTTCAGTTTCTTTCAAAATAATTGATTCTCAAAAATTCATCACGTTAATTCAATCCGTAACAAATATTGAATTATATGGTTTCCGATTTGCTAAGTTATTATATAATTTCGTACACAGCTAAATGTACTGGATAGATTTAATTAAAAAATCATATAGACGATTAAATATTGCATTTCTTATATATTTTAGAGAAAGTGTTGAAATCGGTACCTTTCATATTCTGATTTCTCTTCTTTCTTGTATAAATAAGTCTCGTCACATTAAAAAATCATACCTATATACAATAATTCTAAGATTTATGACCTGGAAAAGTTTATGAATCAACTGAAAATGCATTTTAATCAGATTTTGACAAAGCTGTGGATACAATTTTTAAGAATTCTAGTACTTAAAATAGAAAGTATCTAAAGTTAGTGATGGTAAGAAGAAGAAGAATTAAATTAAGTCATAAGGGGCTGTAAATATTTTGAAGGATCATTATGTTAAATACACTCGAAAATGCAACCTTATGGTTTTCAGAAGTATATGTTACGTTTCCTTAAAAGTGATAAATTAGAAAACAATCATGACATCATTCATATACGGGCATTCACTTAGATATTCTATATAAAAATCTTGGGGTGTAGCCGATGAAACTTCGATATATAAGTTCAAGTAACATAATTATGTAGTAGTAGTACTAGTGATTGGTTATCGACTAGATGATCGACAAAATGTTGTTATGTGCGAATTAATGAGCTTGTTCCTTTAACGGATAACCAATTGGCAAACTCCTCCATCAAATTATAAACACGAACCTTTAATTAGTTATTTACAGACAAATATTTATTGGAATTATATGTCGTTTAACAGATTTAAAAATTTGTTAAAAAAACATTCACATAAATATATTTCATATGAATTGCCAGTAATATAAATGCAGAAAAGTACTTGTATAAGATTAATTAGCAGCAAAGTTCATAGTCCATTTGAAAATATATTTTGTCGTACTGGATATGGTATTAATGAAATCAGTGAATTGGTTCACATAAGATAAAACTGATCTTAGTGTAAATTTACTTCAGTAAATGTAATATAGATAGAGAGAAGAGTTGCTATATGTGCACTGTTCACCAAAATCATACCAGTATGAAAAAGAATTCAAAGCTTAAAGTAATAGTGGGTTTATGAAGTTTTGAAAAGAGACATAATTTATTATTCTCCTAGTTGTTAACTATATAAGTTATACATACATATATATATATATATATATTTTATTTTTATGTTGCATTGTATGTTAAATTTTAAGTTCTCAAAATAAAATTCTAATCCATTCTATAAAGTACCATTTTAGAAATCGGTTAGTACCATATAGGATACTAGTTACCTAAATCGTACATTTTGAATGGTGTTCATTCATCGGTGTTCTTATCACAATGATCTTTAAATCAATAGTTTAAAAATCCTATAAATTGTAACTTCAATGTTAATAAATAGATGTAAATCATAATATTGCTAAAATGTCTATTAGAGAATGTGTAAAATATTTTCGAAATGAAGTGGTACATATTTGGAAAATCTCCCCAAATTATGTTTTAAATAGTTATTTAAACAAAATACAAAGAATTTGAACATACAATAAAATAAATAGATAGTGTGAAAACTCTTCAGTTAATGAGAAATTTCAATTTCGTAGATTACTTTAGTAATATAATTAACACTAAAGTACATTCATAAATTAGGATGTTGCGTTTATACAAAACCACATAAAAGTTTGTTTGGAGACCGTGAAGTTAATTATACAATTCCAGAAGAGAATTGCCTTGCAGTGGTTAGAACCTAATATATTTGTATCAAAATCCAGGCATTGGAAATAATTGAAGCTAACACTGAAACCTAATTAAGATATAATTTGGCAGTATCAAGTAATGTAGGCCTTACCCATATAAAAATTAAGCCAACAACGTCAATGCGTGATGTTTTTGTATTAATCTAAGGGCATCCATCATTCCCCAGTCGAGCAAAACATTATCACCAATTTGTGTTTAACACCGTTTTCGTTCTCGACGTATTAATCGCTCGTGAGGGATGAAGGATGAACGATGATAAAATCGCGCGCAATTACATATACTCATAAAGCGACACCGGCGATGATATTGAGCGCCATTATTAATGTTTGTTTTACGCGGAACACACCCAATTTATCATCAGCGCGATGAAGATTTCGGCAAGCAAAATTAACACCAGTTTAGATACTTTCCAGCAGGATAATCGACATCAAAGGCGGCGGCGTCAGGGAATCCGCATTCGCAACAAGTGACCCGTGCCGAGGGACGAGGGAGCCACCACCCCCCGGACCCCTTTATTCCGACCCTCCGGCCTTTTGATTCTATTTATAGCCGGCAGAGAGAGAGTCCCAATTTTTTCCCCATCTTCTGCTTGATTTTGTGAGAATTAGGCGTATTCACTGGAGACTGATCTGCCGGCCCTAATCCTGTTACGGAGATGCTGGAATTGAGAAACTTCTTCAGCCTCATCACACACAATATGATCAAAGGAAGTTTTTGATAAACCTCCTTAAAACAAATAGTTGATGAGAGAATTATGCGTGAAGTTTTCATGTATTATATATTATTGAATTTATTTTTTTTTAGAAATTATGCAATAATAGTTATTACATTAGATACTATACATATAATTTTGAAACCAAAAAATAAATTTATATTTTAAATTTCCTTTATATTTTCAATCAGATATAATAAAAATAAATAACATTTCTAAAAGAATTTTCTTACTCACTTGGTGAAACAGTTTGAAAATGAAAGGTATAATAGTTATTTAAGGTACAAGTGTAAAAAGTGATGCTTTATTGCACGAACTGGCGTTTAAAAACACGAGCGAGGAACGAGCGAGTTTTTTAAAGCCAGGAGTGCAATAAAGAAACTTTTTACACGTGTGCCTTACAAAATTTTATCTTCGATCGTAAAGGATTTCAAAGAATATATTCTTATGAGTAATATTTTAATACCATTTCAATAATTCAATTAATGAAAACATATTTTACCCGTAGTGCACTAATGAAAGCGTTACTTAGCAACCAGTAAACAAGTTGCACAAATGTCGGCCGCCATTATTATTTATGGAAAAAATGTTCGCTTTATTATAATCGCTTCGACTTGCATTAATTGAAATCTTCAGAGTTCTTAAATCTGTCATTTGGTTTGTAATATATATTTTATTTATAATTTATTAGTTATTTGTATCAATTACTAAAAAATTAAGTTTTTCGTCGAAAATTTGTGCTATAATATATTCTGTCAAATTTGACATTTCTGTGCAATAAAAACAGTTTGACATTACCGTGCAATAAAAACGTAAAAAAGCACTAGTGCTTTAAAATGCCACTTTTACAATGAAAAATGATGCAAAAAGCGTCTACTTTCTGTACGATCGTAGATAATAGTTATTTAAGGTACAAGTGTAAAAAGTGATGCTTTATTGCACGAACTGGCGTTTAAAAACACGAGCGAGGAACGAGCGAGTTTTTTTAAAGCCAGGAGTGCAATAAAGAAACTTTTTACACGTGTGCCTTACAAAATTTTATCTTCGATCGTAAAGGATTTCAAAGAATATTATCTTATGGGTAATATTTTAATGTCATTTCAATAATTCAATTAATGAAAACATATTTTACCCGCAGTGCACTAATGAAAGCGTTACTTAGCAACCAGTAAACAAGTTGCACAAATGTCGGCCGCCATTATTATTTATGGAAAAAATGTTCGCTTTATTGTAATCGCTTCGACTTGCATTAAATGAAATCTTCAGAGTTATTAAATCTGCCATTTCGTTTGTATTATATATTTTATTTATAGTTTATTAGTTATTTGTATCAATTACTAAAAAATTAAGTTTTTCGTCGAAAATTTGTGCTAATATATTCATCTGTCAAATTTGACATTTCTGTGCAGTAAAAACAGTTTGACATTAGCGTGCAATAAAAACGTAAAAAAGCACTAGTGCTTTAAAAAGCCACTTTTACAATGAAAAATGATGCAAAAAGCGTCTACTTTCTGTACGATCGTAGATAAAATTAATTAATAAACACTTTTTCTTTCATACTTTATAAGTATGGCAAGCTGAACTTGTGAAAACTGCAGTCAGAGAAGGATAAATATTTTTGTGTGATGCTTACGAAGTTATAATGTTATTAAAATTACTTTTTGCTTAACTAATAACAGAAAAATATTAATCAATGAAACAGAATGAAAATACCATTTTCAGCCTAAAAACACAATTATTTTCTTCATAATCGATTTTCGAATTAAAAATCGCATTAGAACATGTACAAAATTAGTTCCGAGTTCTTGGGGAAAAATGGGTTTACATTCCATTTTATTTACTCATGATGCTTATGAAGCTAGGAGTTTGAGAGTGTCCTATTTATGGTCTAAGAATTGGGGGCCAGTTTTTTTGGAAAAGCTATAGGTAGAAAAGAGATTACGGATATTACACATCTGCAATGAAGAATAAACGGTTTTGGCGGTTTTGGTGGAGTGGGTATATAAAAACTGTTAGTAATTCTAGTGTTAAATAAAATACATAAATGAAAAAATTCTTCTTCACTGAATATATCGAATGTATTAAAGGGATACTATCATTATAATCTAATAAATCTCCTGGGTCAGACGGTTTGCCTGCATATCTATTTGAATTGTGCATTTTTACTTAGACATCCTTTATTGCTCTTATATAATCAGTTCATCGTTACATGTACTTTCCCCGACTGTTAGAAAAGTGCTTTCATTGCATCAATGCACAAATATAATGTTAACAATTATAGTCCTTGCAATCGGTGCCTACAATTTTTTTTTAAACTGCCACATATATGTCTTTTGTATTGCAATCTTTTGATCTATACATGTATACATAGTTTTAGAGCGAGAGCAACTAATCTATGAATTCTATATATGTAATTGATACACTAGCCAAAAGAAGTCAGGCAGATTCGATTTATACCGATTTCTCCAAGCCATTCGATACAGTCGAACACACACTCTTAATTCATAGGTTAATTGTTTTGGTATTAATGTAACTATTTTAGATTGACTTAGATCTTATTTATCAGATACGCCAATATGTTCAAAATAGTCAGTTTATGCCTCCCCTATTAATATAACTTCTTGTGTTCCCCAAGGGTACCACCTTGGTCGCTTATTATTTAACATTTTTATTAATGATTCTGTGTAATGTTTTTCAAATGCAAAATTTTATTATTCGGAACATAAAAATTTTCATGAAAGTTCGATTAGTGGAGAATACCTAGTCACTTCAGGAGGAGCTACAGACATTTGGTGAATGGTGCTAAGATAATAAGCTTCAACTGAATCTAAAAAATGTAAAACATTTACTTTTTCTATGGGTAAATCCATTTTCTTTTCTGGGTGAATAATTTGTTTTGATTCTCTTTATATATTTATGTTTACTAAGTATGTAAAAGAATACGTTTTATCTATTTCTTAAAGACCAATTATTTGTTTCCAAAATTTAGCAATGTAGTTTCTAGTACAATATTATTATGGAGAAATATGTAAAATAATAGTGGTTCTGTCTGTTTTACATAAATTTGTGAACTAATCTTTAACTAATCTTTATTTAAGCTTTATCAAACATGGTTACAATAAATTTGAACTACTGGCAGTTTGTAGATTAATATTATATAGTATAAAGATTTTGCGTAATCTGTTTCTACTTTTCATATAAATGTACTGTAATTAAATTTTTAGAAATAATAATAATATTCATCCATTATCGTATTTACATCATTAAGATGGTGTTGGACGCAGAACCTAGTAGACATCTCTCAAGAGCACTCGCATAGACAAACACGAGCTTAATTATGGATGCATTGTTATCCGCAGATGAAGATTTTATCCAAGTAATGCTCCACGAATTGTGCAGCCAATTGGATTAGTTCGGGCGTGTGAGAGTTAAGTGTATACCCTAAACCCTCATCCACTGATTGAGGCAGTTTCTCCGGCTAATGTCAATCCGGGCAGAATGCAACACTTCGCAATAAACACCATCCTAGAACACACCATTAACTCGGATGACATGGCCTGATTGCTCCCCCCTCGTAAGGGTGTGCGGGTTTCCCCAACACCCACCCACACTTTATGGCAGTTCGTCGACACACATGTAGTTAGCTTCAAAGATTTATTCCAGAAACTCTGCACGGTCCCCCACTTAATAGTTATAGTAAGGATTAAAACTTCTTCAATCAAAAGATAAATAATACAAGAGAGACAATTTTTGTAAATGTGAATATTGATTACATAACTATTAATGAATTCAAAACATATCTATATTGCTATTTCTTAAGGACTTGAGTGATTTTCAGGTATGTTTTCTAGTGTTCAAAGGAATTACAGGAAGTTAAAATTTATAAGTCCTTTGAAAATGAACATCGCTGATCGAAACACATGACAGGAAAATAAATACAACAATATGATATATAATAAGTATTCCGATGTAATATAAACTATTGTAATAGACCTACTGTGTATAAAATAAATCTGTTGTGATATTGAATTAGAAGTTAGAAGCTAAGCCATAATTGCAAAAAGTATGAGCTTATAGAAGTTATACATGCTTTTCATTTATTCTTATTTAGTAAATAAATTTATTTAATGTCACAAATGAAATAATAAGTATCACCTCTGCTCAGATATCGTGCAAATCAAACCCAATGATAAAAGATTAAAGATTAATAAATCATTATTATATATTATGAAGAAGTAACGTAAAATATAGTGTGTTCTCTTATTGTTTGTGCACCTTGCATTAAAAAAAACAAATAAAATTAATAAAAGCTTTTCTACAAATTAAAGACCAGCCAAGATAATTAGTCGATAAAACTAGTTTACGACACCTGGCTTCTGTTGATATAAACCGACACAGCCGTCTTTTTTAATGGCACTTTAACCAACCAATTACACATGTTTGAGTTTCCCATCCTTTTTTATTTATTATTAGGACAATAAACTATACTACACAGAACACATACATAAATGGTTAGATACTCACACAAAGATATTTTATTATACTTTAGTCATAAGAACTTAAATTTTAGTTTTATCAAGTTGAAGAATGTTAATTTTATTATTATTATGAATGTCCTAAACATTTCGAATGCAATCAAACAAAATATACGTTAAATTAATAGGACGATGCCTTTCAATATTTAAAAGCCAGGATCCAAATATCATGTGCTATTGAAGCATGTAAAATTGAATTAAAACACTTTGTTGTTTCCTTCCTTCACTTTCACTCACTTAATTCACAAAATCCCTCGTCTAAAAAAAGTCTAAAAATTGATATAAATGAAATGAATGAATGAAAAAGATTTCATTGGATATTTACTAAAAAAACATGTTTTATTTAAAAAGAAGGATGTTTGATAGAGTTGCAGGTTAAAAGATGGTGAATTATAAAGGGAATTGAATTAGCCTTAGTTTCTCAGCTATTTATCTATCAGTAACTGTTAATAATATTAATATATTTTATATGATACCACGCACACAATGACATCCATAAACCCGCAGGTCACTTTTTCTCTTAGCCGAAGATTTGACCACAGGAGCTTAAACCTTAATCACTAGACCATCGTGGCATCATGTTTTTTTTTTCTAATAATATGATGTGACCATTACATTGAGTAGACCAAATCAATGAATTTTGTTCTAATTTCAGTCTAAGCCATGTAAGAGAAGGTAATATGTATTTTATGTTTTTAATATAATTACAAAACCCAAGCATTTTATTGCGTTAATGACATATTTTAATTACTTCTAGCAAAATTTTGCACTCAAATGTTACCCTCATTAAATGGTGAATCTTTTAAAATTGATATTCCATTATGTATTATAGTTTTGTGTTATATTTCCAATTTATAACTTAATCTAATTTCAAAACTTGATTTAGGTTATTCAACAATCATTTAAAAGCTTTCTAACCGCTAATGTTTCTTAGTCTTCAGAGTTAAAGCTTTCTTCAATCATGCTATTTATGATTTTATTATTTGACTTATTTTGCCGTTAACGTATTATATATTATCTAGCATGTAATTCAAACTGACGCAATTTTCATTTTGTATAATTTTTTACACCTTGAAAATAAAGACTATTATTATTATTTTGTGTATAGCCAAATCAAAATTCACTTACATTGCAAAATTTTGTAATTTATTGTTTAAAGTTCATTAGATACTGTCAGAAAATTTTAACGTGATCATTTCAAACAACTTTTTTTGTAAGGTGTTAAAAATATCACACTTATGCTTTGAATTGAAATCGAGGTTTACAAATTAAGTAATTTATTGATTTGTTTAGTCAACTACAAGAAACACGCACCACGTTTAATTCGCCTAAACGATGATTATTAGGAAATCGCAGGAAATTTAACTAGGTCATAATTCGTTACACACGTGTGTGACTAATTGATTTACACGTACCAGCGAAAGAGGCACAACAAAATAAGAATACAATGGACGATTAAAATCTTATAATTGGCGACTCACAAATTTATTTTTATACTACTAAAATATTTAAAATTATTTGAATAAAAGGAGGCAATCAGTTGTAAATTAAAATAAAATCAGTACGAAATCGTCGGCGTAATTTTTAATACTAATTTATCTTCTATGGTCTTTGTTTATATTGTTGTAACACTGCCATAGCAACATTTTCGTTCTTAAAACTACAGAATAATAATTTGTATTAATTATTCTAACTAATTTCAAATTGCTATCATAATTATGTACTTGTATTTTAATGCCATGAAAAATAAGTATTTATTTATACATTACTTTTTATTTCTGTTGTTTGTTCGATGGTCAAAAAATAGGCTTATAATCCCTTGACGGTGTCTAGAAATTTGTCTCTATAAATATTATTTCCTGCAAATTTTCTTACATATTTCTGGAAATTCCATTATACTACAGCTTTACAGGAATTTCTCTTCGAACTTGAAAGAATTACCTTTAAGAGCTCTAGAATTTTTCAGATTTTGTGGTAAATATTTATTGAAAAATCTCTATATTTAAAAATTATGAATATCAATATAATAACTTAGCTCAAATTTAAAAAAAACACAAAAAATTTTACTATTTCTGATTACTAGTTTTGAAGGTTTATAATATTGGACAAAGCGTACCAAAGCCAACTTACTAAAATAAATTGTATCTATTATTGTAACAAACTAACCTGTGCAAATTTAATCCAGCACTAACATTCATCATCACCAAAAAAACGACCAACACCGGAAACTTTATAAATTGTTTGTATTTTAACGATCAATGTATCAGGTCAAAAACTAATGAAATAGAGGAAATATGACTCAAGCGAGAATTTTTTAATACTCTGTATCTGAAAGCACTGGCTTGCACAAACAGAATGCGAATCCGTATTATTTGACTATTTCCTTGTTGCTTGTCACTATTCATGCAAAATATTCAAACATGGTGGACTTTTAATTATGATCCGTAAAAATATGTCATAAGATTAGTTTTGCACGGTTTAATATTACTGGTTGTATATCGCGCCCCTTCTACTAATTATAATTTTTTTCTCAAAATCTTAGCTTCCATATTGGATAGCATAGACAACATACATAATACTGTATACTTAGTTGGCGACTTCAACGTTAGATGTAACTCCAGTGAACCCAATCAAACTACATTTATCGATTTTCTCACTGGTTATTCCCTCGACATAAAAGTCAATTTTCCTACGACTTGATAATTGTATCGTTAATGTATGTACAAATGGTATATGTTCTAACAAACCTTTCATTGGTATTAAAATCACTATGAAGATTCAAAATAATGGAACAAAAAATATACCTAAACCAGAAATCTGTCAACCAATTTCTAGCATTGGAAAACACTTGCCATTTCATAACCTAGGAGCAGAACAATGGATTTTTTTAAATACTGCAAATTATGATGATGCATTCCCCAAAAACCATATCATTAAGCGAAATAGTAAAGGACATCCTAGTATCAGACGCTTATAACCGTCTAAAGTGCCCTGACATCCTTAGAATCAAAACCAACTAGAAAAAATGTACAACTGCGCACTCAAATGTCAACATATTAAAGCAAATAGTAATTATATTTCCAATGCTAGTAATAAAACAAAAGCTATGGGGAACATTATAAATTCGAAAATCAACCATAATGTGAAGAAAATCACTTCCGATCTTACTGCCAATGATTTCAACAATTATTTTGACAATGTAATACAAGAAATTAATAAATCTAACGTTGATCCGATATGTTTGTACGTGTGTAACAAATGTGTAAATGCGAATGGATATTTTAAATTATGTGAATTATATGTAGTTCAAGGACTGAAACCTACCAAAACCCGTGATATTTATGGCCTAAGAGTAGACGTAGTTAAATCGGCATTAAATAGTTTTCTAGACAAACTTACAAAACTCATAAAACTATGTATCATTTCAAATATTTTCCCTGATGCACTCAAAGTAGGCTCAATGATCCCTATCTACAAAAAAGGTGACTCACACAATCTATCAAATTATCGCCCAATCTCCCTGCTACCAATATTTTCAAAAATACTGGAAACAATTCTATCAAATAAGCTTTCTGATTATTTTGAAAAATCCAATATATTCAGCAATAGCTAGTATGTTTTCATGAAGGAGCGATCAACAGTCAATCCTTTTCTTAACTTTGTCGATAATACCTTAGATTGTTTTGAAAGGGGCTTTGAATCTCACTCAAAATTTTTAGATCTATTTAAGGCTTTTAACCGCATATCTCATTCTGTACTTATCAGGAAACTATACTACTATAACTTACACTCTGAAAGCGTTAGAATGATTCCTTCCTACCTTTCTGCACGCACTTAGTACACAATATACAACTCTCATGTATCGTCTGTAGCAACAGTTCCAAACTGTTATTTATGAATTAAAAGTCATACGTTTTGCTGATAATACAACAATGACTAATTCAGGACCAACATCTTCATCGGAAAGATCCCAGTTAAAACCTGCTGAACGGTAACTCTCCTTAACTAAATTCTGATGAAACAAAGTCTTATTTACACTCTAATCGAATGAAACAAACAAAACAATTGTTTTGTATCCACTTGGATACACATAAGAACTGGTCATGTCACGGAGAGCAACTATCTGGCAGACTCGCTAAAAATATATTTATCCTCAGGAACCTCTCCTCTCAAGTGCCAAAAGATGCGTTGCGACAGTACTATTTCTCCCATATTCAAAGTTATATACAATATGGTCTTATTACATTGGGCCGCTCAGCAATTAGAAACTGGATTTTTAGACTACAGTGCCGGGTAATTCCAGTTCTTGGCGACATTGGATATAGGGACGACTCTCGCAATGCATTCAAGAAATTTAAGATATTAACGTTAAATATAGACGAAGCAGTCGAAAATATCCTAGCAGCATTTTCTTTCTTAAATGTGCAGAATAATAATTATATTTTCTTGAAAAATCCTATTATCTTCCAGCAGACATTTTACTCTATCTCCACCTCCCCCTCACTCTCGCTCTCTCTCTCTCTTGCTTAATTTTATAGGATTTTCCTGCAACTTATTTTCGAGATTTCTGGAAATTCAATATCTTTTGTTTTATGTAATTAGAGTTTTCAAACAAATTGTCTTCCATTTAACTACAGTTTTAAATTTGCAAGATTTTTAAAGGGTTTTGTTGTGAACAACTTTGTTGCAATTAACAAAGCACTGAAAAATTTTGACTTTACAAGGTGTTTTACCTACTGACATGTACTAAATAAGCGAAACACATTTATTCACATACACATTAACGTTTCTCATTGTACAACTAGTAGAGCTATGGATAACAAAAAAACGATTTTTTATTATATCATCATTCTCCGTTTTAACCGGCATGCATTTGCACAAAAATGTTTTAATGGCAAGGCTATGAAAAGTTAAATCATACAGTAATTTGAACAAAATAAAATAAAATATCGAATATGTAGTTTTGATTGATATTGAAGCCATTACTGTGTGATGCATCTTTGATAAAGGAAACTTTATCAAAAATTTAGTAAATTACACCTAAGCATATTTGCAATTTATTCTATGTTTGACAATCAAACCTCGTAAAGGTTGCAATTATAGTCACAAATAAATCCTGTGTATGATGAAAATAACAAGTTTCCTAACTTTAGTTTCTTTTAAAGTTTTCTGAATATATAATTGATTTTAAAAGATCAAAAAACCATTGAATGTCGTTACTCAGGTACTAATGCAAATACAAACCTGATTATTATTTTTGCTTTTATAATTCTATAAATTCAAAAACTGATACGATTTTGATATGTCAGGAATTAGTGAACATACTCAATATCTTGTTTCTCAGTTAAAGGCTTATTAATCATTAACTATAAAATATCGAAGTGTCTGATTATTAAACATTACTTTATGTTGATCAAAAAAGTATCTTTTAAGGGATTGGTACCATATATTCAACAGAATACTAGACTGAATAATATAAGTTGAAATTTAGGTGGTGTTTTGTCAAATATGTCAACAAACTAAATAGTTTGCAATGGACACCAAATTATCAAAACGCTCGAGGACTAAAACAAATATGTTTTCTCCTGTTTAATCCTGTTTAATGGAACTTGGTTGCAAACTGGTATTGCTGACTCATGAAGGTAATAAACAACAGTATGCCTTTTCTATCTTAAAAAAAAAACAGTTACAAGAACTTTTCCTGCAGACAGATGGGTTTTGGCTTTTCGAGATGGAGCTTCTCCAGGTTATCTCCACTCCATGCTTGCTTGTTTATATTCTGGACACCCATGTCTCATCATAAATGACAATGTGACTTAAAAAGCGAGAGAACGCCGCTTTCATAGTGACTAGATGTGACATGGTTTGTGAGCAATTGTCTGAAGACACAATCGACTAGATTGTTCGATAATGACATGAAGAAACTTTCTCTTCGCTGGGAAAAATTTGTACATAAAAGTACATACTTCTTTTAAATAAATTCTGGTTTATATTTGATTCGGCCACATAATTTAAAATATAACTTTGTACGGTTCTATAAAAGCTAAGACAAATGCTTCGTATAAAGTGCTTTATCATACGTTTGACCAATTCTTCAAAGAGTGTGTAGTTTTAGTAATGCGTGGATCTAAATCATACAAATAGCTATGTAAGTTTAGCTAGAACAAAAGAACATTTTCAAGGATTATATAAAAAATATAAATTAATAAAGCATTAATATTTCTTTATCAGAAATGATAAGCAATCAATATGTAACCCAAAAATCTTTGGAATTATATAAACTTTTGTATCAAATTGTTTATAGTGTTACTGATTATCATAATTTATTAGATTCCCCAATAACTTCAATACAATGGTAGTCAGATAAACCTTTATTTCAACTCGCCTCTAAACACAATAGTTCGAACATAACAGGTGAGGCAAAAGTCTCGCTACCATTTTGATTGAGCGCCATCTTGGTTCTGTGACGTTTAGCTCAATTTCGCTTTAACAATTGTATTGTATAGACGTCCAAATTTTATTATGGATAAATAAACGCCACAAGAACGAGCAGAAATAGTGACAATATTATTTGAAAATAATCGTTCCATTATTGCCATTCAGTGGAAATTGCGTCAAAAATCCTAATCGTTTAGTGCCTCACGAAACCACAATTTATCGTTTACATGCGAATTTTCGACAGCAGACAGGCCTCGTTCTGGAAGACAACAGACGTCTCGCAACGCTGAAAATGTGGCTCTGGTGCGCGATAGTGTTGCAGAGTTTCCAGAAACATCAATTCGGAGACGTGGTTCCCAGTTACAAATTTCTGTACGCAGTTTAAGGCGAATTTTGAAAACTGATTTGAAAATGTTCTCGTACAAAATTCAATTAGCCCAAAAATTGCTACCGAGAGATCATGGCCAACGAATTGAGTACAGTAATGCAATCCTAAAGCTGTCAGGTGAAATTGAAGATTTTTCGTCTAAATTGATAATGAGCGATGAAGCCCATTTTCTTCTCAGTGACCACGTCAATAAACAGAACAGTCGGTTTTGGGGAACACACAATTCTCAATTAACTAATGAAACATCATTGCATCCACTAAAAACAACTGTATGGTGTAATATTCATGCTGGAAACATAATTGGTCCCTATTTTTTTGAAAATGACCAAGGTGTTGGAGTGTTAATGCTGAATGGTACCAAGACATGATTCAAAATTTTCTTGTGCCTGAAATGGAAGAGCAAGGACTAGAGGACATGTGGTTTCAGAAGATGGGGCACAGCACACACAGCTCGTTCAATGACGTTTTTACATGAAGACTAATTTCGCGAGGTGGCGATTTAGCATGGTCAGCCAGATCTCCGGATTTAACAGCAGCAGACTTTTTCTTATGGGGTTTTTTAAAATCAAAAGTTTATGTGAATAAGCCCCAAACGATTCAATATCTTAAAGACAGTATCCGTCACGAAATTGAAGAAATTCAGCCAGATATGTTGAAGGATGTCATGAAATATGCCCTAAAAAGAGCCGAAAGTTGCATAGCGAATCGCGGTCACCATTTAGCCGATATAATTTTCCAATCATAACGAAAAAAACTTTTTTTTTGAAAACCAAACTTACCTATCTTTTCATTGAGCAATATATGCAATAAAAATGGTAGTGGGACTTTTGCCCCACCTTGTATATGCATATTCAATATTAAGTAGGTATATTTAATACTTCCTTACGCCAATTTACCAAATCTATCTAAAATTAGAGCATTTCGTATTTGCTTTGTTTTCTCAATTTTTACTTCTATTTATTTTACTTATTTGTTGTATATTTAGAATGTATTAATATTAATTTATTTATACTACTAATTATTTATGAACACAATGCTTCTATGTATCGTTCTTAAAAATTTTAGGATAATTTTTCGTTGTATATATATAATATTATAATTATGATTAAATAAAGAATAAAGTATACTTGACAAATAAAGTTTCACAACAAACTTTTTTTGCCTTTCAATTTAGTAATAGTTTCTTATATTACAGGTTTGAAATAGTATATAATATCTATCGCATGTTAAGTTAGCGTATAAACGGAGAACTTTAAAGGAAATTAATTAATTCTGATATGAATGGAATGTTGGTTTCAAATAGATCCTTGTGGACTACCAAGTTTCTCGAATTTATATAGTAAATATCATACAACTAGGATAAAAATTATGTATTGTGATATTTTAGGCTCAGATGTAATCTAAAATGTGATATTTAGTTTTAAAGCATATATTTCTTTTGTATAGTACTAAGAGTTGTAAAACAATAAAATAAATTACTTAACAATTTACTAGAAAACCATCATTAACTTTGGTATTTCTTATAAACTTATAAAAAACTTTATTCTCAGAATTTAGTTCAATATATCAGGTTTAATAAATATTTTACTAATTTAAGTAACTGTCATCTCGCTATATCATATGACTAGTGGTCTTGTTTTTATCAATTCATCTTTTAAATCATTATTAAATGAAGGGTAAACTGCCACTAAATTTCCTTTAATTATAATTATATCATCAACCTTTAGCAAATATAAACGGTTTAATAAATTGATTAATTATCTAGTCTGAACGTATGATTTAATATAATTATATTGTGATAGGCAATTATATCAATAAATTATTAGTTTAATATTAATTTTAATGTTATTTTATTGCAAGCATATTAATATTTTTTATTAGTATTTTAACTTTTTGTTTATTAAAAATAGCATATACTAAACTAATTTAACGAAATTATTATAATACCTAATTAATCAATTAATATAAATAATAATTAAAGGTTCTTATTGGTTAAAAAAATTAAGTGGAACATACTCTCACTTAATTTGATTTTTTATTTAAATGGAAAAAAACATTCTTGAATAAATGTTCTACATTCTTTATTACATAAGTTAATAATAATTTAACACTGCTTTTGCGAATATCACAAATAGGAAGATAAATAAAGCAAAGTGGCCCTCTTCCGCTCGAACGTATAAAAAAATCCTGATTCATGTCGCGTAACAAAAAGTTGGGAAACCATTAGGGTAGCTTATTGATCAAACGCTTATTTACATAGCCCAAGTTGTTTTTCATTTTTTTTTTTGGTCGAAATCGACGGCGTGATTTAAAAACTGCCTTCGCTGTCCGGTGCAACCCTCGCGCGTTTGATACCCACCCATTGTTAGTTAAAAGCGGCAGCGTAAAATACGGATCTGGGTTAATTCCCAATAAACTAAAAAAATTTAAAAAAATAGAGACACCCCGAACACAACAAAACAACGCGGTCCCAGTAATAAATTGCATCTGCATTCCAAAACTGCAATTTTCACGAAATTATCGTTTTGAAGTATTCACATTTTATTACCTACGATTAAATACAAAGCCCCGTGTTTTGTATTAAAAACACGTACACACTCCGGGCGGGATAAAAAAAAATAAATATCGCCCCCGCAAAATGTAATAAAGGTAACACATGCTCGCCATGTTTCTCTCTCGTGGCGGTTTTCCGGAAAATGCGGATTATCGCGTACTTAGTCGCCGTTGGTACAAACGAAAATCGATAGGTTGTTGACACGTTTACCTGGAAAACAAAGACGATAAACTGGCTCATAATGAGGATGAAAAATAAAACGATTGTCTGGTGTTTCCGCCTACGTATACACGTCTCTCCTACTTTCGTATTCTAACGCGAACTAGTCTAAAGCTGGGCTAGCTCTCTATATCGATCGAAATTCATGTCGCCGTGTTTAAATTCTACGACTTTATTACTTTATTTTAGTGCTGTCTGCTATGAAGAGTACACATAAAGAAATGGAAAAATCAATCTCACTGTGCAAACATTTAAAATATAACGATATTCAATTATTATATACGCTGGTTCGTTTATAAAAATTATTGATTTTGTGAATTTACAAAAATTTCCAATTACATATTTTTTTTATATATACATGTTGGCTTAACTGTATAAAATATTACAATCAAATAACAATCAGATAAAAAAATAGTAATAATATGTAGTCATTGTAATTTTTAATGGATTATTTCTTTCTTTTAAATGTTGCATAATTGCCATTATAAATTCAACAGAATACACAGATATGCATTATACCGGGTGTGGCACTTAAGACGCCTCGGACCATAGCTCCCTTACGATAAAAGCTATCGAAAAAAATCTAAGAGCAAAGTGGTGCATAATTACCGTCGCTATGTTTCAAAAATATTTCTAATCATCAGTGACGTGCCGTGCTCCAGTGGCGTACCAAACTTATGTTTTTTTAAATGGAATGCCCTTTTTTATTGCAAATTTGGAAAGTGCTCGGAGAGTACTTATTTTTTTATCTAACATGTTATACCCTTCACTTTAGCGGTCTCGCTGTTATAACCCCTTCTTTCAAAATTGCGCCCCATTTTTGAGATTTTTTTGTAGAGAAACTAATTGACGCCGGCGCCTAAATTTTGAATTGAGGTACAGGTTAAGACCTCCTATACCTTCACATAATTTTTTTTCGGGTAATTTATGGAAAAAAATAATTTTTCATTGATCTTCGCATGTTGTCATTTTTTTCGAAAATTTCAAATGGCATCCCCCTAAAAAAATTACGGCGTTGTACAGCTAAAACTCTAAATTTTTCATTGGTACAAAAAAAATTACACATTGCATAACAAAATTTCGGAGAAAAAAGGAATTTCATCGCAAATGTCGGGAAACGTTTTCCGTTCCCAAGTGTGCCATGAGAAAACAAAAGATTGGTAATTGTCAAAGTAAATTATTAGACGCCAGTAGCAACCATAAGTCATTTTTGATAAACGTTCTAAAAATGTTCCGAACTCAAGAGGAAATGGTTGACATGATATTTATTCTTGGAGAATGTAACAAGAATTGTTTCTTGGCGTCACGAGTGTACGCTGCGAGATATCCGCACAGGGCACATCCAAATGACCGTGCATTTCAAAAAGTGTTGGAGAGATTTACTACTACGGGAAGTGTAAAACGGCCAAGGAGAGTTAGAAAGAAGACAGTTTTTACCGAAAATAATGAACTGCAGATTCTGGAGGCAGTTATTGATTCACGATATTTCAACGCGATCCGTACATCGTGTTCTTCAATAGTATAAAATCCGTCCATTTAAGATTCAACTGCACCAAGAATTGCAACCTCAAGATTTTCATGCGAGGCAAGATTTCTGCATGTGGGCTATCAACAAAATTGAGCAGGAGGAATCATTTCTTATGCGCGTATTATTTTCTGATGAAGCGACGTACCATAAAAATGGACATGTCAATCGCCACAACTACCATTATTACGCCGATGAAAACCCACACGCCATGCGAATGATAAACCACCAGCAAAGATGGTCGCTGAATGTTTGGGGAGGCATACTTGGAGAACACCTTTTGGGTCCTTATTTCATCGGGGGCACCTGAACGGCAACAGTTATTTGAGGTTCCTTCGCGACGACTTGGATGATCTCTTGGAAAATGTCCCTCTAGCCGCTCTACGACAGATAGTTTTCCAGCACGATGGGGCTCCTGCACATAATAGCCGTGTCGTTCGGGAATTTCTCGATGAAACGTTTCCGGACTCCTGGATTGGTCGTGGGGGTCCTGTGAGGTGGCCGCCAAGATCACCAGACCCCACTCCCCTTGACTTCTTCCTTTGGGGCCATATCAAAGACGAGGTTTACAGGACGGTACCAACTACTGTCGAGGATATGAGGGAGAGAATCCGCGGCGCTTTCCGCGGTATATCACCAGAAGTCCTTAGGGCAGTGTCTAGAGCTCTAGAGCCTGTGAGTCCAAGTTGCGGTTATGCCTCCAGCAGGAAGGTCGTCATTTCGAACATTTAGTTTAAGTTGTTAATTTTTTTTTATCTGCCTTTTTCATATCATGTTGAATAAATAGGTACATACTATTATTATCTACCAGAAACAAGGGTTAGAGTGGAAGATCATCGCAGCTGCATGAACTCTGCCCAGCTTCATCCATTCAAAATTTTTATATGTTTTATATAATATTTTTGTATTTTCTTATGTATTCTGTTGGAAAGGAAGCTAAAATCTAATAAAGATAAAGATATGTTGACCGTATTTGTGTTTTTGTTTTCTAATGGCACACTTGGGAACGGAAAACGTTTCCCGACATTTGCGATGAAATTCCTTTTTTCTCCGAAATTTTGTTATGCAATGTGTATTTTTTTTGTTTACCAATGAAAAATTTAGAATTTTAGCTGTACAACGCCGTATTTTTTTTTAGGGAGGTGCAATTTGAAATTTTCGAAAAAAATGACAACATGCGAAGATCAATCAAAAATTATGTTTTCCATAAATTAACCGAAAAAAAATTATGTGAAGGTATACGAGGTCTTAACCTGTACCTCAATTCAAAATTTAGGCGCCGGCGTCAATTAGTTTCTCTACAAAAAAATCTCAAAAATGGGGCGCAATTTTGAAAGAAGGGGTTATAGCAGCGAAACCGCTAAAGTGAAGGGTATAACATGTTAAATAAAAAAAATAAGTACGCTCCGAGCACTTTCTAAATTTGCAATAAAAAATAGGGCATTCCATTTAAAAAAAACATAAGTTTGGTACGCCACTGGAGTACGGCACGCTACTGATGATTAGATATATTTTTGAAACATAGCGACGATAATTATGCACCACTTTGCTCTTAGATTTTTTCGATAGCTTTTATCGTAAGGGAGCTATGGTCTGAGGCGTCTTAAGTGCCACACCCGGTATATTAAATTTACTACTAATATGAAAAAGGAGTTTAGAAATTATTATTTACATTAACGTAAGGTATAATGTTTAACATATAACCTATGACTGACGATAAACTAAAAACGTAGTGTTTATTTCATTTCATATAAATCATGAATTATTTGGTTTAATTTGTGAAATGAAAAATACATAAATACATCAAAACAAAATTGTAAACATTGTGCTTTATTTATGCGTGTAATATTTCTAGTGCAATTATCAAATAATACTCTAGTAAAAATTTTATTAGGCCTGGTGTCCATATTTAATCTTATCTAATGTTGTGTGGTTAATTGCCATACAACGTGTCCCAAAAAAGGTTTATACTTAGTGGACTAATAAAAAAGAAAATTATCAAAAATAACTATACAATTTGGGAATTTATTTCTCAAAAACAATATCGTCAAAATGTAAACCTTCGATGTCGCACTCATTTATTCGAACACTAAAAGTTCTGAAACATAACTACACAGTTGAGATTCACATTTACTGTTGAATACTGCAACATGTTATGCCACACAGTGGCTTCATCAGGCAGATGAATACTGTGTGGCGAAACATGTTGCAGTGTACAACAATAAATATGAAAACCTTTTAACTGTTTAGTTTTATTTCAATTTTATAGAGTTTCTTAATGTATCCGCCTAGTGAATTCAATAACTAAAAGTTCTTATGACTCGGCGGGTAGATTCTATGATGGTTGCCATTTCGTGATGGAAAAAGTCCATAGGAATTAAAACTATCCACGTTAAGAACGATAGAGTTCTTGTTGATCTTGGTCGACAAGTCTTCACCCAAAAAACACCCCATAGAGACTAAATTCCCAACAGGGAATTGACATAACCCCCGTGCCCCTCGAATACGTTGTATTTACGCAGGAAGCTAAAGAAATATAAAGTTTCTTTTGGGACACCCTGCATAACTTTTAATAATAGTGTTCAACGCAAATCACCACCATATTCTTTATGCCTTGAATTCAACACTACATCTTTGTATATGTATCATGAATAGATAAGTTTAACTAAAGCGAAGGAACTTGCGCATCTAAAATTTAAAAGTACTGGTTACAGATCTCACTGAAATTTGTTTAATAGTTTGAGAAAACAATTTTCTGATCTTTATGATTAATTACATAAGAATAACATTAATAGTAACATGAACGTAATAGTAATAATTAAGAATTGTTTTAGAACTTGTAAAGCTTATCCCAAGAAAATAAATAAAAGTGAAGAGATAAGTTACACATCTGCCTATAGTATGGATTTGTTTTCCCAACATTTTGAACGGCATATAACCAGTAATGTAATACATTGCTCAATTTTGACTCTGGTGCTTCTATAGATCTTGGCAAAATTAATGTTACTATTGAAGAAGTTTATATCTTTATCTTTGTTACTAGAGCCTTCTGTAGGTCCAGGGGGTATCCCTACATACTTCTTATAAAAAATTATGTAAACTTTGTATATTCCTATAATCTATTTTTGCTTGTCCTTTGTTATCGGGAATTTTTCCAGTATACAATAATGAAATATATATGGTGCTAATATTTAAGAGTAGTTGTAGAGCAAATATTTAAAACTACGTTGGGTATCAATTTAACCCGTTCCCAAAATGTTAAATTAGCAGGTGTCTTAGAAATTAATCATGATTGCAGATAATTATCAATGATGAGCTAACGAATTTCACGCTTTGCCAATCATATTTATCAGAGAGATTAGATTTAATTCAATTTGGTTCCAATGTTACAACATGGCTATGTAGTTTTTTGCTTAATAGAACCTATCGTTTACAAATAGAAAAGTATCTATTGCGGACCGTTGTTATTTTTTATTGTTTTTATTGACATGAAAAATTGATGTCGGCCAAAAAATGGGATCAAGTCGTTAATACTTATTTAATCTTACTCCTTTTTACCTTTATACATAATTCATACATAAATATCTTAACATCCGTTTAATCCGTATGTCTCTTTCCATCTCTTTCTGTATTGTGTTAGCTATTTTGCTTCCATGTTTTTCTCGGCCTTCCTCTCTGGTTTCTCCGTTGTACTCTTGTTTCATATATCATTTTCGTATTTCAGTTTTCATTCGGTTTGTATGTCCAAGCCATCTCATCTGTCCCTTTACTAATCTTTCATTAACTGACTAGATGTTCTGTCTAATTTTCTCATTTTTTACATTGTCTAGTTTTGTCATATTTTCTATCTTCCTATTCTCCCTTTGGTTGCTTCATCATTCTCCAGATTTCACTGCTACGATGTATGTTACAGTCTGTTCCACAAGAGCGTTCGGGCTGCTTCTCATAAAAAAATACAAAATTGTTAAAAATTTTATTTGGATCCATTAATACATTCTATAAACTAAAATGCGTTTACTTAGTAAATTGGTCAATCTCCTTTGTAATCGAGTATGGCCTGGCAGCGTCGGGGCATGCTTTCCATGAGATTTTCAGCCATTATCTGAGAAAGAGATCTTCAGATTTCCCGTATATGACGAACGAGCTGCTTTAAATTAAAAACCTTCTTTTCTCTAAGTTTGACCTTCATGACTGCCCACACGTTTTCAATGGGATTTGCATTAGGCGATTGAGAAGGCCAATCCATTGTAGTGATGCCATTTTCATGTTTCCACTCCGTACATGCACGACTTCGGTGTTTTGGGTCGTTGTTCTCTTGTAGCAACCAGGAACTATTATCTAAGCCAAACCATCTTTGAGCAGACTTCATTAAATACTTATGATAAATCATATTCATTTTCTGTGCATTCAGATTGTCTGTGAAGAGATGTAAAGTACCAAATCCCTGTGTACAGAAGCATCCCCACACTTGTACTTTCACTGGGTGTGTTACTGTACGTTGAACAACGGGATTGTGACTAGTCGACCACGCATACCTTCTGGTACTCCAGGCCCAAAAGGATGATTCTTCAGTAAAGATTACATTAGAAAAATCACGATCAATATTAGCCTTTGCCCACTCCAATCGTTTTTAGACGTGCTTTTCGCTCAAAAAAGGTTTTAACGTTGTGGGCCGCTATCCGTATTCGGATTCAAGCAATCGTCGTCTAATAATATTAAGGCTCACTTCTATACCCTTTTACAATAAGAGATTTTGCGCTGGCCGTAACGAAAACCCAGGATTCTTTTCAAATGTCTTGATGATAGCTTTGTCATCCTTCTTCGTCGTTGAGCGCCGGATGCCACGTTCCGGCAGGTCGTCAACACTTTTTGTTTCATTGTAACGTTTCACCCACTTCCTAACGAACCCCTCTGACTTTTTAATGTAGCGACCGGCAGCTGCATACGACATTTTCGGTCCTTTCAGATGTGTGCAAAGAAACACTGCTTCAAAACGACTTGCATACGCAGCACTCATTGTATTTATTCTGCTGTGTTACAGACAAAAAAAGTCACACTACCGATATAACCTCAAAGCATTCTTCTCAACTGTTCAGAGAATTGGTAAAACCTAACTTAACATCTGTGCGCCACCTATTAATACAATGCGGAACCGTACGCTGTTGTGGAACAGACGTAGATCTTATCACTTTTTTTACTATTTCTGTTTTTATTTCCTTCTTAAAAAAACGTATGTTTCATCATGTTGTATAGTTTCCCAGTTTTTCCTACTTTGTCTTCTATTTCTTTGTCTAGCTTGCCATTGCTTTAGATTATTGTCCCCAGGTATTTACATCGTTCTACTCGTTCTATTGTTGTTCCTCCTATCGTACTATTGTGGGTTTTATGCCCCTTTGTTACTATCATTGATTTGGTCTTTTGTACGTTTATCTTCATATGTATGTTTGCAAGTTACCAGTTTAGTATTTGCATATTTTGGTGTAAGTCTTTTTCGGTTTCTGCTACTAGGACCATATTATCTGCGGATAGTAGTTCTGTTATTGCCGTCCATCTCATCTTCCAAAATCCCAATTCCAGTGTTTTCATCTCTTTTTTTGCATCCTTTATTGCAGAATCTAATAGTAGTGTGGAAAGGAGGATGCTTAGGACACACCCTTGATTAACTCCTATTATTGTTGTGAACTATTTTGATTCCTCGTTATTGGTTGATGTTATTGTTATTTCCATACATGGCTTGGATTATAATGATTATTTTCTTTTCTATTCACCTATCTTATAAAGTTTTCCGTATGTCTTCTCTCTATATTCTGTCGAATGCTTTTACTAGATCCACAAAACATACATGTGCCTATCTTTTCTTCTTTATTATTTTTTCACTTACTTGTTTCTTTCAGTATGAAAGTTAAATCTTGGGTGCTTCTTGGGTGCTTGACCTTCTATCTTTTCTTGACGTTTGTAACACATGATAACCATGTCTTATTGCAAATAAAGTAATTAATTAATTATTGTATTTTCTACCTTGTCTCAGATCCTTTTTTCAACTTTTCTTGCCATTACTTTACCTGTTATGCTTGTTAATTTAATATTTCTCTATAATTACTCTTGTTTCCTTTTTTTATATGGGTAGAATTATTCCTATTTTCCACTCTTTAAGTATCTTTCTCTTTTAATATTTCAATCATTAATTCTGTTAGTTTTTTAACTTTTTGATGGCTGCTTTTGTCTCTTCTTGCGTAATTCCTTCATTTTTGTCCATATCGCTGTCCATTTGGTTGTCCTTCTTCCTTCTTTTGGTCTATGATTCTGTACTCATCAGCTCCTCAAATTATTGTTTCCATCTTTGCATTATTTTGTCCTCATTTATCACTTTTTTCCGTAATATGTTCTTTCTTTTGTTTTAATTGTTTTAATGTTTCGTAGAATAATTTCTGATTATCCCGATAATTTTCGCTCATCGTCATACCGAATTCCTTGATTGAATTTTGTTTGAACTTCTATAGTGAATACTTTTGATGTGAATTATCTTAAAAACTTAACTTTAATTTGACTTCATAAAAAACACTATATATCAATGGTATACGGAATTCAATCGTTGCAGTAGTTCGAAAGGTTTTTATATAACTTATTGTAAGTGATCCTTGGGCATTAGTAGGACTAGCATACATTCAATATTGCATGAACATTTTGCTATCAAAAAATTATTCGCGCTGGATCCCACATAATGTAATAATCGCTCAAATAAAGTTCGTGTCAAAATTGGTCAAAAGAAATGTCCAAGAAATATGATTGCAGTGCTTCACTCCACGTCTAAAATATCATATCAGGTAAAAGTTATTCGGGCACGAAGCAATTCGAAGCAAATGGTCGCCTGTTTCTTCGAAAAAGCCGGGCATATGACAACTGTACCATTATTGCAATGTTGAAAGATCAATTCCGAATGGTATACAACCATTTGTTTGTCTTCGAAATAAAAAGAAAACCAATCGTAATAATTCTCCACCAGGACAATGCGATTCCTCACATATCGGCTCAATTTTTGATAACTGAAAATGTCGAATTGATAGGTTATCCACCACAGTTCTGATTTGGTACCCAATGCTTTCTTTTTATACCCGAAAATCAAAAATAACTTCAAGATCAACGATTTTCGATGCCTTCAAAATGCCTGTTTTGGAGGTACTTCAAATGGAGTGGAAAAATACTTCGAAATCTGGTTCAAGCGCATGCAAAACTATATTGATCTTCACGGAGAATACTTTGAATAACAACAAAGCTATGTACCATGATTAATTTTCTTTTGTTCTTTATATTTCCTCATACTTATTTGAGTTTCTGATTGGAACACTTGATCAAAGAAAAATCCTTTAAATGCAAAATGTTAAATTTAATTTATAAATAAGCATTTGGCCTACATTACAAATCGAAATAATAGACCCTAAAAGCCCGCAGTAGTGTATGTGAACAACGTATACTAGACGAAACTATTTTTTGTACAAGGAAATGGTATACGACAAGATATATAATATCTAAACAATTATTTGTAATTTATCTGTTGTATTTTATACACCTATGTCTGTTGGTATTTTTGAGTTACGTGAAGTGACTTAATTGTAATATTATAAAATAGAAAAGGATATCTAACTAATATTGTACACCTTAAATAAGCATAAGCTCTAAATATGCCCATGTTTTTAAAATCACACTAATTGTATAAAAGCAGGAACTGTACTATCTGAATAGTTTATAAACGTTTTGGGACATCATCAAAATCAATCCAAATTTTTAAATATTAATACATTTTATCTAGTCATTATTTGAATCAGAAATTAGAACTACCAATACCGAGAAGTTTGTATATTGATGAGAATAGACAAGTCGTCCAAAATATAAACGTTATCACTGCACTTTTCGAACGATAGTTTTCATACCAAATATGTAAGACATTTAATACCATTCCAAGTGATCTTAAAGTTTTAAAGACTAAGAAATTTGGTTAACAATTCAGATTACTTAAATTCAATATTTTAACTTGTGGCTGATAGCGACATAATCATACTGCACGTGAGCATTGAACTACAATCAAACTTTTAGTAGCATTTAGTGTTTAGTTTCAAGTTTAGTCTTAATTACCTATATGTGAATTAATTCATTAAGGTTGGAATGGAAGAACAGTTGAGCAAAGTGCTCAAAACTGAATCCCGTCTTATGGTTTGGAAGTCATGTAATATATTTATATTCTCTTTGTTTTATATATAAAGTTTATTATTATATTATTATTATATGACGCGATAAAAAAAACTCGTGGATTTTAGAAAACCGACTGAAAAATAACTGAAACAAATGAATACACGCGGAATGGTGAATATAGGCAATATATCTATGCCTAATTATAGATTTGTGATCCCTCTAATTACGTGTGTTCGACAAACGAACGTCCCAACACCATTATTAGATGAATTTAATTAATCTAGAAAATCGAAAGATATGGCCAAAGTAAAAGCAACAAAGAAAAAAAAATTGATATCGAACCAGAATTCAGGCTGTAGAAGGTATCAGAACATAGGAATATTTAAGGTTATATCGAGTATTTTTTAAAGCGTATCGCTTATCCAGATGAGTGTAACAGCTGGGAGTCAGAGGCACACCTTAAGTGTTCAGAATTGATAGCTGCGTATGAAACTAGCAGCAAAGTGAACAACATTCAGAAGAACAAAAATATTAAAAACGGAAACACCTTACGGATAATAGACATCATCATGGTACAAAAGAGGATACATTTCAAAGGGTGAAATCAGATTAATTTAGTCCCCGCTGGGCAGGCCAATGTCCGATGCCCACAAACATAAAAACATGGCGGAAGGACACGTTATTACAGCCAAACATTACTACTACTACTGCAATGCCGACCGACCTGAATTAATAATTATTTACCTTATAAATAAAACTACACAAAAAATAATTAATATGTTTACTTTAAGAGAGTATTCATCGTATTACAGATGTTTGCATATTATGTTATAATCAACTATCCTATTAAGGCCATCCACCTACTCCCATATGGCCTGAATATGGCTTGATTAACCTTCATGCTGAGCCAATATTATGCAACTCCGTAACTAATATTATCTTACAATTCTGAATTAATTGATGCAACGAAAAATATACATACGGCGGAATATTTGCAAAATTTAGCTGTAGTTGGAAATATTTATCATGTGTTTGAAAAATATTATTTATTTCATATGTTTTAAACATGTTCACCCTAGTCAACAAATTTTCTGGAGTAATCTGTAGATGCAATATTGATGACACTGTCTGTAGTTTTAAAATCAGCACGGATTTAATATTTACCTAAATTACAGGATTATAGTATAAAACCTAATGTGTATTATGACTAGGTTACCGTATGTGGAAATTTATAAGTGGATTTTAATTAAACCTTTGTCATCATTAGCAGCCCGCTTAATCCCTACATATTTAACCTTAATACTTCTTACCACCTTTATAGGAAGGCATTAGCGATAAAATGATAGTGTAGATATTGATTTATTTGTGTAAGAGGGATCGGAAAGTAATGTCATTCTTTGGCATTCAATTTAAATGCATAAGTTTTTAATCAATGATGTAATTATTTTTACCATCAAAAACATATTGCTATTTAGTATTAAAATAAAAGTAAAATTAGCCAACACCGAAAGGTAAAAGGTATTTAGATTAAATTTAAAAAAAAGTTTTTATACAAAAGTACCCTTTTGGACATGATCCAATTTTTTTTTTGCCACTTAGAAAATTATGCAGCGACTAGAGTAAATGCAAAATCCAAAAGCGCAATATCAGTGAATATGATTGGTTAAGCAATATCTTCAACCCAAATTCATTATTTTTTCAGGGTTAGTCGGGCACAGTGCGAACTGGCATTATCGAGTTGCAGAAAAATGAATGATCTATTAACAATGGCTACCTATTTTTTTATTAGATTGTTTCACTCGATTCAATTGTTCATAGGAAAGGCTTTTACAGTTTGACCAGTTTTTAACACTTCAAATTGACCAACCTCGCGAATACTCTACGAAACACCCAAAAATGCCTTTTTGTAATATAAACCTAGCTTGATATACTTCGTTCAGAGAGACACTGCTTTTTAATCAGTAACTAAGCGATCTAAAACTACTTCTCAATTGTGCTAATGAAGTTGCATGTGGTGGATAGCTTTGTTTTTTTCAAGCAGATTATGCGGGACCTAAATACCTTCCTACTCCCCCAATCTGTTGCATATGTTCTTGAATGGTCGAACAAGATTGCTTAAGAGTGTTTGAGTGTTTCGCCCTTAACACGTCATTGTCTAAAGTTGTTGTTCTTCCTCATCGATGCGAGTCTTTAGCATGATTTGAAGTACACAATGAGCTGCTAAATAACAAGTGAATATCAACATGCGCAAAAATGGCATTACTTTCCGGTCCTATTCACCTATTCATTAATATACACATTTTCAGCATACCAAAAATAAATGTTTAGAATTTACAATGGCAACAATAATTTAGAAAACAATTGAACCTATAAGGACCTAAATTAAGGACTATTAACATATGAAACAACTCTAACGAGAATTAAGTGGATAATTTCGCAATATCGCTGATTTTGTATACTCGATAACAATATCAGTCAACACGCCATTGCAACTTTTATGATTGTCAGCTTCCGGCGCGAGGGAAGTTGTTGACAAACATATTGATTTTGTTTGCCGATGTTTGCGCGTTGCGTAACACGAGTGTAATCAGAGCCCCTGTGCCGTTCACGAGGCGATAAAGTCCCTTAATTAAACCTCGACGCGTTTGGGGTGCGGCGCCCCTTTCGCATCTTACATCCAAGTGACGGCGGGGGTGGACTCGGCCAACCCCGTTACGCTCAGATTGCCACCGATCCGCATAATATGCTATTCACACACGAATTGGTCGCGGTATAAATAACGTCCCACCTTTGCGGTTGCACCACCGCACGGTTGGTAGTATCCGTTCGCGTCCCATTTAACAGGAACATCCGCGGGCCCACAATATTAATCCTCCTACCTAGAAGGGTATTATAACTCTTGCGGTGATGCGTGGATCAAGAAGATACATAAAGGCCATTTGAGTAATTCTGCTTTGATAATATCCAACTACAACTATATACATATACAGGGTATCCCAAGTTTATATTCAGTGAACAAATTTAAAAAAAAAGTAAGCCATCTATCAAAATGGTTCCTATTACTTATTAACTATACAATTGGGGAATTTTAAAAATAATATCGTCCAAATGCAAACCTTGATAGTAACTCATTTATTCGAACACTAAAATTTCTTATAACGACTCGGCAGGTAGACGTGACTGCTGCTATTTCATGATGGATACTTTCTTTGAAATGCGCCAGAGAACTTAGGCACTTGATGTAAATTTTAGATTTAAGAAAACCCACTGAAAATAAAGGTTAAATCAGGACTGCGAACATTTTGGGGTTTTCGTATACCAATTAAATTTTATAGGAAGTGCCTTAGGGCTTTCTGCATAATACCATGTGATGACGATCTAGGCACATTTAAAGCACTTGCGCACTTCCGATTTGAAGGGTTTGAATCTACAAGAACAGAGGGGATAACACTATCCACGTTCTTAATGATCTTGATCGACCCGTTTTTGGGCTTACAAACCTATTCAACCATGTTTGAATAATAGATATGCTTGACGCCTCATTTAAGTGGTGAAAATCTCTGCTGCAGTCACCAAATAACAATTTTTGGAACACTCTCGCACGAACAACGCACGGTCTACTTCCGGGAAACGCTTTATATCGACTTAATTCCCGAAAGCCCAACTACCGCAGGGGCCTTGGAAATATAAACTTTCTTTTGGGACACTCGTATTATATGTTATTCCGGTGAGTATGTATCTACAAAATTGGGTGACCGGTACTATTCACCATTGGGATACAATTAATGGTGCTTTAGAGTGATGGAGAGATACTTTAAAGTAACAAACTCATTTACATACACACACAAATACACAAATGGCACATAGAGGAAGGTCCAGGTGGTCGATAGCCAAAAACACTACTACTACTACTATTAGATTCCTTCTGTTGTATTATTGATTAAAGTTTCAGGTCCAATGGTCCAGGACAAACGGTACATATTACCTTTTTTTTTTTTTTTAATAACATAGTTATAATCAAATACCGGTGTGAGTAATTGATGGTGTACGCAATCGGCGTCCCGGCAAAATTAAACATTTCCTCAGGGACGCCCGCATTATCCCGGAAAATTAAAAACGCGTCCCGGTCATTTGTTCTCCAGACGCCGGGGTAATTCCGCGGAAAACGCTCGTTATCCTGGCGCCCAGCACTCGTTTTCATCCCCCTCATCGTGGCGCTGCACTTGACAAGTCGATAAATATGGAAATTTCAAGAGCGAAACGCTAACACGCGCAAAAAATCCATTTGGTCATGACGCACGCGAAATAAGCAGGAGGCCGCGGCTCGCCCCGACATTTGCATGACAATAAATCCGCCGATGCGATAAAACTGTCCCTACCAATATGATATTAATAATAATTGACGCAATGCCTTTTTGGCCACAACAATTCAGAAGTCAAGACCAAATTATAATTTTTGTATCGAAAAAATTATACTATATATGAAAGGTTTCTTTTAAGAGTACTCTTCTATACCTGTGTGGAACGAAAGCATCAAGATTGTATTATAAAATATATTAAAATTTTACTCTCATTTCTAGTAGTCTGTATATTCTAAAGTTTTCTCTACTATATGTTGTGTTTTTTTTTCTATTTTTCAATAAAGATATAAATATTTTTCTATTAGATAAATTCATTTTTGATCATGGCAACATAGCAATTATAAATAGTCTCAGTATTTACAGATCTTTTATCAAAAACTAAAATTTAAAATTCATCCTTAAATCTTAAAGCAGAGATCAACAAGAGGGCATGTTACTTTAGAATTATAACTTATAAGAATCAAGATATTCCTTCAAAAAGAGCTGTCTACGTCTGTAAGATGATATATCGCCCTCTTAATAACTCGGCGGTGATTGTGGAATAGGATCCATAATCACCGCCCCTCCGTCATAAAAAACCTGGTGTGCAATATGTCATCCAGCATACCAACATAAAATTGCGTAGAACTATTTATACAAAATTTTGAAAAGTGTGAAGTTACTCAGAATTTTTAAAATAATTAACATCTTTTCAGACAATAATCATTTTTCAATCATAACAAGATTTATAAAGAAAAGAAGGCTTGTCAATATACAACTTTGGTTCTGATATGTCGATGACATACATGTAGCATGTAGCTTCAAAACTACAGATTGATAACTACAACAGTTTTCTTGATAAAATAAACACCATTCATAAAATTCACGCTTGAAAAAAATGACAACCAAAATACAAAATTTTTAGAATCTTCATAGTGATGGCGAACAGTGAATAACGTTCTCTGTCCAAAAGCGATTTAAATAGAACTATTCTCGAAATCATAGGAAATGAAGTAGGTACCAGTAACTGATTGTATCAAAATCTGATATATCTACATGTGTCATCGGTGCTACTGATTACCATTCTAAGTACATTAAACATAAAGATACATTTGGTGTTATGGCGTGTTATCGCTGCGAAAAGCAGGGCATCCAAAGGATCCGCCTTCAACTGGTGCTAGAAATGAGGAGGTTACTACACGAACTGAAATTGCAAGTAAATACACTAAATGAAAAAGTGGTGGAATTAAATAATTCAACGATCGAAAATGATAAACAAATTAAAATAAAGCCAATGTAAATCAAAATTAGTGCTTTCACAAACTGTATCTACCCTAGCAAATAAAAATCTCCAAATAAAGTAGAAACATAAGCTGCGAAAATAAATCAGATAGTGTTCCTGATGCAAATAGAGTAGCATACAATGTAATTACATCTTCGTGCTCAGGGAATTCTGCACATTTAATTCCCTCTACTAGCATTTCGGATGGACCAAATCAGTCGCCAGTGCTGAGTCTACAGCTGAATAACATGCGGATGAGATCAAGTTAGTGGAAAAAGAGCTAAACGGAATAGGATTCCAATTCTGTGCGCTAAAATGGCATCCAAAGAACGCCAAGAATATTCATCTTTAAAAATAAGTGTGTTAAAATCTGACTCATTAATTCTTAAAAACCCTAACACTTGGCCCGAAGGGGTATATGTTAATCCTTTTTTATACCATCTTCAGAAGAACAACCAACTGTTAATAATAACAAAGTATGTGACACATTTATCCACCACTTTCTGTTTCTAAAAATTCAGTCACTTAAGACTAAAATGCGCCCACTACAAACCCTGTTAAGTACAAGTGAAACTTCAATTACGGCGCTCTGTGTAACGGAACATTGCCTCACAAGATAGTGATGTTTTCGTATTCAAAATTATAACTTAGCTTTAATTTTCACTAGACATCTACCGTATGGAGGTTCACTTAAGCTCTAATAGAATAAATGTGAAATGTATCCCAAACCGCCGTTCTATAGAAGAAGTATTTGAATTATCATGTATACTAATAGATTCAAATTTCATCATTATCAATGTGCACCGACCTCCAAGTGGGAGCCTAGATATGTTTTTAACTAGTTTTAATGACTCACTAGCATCAACGGATTTAATGACTAACCATTAAACATTATCATAGAGGGAGATTTTAACTTAAATTTTAATAATAATGAATCAAGAGACACTATGGATGTATATAATTTCTTTGAAAGCTTTGGCCTGAAAGCATTTGTCAATTTCAATACTAGATATAACTATAAAATCGACAATACTTTCAGTAATATTAATACATTGAGAGTGACCCCTACATATATTGATCTGTCTTATCATGTAGCTTTGAATGTGCAATTACAAATTACAAATACCTACTAGTACAAAGAAGCCAACAATATTCATAGTCTTATAACACCAAATGGTAAATTTTATTTATTCCATCTCCTGTCAAGTACTTGTAAATAATAACTCTATCTTTAGATGATAGTTAGATTATTAGTGCGTATCCGTTGAAATCATATCGATCAAATATCTATCATCCTATTAAATATAGGCATCATCCTATTATAATTAGCGGATGAAGCGTACAAACAAAATAAATGTCCACGAAACAAAGCACTTAGAGACGAAATTAAAGAACGATACAGTAACGAAATTGATAACGAAGTATGCAAGTCAAACAATAATAGTCTCAGTTCATCAAAGAATAACCCAAAGGTAATGTGGGAAATAATAAATTCTTATTTTGCGAATAAATCAGGTATTTGCTCTGACATTATGCCATTTCACTAAGCATTTCTCGTCAGTATCTTTTAACCTCAGCAGCTCTTCTACTCAGCATAATATAACAAAAGTTAGCGACCTAATGTTAAATGAACAATAGAACACGTTTATACCTCATATTTTAAATTTAAAATTGTTTCTTGTGCTCAGGTGAGAGATTCCATTAAGAAACTAAAAAATAGCCAGTGTAGGGATATATATGAGTATACTGCAGATATAATTAAGGCGGTTAAAGAATCTGTACTAGAGGTTTTAACATCTGTTATTAATTTAGTAATTAAAGAAAGTATATATCCACCTTTCTTAAAAAAGGAAATAATAATACCGAAGTCCCCGGGCTGACTTCAACAATTACAGACCAATCTTAATCTTGCCCATTATATCAAAAATATTCGAAAACTTATTAAATTGCTAAATATTGGATTAAATTAATAATAATAATTTTAGATATTATCTAAAAGTCAACATGGTTTTAAATACAGTAAATCTACAACTACTCCCATTTTATTCTTCATAAATCAATGTTTTAATGCAGTTAATAGCAGCGAATTCTTACAAGCAACATTTCTGAGCTTACAAAAGGCCGTTAACAGTATTCAATTCAATTCAATTTAATTCTTTATTCACTAAAGTCACCATGTATAAAAATATAACAGTTATAAACAAAATATACAATTGGAGTGAATGTGAACGTCTGTATATTACAAAGTAGTCTTAGTCTATACATTAAAATTAAAATTGTTACAATTAATAATACATTAAAATACAAAGAATACATTTTAATACTAGTCACATTCGGGATAAAATTTAACTTAAAATAAATAAAGATCATTGGACATGTACAACACCTATTAAAAATATTAATATTTGATACAATTCAGCTGTTTAGAAAATCTGTGTACTTGTAGAAACAGTTTTCAATCAAATATTATTTAATTTTGTTTTTGTGATCGTTCATATAACGTTGTTTTATGTAAGATAACCCGTACGTCAGAGCCCTTCCTTGTATTGTAAGCATGTGTGCTAGTATTTTTTTTAAACTTTTGAGTATTACGGTAGGCATATATTGCACTTTTGTATATGTAGACACTTGGTACTGTTAGCGACTGTAATGCATGTGTGTAAAGTGTGAACAATTAAAGCGAAAGCCATCAAACGGTAGGAGAATAGCTTAATGTTGTACTAAGGGAGATTTTAGCTGGATATGCATGATACCAGAAAACTTAATTGTCTAGAAACTTTCATTATGAAGAATTTTAGATTCAAGCTATGGACTACAAAAAAGTTTCATAATAACGGTTTCTTAACAACTGTGTACAAGAGACCATAAGGAAATACTTTTTCATTTTTCAGGAAGTAAACATTTTAATATCCATCCGAAACGAGAGAAAAGAAAATTGAATTCCTAGAGATTTTTTGATACATGAAGTAAACAATTATAGATTTTAAATAATGTAATGATACAGTTTATTAGAAGCTATGAGCTATATTAGTAGACTGGCATTAACCTTAGAAATATGATTTAGTATAATTTTTTTTTTTTTAATATATGTTAGTTGTAACAGCCTGATGCATTTTTAATGTACTGATTATAAAACATTTCTTATTTTCAGTATTAATAAGTACCAAAACTAAAAATCTTTTTGTGCCATCATTTTTTGGAATTGTCATTACTTTTAATAAAAATACCATTAGCATCCAATAAATATGGTTTATTTGAAATGTTTACAAATAATGGGGTGATACAGCTTTTTAGAAACTATAAGCTAAATTAGTGAATTAACATATGATAAGAGGTTTCATTTTGATATTTAAAAAAACGAGTATATTTTAAGAAAAATCAATGGATATTTATTTCATTATAAAGACAACGATTGAAAACGATATCAGCCAAATGGCCGCCACAACTACGGTTGCAGCACCATATCCTTTTCATGAAATTTTCCAATTCGCACATTTGCGGCTGTATGTCCTCGATAACTTCACGAATTCCATCTATAAGGTCTTTAATCGATTGTGGAGCATTGGCATAGACCTTATCTTTCACGTGGCCCCAAAGAAAAAAGTCTAAAGGTGTTAAGTCACAAGATCTCGGGGGCCAAATCACGTCTTTGCAAAATTACACGGCCAGGAAACTTTTCTTCCAAAATTGCGATTATTTCGTTGCTTGGGTGGCACGTAGCGTCGTCTTGTCGAAAATAAACGTCGTCCACATTAATATCTTCCAATTACGGCCATAAAAAATCATTAATCATAGCTCGATAGTGCAATCCATTTACCGTAACAGTTGCACCAGCCTCATTTTTGAATAAGTAAGGTCCAACCACACCGCCAGTCCAAAAACCACACCAAACAGTGACATGTTGAGGATGGAAAGGCTTTTCAATAAGCATTCTTGTATTTCCCGAGCCCCAAATATGGCAATTCTGCTTATTCATGTAGCCTCCGAGGTTAAAATGGGCCTTACTGAAGATGATTTTTCGATGAAAATCCAGATCATTTTGATGCATTTCAAGGACCCAGTCAGCAAAGATACGATGTTGCTGGTGATCAACCGGCTTGAGTTCTTGTGTTAGCTGAACTTTAAAAGCCTTCAAACCTAAGTCTTTATGCAAAATACGGCGTAACACACGGTTTCGATACTTCACTTCACTAAGATGTCCCAACAGCTCAATTTTTTTTAACCAGTTTTACTATTGCTGGCCGAGAAGGTACTTCACGACGACACAAAAGTGCTTTAGTTTGGCGAACTGTGACTGCAAAATTTTCACCATTTCCTTAGTGAATTTTAACAATTTCAATGCGTTGTTGAAGCCTGTATCGTTGCATTTTTACTTAAATGTCAAAAGATGACAGCTGCAAATGTGGCAGCAAATCTTAGTACTGTTTTTTTAAGTAATAATAATTTTAAATACAAATAATAAAAATCCTATTAGGCCATTTTTTAATTAAAATTATTATTACTTTTACTAAAAAAAGAACAACAGTATAATAAATATGGTATTATTCTTAAATAATTATTGAACATTGATTGTATTCTTGGTAACCTGAAGTAATGACCGTGTAACGATAACAATCGATCAGGGAAGCGCGGATAATTCCCGGATTACAATTCGAAACGGTTTTGGGACTTTTTCCCCGCTCTTCCTCAATTTTTCCAACGGGGGGCGGATTAATATAATCGACTTTTATAAATGACACCCGCAGGAAGGTCAATTTTAGGATGAATTTATTGTGCGGGCGTGAGGCGGAAACTTCGCTGAAGGGAACGATAAATCAGGATGAAAATTAATCCCGTCTAAATGCCGAAAAATGGTATTCATACCTTGGAAAAAATTGATCTTTGCGCAGTTTATTGCTTCTAGTAGTTTGCACCAGAGATCAGAACTAATAAGCTGAAGCACAATTTATTATATACATTTACTTTAATATAAAACATTATATACATCAGTTACAAATTAAATTTTTTGCATTCATAATTCATCTCACTGTAATTATAACAATACAATATTGTAAATTAAACACATTAAATTATATATAAGTAAATTGTAGATTGTTCAATTTTATGTTTTCAATTCTAATCACGTATATTATTATTTAATGTTTATCTCTTTTTGAATATTTTTTTGGTACAGGAGAATTGTTCAAGAATAGAAGTACAATCTTCCTTTTTTGCAAAAGTGTTTAATGATTTCTGTATATGTAGTGCTGCGGTTATTTTAGACCTTCCGTTTGTAGTTTCTATCTTAGTTGTAATTTATTCTTACCTTGAGTTATAAATTCCATAGTAATGGTAGGAATTTGCAAAAAAGAAAAACAATTAGCTTGCCGACTACTAGTATGAATCATTTTGTAAGTATGATAAAAATATCTTACCATCAAACTATATATCGTAGTGATTTGTATATTAAAATTGTAAGTAAATAACTCAGATTTTTAAAAATATGTGTTTATTTTCAGTACAATTATTTCGCAAATTGTTTGCTTCTTCAAGTGAATGAACGTTTACAATTACCGTAGTGATGTTAGAACCTGTTAGAACCAATTCTATTTTATTTTGCCACTCTTAGACACATGTTCTGTAAATGGGTACTAATTATAACAAAAAATTATAACAAATTCATCGATACTATATATATAAATATTCTGTAGAAAGTTCTACAATAAAAAACTTTAATAAGAAAGCAGAAGTGGTTATATATATTTATTTGGAAAATTTAATTTCAATACGATAGAATGTATAAAATCTTAAAACACATTCTTAACATCGGCATTGAAACTAGCGTAATAATTACAATCTTTAGTATATATTAAAAGATTAAAATTTATGTGCTTAATTGAGGAAGATAATTTTTTATAATACAATCCTAAAATAGATTTTAAAACTTGGCAGTAGCTATTACAGTATTATTAATTGTTATCCATCATCATTATTATATAAATCACTAATATCTAAACTAAATTCAACCTTAACCGAAATCATCCTCGTTACTCAGGTATTGATTGCAGTTTCATAACCATTTATACCGAGTAAGTAAAATAATGATCTGGCAGTAATTTGACTCCCACATATTGACATCAAAATATTAATGTAATTCCCTTCATCGAGAAAACCGATTTCGGTAATTTCCTGTGCCGCGTGCGGAAATCGCAGGAAATTACCTTCGATAACACGAGACGATTTTCTAATCTGCATATATTTATAATCAAGGTGTGGGCGGAGGAATGCAGATGGGGATTGGCGCGGGAAGGTGGCTCGATATTAATTAACAAATAAAACATTCCACCTTACCCCGGCCGGGGTTTCACCGTAATCCAGATGCGAGTTTAATTCGCTTCTGTAAAATAATTTCGCTTCGGAATTAATTCGAGACGGATCCTTTAATTCTCCATTAATACCCGAGAAGTTTAATAAATTTTCAAGTGTCCGTAGGTTAGGCGAGCGGATGCCACCCACCGTTCGCTCCACCTCTAACCAACTAGCGGGGAAAATCCGTCGGAATGGAATCCTTTCCGGATTAAGAAAGCTCATTAAAAAGTCACCGAAAATGAAAGGTTGTAAGTAGAAATAATATTTCTGCGCAACGTTCCGATTTCTTTTAAATACTAATTAGGGTAAAACTCGAACAAATTCGGTCATCATTATAACTCATTAAAATCTGGTGAAATAAATTAACGGTATATTAAAGTTTTTCCACTTATACCTACTATGACAATTAATTAAATAGTAATTGTAATAATATTCATATAAACAGAACAAGATGATGTAAAAAGTAATAAAGCAACAAATAAATGTTACAGGTATCCTATCAGTATAGTAATTAGTATTAAAAGTGAAAATAGGAAGATCTTTTGCATATAAAGCTATTAATAATGGTAAACTTTTCCCTCAGATGTTCCTAGTTTGATAATGATAATGAATATAGCCACTGTAAAAATTATAAAATAGTGGTAAAACGAAGTCACCGTGTTTTAATTACAAATAAATTTTATTTCTAGGAATACATATGGAATCTAGAACTTTAAAGTGGGTGAGATTTGGGAATGGGAATTTGATGAATTATAGAGAATATTTTGGGGATGTCTAATTTTTGTTAGCACCCTAAGGGCTGCTCTTTCTTCAACTTAAAGGTTACGTAAAGTTTCAAAGGGTTATAGAAGTTGTTCTATAAGTCGGTGAAAGTGAAGTAGGAATTGAAATTTGTTGCGATTAATAAAAATATACCATTTCGCAAACCAAGTCTGTATACTGCATATCATACCTTGTAGGGTTTTGAAGGCTTTGGGGAGACTAGGAGAATGGGCAATTGAGGTAGCAGAGTCGAGGATATGCGGATTTATTAAATTATTTTGGTTGGGTACGGTTTTCCTAACTTAGGTTATGTTGCTATAAAAATCGTGGACAAAAAGAAACTGAATTATTGTACAAATAATTGCTTAAATATCAAAAACATAAAACAGACTTATTAGCATGTTTCTTCATTTTTTTTTGTAAAAAATTATACCACTTTACTATTGATCATGGGCATTTCTTTTAAGCCAAGCTATTAGGCAGCCATAATTAAAAAAGACTAGTATATGACTAAAATTATATCCACATGCTAAAGAGGTAAAATACTAATGAACGGTTGAAAGTGGTATCAACGTACGACACCATTATAAAGAATAGCATCTTAATTCGAACAAAAAAAATCTTATTATATCTTAAAGGCATTCACTTCGTGGTACATTTCTAGGATCAAATCATTAAACTTAGATTTATAATAATTACCGTGTAGTCGAAACTAGTCACTGCAAATACAGTTTGAAGTGGTACAAAAAGTAAATGTGTTTTATTTTTTCTTAAAAAATATATTTACTAAACATAAGTAATAAAAAATATTTCTTTTGAATTATCAACAGTTGGACTTTCTGCACTATCATGACTTTAATTTATGTACATAAAAATATAAAGTTAGCTTCGTGTGAATTAATTTATGTAGTGTGATTGAGTAAGATATTGATTTCTTGGGGAACCTATTGAGAAAACCAAGTGCTTAATTAATCCTTTTATTAACTATTGAGAATAGTTACATTAAAGAGATTACTACTAAATTTTACATTGAAGCTGTGTATACTAATGGATATATATGGTTATATAAACGTATCAACTAAATGGACTTATACAATCCAAAAATTACAGACATGTCAAATCAATATTCTTCTTAATTGAAGCTCCCCCTGGTAAACAAATGTAAACTAAATGAACAGATACTATCCTACAATTGAAGGATTTTATCTGTCAAACCTATCGATTTTTCACCTCTTAAGTTCGGTAAATCACTGTTTACATGAGTTTTCTGAATGTTATAATGATTAAATACTTCCGCTGATATTTTCCGTCTGTTACTCGAGATGTCCATCACAAAACCCATACGAAAAGTACATCGTCCTTTTTTGTTTATTCTCTTATAAATTCTCGTTCATTGTTGAAGCACTTATTTTTTGAAAATCCATTATCACTTAATATAATAATAATAGTAAACTATTTATGATTTTCAACTTTTTTATATTAATTCACTACAATTGTTTCGATACACTGTAGTTTCTTCAGGTGAAGAATTATAATACAGATTTCAGAAGTGTGGGTGGAGGGGGTGTATTTCTTCAGCTTAAGTAGGGGGGAGTTGGAGAGTTTCAGTTGATCGTTTAGCAAATTTCCTGACTGAAGATTTTGATTTATTTATAAATTTTCCAGAAAATTTAGTTTCCTGCCTTTGATGGAGATGTGGAGGAATTTAAAGTTGTTGTCAAGAGGGTGGTTTTCTTCAATCAGGTGGTTTAGCGTTCATTCGTCAAAAAGACACGTCAAACTATGTAAACCATCGCTATTCTTTTCAAGCAGAAGAAGATAAATATTTACCTAACTATAGATTTTAATGAATCAATATTTAATTGTGATTTTTTTACTGCTACAAATTTGCATTGCAATTCTTCATATTATCTAGTTTTTATAGTCGTTTTACAAGCATACATTAGAAATATACAATAAAACAAATCATTAAATTATACAGTGAATAAAATTTCCACTTAACCCGTAGTGAAACATTTTTATGTTAATTAGAACCAAGAGTTCAATTAACCTTCTAATTAGTTATCAAATTTTACTTTTTCGGATTTAAACTTATTACGTAACATTTATTATTGACAAATATAACAATTTTTTTGTAATATCTTGTATTAGTATAATTTTATTTTCTTAAAAAAACTTTTAACATTTTTTAGCTAATCGATCATAAAATTCATAATTTTAAATTAAGTAATGAACCAAATAAAAACTAAAATAAATATGGCAGTATGTTTCTGTTGTAGTTTGTGTTTTCAGATTCCATTTACTATCTTGGAATATTACTATTGGCTGTAATATTTCTACAAATTATACAAAAATATTTATTTCTATGGAATAATGAATAAATTATAAAATCTACATTTACATTTAGTTTAGATGAAACTAAAACGTACAAAATATTTTATAGATCTGTTTAAAATATGAAACGATTCCCTATTTCAACGTTTACTATATAAATCAAGAGTGACAGTTAGTTAACCGTTAGTTTTGCTTCTCATTTTTAATGACTAAAGTCATTATCCCAGACAGATACGTAATAATCACATCTGATAATGTAATTATGCTGTATTATAAAACTACTGAATTTAAGTGTCTGTAATAAAGATTTTATATGTATCGCCATATGACCACTAAAACAATTGCCATATCTGAAAGTAAAATTAATACTATCTAAACACTAGATGTTGTAAACATAAAATAAGGAATATAAGCCAAATTTGGCAAGAAAATGGTAGAACAACCTCCACCAAAGAAACCTCTTGTGGCAGCAGTGTCATCAAGGCAACAGTAGGCAAGAGTGGAAGATCATATTTTTATGAATTCGAGCCTTTCCATGTGCAATCAAATTTTTTGTAAGACAGTATTTTTATATATGTATTTTGAATTTTATTTTAGTACAATGGATAAACAAATACTATCTATCTATCTATCTAAGCAGAAAATTCTATAATTTCAAGCAAACTTATTTATGATATCCCATTAAAAGAATGTCACATCGCAAAATGTAATGTGTGATTTTGTAAAAAAACAATTGAGGGAGGAATTTGTCATATACTTTTAAATTTGATCACAAACATATTTTTGATAGTTCATTAAAACAATCACTAGAAACAAAATTACAAAACTACAAGAAAAAATATTTTCAGATTTAAAAATAAAATAATCTCGAAATCATTATAAAAAAAAACACTAAATAAATACAAAAAATATAAATTCACCATCGCGACGCCATAAAAATTATATTTATATTTATATTTGAGCATAAAGTGTGGAAATTTTTCAAAAATATTGTCAAGGTTACATTTAGAAAAATTTTGCTTGTAAGTAAAGCTCATAGGATTTTTGGTACCTCCTTTTGAACATCCCTGTTAGAGAAAACGTTTCATTCGACGATTTAAAACATTGCAAAATCGATCTCAGCAAGAATTTATTTAAAAATTGTAAAATAAATCACAAATTTTTCTCTATATTCCACTAAATAAATTGACATACTACATCCAAAAGTGAAATTAGAGAACACAAAACTTTGTATATGTAGTAATTTTGACCAGTTTAAAAATTGTCAAAAAATATTCGCAAAAGGAGTTTACTTATAAACAACAATTATTCATAAATAGACCTAATTTTGAATTTGAACCTTGCCAATAAATTTAATTTCTTTATCTTCTACTAAAACTATTACCAGATTACATCTAGAATTAAAATTAGAAAACTTAAAATTATTCCTATATAGTATTTTTTTTTCATCCCTCATTATTTCATTCTGTATAAGTGTTTTGTCGCAGATTAATTTACTTTGAGTTTGAAAATGATCAGTTAATGATCGAAACTCGAGTCACTCAAAAATAAAATGTGATATCAACAAAGTAAACAAGGTTTTTGTTTAATTTTCCAAGATGTATCAGGAAGTTAATGCCTCAAACATTAATAAAGTATTTTTTTTTAATTGTAAAAATAATTTTCAGCCGGAATTTGTCTAAAAACAATAAAAATATTCACTAATAAACTTAAAATTTTATCTGCATTGCAGTGTATTTTGCATTACACGGTTTTAAAATTCTAAAATTTATTCCGTAAAATAAACAACAAAATTATTTATAAATAAACTCAATTTTAAATTTCTACTAAAACAACTTCCACACAACATCTAGAAACGAAATTGCAAATTTTTAACCTTGATCTGTAGAATTTTGATTCTTGATTCTAAGCAGAAATTTAAATTTAAATGTCTGTAGATTAAAATTTTCATTGGAAGGTTTAAAAAATTACAAAAAACAACCTAAGTGGAAATGTTTTGTATATTTGTACACTATTTTAGATAGAGAATCAAATGCCCCTTCCGTTTCTCAAAATCATACTGTGAGATGAGTCGGTTATATTTAACCCTTTGCACTCCATTGTCGCCGCATTTGCGACATTTCGTATGTTAGGAATAACTCCGTTGTCGCCGCATTTGCGACACGCTTGTTTATCTCACTCAGCGCTCATAATTTTTAGATAATCAAAAGTGTTTATTTTTGCGTTACAATGTGTATGATCTGAATTTTATGTTTATACAATGGTAAGAGTTTTATTTTTTTTGGTTATAATTATTATAACAAATGGCTGGAGTGCAAAGGGTTAATTGAATAGAGTGATTTTTTATGTTAAATTAAAATATAAAAATAATTGCCACATAGCATCTAAAAGAAAAACTAGGAAAGTCTAAACTCGGACGATTTCAAAAAGTGTAAAAAAATAATCTTACAAAGATTTGATTGTTTTAATGTTTTTAAACAAATTATATCAAAAAGTAAGTTTAAATCCGATGGTTCAAAAATACTCAGTAGAAATTTATGTAAAAATTCAATATCAACTTATTTTCTTTATATTTCACTAAAGTAATTGCTACACCATATATAAAATTGAAATCGTCGTTTTATACATTCATTGTATTGTGCCTTCAGGTACAAGTATTGAATTTTATTTATTCTTCCCGCATTCATTTGTTTGCAGTTTCATTGTTATTTATACTGACCTGTGCAAAATGTATTTTTATTAACGCACCAATAAATAAATAAATATTCCAAATTGGATCTCCAATGATGAATCAGTGAAGATCAGCGGGTTCGAGTGGAATAATTTTGACTGCATGTGGAAGGGCGGTGTACACTCTTATTTAATGAGTGTACACCGCCCTTCCACATGCAGTCAAAATTATTTGTATATATTATTTGCTTACATTATTAGTATAATTATATATTTTTTATGTAATGCAGACAACTGGAAATTTTATCAGTTTAATTAAAATTATTCTCATCAGAAATTTATCACTCAAACTCAATTGAATTAAGTAATTACTTACGACAAAAATACATTTTTTATGGTAAACATTTTCTTATAACTACCCACAATCTAACTTTACATGCGCAAATGTAAAAAGTGCAATAATAAATCAACGACATTCCATAAAATTATGTTTCTGGTGGAAATTATTTCCTCTGTGGAAACTTTGGCTTGAATTCAATTTTAGTATTATGGCACAGGGCCACATACTACACTCTATGTCCAATTCAATTGATTTAGGTATACCAATGATAATATTCTTACTTAAAAAAATAATAGATAAAAGCCTTTCCACTACATACATCACCTGAACTTTTCTTATCTGATTGTTAAGTAAGTGTTATGTATCAAGAATTGTACAAAACTATTATAAAGATTGCTTAACCAGTGTAAATGACGAAAATTATAAGGTTTTGTGAATATATAATTATAAATTTCTAATTCTAATTGCTTGATATGTCAACGCTTCGAATATGATTTCTTAATATATAATGCATGTTTTGTTACATTATTATTTTCATCATTAGGCTAATTTATAAAAAAATATCTTAAATTTATGTTATATATGTTGGAGGCTTCTACTTCGTTATACATTTTTGTAAGTTGAATAAAACACGATAACTTTGTTTGTATAACTTGAAAACTTTTTATTGTGACTAGTTTCGACAAATTTAGCTAAATTTGTCGAAACTAGTCACAATAAAAAGTTTTCAAGTTATACAAACAAAGTTATCGTGTTTTATTCAACTATCTTAAATTTGTAAAAAATTAAAAAAATACATTGAGCACATATTTATTTATTTATTAACTTTACAAAATCTATTAAAAAATAAACAGAAACAAACGTACATAAAATTTAAATCAATTCAAAATTTGGTACATAGATCTTGAAGGTGGAGTTCATAGTTTCATGTGTTCTTCCACTTGACCCATTAAACGACATTTCTACGACTTTTGACTTCTAAAATATACAAATAAAGCATACATTTAAAGATTTATTTCAAAACGTTAGGTTTTGAAGATACAATTACTTCTTTCATAATTTTCATACAATTATTACAGTTTTTAACTATTTTAATTAAAAAATTATGACTATATTTTCGATCACAAACTGGTCATTATTAAATGTAAAAGTGATAAAACGAAGTTTTAAAGAGTTTTCCCCCAAATCATTATTTTAAAATGTAATAAACAAGTAAACGCATAAAACATTTAGGAATTATAGTTTATTTTAATAAAATAGTTTTTGAACATTTTGATTATTTTATTTTAAATAGCGAGAAGCCATTAAACAATAACAAATTGTAATATAATTTTAAACGTCTAGAAAGCCTTAAGTTTTGCTATTAAAGCACTAAACATACCCCCTTGAATCTTTAAATATACAGCCAGCCGTAATCGACATAACCGCGACTAATCAACGACCAAACTTAATATATTAACTTATCAAAAGTCTGGAGAAGCCATAAAAAGATGAAACAATTGTAAGTTGAGAAGAAATTACAACTAGAATAAAATCTAAAAGACATAAGTATTGATTTTCAACTTATTAATATATACATAATCAATAAAATAATAAGTTTGATGAAGAAAAGCACTTGTTATGTTCCATCAAGAATGTAGCATAACAAGCATTACCTTTAATAAATAATAAAAGGAAACATATATTAGATAATCATGTATATATAAAATCCATTAGTGCACGTTGAAATGAGTAAAAAGTATTAGAATATTATCGATGCGGGATATAACGTTTACAAAGTTCGTGGCGTTAATGCGGTACTAAGTCATGGCTTTCGAGAAATTGGCCGTGACGCTAAAACGGGGCCAAAAAAAAGATACGTCCCGAGGGAACTGGGTCACAGCAAAAGTTGCTGTTGGAACATACTCGTAGGAGGAAGCATGCGTTACAGCTTAATTTGGACCGAGGCGGCGACCTTATTCGCTAATTCACATTTTATTACACTAATCCGCTTCCGGTTTTATTTGCACAATTTACAAACTTTATCACGTTACGGGGAAAATAAGGAAAATTTGATGAAAAAAGAACATATGTAATATAAACCTGGATAGCAAAACACCGACGGGAATAGTGTTTTCTTATTATCGGGCCTTCGCTTCTCTTGAGAAATTCCAAGATAAAAAGTTCGATGCTGTACATAATGATTAGTAAGATGGATACAAACGTAAATTAAAAATTAAATTAATCTACTTTTTGCCTGTTTAACCTGTACTTTTTCAGTATTCGACGTTGTTTAGCAAATGCCTTATTCGGTGTATAGATTACTTTTCTGCGTTTAATTTATGCAGGGGAAATAATTAATCATTCCAAACTTAGCAGAGACGGAGGAGTGTTCCGGGGTCGATAATCCCTGTCAAGTTTAAAGTAATCCGAACGTCACATTGGCGCGGCATACGATTAATCAAGAGATTAATTAACCCCGACCCTCGACTACACGTGCAATAATCACACGATAATACCATGCACCGATTCGGATAATCAGATATCCCATCGAATTTCACCTGGATAATAACGAAAGACGGCCATGTGATGTTTAAGTATGAGAAATATTAGGCTAATAGTTTATTGATTCAATCAATACAGCGCGAGTAATGAACTTCTAAATAGATTTAAATACGAATTGAGGTAGCAGAAACTGATATTAATAAGAGCATATATTTACTAGAATAAATAGTAATGTTGGTATTAAAATGTTTATTAATAATATACAAAATGTTTATTAATATATACAAAATTAAATAATTTTATTATTAATTAATTAATTCTTTTGCGCTACTATAGTGTTGAAATGTAGTGATTAAAAATGGTAGTTGGTATGCCGAAAAAAATTATTATAACCTTTAAAAGTATTCAGTTCAGTAAAATCGAAAAATAGCAACAGACAAGGTCCATATCCAAGAATGCATTCTTCGCGAACTTCAACAAGGAAAAAATGCTGCAATAGCATGTGAATAGATTTTTAGTTTAAGCAGTTTAATAGGTTGAATTTGTGTCTGAATGACAAACAACCCCTTGAAGGGCCTAGAAAGTGCGGCAACTATGAATTGAAGAAGATGCTCGCTGAACATTTACTACAAACGGAGAAATGGCTTGCAAAACAGCTGGGAGTAGAGTAACCCACCAAATGATTTTCAAATGCCTATATGAGATGGGTAGGATCCAGAAAAAAGGAAAATAAATTGCACATAGACTCACTGAAACCAACAAAAATCAATTAGATTGTTTTTTCTTCAACAATTATTACTGCAGTTGGGGTGCTGAGCTCCAGCTCTAATACCATTTTGTTGGTGGTCTTTCCGGGGTTTTTTTGGCCCCGTTTTCTGTTTCGGGCTCAACTCACCACGTCTTCTTATGTGGTCCCTACCAAATATATTGAGGTTCTCATCTATGTTATTTTCATGAGTCGTTTCGTTGTAGTGTTTTCTGGCTTGGTTTCGATCGCGTACGTCATAATGGGCCTGACATGGGTTTTGTAGGTTCTTGCATTGCTTCAACAGACATGTGCTTGTTTATACCTCTCAAATATCCCAATATTAGAACTGTTTTCGTTGTTTGGGCTTTCACTTCATCTTCCTGTTGCTTATTATGTTGGCCTCTAGGTATATCTCCGGAGGTCCCTATATATCGTGAAGGACTTTCTTGGTCGTAGATATAAGGTACTATAAATTAGTACCGCGTCATCAACGTAGCATACAATTTTTATCTCTTTATTCTTGACTTCAGTATTCACTTCGTCTATAATAGTATTGAATAGGGCGGGATTTAAGCTGTCTCCCTTCCTTACTTCGGTTAATACGGGCACTTTGCTGGATAGTTTGTCTGCTACTTTTATAAAGGTATATATATATATCGGTGTTAAGTTTTGTTATGACCGCCATGGTATCGGGATATATATTTCTTTTTTGCAGTAGCGGTACCACGTCGGGTAATATCACCCTGTCGAAGCCTTAGGTTAGGTTGATAAAGCACATAAAAGCTGTTTTGTTAAATTCTATGGCTTTCTCGGCGATCTGGCGGATTTTGAATATTGCGTCGATAGTGGACCTGTTTTTCCTAAATCCCTTTTGGTCTTCGCATATTCCGAAATTTCTCTGTAGTTTCATAGGTTAGATTTCGCCCCCATCTTTAAATAACGGTATCGTTGTGCTGCTTTTCCATTTCTCTGGTGTATCCTTCTTGTGCAGTATTTTATCGTATAGCACATGAATCTGGTCTAGTAGTATTTTACCTCCGTACTTGATCATTTCATTGGATATTTAGTCAATTCCCAGCGACTTCTTATTTTTAAGATGACAAGTGTCCTATTTTTTTTCTAAGATGTACTCCATGCTTGATATGTACTGCTATTCTCATGTTGCCTTTAAATGACGTTGTTGTCGCTTTTGCCGTATAGCTTCCGGAAGTATTTCGCCCAATTGTCGATCGTATTCTTCGCTGTTTGTAGATATTCGTCCATTACTAGCGACTTCTTATTTTTAAGCCGACAAGTATCCTATTTTTTCCTTAGATGTGCTCCATGTTTGATGTGTGTTTGATTATCTGGATTTCATTGTTGGTTCTGTTTCTTATAATTCATCTACGTGATTGATTTTGATCTGTATTGTAGACATTACCGTTTTTCTTCGGCCAGCTTCTTAATCTCTGGTGAGAACCACGGTTTAGTATTCGGGTATTCATAACTTTTGATGCATTATCTTCCGAATGCTTCTTCCGTAACTTTTATCATATTAGATTTTAGTTTTTCCGATGCAGTTTCTACTTCATTCTCCTCCTGTATTCTGCATGCATGGATTTTCTCCTCAAATCTTTGCTGATATAAGAAACTTGTTAACAAATTTTTTGATGCCTTTGTTTATTTCACTTTTTTGTGATGTGGGTGGTGGCTATGATCTTTGCCAGTGCGAGACTGTAGTTGATTCTGACATTTGCTAAGATCTGAAGTCCTGGATTCTGCGGGGGTGGGTATTTTTGTTTGTGATTACAAAGTCTATCATGGATTTCTAACTTCTTAGGTCCTCAAAGGTAAATTAGTGTTGTGGTTTATTTCGAAAGGAGGTATTGTTTATTCTCAGTTCGTTTTGCGCGCTTAGCTGTATTAGTTGTTCGCCATTGTCATTTTTGTCTTCTTCGTTGTACTGATTCTTTACGACTGTTATCACTTCGCTTCGGATTCTAACATTGGATGAAAAATTCAATGAATTTATTAATCTTGTACACTCTGCAATAATACTGGCGTTTCGCATAAGAAAGTGTAAAACAAAACCAGATCATTCGATTGGACATAATGAAAATGTTATAAAAATTAAGAATACTCTAAAATTAATCCATGAAGCCTACCAGTAAAATAAAAGTCCCCAAACCAAGGTACTCAGAGAAAGCGTAAAAAACCGGTATAAACGAGTACTCGAAAGTGAGATACATAAAATAAATAATAATAAAATCAAATCTTCTAATAATAATATTAGGCTAATGTGGAAAGTAAGAAAAGCTTACCGTATAAGCTCAAAATGCAATACTGGTAAAACTGTACCAACAGTAGATGCCTTTGTGAAAGAAACATTTTTGTTTATTACCCACTAATGTAAATAATACTCTAATTGTAGATCAGAATTTACCTAACCCATCACATGTTATATTACATGCTCTAAATACTAACAAAAATTTAAAATATTTTAAATTTAAGTGTGAGAAATACCATTGTGAATCTAAAGAATAGTGATAGCAGTAATATTTATGAATGTACAGCCGACTTGTTGAAAACGATGAAAGAACCCATAATAGAGCCAATGACCAAGGTATTCAATATAGCAATCAAACAGAAACAGGGCACATTCCCATCGTGTCTAAAAAAAAATTACAAACGGCAGTGAAAAAATACAGGCCCATCTCTATTTAACCTGTAATTTTCAAAAATTTTGAAGATCTGCTACAATGTCAAATTTTAGAGTATATTAATATTTAAGACATTTTATCATCCAGCCAACACGGCCAAAGACGTTCTAGATCAACAACCACCGCAACTATAGAATTTATTGAAAAATGCCTTGATGCTTTCAACAATAATAACGTTATACTAGCAACTTTTCCTGATTTACATAAAGCCTTTGATAGTATGAAATAATGTTACAAAAGCTATATATGTATAACTTCCAGGAAGTAAATATTTATAATTTTAATATTAACGCTCGGGCAAAAGATTGATTTGTAGTGAATGTACTTTCATTGAATGAATGCAAATCAGTAAATATGTTGATTAGTTTGGGACTTTTAAACCAAGAGTTTGCTGGAGATATTAACTTGTTGGGATTCCACTTAGATTCTAGACTAACATGGAAATTTCATACACTTCAAATAGATAAAAAGCTGAGTAAACATCTATTCTTATTACATCAATTGTCCAAAATAGTTTCATTTTATGTTCTTTAAACCACCTATTTATCACTTATAAAGTCACATATTCGATATGGAATTCTTATATGGGGGCACTCACAAGCGGCAAAGCAAGTTTTCTCTAAGCAGAGGAAGGCAAAATGAATTATATACAATTTAGGTTACACAGAAGACTATAGTGAATACTTTATTAAACTAAACGTACTGGCAGTCCCGAGTCTATATATGATGGAATACCTCACATATATGCATTTAAATAGTGATTACTACACGAAAAATAGCTATCAATAAATTCGTCTCTAGAAACGCCAGATTCGACTAGTGTATAACCGGCTCAAATGTACCCAAAACAGCACCCGATATTTTGCTATAAAATACATTTAAGAAACGTAATAAAGCTCCTTAGTATCTAAGCCGTTTTATGCAATTGGAGAATATTTAAATTACTTTAGTTAATACAGTCCTTTTTGATTTGTATGTTTGACTTATATACCTGTGGTCATAAATAAATATTATTATTATTATCCAGGTCTCTGAGGACTTCGCCATGTGTGCTGATGTTATCCAGTTTGTTTTGTAAATTCTGATGGAAGGCATCTCCTTCCTCCCTGGATTTAATGATGTCGGGGGCCTAGACGATGATCGCGTTTGGAAAATCGTTACAGACGATGAGAAATAAATACTCTGCGATAATCCGAAATACAGAGAGGCATGGGTAAATCCCGACAAATCATCACTCCATCGCTTCGAAAACAAGGTTCTTCTCACCATTTGGAGGGATTTGAAGGTTGTGCTTTATTATAAGTTGTTGTATTTCTTTCAATATAAAAGACATCACCGATTACTACTTGATGGATTAAAGTTATAATTATTTCGGCATCTATATTATTCCATAATTTTAAAGAATAAGATTATTTGCACATTTCAATTTGATTTTTAAATGTTAATTACCGTATGAGCCAAATAAACGTTGCATACTTTTTGGAGAATAATTTTCTCACTTATTTCTTATTGGGGGTTACAACATTTATTTCTCAATATTTGAAATGGTTGTAATTTTTCATTGTTTATATCTATCACGTACACATTTTTGAAAATTAATTCAATTACTTCTTTAGTAAACCAGTGCTAATGCTTAAACACTTTCTACGTTTAACATTATAAGATATTTAACACTTAGTGTGCAATAAGAAGTTAAAACGTGTAACGAAATAGGCGGAATATGAGAACGGTGAAAGTATGTTAACATGTTGGTCCTAATAGGATAAATTTAAATAAAATTTTGTGTTGATTGGAGAATGATTCAAGTTTTTAAAATCAGCCGAAGGAAAGTTATGCGATAGATAAGCTTGATTGATGTTTGATTGCCACCCTGTCGCTAAAAGCATTTACGGTTCACCTAATTTATAGATTTTGTGTCAAAAATAGTGAAACAAACTTAATCTTTGTGTTACATACACTTTAGTATGCATATTGTCCATATGCGTTTGTTTTTTTTTTTATTATTAAAAGATTTAATACTTCGTTCGATAGCTCTTTTGTAAGGAGTTTCAATAAATTGTATTATTATTAAAGACTTAATAATAATTCCAATAGAAATGGTGATCACAAATTAACTTAATGAGTATTTTTAAGTGATTACAAGAAACGCTACTGAAGTATGAGCAAGACTCATTGATATAATGACAGGTTATTAAGTAGAAAGCATTTCATGTTACTTCCATTTTAACTCCTCTAGAAAATCGTAGACCGAGAATGCGATGCACTATTTACAGATAACAACGTCACTCACAAGTCTGTGGGGAAAAAAATGCTTTTAATTTAAGGCAGTGACTAGTGGAATGAAAGAAAGTGGCATAATTTTAAGAACCGCACCACTGAAAAATTGTTATTATGAAAGCAAAAGAAACAAAAATGTTTGTATTCTTTCTTTATTATTTTTAAGTTTATATTCGGTATAATGTTTATTAGAAGAGTTTTGTAAAAAAGGAGGATAAATATACTGAAATGTTTTAAACATTTTAGAAAATATACAATTAATAAGTAAAACCATTGTTATTTGGTTTACAATTTCTTGGCGAAATTAGAAGAATAACATTCTTACTATGTGACCCATATCATCTCCCCAATGTTAAAATATTAACTAAAGTTTTGCATTTCAATTTTTATAAGAAAATCAAATACAAACGTATGTATTATATTTGAGTACGAATACAAAAATATAAACATCAATTATTTGATTAGAGGTTACTTAAACTCTTGGTGTTGTTTCACAATTTGTATATATTTCTCAGACTAGTTTCGACCGTTGGTCTTGAGACAATTATTTGGTTTAGTTATTTTAGTTAAGTATTAAGTTACTTGTGAACATCTTGAATATGCATTACCGCAAAGCATAACCTCCCTTTCGGATACAAACTTCTACAAAACCATAAAGAAATATTTTATTGAAAAAGCCTTCTACTCAATAGATGAATGTTTATCCAATAAATTTCATGATTTTAAAATGTGATCCTTTGTGCCTTGTTTTATATTTTAATTGATTTTAAACTCTAATATGTATATCTTATGTTATGTAGATTTTAAAATGTTTGTTTGTAATACTCATGTAATGTAATATAACTCTAAAGGTAAGGCGTTTTATATGTACACTTTATTTTTTTTTTTTTGTTTTGTCCTATTATTTATCAGTATGATTGTTTTTATATTATATATTTAACATATTTACTTCTATTATTTATTTCTTTTTTTATTCGTTTTTTATTATTGTTTCAAATTTTATATATTCGACGTTTTCATACATTACTTGTTTTAATTATTGACACTTCTACTTATGTTTTATCTGCTGTTTTATTTATACGTTACTTTAATTTGCCTACTGTTTTTATTTATTGTCTGCCTTATCTATACACCATCTTATTCATATATTTATTATTTATCAATTTATTTAATATTTTATTGTTAGTATTAGTCTTGTATTAATTGTATTATACTTTGATTTATATTACTATATTGCTACCTGTATTTTAATGACATGTGTAAAACTATTGTTATAGCACGAATAAAATTGAATTGAATTGAATTGAATTGAATATCCTGTTTAGATTTCATATGGATATTAAAATTAATTACTTTAATTTAATATTTTTAATTGGTATAGTCATTATAAATTCCATTCAATAAGATGAGCTCTTTGTGTTCTATTAAAATATTTATAAGAAATAACTCATATTAAATTATGGAAAAAAAAACTTTAAAGAAATATCTTTTATTATTAGACATCTAGTTGAAAGTAGTTACAAACTCGAAACCCACGTAACTAATAATGTTCCCTATTATTTTGATGAATATCATATACACTGCGCTACTTTGCCTAATTAAGCATCCAACTTTGGACATAAACGAGAGTTTTAATGTGCGGGAAATTTAATTTTAAAAAAAGGAATCGTTATCGTTACGCTAACCGCTAATATTTTATATTAATTACACTTTGTAATATTTAATAATTATTTAAATATCTCATAGCTTAAATACTAATACAATACAGATAACGATTTTTATAAATGTTACAGATAACTATATTTATGTCCTAAATTAAAAAAAATAATTATTTGCAATGACAAGACTTCAAGCTAATGTTTAAGTAAAATGCAGTTAATACATTTTTATTTTAATATAAACAAACCATTATATGACCAGATAGGTATATGAGGATTACTTACTATTTGAAAAAATATCTAAATTCGAATATATTGCTTAGGTATTACTATAAGATAGTAAGATATTATTATTTCACTTTAGAAGTATACTTTATTTACACTCCAATTAAGATACGACTACACCCCATGTATTATTATTTAATTCGTAAAAAATACAATTCCAGCAAACATTTTGCGCGTTTTTCTAAGATTTCGCTTTAATTCTTAAAACCAATCTCATCATCTATATCGGGTTTTACCTCCAATGTCGAAGACTACTCATAATGATCAAAAAGTTTTTTTTTTCATTTTTTCATTAATTCAATTCCGTAGAAATCATCGGAGCCACGTTTCTTTCTACGATGAAGTGTGTGTCCCTTAATTAGTTCGGCGAGGTGCTTCGGCCCCGATTGTGGGATGATCCGCCCCCGCAATGATGTCGTTTCGGTGGGATTTACAATCGTCCTAGATTCGGAACGGTCGTAAAAAACCAAAGGAAAAATGGAACAAGAAGTAGAAACGGCGGAGGGAGAGAAAACGTAACTCGTTCCGACCGTAGACGATAAATATATATGTGTCACGGTTTTACTTGTAAAAGGAATCATGTTGGGCGCCACGCGTTTTACGCCGATGACAAATTGCGCTTCGTTCGTCTGTAGAATATTTTATAGTTTGCGCGGAGATGACAAGGAGCTCTCCGTGTGAAATAAGTAATTAATGAAAGTTTTCAAATCAAACTGTACAGCGTGATCATAAATTGCCAACAAATATTAAAGTTTGTATAACTATAAATAACATATATGTATATAATTTTTGCTCTATTGGTAATGAAGAAAGAGTATTACAATTAAAAAAACTAATTATATAATAATAATACTATATAATGTAGAATAATAATGCAAGATGTTACAGACTAAAACAAACAAAAAAACAAATTTATATTAAAAATGAATAAATAATGAGTTTCGGTCAGGGTCTCATATCTAATTGCAGAGATATTAATTGTTATACCCACTTTCTGAGAAATATTGAAATGAAAACTGCGTTTTTTGATTTTATCGCGACAATAATAAATGCTTTAGATTTTAACTATCTTGCGTATTGCATATTTCTTAATTTGTTTGCGTAGATCATGACATATTGCTACAAAAAAATGGAATCTTGTGGCAACCGAAAAAAGTGGATTTCGAGTTTCTTGAGAAATGTATGCATAAAAAAATACACAAATATACGAGAGAAGTAGAATCCAGGAAGGAAATGTCCATCATAAATTACTGTGTAGTTAATAAAGACAATTGGAAAAGGATAAAAGATGTAAAATTAACAAGAAGTGCAGAAATTGGAATCGATCACTACTTGGTTAAAATAAAAATCACAATTACAGCAGAAAATGTAGCAAGTGCACAAAGAAGAAATATAGTAAAAGAAAAAATAAAAAGCCACAAACTGAAAGAGGAAGAAACACAGAAATATTATCAATTAAAGCTAAATAAACAATTCGAAATAAGAAATAACAAGGGTATCGAAATAGAAACAATTTAAGAAAAATATAATTAAAGCAGCAAGAGAAAGATCACTAATGCAGACACAAAAAAGAAAAGTAGATGGTGGTCAAAAGAGATCCAGGAAAAAGTCAAAGACAAAAAAGAAAAATGGAAAAAATACAACCAAGTCAGAACAGAAGAAAATTAGAACATATACAAAAATGTAAGAATAGTGGCAAAGCAGACAATAAAAAAATGCAAAACAAACTACATGGGAAGAATTTGAACATAGACTAAATGAAAACTACTTAGAAAACCAGAAATTATTTTATGGAACACTGAAACAACTGAGACAAAAAAGAAAACCAAAACTAAAGAACATAAAAGACAAGGATGGAAATGTGATCACTGACGAGAATCAAATACTAGAAAGATAGAAACAATACTTCGAAGAATTCACTGAAATAAACAATGATGAAGAAACAGTAGAAGCATCAATTATAGAACAAAATATAGACAGGAATATACAACCAATAACAGACATAGAAATAAATCAAGCAATAAACTAAAACTAGGGAAAGCACCAGGAGAAGAATATCACAGCAGAAATGCTAAAATACATGGACGATACAGCAAAAACGGCATTTCGAGAACTATTAAACGACGTTATCAACAAAAAAGAAATACCTAAAGATTGGAATATAGGAATAATACTGCCGTTATACAAAAGAATGCTCAAATTACAGAGGAATAACACTGACCAGCATACCGGGGAAAGTACTAACAAGAATATTAGAGAAACGGCTGAGAGATAGATTAGAAACAACATTGGAAGAAGCACAACACGGATTTAGAAGGGGAAGAAGCACGCAAGACCTAATATTTACATTGAGACAACTGGAAGAAAAATTACCGAAAAAAGGAAAAGATATGCATATATGTTTTATAGACTTACAGAAAGCCTTCGACAGAGTGAAAAGAGTGGAAGTGTGGAAAGCACTACAAAAAAGGGGAGTAGAAAAAGGCATCATAGACATAATAAAAGCGTTGTGTAGAAACAACAAAAGCAAAGTTAGAACACACAACGAGGAATCACTTGAATTCGAAACCAAAACAGGATTGAAGCAGGGATGCGTCCGCTACTATTCTGTACAGCAAAATGTAAAACAATGTATGTGGGAAATTGGAAAATGAAACCAGTGAATGTACAAGAACTCCTATTTGCAGATGATATGATACTAATAGCGGAATCAGAATAAAAATTACAACACAACATATCTGTATACCCAACGGAATTGAGGAAAATTAATATGGTTATAAACACAGACAAAACGAAAACTATGATTATAGCAAATAAAGAAAAAAAAAACAAAATAGAATTAGATGGCAAAAATCTAGAACAAGTAAAAAGTTACAACTACCTAGGAACACTGATAGAAGAACATGGGAAAATAGACAAACAAATAACAGAAATAATGGGAAGAAAGGAAGTATCAAAGGAAATAAAAACAGAAATATACAAGAAAGTAGTAAGGCCAACATTCATATATAGAAGTGAATCTTGGACAGTAACAAATAAGATAAAAAGCAAAGTAAAAGTTGTAGAAATGAGGTTTCTAAGGAAAATAGAGGGAATTACAAGACGAGATGAGAAATAATATTGTGATGGAACAGATAAACATAAAACCAATAGAAAAATTGATAGAAGAGAGACAGCTTAGGTGGTTACATGTGTACCATGTGGAAAATGATAGAAAAGCAAATGAACTATACGAGTATATAAGTATATACGTCAGAGTACCGGGCAAAAACAGAGTAGGGAGACCACGGCTAAAATGGAACCAACAGACTAGACAAGCAGCAGAAAAAAGAAAATTTATATAGAGAAATTCCACAATGCTTGCACAAAATAGAGAGGAATGGAAAAGAAGGATCAAGAATGGAGAAAAAACATTAAAATTTAGATTAAGTTAAATATGTAATATTAGGTATTAATTCCGCACCGAAAGGTAAAAGAAAGTATAGATTAAAAAGCGAAAAAGTGGTTCAATTAACTAATCTATGTACTGACCATATCTACAATTTGATGAAGATTATATTACACTGAATAAACAATCTCGCTTCCTTGTAATAGTAAATTAATATTTACCAATCCATATTATCAGGATTATATTTTGCCAAAGCATATCTACCAACTTTCAAATCTGAAGTATACAGCTTTTTGCCTCCCTCTCCCAATTATTCAGTTCAATGTACCTATCTGCTCGAATGTAGACTCGTTAAGCCTTCCTGCACTCTTGACTCTAATTCATCTTCTCTCTTATTATTTCTCTCTGTCAAATCTTTCGTCTACCCCGGCGTTTTCCAACGTGGGGCCTATGCCCCACAGAGCAATTTGTTGGGGGGGACAATTCAAAAATGGACTCGACACGAGTTAAACCGTTTTGCTTTGGGCTATTTAAATGGAATGCAAAAATGCCTGTATATATGGCAAAAATAAACCTAAATATGGTTCATTGGTTTCTGGTGCGTTCCTGCTTGACAGCAGCGTCAGCAGAAGAATTTACCACTTAAGGGTACGAATGGAAGTCCATCTAGCCGATATCTTTGAAAAACTAAATATATTAAATCAGCTTCAACTTCAAGTAACAAATTAAACTCTTGTCGATGCAAAAGCGAAGATATTTGGTTTGATTAACCTTATTGAGTTATGTGAGAAATATATTAACTAAAACTTCAAAAATGTGAAGTAAATTATACTGCTATACTTGTTATTGTTGATCATCTGAAAATTCTATCGGCTGATTTAAAAGAAATATTTTCTAATTTAAAACAAATTAATTTTCCAACATGGATTATGCAGCCAATATTAGTAGATTTTTCTGATATATCAAATATGCGGTATCAAAAAGAATTCTTAGAAATATTTAGCTGAATGTGGATTTAGTGCTGTAAATAATTTATTAGTAAAAACAGAAATGGTCTGGATATAACAACAGGAAGACTTGAGACTGAAGCTAACCAAATTGCAACCTAACATAAAATCTCTGTGCGCAAGCATCAAGCGCAAAGATTATTAAAATAATAAATTAATATAGAAAATCTTTATTCAAATTATTTTGAATTTGGATTTCAGTTTTTCAATTTATGTTTTGAAAAATTAACTTACTGTGTTTCGTTAACAATTTCCTAGTGATTTCTTTCTAAAACCTATCATTTAAGTTTCTTAAGTGAATAATTCAACTTTTTCCATAGGAGGGGGGGGGGGGGCATAAGAATATTGGTTGGGAAACACTGGTCTACCCTCTAGATTGTATTATGTATATGTTTTGCCTTTTTTTAATGTGCACATTGAAGGGAATGAGAAACTGAACAAGTTTTGTTAAAACATGTTTTTCGTAGAGTTCTTAATTTGCGAGAAAATAATTAAAAAATTTGACATTTTTTGCCTATTGTTAATAAACTATAACAGTTACATGACATTTATATAACAAATCATTGTAAAGAAATCAAAATTGAGCAAATTATTAAGAATAGCCTTTTTGCGTAAATCTCATAGTTTTCTTAAAGTAGCAATCGTCATTCCTTTGCACAAAAAGAGTTCATTTACAGATAAGAATAACTTTCGTCCTATATACCTTCCACCAATAATCTCGAAAATTTATGAGAGATTGTTATTTAATCAAATATTATTCTTTTCAGATGACAACCTTATATTAAGCGATAACCAATTTGGATTTCGTGGTTTTGTTGAGAAAATTATCAGCGGTTTTGAAGCCGGCCATTATATAGCGGCATCTTTCTTCGACCTCAGCAAGGCCTTCGACTATGTTCCGCATGACGTTCTCTTACGAAAATTATACTTCTACAATTTCAGCCCACAAAGTTGTCGCTTGATAAATTCCTATTTCTAAAATAGAACCCAAAAAGTAATATTTTAAAATTGTCTGTCTGATTTTGAAACCATATCGTGTGGTGTACCCCAAGGGTCTATTCTAGGACCCTTACTATTATTAATATATGTAAATGATCTACCAACCCACATTGAAAATGGCAAAATTATTATGTATGCAGACGATACAATACCTATAAATCAGTGTGTAAATTATCAAACAACATTGCAACATAGAGAATGCGTGAAGAACGATGTCTTAAATTGGTCCACCTCCAACAAACTTTCCTTGAGCACATAAAAAACTGTGAGCCTGACTTATTCCTTAAATTTTGATAATAAAGAAAATGGTTTTCACAAGTTTCTCGGGCTTACTCTGGGCACTAAGTTAAATTGGAAAGAACATGAAAAAGAATTGGTCCAAAAACTCAGTTGCACGACATTTTTTCTTAGGCATTTAAATTATTCCTTGCCTCAATGTGCTGTTATTGCTGCTTTCCATGCTCTTTTCCAATCGCACCTTAGCTACTGTATACTGATGTGGGGTCTTTCCAGTATGACGTGCCAGATATTTAGATTGCAACGCCGAGCAATTCGAATACTGGCATGTGTAGGATATAGAAGAGATCAATGCCAAGAACATTTTAAAACATTGAACATTCTAACTTTACCCAGCCTGTATATTTTGGAGTGTCTATTGTATGTTCGTAAAAACATTGATTTATATGTAACACATGACCAAATTCACCACTTTGACACTATAAATCGAGAGTTAATTTATCCTGAGCACGTACGACTCTTAAGATGTCGGAATGGTGTTAAGTTTTGCGGTTCCAAATTTTTTAACGCTCTACCACAGTCAATAGTTATGTATTAGTCCATTTATTCTTGTTTATTTATTTTATTTATTTTACACTTATTTCAATTATTTAATGATTTTTACTATCTATATCTACACTATTTTAATTTCTATTTAATATAGTTTATTCTTTTAAATTGTATTGCTAATATCAGTTTATCTATATGTACCAATTTACGTTGTGATGTCATTGTTTTAATGTACCTATTTTAATATGTTTTACTAACACTATTTTTTTACAATATTTGTACCATACTGTTAAGCGCCCTTGGTGGAAATTTTTTGTATGACGTTTGTAAACCTTCTGAGTCTGGCAAGAATAAATTACATACTTACTTACTTTCAAGGAAAATGTAAGGAAAATCCTATGATGGCCACACCACCATTTTTTTTAAGTTTCTTTGCATTTTACAACTTTTAATTAAAACCCTAGCTTATTATTTACTGATGGGATAGAGGCCATCCACTCTACATATACTTAATACTAATACTAATCGTTGATTATTTTACTGGTAAAAACAGTCAAACCCTTTATGTAATAAAAAATAAAGCATAATCCAAATTTAAGTTTAAATATAAGGTCATTTATATTTAAACTTAAATTTTATCTAATTTTATCTAATTTAGATGTAAAGTCTGCCCACACATCATAAATCAAAATTTTACTAATTTACTCACTCAAAAATGTTACCTTTTTAATTCCTTTTTTATTCTAAAAGTTTTCTAATAATTTCATTGGATACAGCAAGACGATAAGAAATTAAAGTTTATATGTATATGTAGGTTGGATGGGTGGCCTCTATCCCATCCTCCAATCAGTAAAATATCATCCAAATTTATTTGAAAAATTTGTTTGAATAATCCTATTAAATTTTGCAATTATATTTAGTTTATTTACGTTTTACAACATTAATTAAAACCCTCGCTAATGTTTTACTGATTGGAGGCTGGATTAAAGGCCACTCACCCATCCTACATATACATAATAACTTTGAATACTAATTGTTGATGATTTTGCTGCTTACAAAACAATAAAATCTTGTATGTAATAAAAAACAAAGCATAAGCCAAATTTAGGTTTAAATATGATAGATCTTCTATAGCTAATCTTATCTAAGCTTGATTTAAAGCCTTTCTACAAATTATGTATACAATTTTTATTAACTAAGACACTTACAAATTTTACTTTGTCAATTTTCTTTTATTAAACTTTTGTAATTAAAGTTATTGCAAACAGTGAGGCGATCAGTAATTAAAGTTAAAATAACCATGTAGGGTGGGTGGTTGACCTCTAACCCACCCTCCAATCAGTAAAACATAAGCAAGAGTTTGAATTAAAAGTTGTAAAACATAGATAACATAACATTATTGCAAAATTTAATAGATTTATTCAAATTTCAAACAAAAGTTAAAGAGAATGAAAAACTGAACAAGTTTTATCAAAACATGTTTTTCATAAAGTTTTTAACTTAATTTTTGCCTATTGCTAATAAACTATAACAGTTAAATGAAATTTATATAACAAGTAATTGGAAAGAATTCAAAATGGAGCAAATTATTAAGAATAGCCTTTTTGCGTAAATCTCATAATTTTCGAAAAAAAAAATATAGGGAAAGTATGTTATTATGATGACCACATCACCATATTTTATTAATATACACAATACATATTTAGGCATTATCTTTGCCTTTACCGTTCTGATAAATTCAGGTTAAAGGCAACGTTTGTAGTAATAATTACTTGAACAGTAATCTATTTCAAATAAGTACCTAATGCAAATGTACGATTTTCAAGAAGAGTATAAGTAATCAATAAAATAATGTTCAACAACTTAACCATGATCTATTACAACTAAAATATCATTCACACTTTTAAGTAAAATTTAGAAAAAAAATTTGTAGCGATAAACTGTATGTGTGAGTTCAACCAAGAGATTTAATGTATTTAGCAATCTATTAACCCTATAAACTTTAGCAAGCAACTAATTTTGTAAAATGTTTCTTAAATTATCCTTTCTTCTAGAACCTGTGAAAATACTCTAGGTCATATGTCAAGTTGTAGATTTATTGACACTGCAAAACTAATAATTTTAATAAAATTAACTACAGGTGTCTTAAATTTGTTCAAACCACATTTTCCAAATCATATTGTTTTTTGACTACAAGGAATAGTCAAAAATTATCGTTATTGGGGGGCGAAATAACCTAAACTGGTATGAAGAACTGCATGCACAGTTCTCAGAAAAAGTTAATGTCTCGGCTATTTTTATCAAAGGAAATTTTAGTTCCAAACGTAAACAATTTAACCGATATTGACTTAACTCAGCAATATGAAGTGTCTCCGCATTCTTCTCGGGAAGTTAGAGATTTTTTGGATGTCACGTTCCCAAATAGATGGTTAGGAAGAAGATGGCCTATAGGGTGGCTTTCACGGTCTCCCAATCTTTCGCAATTAGATTTCTTTTATTGGGGTTACTTGAAAAATAATGTTTATAGGAACAAATCCAATAATTTAGAAGAACTAAGAATTTTAAATGAAAGTGAGAAATTAACAAGGGAAATGGTTTTACACACCCAAGAACATTTTTGCGATAATTTATATCATTTTCAGTTAGTAAATGTGGGCCATTTTCAACATTATTAAAAAATAAAGTCATTTTTCCATGACTTGTTATACCTATTATTTTATGTTAACTGATTATTGGAATTTATTTCGAGTTTGTAACTGATCAAAATATCATGATATCTGGGAAACTAATGAATTTAGGTGTAACGTACCGTTAATAAAATGTTTCTTGTTTGTTTAAATTTGACAGAACTTGATTTTCAGATTATTTTCCAACGCCATACTCAATTTGGATTGGTCAGGAAACTACGATTACGTTCGAATATCGCATTGTTATTAGTTTTTATTTGAAATGTCGATATCTAGGAAACTAATGAATTTAGGTATAATATATGCTTGATAAAAATGTTAAAAATTGACAGGACTATCAAAATAAATAGTAATATATGGGGTGTTCCATTAAAAAAATGTAACCTCAATTCACCACAATTTTGTGAGCCGCCCTGTATATTTCAATTTATTACAGATAGGTAGATTTGTTAAAGAATTACAACTTTGGCATATAAGACATTTTTGCTCTTACATCTCTTGAATAATCAACCATTTCGGTAATTTATCCTAACCTGTATAGCCGACAAATGTGTCTAGTAAATAAATCCATATTACAGTTGGGATTCATGAGAGAAGGTTGTAACATGCGACAGATCTTTACTGTCTAGATTAGAATTTCAAGTGTAAGTCCTTGCGATTCTGAGTTGATGAAAGTCTGGGATTAAGACCAAGCCATCATAAAAAAAGTCAAGAAGTACCTTATACTCAGTTTAGGGTTTAACAGGGCTTAAGATCTGTTAAGCCACGATTGACAAATTCTTGCGATCAATAATTCAGGCTAGTTTTAAGTACCCACCAGTATAGACAATTAATATTCCTAGAATGGTTTCATCTAGGCTTAATAGTTTATTTGAATAAAGTAATATATATTAAAACACATTTTCATCATTTGTTAATACATATTCTGTAATCTAATTATTTACGTATTTAAAATAAAGGAAATCCGTCAGGAGCAGAATATGAATATAATTGGGTATTAAAATTATATACACCTGGCAACATTATTTAGTACAAGGTGCAAGGAAGTAAATATAAGATATGCAAATTAAATCGCCGCTTAAATCTTATTTTTTCATCAGCGGGAAAATAAAATATTAATAACTCGCAAATAATTTAAAACAGTACAACCTTCAAATTGTCATATGCGCAAATTGTTATTAATTACGAGTTAATGAAGTCAATGGGAAGAATTAGTAGTAGTGACGCAACGAGAAACGTACTATAGCTATATATAAGGTGCGCGTTAACAGATGTATTTCTAAAGAACGAAGAAAATTCCAGAGGGTTCGCCAAATTTAATATTGTCGTCCCGCTGTTTACCGAAAAATAAAGAATTCCCGGCGTGCGCTCTCGAAAATGACGCCACCCTCTCTCACCCTAGGTTAGGTTGGTATTCCCGCTCTGGCTCGGTGAGTCATAACGACTGGGCCATCCGACTATTGATTTCTGTCAGAGCAGTTAGTGCCAACGTGCGGGAACGGAACTTTTCATTCAAATTGAATCCATACGCCACCTCCACAACCCCCGCGCTTCACTCACGTCAACCAACGGCCACGGTGCGCAATCATCCCTAATTGGTTGTATCGATGAGTTCAGATTTCAATCGGGATTTGACTCTATCGAGTGGTAATTATCTGCTCGCACACGCGTATGTTTTTCAGGAAGAAGAACACGCTGAATGTTTTATGGACGCTGAGAGGGCGGTGAATGTTAATTATGAATGTGCGGATAAATGACGATGGAAGGGACGGAGGAGGACCATTAGGTCGAGGGTTGATGAGGGTTATTACGTGGAATGGTTCAAAATTTACGTTGGAAACTCGAATATAGATGTCCAACAAACTTAAAACTGACACGCACACTATGCACATGTTGAGATCATCAGACACACGCACCACCTATAATTATTGCTCGTATGGAAAACTAAAATTATAACAATTACGAAAACTTTGCTGTGAGAGTTAAACTTTGGTTTTCGTTAATGTATGGCAGAGTTTTGCAAATGTCAATAAAATAATACTAAACATGTTAAATTAACTTAAATAGGAAATATTTTATTAACATCTCTGATATATTGTTTCAAGTATACTTTACTATAAATAATATAATGTTTAGAAAATATATTTTTCATAATCCGATTAATTAAACCAGGGTTTGTATAAAAATCGCCCTTGACATCATTTCTGCGATCGTTATATAAAACGGCTTACCTAATCTAAATATGACTATGAATATTTCTAAATTATTCACCTTTTTTAGGGAAGTCCTTCACCTATTTTTATTTGGACGGTTCGCAGAAGTTTGAAAACACGAAGTTATAAAACGTAAACTAATCTAATAATTCAGTAGATATAATGAGAGTCAGTTTGAAATGAATTATCCTTTTAAATTGCAAACTAAACATAAAACAGATCTGTTTAATTTATTTTTTAAGCACGCCTGCTATCAACTCCTTTATCTTATCCAACCCCGCTCCAAACAATAAAAAATAATAAGAGTTTCCAGGGTAGCCAATAGAGAACTGTGGATAATATAGGGAAAGGATAATATTCAGTCATGAATGGCCTCATTACAATATAAGAATTAAAAGAAATATACGTGCAGTCATTAAACATATTAAATATCTGAGTAACGATAATGTTAAATCTAATAAAAGCTTTATATAATTATAAAAATTAAAGTGAAAATATTATAGATCCTTTATATAAAAAAAAACAGCAATTAGCAAAAGTGGAAAGCAGTTTATTATGAACTAGCAATGTGCAATTGTAATGTTTGTAAGAATTTATTTTTCATATATGTACTTTCGATTTTTACGTAAGCACAGTACATAAATAAATAAAGAAATAAAGACATAAATAAACTAATTAATCCAAAATACATACTACAAATAAAATTATTACTATAATTTGAATTGAAGAAACCAAGTCGAAGTTTGTTCCTTTGACGTGTTCTTCGATTCTGATTCATTCAGCCTATTTTCGTGAGGAAAATTTACATAAAATTAATTCATATTTCAATAGATGAACATTGCTTAATGATTTTATTTATAGATTTCGTTATGCCTTCACTTTCTTATTGAAGTCTTCCGAAATGTTTATTTTTGATTCATAACAACTCTTTTAGATTGTAAAATGTTCATAATATTTATGTTTTTCAATTTCCCACCTTAAGTTTGAGTTTACATTAGTTTGTAAGATTAACCTTTTGATTTATAGTAATTTTCAATAAAGTGTTCAGCTTTTTTAGTATTTTATTTAATTAGTTTTTCAGATTTTTGTTGTTTGATATAAACAACCTATTTTAATATGTTTATGTTTTTTGTTTCTCAGATTAAATTTTAATTTAATTAATAGTACTTTTTGATTCAGCGTCTAAACACAACAACAGATCTAAATGTAAACTATAGCTTAAGGTTGAAAGGATAAATAAAGGATATATTTGGGTTTGAGATTCTTGAATTTATATTTTAAATTTTATAGGTAATATAGCATTGTTAGTTATTACAGTTTGTAGGGTTTTAGCGCTTTTTAGAGGTTGTCATTTTTTGCATGTGTTAACTTTTTTTTTCATTTACAAGTTTCGTGTATTCCATTAAATTTTCTGATTGTAGACTTTTTAAGGATTTTCAATTTTCCATATTAAATTTAAGACTACATCGGTTTTTGGGATTTATATATTTTTGAAACCGTGTACCTATTTATCTTCAATTATTGATTTTAGATTTTAGAACTTTTAAAATTTTTTTCATGAACATCTAAAATTGATCTTGTATTTGTTTTCCAGATTTAAAATTGAGTCTGGGCTTACTTATAATTTAACCTAATTTAGCCCATGGTTTCTAATATTTAATTTAATTAAGCTTTCGGATTTTCTAGATGGCTAGAATTAATGTTAACAAATACATAGCAGATATGAAATCAAAACACAAAAAAATGATCAAAATAAAAAATTTAATTTGTAAGTCAATCATTTTTTAACTTTTTAACCCGCATTTGTAGAAAATATTGTGATATTTAAAATATGGCTTATAAATCCACTGTCAAGACAAGACTTACGCGCTTTTTTATTTCAACGTGTATATGCTTACTTTAAGAAAGTGGTACAATATGCCTTTTTTCAAACCAAAAATATTTAGTTTTGAGCCCTTGTGCCGTGAAGATTGAAGGTGATAAATGTGTAAATAAGTTGTGAAATTAGTGATGTAGAATATGAATTCGGTTTTGTTTTGCACGGAGATGACCTAAGCGAAATTTTAGTTAACGATGTAGAAAATGCTTCTGATAGTGATGATAGTGACCTAATAATAGCAGCAAAAAGACGAAGAATTCACGTTATAAAATCCGATTCTGAAGACGAAGAAGTTGCTCCTGCGGAAAACAATGAATGGGCCGATATTACAGGAAGTGATGATCCGCTACAAAACATCAATTTTTCAACAGGACAGAAATTACCAGGACCGCAAATTACGAACATCAAGGAACCTGTACAATTTTTCAAATTGTACTTTACTGAAGAACTTGTTGATGAAATAGTGTTAGATACCATCAACTACGCTAAAGGCAGACTGAAGGATAAAATTCTTAGCAAGAATTCTATATGGCACACGTGGCATGACAGAAGTAAGGAAGAATTCTGGTCATTTTTGGGTGTTATCCTAAATATGGGAACGATGCCTTTAGCAAATATGAAGGAGTATTAGTCAACTAAGGATATTTCTAGGATACCATTCTTTTTTACTATATTTACAAGGCGACGATTTACCAAATAATTTGGATGTTCCATTAAAAAAATAGATCCTCGAAAAACAGATATAAGAACATGAATTCAACGCATTAGCAATTTCCTGGAGTAAATAAATTCAAAACTTTCTCAATTCTTCATACCAGGCAAAAATATATGTGTAGATGAGCCAGTTGTAGAATTCAAGGGAAAGATTTCTTTTATAACTTATAATCCAAATAAGCCGACAAAATGGGACATAAGAATTTATGTTTTGGCGGTTTCCGAAACTGGATATGTAAATAACATCCTTCCTTATTACGGAAGTATTACATCTGAAAATCTCTTTAAACCAGAACTACCCGTCACCTCCGGGATTCCTCTACACCTGTATCAAAAACTGTTAACTAATATCTCCGATCATTTGTTCACAGATAGATACTACACTAGTATTCAATTAGCTGATGAATTGTTGAAAATGAAATGCTATTTAACGAGGACAATAAAAATCAACAGAAAGGGGTTACCAGATTCAATAAAAAAAACAAAATTTTCTTCCGAAAACAAATCTGTTGCATACAAAAGGGGAAAGACGATGTTGTTATCTTGGAAGGACAAAAGAATAGTAACGTTATTAAGCACGAATTACTCGGCTGGGTTTGTCACAAAAAGAAGATTAGGAAGAATAGAGCAGCAAAATGTTCAAAAGGCAAAAGTTGTTGTAAATTATACTACATAAATGGCCGGTGTTGATCTAGCGGACCAATATCCTGCAAGCTATTGTTTTCTGAGAAAGTCGCTCAAGTGGTGGCGAAAAATGTGTTTTTGGGAATGTGCTATCAATTCATACATTTTGTATAAAACAGTCAACAAAGACAAAAAACCATTATCCCATTTGAAATTTGTAAAGAGATTGGTGGATCAACTAATAGGTGATTTCCGCGAAGAACGATCAACACCTTCTACTTCTGGATCTGAGCCCACACTTGATAAAAAAGCTGCATATAATGCGAAAAAGGAAAAAAGGGACTGCATTGTTTGTTCTAATACACAAGAAACAGAAAAATGGCGTAAAACCACTGAGTTTTGTGATACATGTCCCGGAAAACCCCGGATGCACATGGGTGACTGTTTCGCAAAATATCACAATGTCAAAAACTACAAATCTAAAAAAATTGTATTTTTATTAAAATCTATATTTCTAAACATGTTTTGCATAATGTAGTTAAGTAATGAATATATTGTTATGTTTCAACAACCATATTTTTTAAATTATATATATATATATATATATATATATATTTGAATATTAAAGTGTAACGACATCTGTCAATGAATATGCTAAATTGATTAATTAATTTTGTGCTAACGGCGTTAAAAATTTTCCAAACAATGTACTGATGTACGAGACCGGGAAAATCCGCGGACAGCTGTTTCGCCATTATTGTGGCTCGTCAGCACGGCGTATCTCTCAATCTCGCACATCAGTACAATTATTGGAACTTGTATTTATTGTTAATTCTTCCGCCTTAACGTTGGAATGAAACTGCGGAAGATTTACCTTACTAGTATATATATATATATATATACTTTTGTGACTAATATAGTGCTGGAGTTGTTAGTTTACTATTAGAGTGCCTAGGCTGGAGTGCAAAGGGTTATCTTTCTAATGATTTTGTTTATTATTTTGAAAATATAACATCTTTGTTTTTAGATTTGGTGTGACTTTGTTATTATTTGATCTTATTGTGGACTCTTTAAATATTTATTGTTTGATTTAAGGCATTCTTTTTTAAATGTCTAGTTTTTCAATTTTTTAGGTGAGGGAATACAAAGATATACAAGGTGTGTTCAAATGAAAGGTATAAAACGACACTGAGGGTATAAATGAAGTCTTTATTTAAAGTATACCCAATAGATCTGGTCATAACTATTCCATTTAATGAGCTAAAAGATTCCGTGTTTGCAGAAATTCTGTGTTGGATTGATGAGGCTGTTACTTGGCGAAACTCCATTATGTAATTATTAAATAAAAACACGGCTGTTTAGAGTTTTGCTTTATTTGTAGATACACTGCTAGACTTGTTCTCAATGTGGTGAAACAGTGTATCTACAAATAAAGCAAAATTCTAAACAGTCGTGTTTTTATTTAAGAAATCCTGTGGCCATGACGCGACCCAATCGTTCACAGCTGCTTCCTCTTGAACTTGGCTAGTTCCGCAAGTATGACCCCAGAGACGCTATTATGGAGTGTAAACATCCCCTGTATTATTTTCTTGATAGGCCTGCGTAGTTTTCGGAGTGTCTCACACTACACATCGGGGTTAATGGTTTTTCTGTGCTCGAGAAATTCAAACAGTGGATTTTTGAAGTCAGAATGACGATGAGCAACATTTTTTCTGCTGACGCTACAGCTTTAAACTATTTAGGCCGAGGTGACTAGAGAACCATTCACTCTGACGTGTATTATAAATCACTCTGAAGACTACGCAGGTTCATCAAGAAGAAATGACCGGCTGCTCACGGAGGGTGTGGTTCTGCTCTTAGATAATCTATTGTATATTGGCCAGCATGACCATCCACTCTACAGCTTTGCATTATCTATGTGTTTAGGCCGCTAAAATATCATCTGAAAAAGCAACGCTTTAATTATGACGACGAACTCATGGACACTTTGAAGGACTGGATCTCGTCATGGCCAGAGAAGTTTTGATAACACGGAATTTTTTGGCACGTTAATCAATGGAATCGTTGTGCTTCGGCATATTTTTTAATAAAGACCTTATTTATACCCATAGTGTCGTTTCATACCTTTTTCCTTATTTCTTACATTAAATTTTCGTTTACTTCCCTGTGTAAGTTTTTAATTAAACTATATATTTATATTTTTTTCGGTTCCACATATCTATTCATCTTAACTCAGGGGAAAATATATAATGATCTGTGTACCCAATGCACTAGTTAAATTTAATAATGAAAAGTTGTAGATGATTAAAACCATTTTTATCAGGAACTCTTACTGATTGTTATAATCTAAATATCATGAAGTAATAATTACACAAATTCGCTAATGTTGATACCATAAATGATGTGTGACTCTTTTTTGACTTACAGAGCTTTTCCTCAATACCCATATATTTATTATTGTCAAAAAGGCTTAATAATTATATATGATTGCCCCGAAATGCTGTTTTATGCTTTGATTCACACTTTGAGCATGCTGCAATGATTTGGAAACCATATATGTATTATAGTCGAGCTCTTTGAAGATGCACAGAATAAAATTTAGAATTCTAATCGGTATTGCGGCACATGCCAAGAAGACATTCATTTATAATTCAGAAAAAAAACATTATAGAATCGAAATGACAATGTTAGCTTTTTTTATTACAAAAAATCAATGAATTTAACGATTTCATTCGCATACTATACAAAAATACATATAGATTTCATTATATAATTCATTTAACATATATGCTGCTGATTGCAAAGAGAATAACATTGAATTCTTTATTTAAATTTATTTAATTCTCTTGATTAGATAATCTTCAAACATTTATTGTAATTACGCTTTAAGAATACATTGAAAAAAATATATGAATTTGATATAATATTCATTTAAAGTCCTGTATTACGATAATAAAAATTATGGAAGCAATAATCTATTTAAATGGGAAATAAGAAATATTTTCCATACATATGATGAATTTTTTTTTTGAAATCCACATCGACGAAAAGATGGCCATTTCCCGTCACATTGACCGTTCAGAAAACGAAGCTCGAGGGGAAACGATTGGATACGAGCGAGTAGATTCAAGAGATATCGACTAACGTGATGGAGATGCCGACAGGAAATCACTTTATATAAACTTTATATCAGAGACATTGAGTGTGTAAGTCACGATTTATAGTATCTTAAGGGCTTCGAATGAGTTGCGACCTAATCAGCCACGATGGCACTGCATTAACTTTATTTGATGAAAATAACTGTTAAAGCTCTAACATACAAACATACTACATATGCACGATAATGCATCAATTTAAATTCATCATCTACATCTATTTCCCAGTAAGGTCCAAACCTATTGACATCTGTACAGTTCATGTTAACCAAACTGCAACATACGGAGGATTCAGTTCCAGCTAAAGGTCTGAGGTGTATTCAAAACCACCCTCGGGGCCCTCTCGCTCAAATCCGGAACATTTGTTGACGGCAGTTTGATGGAATAGTTCACGGAACTAAACTAGTCGAATTGCGAATTTCAGGATTTCACCCCCTCTGTGTGGATGTGTGTGTGTGTCTGTTTTTTCCTCCTCCTCTCAACCACTCTGCGCTCTTCGTTTCTGTATAATCCTGCGAGAAGTGTCTCCCGGCAGATGGATTTCTGCAGTTGCGAAGGGTATCTCGAGTGCGACTCGACACTCTCGAAACTCTTATCTATATTTCAGCGGATCCTCGAGAGTTGGAAACTTGCACAGCGCTGGTCTATTTTTAGTCGCCCTTTTTAATCGAGCAGCCGAAAAGATTTGCAATTGTAATTAACGTGATTATTCAGGGGACGTAACATAATACACCTCGGATTTAAAAAAGAACTTTTGTTTGTTGAAGATTTTTCAGCAGAACTTTAAAATGACTAAATATTCAGACTGAATAATTTAGTTACTATATGTATTTAAAGGGACCAAACTAATATTAACATGCTTAGGTAACATCTAGTTTCTAGTGTTTTTGTTAAGAACGCAAGAACCTTATTGCTAATTCACACTACGAACCTCTATACACAAACATTTTTATTTAGAATATATATTAACCAAACTCAATACTTATTCCAAATGCATGTATAAAACAGACTTTTATAACCAATCAGAGAAATCCGTAAAATAAGTAATGCTTCCTACAATTGACATCCAGGGTAAAAATTTAACGATAGCGAAAATAGTGCTTTTTTATTAAGCAAATTGAAGACAGGATGGTCATCACTAGTCTGCAAGTGAGATTAACAGAAGATCTGAGTGTGCAGTATGGGGCTAGAGTGGAAAAACATTCTTCAGAGTGAACTCCCCACGGATTTCTTACGTCAAAATTATATAAGTACATAAATTTTTGTCTATTTAATTTACAATTTATTGTAACTTATAACCATGATAGAGAAGATAGAGAGGACACCTATTTTGTTGCAACTCATGCGTGTAAATAAATAAAGTGCATCCACTAAACATTTTAAACTTAAACTGAGGGTTGTTGTGACAGAAAATTAAACACGTTAACACCCCGAATAAACCGTGCATAAACGCCCTTGTTTCGTTCCGCCATTTCACGCGCATAATGGTCTTGAATTATTTCTCCGTCGGAGTGTACTAAGAGTAAAATTACAATCATTCTTGAGGACAATACGAAATGCACTTCCGACTTTCCATTATGAATGTTTGAGAGATTAAGTATGCCGGAAAAATAAAAATTGCAGCAAATGTTTCTTGAAGTGATTTATCAAACGGGTTTTGTTGATTATTTCTATTTCCCAATATTTCCCACAAAACATCAATTTACTCTTAAATTAATACAGATGTGTTCGGTGCATAATCGTAGTTTTTATCATTAGTTAAATTATATTTATAATCTACAAAATTTAATGACATAATGATAATAATGATTAATTATACGGGGCGACCCTTCAAAGTAATAAGCTTATTTACATAAACATAAATAGAAGGACCTTGTTAATAGCAAAATACGACTACTACTAAGAAATTATTTTTCTATAAATTATACCTCCTTTTTAATTGGTTATTCGGATAAGAAATATTGCATTAAAAACTTTGCGGTATTACAATTTAAACGCTTGCATGGTTTGTGTCCGCGGAATTACTTCTTAAGAGGATATTAAAAGCTCAACTTATGCAACCGAGCGGAAATGGAAGTACGTCCGGAAAATTTCAATACTTTACAATAGGTATGAAAGAAATGAAATTTAAGAAGAAAATAATGTAGAATAATACTTTAAACATGTATTATAATATTAAGATTTATATATGCTATAATTTTATTTACCGGAATAACTGATTTATTTACTGAAATAAAAATGTCTATTTAAAGACTAAAATATGCTTTATATAAGCAATAAATATATAAATGGATACCTGTAACAGCATTTGGAAGCTGCATTGATGGATCTCTATTTATGGGTTTGAGTGGAAGATCCTTCGAAGAAGTAAACTCCGCCCGTCCTCCCTTCAGCCAAAATTTTGAGTATATTTTATTATTTTGTAATATAGTTTTTGAAATATTTATTTTATAAGATTGGAGTGCAAAGATATAATAAAGATAAAGATAATATTTTGATCACTAAAAGCCTACACCAGAATGACTAGTCATCTCTTGCTCTAATATCTTTATGAATTTAGGAAGATTAAAATATGACAGAAATAAAGTGTTTTTAAGAAAATATATGCAATTAATGATAAAAGGTCTTACCTCTATCAACATGGTAAATATTACATTATATCAATATTTAACCTTAGGTATAATTAACAATGAAAACTTTTAAATTTTCAATGGTTTATTAATAATTTTTAATGATTTTTTTTTACAAAATTAAGTTTGCTTTATTACCATATTAATTCTATTTTAGATAAAAATTTATTTGAGGATGATATAAACAGTTTATTCAAAAGAAAGTCATAAATATAATACATAATATATATATTATATATAATATATGGACGGTTGTATACCTCGTTCTTCGCCTCGATATACTGGATTGATTCTTGCTCGGGTTAATGGTATTGAGGGATATTTGGTTGTTTTGTCTAATATTGTGTTGTTTGTGTTACTCTATTTTATTATTTATAATTAGATTTTTAAGTTTTAGTTTAAACGGTATTAAGTTTAATTTTTTATATATGTTAGTAGTTAAGTTTTGTGAATATTTTTGTGCCTATATCTCTCAGTTCTTAGCATGGATTTTCTTCTGGTTTCATGGTTGTGTATTTCTTTGTTTAGAATTAATGTTATGTTTGTTTTTATGTATTTGTGTTTTTTTTTGTATAAGAATAATACGATATGTAGTGTGATTAGGTTTTTTATATTTAATTCATTTGTTTGCTTGTATACTTCGTCAGTTGGTGTTCTTTTATTTAGTTTGTATAGTATTTTTAGTTTTGTTTTGTTGTGTTTGCAGACGTTGTAGGCTTTCTGAATTGTGTTTCCCCATATTCATATTAGGTATGTGTTTTTTGCAACAAATAGGCTATTGTAGTATTGTTTTACAATTATTTTTTATAAATTTTTGAATATGTGTATCCCATTTTAGGTATATGCTTTCGTTTATTTTCGTGTTTTTATACTTATTTCTAGGTTGGAGTCGTTTTTTTTATTAAAGTGTATATTATATACTTCGTTTTGTATTCGTGAGAGTATTTTTTTGTGTAACATGTTTCTAATTTCTTCATGTCTGCGTTCAATTGATCTTGCAGTTGTTGTGGGTTTGTCTTTTAACCCTATTGCTTCAATTTTGTTTTATTATTTATAATTATTTGCGATTAATTTTCGACTTTATAAAGCAAATGTTCGAGTTTTCTTGTAAATATACTATTGTACCATTAATTACATTTATTTATAAGATTTTAATTGTATGAGTATATTAGAAAAATTGTTCTTTTGATAAAATTCCAGCTGATTTAAATTTTAAATTATTTTTAGAAAATTTTAAATGCTTTTTTAAACTAAATTTCTCTTGTAAAATTTAAACTGAATTTTAAATGAATTTTCAATTTTTTATTGCTAATATTCCACTTTGTGTATATGATTCACAGATATTTTTTGTGCTTAATAGTAAAGTATTGATGAGATCGGGAGATCGAAACACGTGTCTGCAGATGATTATTCAAATATTTTTTTTGGGTAAATTCCTGACTTAAAATTTAACAATTTTTGTTACGAAATTAGAGTTATATTAATTAATTAAAATGTTTTACTATTTGTAACAGTTTGAAACTGTTAACATACATTTTTCAAACCAAATTTTCAGTAACCTTTTAGCAATTTTTTAATTGCTTAAATTTTATTATAATAGTCATTTTTGGGTTACATTAATTTGTTTTTATTTAATAAAATGTATTAAAATCCTTTAGTTCGTTGTAGAAAATTAAATAATAATTTAGAAATACGAAAACATTTCGTGAAATTTCACGAAATGTTTTCGTATTTTTAAATTATTGTTTTTATTTGTTTTTGAAGAAATTTAAATATGTTTTAGACTGATCAATTTAAATGTCAAAGAGCATTTTATAGTTCAGATTTTAACTATGGAAATGTTCAAGCACGAATTTAAAAATCAATTGTGCATTGACCCTTGCTAGACCCTTGACCTAAGTTTTTAAATTATATATTATTCTAGTTTACTCTTGACCTCTCTTAAAAATACCCTGTCTTAACAGAAACAATAAAATTTACATTAACCTAGTATATCCTTAAGACAGATTAATAGCATTGGGGTCGGTCATGGGTACGCTAGTATAGTATATAATTAATTAGGGTAGGTAAAGTGTACGCTAATACAATATATATTTTGGTAAGGTAGGTCAAGAATATGCTAGTGTAATACATAATTTATTGCGACTAGATGAAGAAGAGACTGAAAAATACGAGGGTGCATGTTTAAGTTCGCAGAATGGTGGGGTTAGAGGGTGATAAGGGAGCTTGTACACATCCTAACGTGTTCATTGACAAATAATTAGTATATATACCGAGCATTATCATAACGAGGTCAGTAGTCTTTGACCTATCGTCGATCAAGCAACTCAATCCTTAAGAAATTGTGAAGTATGGAGAAATTATAATTCCGCGCCGTTATAAAGATCCTTACCAAGCAAGGAAAAAGTGTTCAAACCATTTTAGAAGAGATGTCATCTGTCTTCGTGGACTCTTGTCCACGAAAAAGCATGATATACAAGTGGCACAATCTCTTTGAGGGAATCGATCGGTCTGTTGTGGTCCCCACTTCAGATCTCATCGAAAAAATTGATAAAATAATATTGGAGGATGCACGTTTGAATAAAAAACAACTCGCAGAAATAGTTGGAGTATCTGAAACAACCATTTTTAAGGTCCTCCATAATCATCTCGGCATATAAAAAGGCAGTCCAAGATGGGTGCATAAATTGCTCACACCGCTAAAAAACAGTAGCGCATCGAGTGTTCGCGTACATTTTTGAACGAGTGTAGTGAAGAGGATTGTTACTGGAGTGAAACTTCTAAGCAATATTCCATGCAGTGGCATAAAAAGAGTAAAGCTCATGGTGACAGTTTTATGGGACAGAGAAGAAACTTTGTTGATTGATTATAAGGAAAAGGTTTTTTCTACAGCAGCAGAATTCTACGTTTCAATTTTAGAGCAGTTAAAAGATGCTGTCAGAGAAAAGAAGACGAAAATTAACCAAAGGGGTCATGCTCTTGCACTATAATGTTCCTGTTTACAAGAGTCGGGTTGCGTTGGCTGCTTTGCATAAGGTGGCCTTTAATATCATTGATTACCGACCTTATAGCCCAGATTTTGCTCTAAACGACTAGGAAAGAAATTTTCTAACGATGAAGAAGTGAAGGATTCAGTTTCATTGTATTTTTTCAGAGAAGGGTAAAGCATTTTTTATGAAGATATTCACAACTTAGTTCATAGATCTGAAAAGTCTGTTTTTTGTTGCAGGTGAATATATTGAAGAAGAAAAATAATTTTGTAATATTATTTCATCCACGAAAAACCCACCATCGTATATACCGTAGATACCACAAGAGCTAACTACTGATGCATGGTTAGAGCATTTGACAAATAAGGTTTACCTATTTCATATTGAGTAGAAATCAACTTTAATTGATTTTATATTGTCAAAATTAAACAGATTGATATACGAACGTTTTTTCTTTTATTTTTTATTAATGCGGAGGTTCATTTTTAATTATTCTGGCGAAGCTGTTCAGATAGATACTGATCTATGAAGCCCGATAGAATAATCAAAGAATATAAATTTATTCATCATCGCATTTTTATCAAATTGACACAGACAGGGAAATAAAACATAATTTAAGTAATTACTTACTTATGTGACACTGCCTATTCGTCATAAATTACTCATTTTATCATTTTCTACAATTATTTATTATATAATTATAGGCTGAACTACATTTATTTAGAGATGTTGTTAACAGAAAAAGATGTATTTAGTTAAAGAGTTTTGATTTAATTAAGAGAATGGTTGCGATCATTACTACTTAGTAAACCACGTTTACAATTAATTGAAAAATTCACTGTTTCAACAAATAACAATAACAAATAATTATTGTAAAAATGTTATATAACATTTAGACACAGTTATATAAATAACACAGCACGAATCGAGTTTCGACGTTTTATCGTCATCAAGTTTTGCATTATTTATACACTATAAAAATGTGCGTTTGTAAGGAAACTACAATTAAATTAAAACTATTATAAAAGCCAAATAAAAGCAAAAGTGTTTAGTATGATAATATTTAAATTATGTTCCAAAGATTATAAAAATTTTAGTTTTCTTTTTCTAAAACAATGCATTGATTGCATTGTAGTATTTCAAGAAGCCTTAAAATTAGGATATTAACTACATTTTGAATGAGTGGATACCTTTGAAAATAAATTTTCTGATCAGTTAGCACACTACCAATTATACCATATTGTCCGAAAAGTTCGTGCCGATTTTCAGTAGGTAGCGCGAGAAGAGACCTGAATATAGCACACTTACTGAAAACAAATGACAGGTTATATTTGGAAAAATGTTTGGTTCCGATTCGTTAATTTTTATCAGTTTTATACGCCTTAGAATATGGCAGCAAATAAAGTGCATTATAGGCATTTAATGCTTTTCTTTTTCCGAAAGAACAAAAATACCACGCAAGCGGAAAATAAGATATGCGCTGTTTATGATGAATGTGCTGTAGCCAAAATAACTGTGCGGAAGTGGTTTGCTCAGTTCAAGGCTGGAAATTTTGACCTTGAAGATCAAGAACGCGCAGTAGGCCGTCCACCACAAACGATAAGATTAAAGCAGAAATTGAGAATAATCCACACTCAACATTACGTCAAATAGCAGGAATGATAAATAAATCAAAATCAACCATCCACGACCATATTGTGAAGCTTGGCTACGTAAACCGTCTTGATGTATGGGTTCCGCATGATCTAATGGAGAAAAATCTGTTGGATCGCATCTCCATTTGTGACATACTTTACAAACGCAACAAGGAGACACCATTTCTGAAGCAATTAGTGACAGAGGATGAAAAATGGATAATTTATAAAAATGTTCAGCGTAAAAGGTCTTGGGGAAAGAGTGATGAAACACATTTTATCACCCCAAAAGCCGGTCTTCATTCGAAGAAGGTAATGCTCTGTGCCTGGTGGGATTGGAAAGGAATCCTTCATTATGAGCTTTTACCAAATAATGAAACAATCAATTCGGAAAAGTATTGCGCTCAATTAGAGAAATTTAAGACAGTAATTGAACAAAAACGTCCAGATATAGCGAATCGGAAGAGCGTCGTCTTTCATCAAGACTCACGTGTCTTTGATAACTCGACAAAAATTTTTGGAGTTTGGTTGGGATGTTTTACCCCATCCATCGTATTCGCCAGACCTCGTTCCCTCGAATTTCTACCTTTTCCGATTATTAAAACTTCCCTTAATGGGAAAAATTTCAACTCTTTGGTTGAGGTAAAAACTCATTTAGACAATTTTTCCCTAAAAACCAGAGAGGTTCTGGAAGGACGGGATTCTCAAGTTGCATGAAAGATGGAGAAAGGGTGTGGAACAGAATAGTACCTATATAATTTAATAAATGTATAGCAAAACTTAAATGAGCTGCGTTTCAATTTTCCCTAAAAATCGGCACGAACTTTCCGGACAACCCAATATTATTATAAATTAATTTCTTTTGGGATGCATACATATAGTAATAAAATAAAAACAGTGAAGAAAAGGCTTTTTTAAAACTTTCAATATTAAATTAATATTGAAAAAAATATTTTGTTAGTCAAATAACCTGTAGACATTTTCAATTTTTTGCGTTACGTTTTAAACTGATAATTTCTTAAGTAGCACAATTTATCGTTCATATTTTAATTTAGTCAATTCATAAAGAAAATAATAAATTTATCTTCAGCAGTCTACATATGACCTTATTATACGTAGACTGCTGAAAATAAATTTATTACTTCCTTTATGAATTTCGTTGATTGTTGAGGCACTTATATTTTGAAATTCCTTTATCACTTAATATAATAATAATAGTAAACTATTATTAAGTTGAAAATCATCAATAGTTTACTATTATTATTATATTGAGCCTTTATGAATTGACTACTAAATTGAATGAATTGAAAATAAAGATATGGTCAAGACATCATTTTTTCTCTCTTCAGTAGCCTAAATTTAACTCTAATATAAACGTCTTGATCACTAAGATAATTTATATACATATGGATTAAAAAGTCTAATATAGATTTGGAAATAAAGCTATGCAGAAATTAACAATATTTTCGTACGCAAAAAGTAAATATTACTACTTTAGCAATTCGCTGGAAATTGCGATTGAAAACTAATCATGAAAGGCCAATCACGACAATCATGAAGCACGATCATTGCACAGTTAGTTAAAGATTACAATCAAAGTTGTAGGTTCACTTCAGTAAAAGCAGAACAATATGGCTTGGAAGCAGGGAAAAAATCTAGGACATTTGCATGGAAGTGAATTGTAATATATTTCTTACCTTACTAATCTGTAAGAATATTTAGATCATTTTCAAAAAAAATCTCTGGGTATAAAAAATGATAGATTTTATTCTAGTTTTAATTAAATTTTTATATGACTTAATATTTGATAGCGACATAATTAATAATTGCATAGCAAAATATTAAAATTCTATTGAAACATTAACACTTTCTTAACAAATTGATTTTTATTTACTAGATGTACATTTCGAGGGCAACTTAAATCTCATTTAGTAAATAAAAATCAATTTGTTAAGAAAGTGTTAGTTTAAATTAAATTGAAACATTTTAAGGATTGTATTTTTGATATTCTAAAATTTTACGACATATGATATATTGTTGTAGATTTTTTTAGACTAAAATCCTAAAATTTACGGTTTCAGAAACCTTCATTTTTTATTGTGCATTCTTAAACTTATTTTGAACTATTTGAAATTTTTAGATGTATGCGAAATACCATAGTAATCGTAAACATTTAAAGCATCGGCATTATGTACGTTGCGTTGTTTCCTAACATAAGGCAAAAGTCAAAGTTAGGCTGTATAGAAAAAAACAAAGTACAATACAATTTTAAATAAGTTGTTTTTCAATTTAAACTCACAAGTATAATGTAGGTCTCGATGTGGTTATACAAATGATTTTGTGCGTAAGCGTGCGTATATTCATAACCTAACTGTAATTGGTAAAATAGAATGCAATTATTATTAAAATCACGTAACAATAGACTTTAAAAATTTAAAAAAATATAAAGACGATTTCTTCACATATTATCAATATTATAATCTGTTATTATCGTATATTAACAAAGTAAGAGATATTTAATACCAAATAAACGTAATTAACTTTCCACAACACTTGTTTTTAATAAATTTAATAGTTTCGATAAACCATTTTTTGTTCTGTAAATATCAATCTGAATATAAAGTTTGATTATTTAAATTATTATTGAATTTATATAACAAAGTAGATTTTACATTAAGAATAAAATTACACGTTTTTTCATTTACCTGACAAAGCCATTTTGTGGTAAAACATCGTAGAATAATAAAAACATTTTTGCAACCATATACTGTGCAGTATTTACTAAAAGAGAATTACACGTGATTTATTTAAAATTTTATTTACAAAAAATGGAAGGGATTATAAAATAGACAACATTCATTATTTTTTTCAGTTATAAATGTTAATGTTTTTTCAGTTAATATTTAATGTATATGTATGTTTATGTATTATTTAATTTACGTTCACGATAAAATAATCTAGTGAAATAAAAACTTTTGGTAATTGATACCACAGATTGCTTATCTACACTTTGATCTTTGATTCAAGCGTTTCTAGATTGGTAGTTTAGGATGCTAATTGCACCGCAGTAGCTAAACTGTTTTAGTTCAATCAGATAATATACACAAAGAGAATCTGTGATAATAATATTGATTTCCATTGTCTGAGGAATAAATTAATAGGCTTATCCATATCTCGAAGTTTTACGCAAATATAATAGTTATATTTTAAATTATTTGCAGCGTAATTTAAAGTAACTGAAGTTGTAAAGTTATTATTATTAAACTTTTATTATTATTTAAATTTTAATTACTCTAATAATATTTTGATTGGATGTATTGAAACGATTTTAATATGTTGTCTGAACCAACTTAGATGAGTATAACCCGTATGTTTTCATTTTATTTATCTTTTTATTTAAAAAAATGGTAATAACGTTATTATAATAGTTTTTCATTTTTTTTCTAGTCATGTGGTCTACCCAGAAATATAATTCTGTACAAGCTGCTCGTTATTGTTATTTTTTCAATTATTTTTGTAAAAATTTCGTCTCATCTTTAAAGTTAATAATATACAACATGTGAAAGTTTCTTATTTATTCTAATATTTTTTCTTTAAAAAAATAATGCAGTTATTTAGTTTACTCATTTTCGGTGGTTTGTCCACTGAATTAGGGAAATCGGTGCAACGTTTAGATAATAGATGTCACCCTAATGATGTCCTTAAAATTACTTAAAATTAGGAGAAAACTCTTTTTCTTGATAGTCGGGGCCTAGTTTTGACTTTGGCTTTAAGTTATTGGACATGAGGTTTGAAGGAAAGTTTTGAGTCAAAAAGGATCCCGAGATACTTCCATGTGTGGAATGGAGATATTTCGGTCTGGTTAATTTTGATTTTAGGAGATGTTGGAGTAATTTTGTGGAAAGGGAGGCGGCGTTTGATTTTATTAGGATTTTGTTGTATACGTCATTTAGAGAAACAATTTTGTAATGATTGAAGGGGTGTTTGAAGTGCGTTAATCGCAGAGGAAAGGAATTCGGCATGTGCAATTAAGACAATATCATCGCAAAAAGGAGTAGAGATATAGTAGGATTAAAGTGTGTATGATTTGGATTAAATATGTCGCGGGAATATAGGTTGTAAAGTGATGGGGAGATTGGGTATGGGACACCGTGCTCAAAAATGGCCAGGAAATGATAAGATGCTTGGAAATATTTAAGAGGAAACATTTATAAAGATGACCTTGATGCCACACTGAGTCAAACGCTTTTTTGATGTCGAGATAAATAATAGACTTGTGACCTTCGAGGTGCTTTGTATGGATATTGGAAGTAAGGATACTAAGTGGAAGTGTAGTTGATTTTTGTAGAAGGAAGCCAAATTGGTCGTCAGGAATACATTTGTTGTGGGATTTTAGGATTTTTGCTTTTAAAAGGGATTAGAAATTTTTCCTATTACATAAAGAAGAGTGACATTGGATAGATTATTGTCATGTTTTGGGATCCATACTATGATGCATTATTTTTCCACTCATTGGGTAAATCTTGGTTATGGTAACAATATCTAAAGATTTTAAGAACTATTCCACTCCTATTGCATGTAGCCAATGATAAAGGTACTTTTGTTATTTTTTAGCCAATCACATCAAAACCGAAGTTAACTATTTCCCGATAATTAGCCTTGATAAAAAGCGTTGTTTATACTTAGGTCAGTTGTAAGTATGTTATAAAATGAAAATGTAGCTAGCGCTTCATCATCCATAAATAAATGAGGCGGTGTCAAGTTCCGTACAAAAAAAAAAAAATACAACAAAAATGAGATCATGTGTCTGGAAGCAATTTGCAGAATTCTGTGTCGATAAAAACTACCAGTTGTTAGCAACTGCGGCGTAGTCTTGGAATATTCTTTCCAAATACCATTAGTTTACCATTTATTCGAGTAAATTGCCATCACGTATGGTAACCTTTTGAGGATGGAACGATGGATATTGTCGTGACCTGGGGATGTATTTCTACCAGAATGCAACACTCTGTGATATTCTCCTTCATTTAATATCAGTTGTTAACTGTATCATATAAATCACTGTAGAAGTTTATATTTATTGATTTTTTGAAGCTATTATTAAAATGTCCGGCAAATGTCTTGGAAATTAACGTATCATCTGTGATTGTAGCGTTCGTATGCTGTCTATTTGGTGGGATTTTAAAGGACATGTTTTAAGTTCTGATATATAGCATAGATTTATGAATTCTGAAGTATACTGTCATGAGCTGGAGAAATTGAATGATTCACTTGATAAGCAAAAGCAATAATTGATCAATGGAAAAGGTCTAGTAGTGTAGAGACCTCATACAAATTTTGTAACTCGATAAATGTTTATACTTTCACAATCATCTTGCATATTCTGGTTGTTATCTATTCCGGTCTCTACATTTTTTTAAAAGGTAAAACATTTACTTAGAATGAGGATGTTAAAAATTACCTTTGATTGTTGCAAGTGTTAATCATGATAACAAAAGGTATTGGACCAGAAAAGAGAATGTAAGATTTAATAAAATATTTATTCATTAAAACCACCTTTCAGTTTCATTAAAAAAAAAAACGTAATTACTTTTTGAGCAATCTAATAAATATACCTGTAGCATAATCCCCATTTAGTTTTAAAATTATTAGGACACCTGCAATTTACGCAATCGATTCGATCGCGAAGTGATGATAAAAAATGGTCTTACAGATATAGAAGAAAACCCTTGTCGAAATATGTTTTTTAGTAAATTAATAAGAATGTAAAAAAATAATAATTTGAAGAATAAATTACAAAGTTGTTTAAAAGCTTAGATAACATTATTTTCAGGAAGCTATTTAAAAAAATCATTATCAATTAACTATATTGTTCTCTTCCTACAAAAGTCACAGACCGGTTTCGATCTATTATGGACCTCATGAACGAAGCGCAGTTGGAGCCAAGGAAACGGGAGTATTTAACTCTCTTAGTAAACCGCCAGTCAAGATATTACCATAAAGGCACCATCTTTTATCTAAGCTAGTGCAGCGTTGTTTGGGTGGATAAGTACCGGCAAAGTTTATATCTAAACCTCAATTTATCACTCGAATATGGAATATTTCCAAATTTATTGAAACATGGATTACTTTCACCACTTTTCAGAAAAAGCAGATCGTTTTAAGGCAGAAAGCTACCGACCTATTAATATCTTGCATACATTTTCTAAATTATACGAGTATGCAGTAAATATAAGAATAAAGTTATTTCTGGAAAAATATAAAATATTATTTTCAAATCAGCATGGATTTGGAAAACGTCGCGATACAAATACGAAGTTAAATGAACCACTAGACTTCATATTGGCAAACCACAAAGAACATCAGTATACTGTAGGCCTGTTTTTCGAATTGAGCTAGTCATTCGACTGTGTAAACCATGTTTTACTCATGGAAAAACTGGCAATCATCGGATGGCTAATGCGAATGCAATGGATTAATCGTTATCTAACCGGAAGATCACAGTCAGTAACCATTGGTAGTCGTGTATCAAAAACAAGCCTTGTTAAAGTAAAGGTGACTCAAGGATCCATCTTAGGTCCCACACTATACATAATCTGTGCTAATGATTTAAACAGATGTTTGCAGAGTAATAATACTAAAATCAGATGATATAAATGCAATGCAATAACATGTCCAAGAGAGTTATTTTAATTTATATAAATGGGCTGATAAGAATAAATTAATAGTAAACAAAAATAAAACTGCCAGGGTACTCATACCTATAATACCAGAAATAGAAACACGTTATTGATTCCAAATGATTATGCCTTCTAATTTTTTCTGTAAGCTTCATGAAAATATAAGCGCTTTTAATAATATTTATTTATTTAGGAAAAGGGTTAAAAATCTACTTGTAAATAAAGTACTGTACTCTATTGATGGATTCCATACATAATATATTGTCCTGCACCTAATTTATATTTCGATTAATATTACATTATTTTTCATTGACACTATTTTGTAAACTAGATATAGCACAATTTGTAAGTATCTTATTGTTAGAAAATAAAAATATATTATTATTATTATTATTATTATTATTTTCAATCATAGAGAACTGTCAACAGCAATAATTATAACAATAATAATAAAAATATTAAATATTAATAATACAATAATAATTAATTTTTAAATAATAATTATAAATAATTCTTCTGAGCTTTTTGAACCGTAGTTTTTACATTATTAAAATGTAAAAACCATAAAAACCAACCAAACAACTACTTCTCGTACTAAAGCACCGCCAGATATTGAATTGAAATCAATGATTACTTTGCAATTAATTTTTACATTGGTATTGTTATAATTGTTGCTGTTGACAGTTCCCTATGATTTGTCGGTGGTTGTCCACCCAAAGAGGAATCTAGTGCAACGCTTAGACAATAGATTACCTATATGGTAATTTTTGAATTTATAAAACTTAAGATATCAGTGTTCAAACTTAGAGAAATTTAAATTAAGAAATTTAAAGAGCATACTTTGTACCTATATTAAATGAAATAATGTATAGAACTTCAAAAATTGGAAGCTAATCGTTTAAACTTGAAATACATGTTTGATTATTTCTGCTCCACAAAAACTTTTTAAATATACAACTTTGAATCCATAAAACTAAACCTACTAAAGGTTTTAGGCCACATTGCAACATTTACCTTTCACTCGTTTATTATTTATTATATGTTACACATTTTATATTATATAAAAAAATAACTTACGAATGATTATTAATTTGCAGGCTTTAATCTGCTGGCAAAGAATGAAAAGATTTTGCAAACCAACAAACTAATATCTAATTTGGAATAGATCCTACAATACTAAAATCTGCTAAAAATTTTGTAAGAGACAATTAAAAATACATAAAACACTTGGACTTTTCTGAATTTGGATAGGTCTTATAGTGTACACCAATTTAATTTCCGTTTTATCTCTTCCAAGTATGTCAATAATAACCACTGCTATTCAAACGTCTACCATTAAAGAAAATCCACTCAATTAATTTCTTGTAAACCACTGTATCATATACTTCTTAACACTTTTTATCATGGTTTGAGTGGAAGAACATAATTATTTGTGAACTCTGTCGTGCTCCTTACGACCAAATTTTTATGTATAGTTGTTTAAAATGTGTTTTAAATTTACTATTCAAGAAAGGAGACAAAGGTTAAAATATATTATTAGAAAATTACGAATAGAAATTCCGGAAAATTTTCTTGGAGGCCAGAATTATTATAAAGGATAGTTCAACAAAAGCCATTGATTGAAAGGGACTAACTTTGATGAAAACGTACTTATTTTGCTTATAGAAATAAAAAAATTATATAAATAAAATATTGTAGTACATTACCTGTACTTTTAGGCCAAACACATTTTTTTATAATTCTTTATTTTATTATCCTTTATATCCTCAAAGCATGTTTTTGACAAAATTTAGAATTTGAAAAAATCAAGATAAAAATACCTAGTACAGTAAATAATTGGGGAAAAGAAACATGTGAGTTGGATGAGGGCATTATTCTCCTTGCTTTGAAGCCTCTTAGGTGAATCAAGAATTGTGACTGTACTATATTATATACACACTTCTTATAAATCGAAGGCAAATACTTCTCATATAGTTTTCATAAAACTGTTATAGTTTTTTATAATAATATAGAAAAAACTATTTTTTTTAAGTTTGATATTTGTTCTCAAAAGGAATAAGTGTATGAAAAATGTCTCTTAATGAATATTGTTCAGTTTATGATTATCTTTAACTTATTTGAAAAACTCTGTAATATTTTTCGTATTTGTTAAAAAAATCAAATCGTTCAACAACGAATAAAACCTCAACTTTAAAGTTTTGGCTCAAAGTGTATACTGGTTTTTGTGATACAGCACTTACATACAGACACAACTTTCTTCTCTAAAAATTAATTAAAATGGTATGTAGATACCTAAAAATGAATATTTTTGCTCAAAACTTGCTTAGGCATATTATTTAGAAAATGAGTTTAGCTAAAAGTACATTAGGAATTGTAATAAAAAAGTTCTAATAAAATTTAAGATAATTCGAAATTATACAGGTTGAGGTTGGAGGGCACTTACTTCGTGATACATTTATAATTAAATAAAAAAATACAGGGTGCGGCAAAACAGACAGTGCAGTTTGGAACGCCCAGTACATCCCGTGTGGTGGAGGTACCTACCTGGGAGGAATCTCATTGTGTCGGGGGGTCGTGCTGTTTTTACTCGTTACCATGGTTTGGTCTGGAGAACGCTCCCAAGAAATGTTGAACCGGATCCATGCGAGGTCAACTTTTTTCAGTAGCGACGAGGCCCACTTCCATCTCTTTGGAGGGGTGAATAAACAAAATTTTCGATACTGGGCAGTAAATAACCTAAGGCAACTTTACGAGAGACCACTTCACTCCCCAAAAGTCACCGTGTGATGTGCGATTTCCAAATTTGGGGTGATTGGGCCTTGTTTTTTTGAAGAGATGTTGGAAAATTATTTTCAACCTCGTTTGGAAGAACTGATGGAGGAAGCAGATCTGGGAGGCATCTGGTTTCAGCAGGTCGGGGCTAGGGCCCATACTGCTCGAGTTTCAATGACGAAACTGCGACAGGTGTTCCCTGGGCGCCTTGTTTCCCTGAGAGGTGATGTGGAGTGGCCCGCACGCTCCTCTGATCTGAGCATGTATGACTTCTTTCTGTGGGGCTACCTGAAGGAAAAGGTTTTTAGGCATCGACCTCGCACCTTGGAAGAACTCAGGGATCGAATTCGGGAGAAAATCGCGGCTACACCCATCGAGATGTGCCAAAATTCGGCCGAAAGTTTCGGAAATCGCCTTCATCATTGTATCGCTGCTGGGGGTCATCATCTTTCTGATATCATCTTCAAGACTTAATGCATAAAACGGCATGATATACCCATTAAGATAAAATAAACCCCATTTCTTTAAATTGCGCCGTTTCTTTTTAATAGCCTCTCAAAACTGCACTGTCTGTTTTGCCGCAGCCTGTATATACTTTCACTTAGTTAATATCAGTATTAATTATTTGAAATAAAAGTTGAAAGTTTGAGCTAAAAAATCTCTAGCGATTACAGATAGAAACAAATATATTTTTGCCAAAAATTATTAAAATGGCATTTAAATTACATAAATTTGTTAAAGAAATTACAATTATTGTTTATGGACATGAAAAGTAAAACTTACTATAATCAACGAACTCGATGATTTGATATGTATGGACTGTAAGTTACAATAATTCTACGTATTTTTAAGTTTATAAATTTGTAACATAAATAATCTGTCTGTACAACATTCATCTTTTAAACAACTTCAATAATAGCGTTTTAATTTCTAGATGCATCGTAAATATCGCTCTATTTATAAAGACCAAAGAACGTCTAGAACTCTACAACTGCTAGATTTATGGCCATCCAATAAATGCACTGAACACGTCGAATGCTCGCTTTAATGACGATAGCAACTTCTATTACTTACTTCTCAGACATGCCAAGAAAAATCCGTCGGGTCGAGATAAAATGTGGTTATGTGCGTGTGCGAGGAATATGTTATGCGGGAAAATTTATTTGCCTCCCTTTTGTTCAGCGGGATGTGTCTGGAAAATAGAAATTGGTGCTGGAGCCAGACCGTGTGGAACGTATGTGCTGGGGGTTTTATGGTCCGTTTTTTTTTTGTTTTACCACCCCGTGCGTCGAAATAACGCCTGCTTGCGGGCTTCAAATCTTTTGATATATATATGAACAAATTAATCATGTATACTTATATGAAAATGTATTAATTTGTATATAACAAAAATAAATTGTTTTTAGATTAAATTGCACCATTATTTTCCTTTACAGAAAAAATCATTCAATCTAAGAAATATGATTTCGTAAATAGCCAAAAGAATTTTGGAATAATAAATAAGAATTATTAAAGATTGGAGAAAATAATATACTGACGACAATGATGACATTTTGTTGACGAGGCCAACGAAAAAGATAAAACTGTTCGTGGTTTAAACTTTGAAAGAGAATATAGTTAAAGCCATTGCAATGTATACAGCTATTTATTTATAGTACTTCAGATATTAAAATAATCTATCTAAATCAAATAATAATATGGATTTATCGAAGTCAAAAAAAGTTAAACAATTAAGTTCAAGTTTAAATTAATAAAAATTTATTTGAAATTCAGATAAAAAGTTTTAATCATTTAATAAAGATTACAATATATGTTATTACTGTATTGCAATTTACAGGCTACTAAACAAATCATTTAATTAGAAAAAAGTATATTTGGAGGTATTTTTGAATTAGAAATTTTAAATAAAAAATAAACAAAACTGGATATCGTATATTAATTGGCTTTCTTGTAGTAGCGAATAGATGTTTATATTACAATAAGAAACTTGTAAGTTATTTATTAATAACAATCAATTAAACTGTAGAAAGTATTAAGGGATAATTTAGATTGTATTGTGTAACCCTACTAGCTATTAATTATGTGATATGGACCTAATTATTGCTGAGATGATTAATCAATTAAATCATCCTGGAGGTTTAAATGATGTAACATTATATTATTTAATATCTTAAAATAATTCACTACATTATTAATATAATTATTATATTATATCATTCGATTAAATGGCAATAACTTAATAATTGTGCTGATACTCGAGTAATTGCCAGAAACATTTGTATTCCCATTGTGAACGTAATACCATAAAATATTCCACGTAGACGATTATTGGCCATCAATTACCGCAGGCGCGCATACCGTTTCCGAAAACATCCAGTGGCGTACAAACATGTTAATCCATAATGTATTCTCCACCCGAACCGTTTCTGTACCGATGTACGGAATCATTAATAACAAACGCCTTCGATTAATGATACAAGGCACGTTTAATGAAAAAAATAGCCATTAAAACTCAAGGCGCCAAAACATTAATATTGCTCGCGCGTTTTATCAGAATTTTTTAATGGAACGCATTCTCTTGCTTGATTGCGTACTTGATTGCAATTGGAAAATGAGTATCACTGAAAAATACGTTTGATCTTTTATAACAAAAATCTTTAGAAACTTGTAATATTAACGGATAATTCGAAATTATCCACTTGAATGAATTATTAGTGAGAAACACTTTTTTGACAAATATATCTATACTTGATTGATTGATGAGGAACTCAAGTGTTGAAAATCAATAATTTAATATTGAGGTCCGCTTTTCAATTGTAGTCTATTTAAAACATTACATGTTTGGCTTCTTCAGCTGCTGAAGGTACTTCAACTGAAGAAGCCATAGTGTAGCGTTTTAAATAAACCCAACTTAAAAATCTAACAATAGTCTAACCTCAATATTAAGCAAAAATTTAAAAAAATACTTGTGTTAAAATTGTGTAGGTTACCAATTATCATTTAACTGACGCGTGTCCAAATGAGTATATATCTATTGAATTGAATAGAAAAATACGTTCGTTTCTTAGCTATAATACTCATCGCTGAAATTACACCTATACTAAACCTAAATCAACAGAAACCGTTAAATAACTAATCTTACTAAATTAGTTCCAGTTTTTTTCCGTTCCTTCCACTTTGAGTATTGATTCTGAACTTACCTGTAACAGAGAAAAAAAGAAATCGATTAGTCTATAATAAATGAGTGGTTTGTTTGTAAATTGACTTGAGGTTGGCAAATAAAGTACACCCTCGCGCCCTCTTCGACATTCCATGTATATGCTAGAGTGTACATATGTACGTGTGTGTGTAATAAATAACCAGGGTGAGATTATACATCATGGTCGTGTGAGAAATGTAAATAAATTTCGTCGGCCAGGGCAACAATTTAATATACCGTTGGACGGTAATTTAATATGTAATTCAGGGAAACCCCGGGGAAAATTACATAATAAAAATTATGTTCACTTCGCGCGACGCAATTCTGCAAATCAGATTCAAAATTCTACCATTCGTGTTCGCGTCGTGGAAATAAAAACAATCTAGTTTCGAAATAATAAATGCCCCAGTAAATGTGTTAACTGATAAATTTATTATATATTGTTAATTATTATAGCTTTTGATATATCAGCAACCCTAATAAGAGCAGTATATTGACTAATAATATTTAATGATTTAATAAATCACTTTATCCTATACAAACATAATCCTTCGAATAGAATGTTATTAGTAGCCATTATATTAGCTAGGCGTGATTACGATTATGAGATTCTCAAATGTAATATTGTGTATTTGTCCATGCAACATGCTTATTACTTCAGTGGATCATCCCCATCGCAGTATAGTAACATTAATTAATCCTGATATTGAATGAAATTCGCCATTTCAGACCAATTTTCCTCAATTTTCCGGTCGGTAGATTAAATCGTATATGCTAAGCACATGGATTATATTGCATATAATATACAATTTGTGAAAGATACTAACCGCCAATTAAACAGCGAAATAACACTTGGTACACAACAGTGAATAAGTTACCCGTATATAATAAAATACAATACAAACTCTCTTCATCATAGTTGAAATACATATATTTAATTAACAAAATTGACAAAAAATTAAGTATTTATATATTTTTAGCAAATTGAATTAGTGTTTGAAGAAAGCAAATTATTTAATAATGTTAGCAAGAACCTGCATGTTAATTACAGTTTTATAGTTTATGAAAAAACGTGTTTAAGAGAGATAATTTGCCAAATAAATCGAGCAAAATCGAAATTGAAACACTACTCTAATATCAAGATAAATGCTTGTTTTTTTTTGAACGAATGTGTATCTTTATAGCAAACAAATACTTTTTTATCCAAGAAAACACATGGAAAAAATAGATTGGTTACCCTATTCTATGTGGATATACCTTCATAGAAAAATATTAAAAATATCAGAGAAAAAACATGAGAATAAATTTGTATTAAGTCTCTTAGAAAAGATTAAAATAGACACATTTGCTACCTAAAACTTAGGTACAACAAATTACGCAGCATTGCAAAGAAGTAGCAGTATTCGTATTTGATCTAGATCACACAGTTTGCAACTTCGTCACTGTGTTTCTATTCAGCCCAATGAATAGCGGATAGAGACTCAATGATGGTTTGAGCAGAAATTAGTATAGATAATAGATCTGGTAGATTGATAGATAGATAGTATTTATTTTATCCATTGTACTTACATAATAAAATTCAAATATATATTACAAACATTTCTTACAAAAATTTTGATCGCACATGGAATGGCTTGAGTTCATTGTAATATGATCTTCTACTCTTGCCTACTGTTACTTCAATAACAATGTTGCCACATAGGATATCTTTGGTATAGGTTGTTCTACCATTATCTTGCCGAGTTTGGCTTATTTTCCTCTACGAAGAGGACTTCAATTAGATTTGTTATGTCATTTTTGGTATTATAATTTTTGAAATTCTAAAGGCAATTAATTGCCTTAAAATGCACTGAAGGAGTAATATACACTATATGCAACTAGCATGCAGAAACTTTCGAAAAGTCTTGGGGTTTTAAACAAAAAATTGTAATCGAAGTACACTGAAAGTATATTGTAGCTCTACTTGCAGAGGATGTGAAAAGGAAGAGGAAACTGCCAAGAATATAATATTAAATTTCCCTATTATTTTCAACTTGTATCTACTAATTAAAAATAGGAATGTCTACAACCATTAGACATCCAGAAAGTCTCTTTTCTTGTAATCTCTTGTTTGCAAATATTGTAGACTCTCTAGGTCATGACAGATGACAAATAATAGGAACTTAAATGAAAGGATATATAAAGAGCCTACCAGGATATACAGGTAACAAATCTCTCTGACCTAATATTGGGCAAGTCTAGACACAGACCCACATATTTATGTATTACTTTTTATGTTAGATATCGATTAATAATTTTTGTTACAAAATGAGCGGCTTATATTCTACCCTCTATTTATGACATCAACAAGAGAAAGAAATAGGTAAATTAATATTTACATATTAAACCTTCCATTATCATTTTTTAAACTTGTTTTACCGATTGGCTTAGAGGCCACACACCCTTCAAACGTTTATAAATTTTAATACTCAACTTAAATGTATTTCTTAATTTAATTTTTTGGACCATGATATAATAAAAAAACTTGAGGTTGAGGTTGATCCCAATTTTTCTTAATGCAACGAAATCACACAAAGCTACTATCATTAGCGTTGATGGAAGTTGTGGATTGGACATCGTCCGTATCTGATGGTTATTAAACATGTGTAGGATAGATTAGCACATAAATCTAGTGTCAACCATCCAGATATTTTCAAAACACTATTACTGAGACATAGGAAAGAAAACCTCAACATAAATATGAATAAATGGTGATGTGGCCATTATAGTACTTAGTGTATATTAAAAAAACGGCGAAATTAAACAAAGCTATTAATTAGCAAATAAGATCATTCAAAGTGTTTTAAAACAATAACAATTTTTAGTGGAGATTCTTGAAGAACTACTGATCACAAATTTTTGGTTGCTTTAATATTTCAATGCCACATATTTCAGAAATATATTTTTTTTTAAACTAGTGAACATTTTTGATTTCTTCATATTTCAAAGCCACGCGTTTAAAGTATATCCTGTTAATTCCATCCAAAGTCATCAGGTTGTTTTCAGAAGATTCTAAGAAAAACTCTTCAAAGTGATTTTTATTAAAAAAAAGACATACACATACATTTTAGAGGTAATTCTTGGAAAATCAGGTGATCACTAGCTTTTGGTTTCTTCAATATTTCAAAGCCACACATTTCAGAAATATATCCTGCAGATTTCATCAAAATTCGTCAGGTGGTTTTTAAATAATTAAAAGAAAAACACTTCAAAGTGATTTTTATCAAAAATATCAACAAGTTTAAGTTGAAATTCTTAAAAAACTAGTGATGATTAATTTTTGGTTTTTAAACATTCCAAAGCCACCTGTTTCAGAAATATATCCTATAAATTCCATTGAAATTCTTAAGGCGGTTTTCAAAAAAATTCTAATGAAAAGATATATAAGTGATTTTTATAAGAAAATAAACAACATTGCAGTATAAATTCTGAAAAAAAAACTGGTAATATTTATTTTTTGGTTTTCTAAATATTTCAAAGCCATTTTAGGAATCTATTCTGAAAATTCCATTAAACTGCACGGGGTGATTTTCAAAAAATCCAGACTTCACTTCGATTTTTTTTAATACGTTTATTAACGTTGCCACCAATACAATGTATATACATGCAATTAAAATTTACGCACATATAACATTTAGCGGATGTTTACGTCACTAGAATAAAATAATAATATTAACAGTCATAAAAAGTATTCACAAAAATACTTGTCATAAGTTATATAAAAATATAATGAGGTATCACATTTAAACGGCATCGTTGATAAATTCCTTAAACGAATAGTAGCATTTGTTTATGAGAAATAATTTAAGTTGCTTCTTGAATATTGTAATACTCTGATTAAACTTTATTTTGTTGGGCAGTTTATTATATATGTACTAACAGACCTGAATACTTAGGTGATTTCTCATATAAAGTGCTATTGTGGCGTGTTACACAAAGATTGTTTCTGTTTCGGGTATGGTAATTATGGTTATCACCATTTTTAGCAAATGAACTTAGATTCTGAAACACATAAACAGCGGATTTATATATATATATAAATGGATACTAAAGTAAGTATGTTGTTGGTTTTAAATACATTTTTACAGGTCTCCGTTCTTTTCATATTAAATATTAATCGTATTAAACGTTTCTGTGAAACAAACAATGTTTTGGTATCAGCTCTACCCCATATCAATATGTTGTAACTTAGATATGGATAACCTAATGCGTAATTAATATTCATCAATGATTCTGTGGACAGCGTTCCTTTTAATTTTAAAATAGCATAATAAGCGCTATTTAATTTGTTAGAGATAAAGTTAATTTGTTCGGACCATGAAAGCTGATCGTCTAGGAAGCTGCCTAAAAATTTAGCACAGATTGAGCCATTTACTAATCCACTCTCTGGTTTTTTTCTATTGTAAAACTGGATTTCGATCGTTTTATCACTGTTTAAAAGTAGTTTATTTTTGTTGCACCAGTCAGTTAGTTCAGATTTGACAGTGTTTACTTTCCTTAGGAGTTCTGATTCAGTAAAGGCAGATACTATTATCGTTGTATCGTCAGCAAAATTTAATATATGGCCTTCGCTTAAATGTTCCACAAGATCATTGATGAACAACAGAACAAGCACAGGTCCTAGTGTTGAACCGTGCACCACACCCGTATTTATTTGGTAAGTTCTGGATGACCTCTTATTCACTTCAACGTATATTCTTCTGTCGGTTAAGAATGACACTATCAGATCATTCACTACACCACGAATGCCAATAGCACTCAATTTGTCGCGCACAAACTGAGGGTCGATAGTATCAAACGCCCGAGAGAGATCGAAGAACAATCCAACAACACGCATCCCTTGATCCATTTTGGTGTTAATTTCTTCTAAAAGGTCGACTCTAGCTGTTTCCGTTGATTTGCCAACTCGGAATCCGTGTTGAGTGTGCTTTAATATATTCAGATCATTTATGTATATCCACAGTTTAGTAACCAACTCCTTCTCGATTAGTTTTGAGAATAGACTGAGGATGCAAACTGGACGATAGTTTGTTTTTTCAAAAATTGAACCCTTTTTAAAGATCGGAATAAGTCTAGAGGTTTTTAGATTGTTAGGGAATATTCCAGTTTCAAATATTAGATTTATTTTATATGTCAGCGGTTTAATGATTTCATTTGCTACACTTTTTATAATTTTAGTAGTAATTCCATCGCTTCCACTACTTTCTTTATTTTTAAGGGCCCGTAAGGTCTTCATTACGTCTTCAGGGACAATTGGTTCTAGAAACATAGTAGTGTGCGAGTTTCTGGAGATTGTACATTCTTTAGATATATTATCTCCAAAGTGCTCATTTAATTTAACAGCGGCAATATCTGAAAAGTATAGACCAAAGATTTCGGCTACTTCCGTTTGGTTTATAATTTTTACCCCATCTGCATTTTTTAGAACTGTATTAGGTTGGGTTCGTTTCTTATCCAATTCCATATCGACTATAGACCAGATCTTCTTCATTTTATTGGACGCATTATTTATTTGTGTGCTCATGTATTTTTTTTAGTTTTATCTATTAATAATTTGTGTTTTTTCTTTTCTAATTTGTATATACTTTGAATTTCCTCGGTCTTGAGTTCCATTTTTAATTGAAATAGATTTTTCAAGTTTTTGCTTGACTCCATTATTTCATTGTTTATCCAGTTATTTGTATAATTATTTCTTGTTGGTATCTTTTTTGTTGCTAGAGGACATGCAATATTAAAGTGGTGTAAAAATTCATTTATGAACTCATTATATGATGTATTCGCATCCCCAGTTTCGATGAATTTCTAATCTGTTTTACTTAAATAAAACTTGAGCTCATTAATATTTCGTTCACGCATTTGTCTATAAGTTATAATTTCCGTCTTATTATTTTCATTTGGATCGTAAATCAGAATGTTTGCGATAATCATTTGACCAAAGTGATCTGAAAGATTTAGGTTGACATTGTATGATATAAAATTATCGATATTAGCTACGATATAGTCAATTTGTGTTTCAGATTTTATTGATCAATTTAAACGATGTAAATACATCACTCAGCATTTGGCTGTATACATTATTTTCTAGTGAATTTATATTCAAGTCGCCACATAGAATAATGTTGGTATGTGATTCGTACATTTCTCGTAATATGTCAGAAATTTTTTCTGGAATACGTCCATGTTTCCGGATGGTGGCCGATATACTGACAAAATTGCTACTGTCGTTGTGTCTATAGTAGCAGTACAGCCCGCACATTCGAAGTGCGACTGTACTGCGTAACGCTTAGTATTTTTATATTCTTTGTAATCAAAAGAATTGTCCACTAAAATTGTTGTACCTCCATTTTGTCTCGTAAAACTACATAATGAGCGGAATCCATTAATATTTATAATTTCTGAATTATTTGCATTGCACCATGTTTCCGTTAAACAGATTATGTTTGGTTTATCGTCTTGTACAGCAACAGATAATTCGTTTAATTTGTTAAACGCGCTGCGAATATTTTGGTGTAATACTTTAAGTTTGATTGCGCCGATTTTGGTATTTAGAAAAACCAACAAATTTTACACTGAATTGAAAAATTCACTATGTTTTAACCACAAATAAGCGATGTGAATTCTTCAGTTCAGTGTAAGTCTTTATCAACAAATTTTAGTGAAAATTTTAGAAGTACTAAGAACCATACATTTTTCGTTGCTTCAATATTTCAAAGCCACATACTTCAGGAATATATTCTGCAAATTCTATCTAAATTCATCGAGTGGGTTTGAATAAATTCAAAGTATATCTACACAGTATTTTTAATATAAAAAGCAATCAATTTTAGTAGAAATTCTTGAAAAACAAGTGGTCATTAATTGTTGAACTTTAATACCCTTAGTCACATATTTCAGGAATATATCCAGCCAAATTTATCACAATTTATTGCAAGATTTTCAAAAAAATTTCAAAGTGATTTCGATAAAAAAACATAAAATTTTAATACATATTTTTGAATAAGCAATTGATCATTCATTTTTTGATTATTCAATATTTCAAAACCGCAAATCTCAGGACTATATCCAGCAAGTGTAATCATAAGAAACATATTTCAAAGTGATATTTATTAAAAAAAAATACAAAAAATTGTAATAGACATTTTTGAAAAACTACTAATAATTAATTTTTAATTTCTTTAATATTTTAAAAAAACTTCAAGAATATATTCCGCAAATTCAAATTAACAAAATTATTCTGGTGGTTTAAAAAAATTTAGAAAAAAACACTTTAAAATGATTGATGTATAATACAAATTTCAACAAAATTTAGTGATAATTCTTGAAAAATATAGTTTATTTGTTTTATATTTTAAAACCACATATTACATGAATGTATCCTGCAAATTTCATCAGAATTCTTTGGGTGGTTCAATAAAAATTTTAATAAACTCATTTTTATTTAAAAAAATAAAGAGAGTTTAATAGAAATTCCTAAAAAGTAGAGATGACGAACTTTTTGTTCCTTCAATATTTCAAAGCCATGAATTTCAGAAATATATCCTGCTGCTTTCATCTAATTTTATCAAGTGGTTTTAAATAATTCAAAGAAAATCACTTCAGAGCAATTTTTATATAAAAAACAACAAATTTTAGTAGAAATTCTTGAAAAATTAGTTATCATTACTTGTTGCTTTGTTTTATTTCTCAATGCCATAAATTTCCGGAATATATCCTGCAAATTTCATCAAAATTCATATTAAGGTTTTCAAAAGAAAACACTTCAAAGTGATTTCTATAAAAGAAAACAAAAAATTAAACTAGTAATAATAAATTTATGGCTTTTATGATCGCCACATCACAATTTTTTAAGTTAGGTTTGTGCCATTAATATTTTTATGGCCATTATTAATATATTTGTAGAGCTTTTTCCAATTTTCAAACAAATTTGTAATTACATATTTGATAATAGAATGGGGTTATACTTATTATATATGTACACAATTTATTTTGAATTTTTGTTTATTTATTCAAGCGCATTCTAGCCACCCATCCATCTACAAGTTCTGTTCAGCGTCAAATCTGTTCACCATACAATTTTCCTCTTTGCAAATCCTCAGCTTCTCTGATTCGACCCCTTTGAGTAGGTGAATAGTTTACACGGCATCGATCCTCCGCAATTTCCGATCATGAAGGGATTGTCCGCTGCGTTTGATGGAGGGCGCTTTGTCCCGGCCGACCCTAATAAAAAATTCCATCGGCTCCTTCAGATCGCCACCGCTAATACCCTCTCGGCAGCAACGTAACCCTCTTACGTAAACAGGGTCCGGACGAATTTTTCCCCTAAGCGTTCGGGCAAGCAAAAACGAAACAATGGCTCGCGCGCGCGTGGATGATGAAATTAATTCATCCCCGCTCACAATATCATTAGTGGGTGAAGGGAAAAAAGGAGAAGTTGGGGAGGCCGCTTAACTCTTGGCTGAAAGATAATGTTCGGAGGGATATCGTTTGTGTGCACGTCATTAGCAGAAAAGGAAAACGGGGGGCGGGCGGTGTTTTGTTATCGCCGGCAAAAGTTAATTCTGCTATTCGTGTCATTTAATAATCACGATTTATAGTCACTGTGGCCCCATTTTTTTAAATTATATTTGCATGTATTTATTTTAGACGTTAATTCATAAAAATAAAACGAACGCTGTTTATGCTATGGAATTGTGATAATGGTTAAAGCGGTAATTAAACTCTCATTACGTTTTACATTCGTATTTTAGACTCCTCGCATGTGTTTTGTTTAAATACCAACATTAAACAAGATTCTAATTGCGTATTTATTTTGGACGTGTTTATTTTTACAAAAAAATAATTATACTATTATGATTTAAATGCTGAACAATATTTTTATGAATTGCTGCTTAAAATGTTAACTAAATTTGGAAATATTTATCAAAACCATCATTCTACTTAGTTTAAATCAAACTTTTATTTTTAGGTTTAGTTTTCTTTTGCTATTAGCCTAAAGAAATAAGGCGACAATCAGTGCCTTCGCCCTCGATCCATCACCATCAGACTGCACCAGAGACGAGTCCCAAATTGACCGTCGGGATCCGGAAAAAGTTTCGGCGCGATAAAGTGGAATAGATGAGGGTGGCCCTTTTGTCCCTCCCTTGCGAACAATACCGGAAAGCTTTTTGTACGAGGAAGTGAAGGGGAGATCAGGTGGTCTATAATATCCATTTATACCTTTTTTTTCAAAAATTTTGGATTAAAAAACGAATAAAGGCGAATGTTATATTAACATGCGGAAACTCATTTATATATAAAACAGATACATAAAGTTTTAAACACTATCTATGTACATTTCCTCTTTTGATGGATATTATAGATGTTATGAAGAACAGATCTGAGTTTAAGTACTTGGAAGAATTCATCTGTGATTTTGTAATATTTCGTAAACGATTTTTCCAGAAAAGTATAGTTGCTATTGTGGACTATCTGAGAGCGTATTATTTTGATTTTAATAATTAATTAATAATAATAACTGCAGCTTAAAAATAATCAAAAGTGGCCAATTTTTTATTTTAGAAAAATACCTCTTTCACTAGAAACAAAAATTGCGCAATCCCAACTTTGAGGGCTCATGTTTATTCAAACATTTGTGTTTATTTTAGTCCATATGACTACTCTTTTAAATGTTGCTCAAACTCCAAATTTGTATTGTTATTGTGTACCTTCCCTGTATCATGTCTTTACTTAAATGCACATATAAATATTAAATTTGGTATCTTTTGCTAAGATATAGAAATAAATTTAAAAAAAAACTTAGTAACTAAATATAAACTAAAATATGGTGTATAAAACTTTAAAGGATTGAGACACAACATGATATTATTGCCTATTTCAGATAATATCCTTTTGTAGAAACGTCATCCAGTTTTTCACTTTACCTCATCGGTTCGAATGGCAAAGATAAAAAGCTTGGTCTACTATGAACACTAATAGATCTTTTCAATAATCATTTTGCAGAGATTAGTGTACCAAAATACACAACAATGCCAAATATCTTAGTTTTTCATAATATATAATTTATTCCAAGTAACTCATTCGTAGTGTGTAAAATTGACCTTTAATAAATACTACTCCTATAATGCTATTTGCAAAGTTGCTCATAAAAATAATTCCCCTTCCATGACTAAAGCTGAGAAAGTAATCGAGCAACTGGCTATCATTCCAAAAACGTTATTACTAATTCTTGATGTGACATATTTTACGTTTATTCCACTCACTTTACGACGCCATCATTGTTTTCTGATGTAATTTCCAAACGTTATGGGTAACGACGATCTTTATTTAATTGCCGAATAATTCCCCCACCTCCACCCCACCCGAAAAACCATTCCGTTCCCATTCCCGTCCGTCGTAATAACGGCCAGATGGTATTGCCGGCGTCGTGTTTTGTTTTATATTTTGGGGGAGGAGTGGTAATTCCCGGCATTCTCGCGCATTGAATAAATTTCCGCCCGTGGGGTATTTTCTCCTTTCTCCGTGCTTTCCCCCCGCCCACTTTATTGTCGCATGTCCATTGTGTTTTTCGGGGGGATGCGGAATGTTACGTGGAAATTGGATATAATTCCGAAAGGTACGGCTCGGCGGGATTTGGTGTGTTCGCGAAGAGTATCGCTGTCGGACCGAAAGTGGGGGGGTGGCCGGTGGCGGTTCTTTGTTTGAGGCAACCATATTGATTATTACGGCGGGTCTGTAGTCAAGGAAATGTGAATGTAAACATCTGCCGCAGATTACAATTATGAAATGTCTTTCAGGACTGCATTAGTCACTAATCTTCATAAGTAGGGAAAAGGGTTCGTACCTTTCATCCACCTATAGTCTTAAATTCGACAGTGGTCTACAGAAAATTATTATTACAAATTAGTTTAGTCTTCTAGTATTTTGATAAATAGAGAAAAAAACAATCAATAACACTTCAATTCATTCGTTTTGATATTAATATTTTTAATATTCTTCGAATCTGGAGGGAAATTAAATGAAGAAAAATTTATTAGAGAACATTAATGTAACTTTTGGATTTGGTACACTGGTTATATGGATATGGATTGTACAACATATTTATATATTTGGATATTTCACTATTGATTCGCCAATTTAGTTCAGTAATATGAAGTAAAATCATATCTACAATACTTAAATACTTATGCATGCCTTTAAAGAATTATGCTTTTTTCCTATACTTTTGATGTTAACATGATTTCCTTTTTCTCGCCTAAAAACACGTATGGATGTATACTAAAGCAACAGCATAAAAGGTACTGGTGATAATTTGATATGTTTACGCTTAAATCAGTGTGCTCATTTTACACGTGGATGGTTGGGGAATGCCCGGGGTAATAAATGCGCGAAAATGCCAGTTTTTTATACACATCTCCCCGTGTAATAACTTTTTATATACAAAAATACTAATATTTGTTGTAGAAGCTTAACGAGTTTTTTCGAGATACATTTTGCCATGACATACTTGACTGCCTTGAAGGGAAACTAATCCCATGTGGGTCTGCTACAGATAATGACGGACTATTGACTAGGGAGAGTGAGAGCGAAAATGAAAGCACGCATCTAGAAATTGTGCAGCCGAGTTGGTAAAACTGCATACGAGAAAATGTACAACTGCACGCTAATTAGTTGGAGTGGTGAATATTTTATTACCTGCTGCATAATTAAAAATGATCGATATTTTATTCCTCTATAATAAAATGTGTAATTTAAGAACGTATAAAATTACTTTTGCAACATTTAATTTACTAGTAGTAGTAGTAGTAGTAGTAGCAGTGGTGTTATTTGTGTATGTGTGTGTGTGTGTGTAAGTGAGCTTGTTACTTTAAAGGATCGCCCCCGTCACTCTAAAGCACTTGCACTAGCATTGCTAAATTGAAAAACCTGCATACATTTATTAAGTATAAGTCTTTAATTGTAACACTTGAGTTTGAAAAAGATAGAGCAAAGGGAAATAAGACCAAAACCGATGACACTTTTAGTGGAAACTATATCTGAACGCTCTACATGAACTTCCTCCAGCACTTAACGTAGCTGCAAAGTTAGCGAGCCAAATAAATGCTCGGGGACAACCAACTTTTGCATTTTTTGGGGTAGGTGGTTGGAGTCCTGTGGGGATAGTGCAGACTTGCCCTGAGTATTTACACGTGACACTGGGTGTACTATGGTCGGAATAATAAGATTTTTGATGTTCCCAGTAGTACTAATACCACATCGTATTGCTGTGAAAATGAACAATCATCTGTCTTGAGTGCAAATGAGGAAAAAATGGGGAGAAAAATGATAAATCCCACAAAGCATATGTTTGTAACTTTAACTTGTGTTTGATTACCTCAAATAACCAACGTATCAGTAGAGAGCTTACGGACAGGAGGATTATTTTGATTTAAAGTTTCTACTGTAGCTGATCATTTATTTGCCCTGTCTGTCATAACCAGTTTGACCAGGATGATGTCGAAGCATTTATCAGAGAAAATATCTGTTCTGAGGGAATTCTATCGGTTTCCATGATAGATATAAAACGTGAAAATGTAAAGGCTTTCAAAATTAGTTTTTGCAGAAATTTGAAGATAAATTTAAAGGCCGTGGTTGATGGCCAGAAGATATCAAATTGCAGCGATATTCTTTTCTCGCGGAGCGCAAAAGAACTCAAACTGCTCTATAATAAATACTCCAATTATCCACCTAAATATTCGATCAATTTTTAAGAAAACGACAATAAACGCAATGTTGACCAATCACCCTAACTGCTATTTTGTTGTATTAACGGAGCACTGGCAGTCGGAAGATAACCTTAGAAGACACCAAATTGAAAATGTGTAACTTTTCACGAAACAAGAGTTTCAAGAGGGAAACTGCATATGGAGGCGCAGCGATCTACATGCGCGACGGCGTCGACTGCGATGCAAGAGAAGAACGTTTTGGAGATTCCAGGATCGTTTGAATGTGCGGAAATACAGTGGCGTCAATGTGAGCAATCTGTTTTAATAATAATAGTTATTTATAGACCTCCAAATAATGAAAATATCACAATCTTCTTTGAAAGACTAAAGTTGATGTTGACAAGGCTATACAAGAGAATGGAACATTCATTATAACGGGTGATTTTAATATAGATCTAGGTGAAAATTACCTTTAAATTTCAATTATTACTTGATACATTCAATGCGTCTGTAACCATTAATACATTCACACGTTTATCTAATACAAAAAACTCTATAATTGACAATATAATTACAAATATCCCAAATAACTTCAAGACAGAAGTATTTGAAACCCACATGTCCGACCATCTTGCTCAGAAGCTCACGTGGGAGTCAAAACAAACCCTAAACAACCGAGTCGTCTATTCACGTAACTATAATAATTTTCAAGTTTTTATTTGCTTTCTAAGCAGTTCAGAATTTATCAATTCCATTTTTTATACTGATGATATTAATTGTCAATGGAATATTTTTTCAAATTTAGCAACTTCATCTAAAATCAAAAGAAATGTCCGAAATAAAAGGAAAACACGTACAACAAACTACCATACGCCCGAAATTTTAGAGTGTAAATATATTTTCGATTGCTTATATGTAATGAAATCTAACAATGAAGATGCAAATAAATTATATAAGACTATGCACAACGAATACAATAATCTAATTCAAAATGCAGAACGAATGAATATGTTAAACACAATTATGATAAGTGGCAATAAAATAAAAACAACATGAAATCTTATAAATAAATACCTTGGAAATAATATCGCATCACAATTAACACAGCATATCGCTCAAAATATAGAGGCACAATGTATAAAACAAAATTCTAAAACTCTATATTTGAAGCCAACTTCTGATTCTGAAATATTCTATTGTATTGCTAGCCTTAAAAATAAATCTTCTTCTGGGTTTGACGAATAATCATCCCCGATATTAAAATCAGCCACAAATGAGCTAGTACCGGATTTAGTGCATTTAATTAATAGATGTTTTGAACAAGAAACATTTCTTGAAATTCTAATTTTTAAGAAAGGAGACAATACAAATTTTTCAATTTAGCAACCAATTATCTGGCTCAGCATCTTTTAAAAATCATGGAAAAACTTATTGCCACACATATAATTGACTTTTTCAGTGAATGTCAGTAATTTAATAATACACAGCATGGTTGTCTAAAACAAAAATCAACAACTACTGCAATATTTGATTTTATACAGACAGTCACGGATGCTTTGGAGAGCGGTGAAATGACATTCGGTATTTTTCTTGATCGCTCCAAAGCATTCGACACAATGGCTTACTTGATAATCTATATTGTTATGGGGTAAGAGGTAAATCTCACAATTTACTGCAAAATTATTTAGCAAATCGAAGACAAAAAATTAAAATTAACAATGTCGAGTCAGATACAAAATAGTCGAATATCGATGTGCCGCAAGGAAGTGTTCTGGGCCTCATACGTCTCATTAATTACATGAACGATTTACCAAATAATATTCCACTGGGAAATGTTACACTTATTAATTATGCAGATGACATAACCGTAATTACGAAAGGTAAAGATACCAGTAACTTCAAAACAAATACTCAAGCAGCAATTGATCATATTGAAAGGTGGATGAACCATAATAGGCTGTTACTAAAGAAACAAAAAACCAGCATTTCAAACCAAAAATTCACGATGGCAATTTCCAGACATAACAATAGGTGACCATTCTATTATCGCACAGTACTAAACTACTAGGTATGACAATAGATTACCAATTCAACTGGAAGGATTACAATTACTAAAAAGATTGAATTCTGTTTGTTACTCAATTAGAATTTTTGTTGTGCAAAAAAAGTTATGAGAATAATATTTGGCTTAAAATATAATGAAACTTGCAGAGGCCTCTTTAAAAGGGAGGGCATTCTAACACTCTTTGGAATTTATTTGTATGAAATATTAATGTTTAAACTTCACGTTAAAGAACATATTTACAACACACGTTTCTATAATGATTATAATATTCCTAAACACAAATTAGCTTTGTTTGAAAATACGCCGGAATATTGTGCAATAGCATTCTTTAATAAATTGCCTCAATTTCTGAAAGTCATTACGATACCAATTTAAAATTAAGTTAAAGAATTACCTAATAGAAGCCGAAATATATAGCCTTAATGATTATCTTCAAATCCATTGTTCTTTTGTTGTCACGTAACCTAATTCAACATTAAAAAGCTTAAATAAATGATACGTAGATTTATTTAAGCTTTTGATTTTGAAATATTGGGCTAAAAACCGAGAACAGATTCAGTCAAGCTTACAAACCCAGAAACATGTCCTCAGAACTATTCCTCTAGTCATTTTACCATCTACTGTGTACTTTCCTGAAGTTATTCGAGCTATTCGAGCCAACTTCATCTCTCTGACAAAATTTAAATTTTCAAAAATACAAGCGATAAGAAATTACTTCAAAATTAATTCTTTACTCTAGCACGATCCCACAAAATTACCAGTCTAAAATAAAGGATTTGTACGGATTATAAAACAATAATAGATAATTCTTAAAATAACGAAAGAACTCGAAGAAGCTCGAAGACTGGATAAGCTACAATTTCAAAAGGCAGAAAATGAACCATTAATTAAGACTTACAAATACGATCAAATAAAACAAGTCTTGCCAAGTGCTCCCAACGAAATCAGAACGAAAAATAGATAAATAGTTTTTAAATAAGTTTCATAGTCATATCCTTTATACACTTTAGCCACATAAATATTTTACAATGAAAAATTGTTACATTGGTGGATGTGAGCGTCAAAAATAAGGAAACAATATAAAATAATAGTTACAGTAACATTCCGAGGTATATAAATTAACATTTTCAAAATTGTGTAAATTAAAACTTAGTCATATACTATAGTCTGTACTCGTTTAAAAATAAGAATAAAAACATGAAGGTTTAAATTAAATTACCCTTGGTTTGTTTCACAATTTTTCTATTTCTTGTTCAACATGTTTCACCAAGTGATAAATGAGAAAGTGATTCAAGAAATAAAAACACGTTTTAAAATTTATCTTGTAGATATTCGTTTAGAGAATAGAAACTTTTATTTGAAAGAAATAATCGCAATTGCCGTTTAAAATAAATTAATTGCACATTGGTTTTAATAGATTGAGGTAATTTATTAAATATTAAAATAGATGAATAAATAGCAGACTTCTCATAAAAGGCGGTATTATATGCGCATATTCTTAAATATGTGTCTGGTGTAGTGAGAATATGTTTTGCCGTTTTTAAGGAATTGGTTTCTGTTCTTAAATACAGCTTTATAAATATAAATTCAAGTTAGAGTCAAAATGTTATAATCTCTAAATACATTTCTGCATGTTTGATGATACTTAAAAATTATTCTAATTATATGCTTTTGGAAACCAAAACCCTTCCAATATCTGCTCTTCCCCAAATCAAGATATTGTATAACATGTGGGAATAAGCAAGAGCATAATAGATGTTAATTAAAGAATCTCTGGACAAACAAATTCTTAACTTTAATATAGCGAAATACGCACAACTTAACTTGGAGGTTATGTAATTAACCGGTTCCTTCCAGGATAAGCGTTCGTCGACAAAGGTTCCTAGAAATTTGGTGCTTAATGTGGTGTTTACTAATGGTGTATTAGGTCCTTACCTATTATAAAACTGTATAGTTACAGTTTTATCTGAATTTAATAATAAATTATTTTTGTTTCACCATACTGTAAATTCCGTTTTTGCTTTCTGATTTTTTTTCATTGAACCCGTTTTATGTCTTAGATGAAACTACAATAGTTGTATCATCCACATAGCTAATCCCTTCTTTATATGAAGTACAAGATCGTTTATAAACAAAACAAACAATAAAGGGCCAAGAGTTGATCCTTGCGCTACACCTTTGTTCATATCGTATATAGCAGACCTTTCCTGATTCACTTGAACATACATTTGTCGATCTGTTAGAAATGAAACTATCAAATCGAAAATTTTCCGCGAACACCAAGAGCTTCTAATTTAGATTTCACAAAACTCACTTCAACGGTATCAAGCGCACGTGATAGATCAAAAAACAACGCGGCAACGAACAAACCAGAGTCTGATTGTGGAGGTATTTTTCATTAGATTTACAGTTGCGGTCTTAGTGGATCTGTCTTGTCAAAATCCATGCTGACTGTCTGACACGAGGTTGTATTTGCACAAGACGTCCCACAATCTGCTTACTATAACCTGTTCGCAATTTTTTGAGTATGTGTTAAGCACTGAAACTACTCTGTAGTTTTCCTTTTTTGTTTCCGATCCTTTCTTATAAATAGAAACTACTTTGCCAATTTTTAGTACAGTTGGATATTATAAGTGCGGTAACCAATTTTGATAAAGGTTTACATATTTCTTGTACTACCCATTCAATTACTTTAATTGGTATATTATCGCATCCTGGTCTGGGCGTATTTTTTAGTGAACTTTTAGTATTTCATTTGGAGTTACAGGTTTGATAAATAATGACTGTCCAAATTGTTTAGCTGTGGTACAATGTTATTGCAGAATAGTGTCCTAAAATATCAGCGACTTCTTTAGGTTTTTCTATGATGTTATTATTGTCCTCTATTTTGATTAAACTTTTCATATGAGGTTTTCTACCTAATTCATTATTCACTATAGTTCATATTTTCTTCTGTTGGTTGGGGCCCGTAAAATTTCTTGACGATGAAACTCCTTTTTCGCTTTTTAGCATAACTGTTTATATTTTTTCGTTTATTCTTTGTAAGTATCGTTAAGTCTTGTAAATGTTGTTTTAATGATGGATAAGTTTTTAATCCGTTTTTTAGATTTACGTGTGTCGAATTTTGCAGTTTTCTCAGTTTTCATTGGACAGGCAACATTAAAATGATGCAAAAATTCCTCTGTAAAGATATGGCAAGATTTATTAATATCCTTACTTTTGATAAATTTACAATTTACTTTTTGTAAATAGATTTTAAACTCATTTAAATTATTTATGTCCATTCTCCTAACTTTCTTATTCCAGATTTTTTTTCGCAGTAATTGAGATTAAATATCATTATTTGTACGAAGTGGTCCAAAATGTTCAAATTAATATTATCACATTTAAAGTTATCTCCTAAAAAAATAGGTAATATATAGTCAATTTGTGTTCCTGTTGTTGTGTTTTCATTAAAACTAATTCTAGTTGCTTCTTTAATTTTATTAACTAAATTTGAAGATTGTTATAGATCTTGCAATTTTTTTATCAGTAGAGTCTTTTAAATAATCGATGTTAAGAACACCACAAAACAATTACAAAAGCTAAAGCTAGGAAAATTAATTTAAATACTGTAAAAATCTGGGAGACGACATTAATGGTCTTAAGTCAGCCATAGTTGCCTTACAAGAAGAGATGAAACTGTTGAAGTCTCATTCTACACCTACCATATCCTTAACTTCAGAAATTAAAGAAAAAATAATTCAAGAACTCACTGAGCGTGATAAGCGAAAAACGGACATTATTATTTACGGACTGGAGCAATTTGCATGTGAATCGAGCGCTGAACAGTCCAAACTTGATAAAACAATAATTACGGAAATGTTAAACACAGTAAATGTTGCTGTCGCTGAAGTCAATCCGATTTGTCTTGGAAAATACGATCCCACACGTGCTCGCCGAAATCGTCCTATCAAATTACAACTGGGCAAAGTAGAGTTGGTGCACACGGCTTTCCGAAATTATAACAAACTTAAATTGAATGATAAATTCAAAAATATTAAAATATCTTGTGACCAAACTCCGTCACAGGTTCAATATTAGCAAAATATGAAAAGTGAACTAGCACCAAGATCTGATTCAGGTGAACAATGTCTCAAAATAAAATATGTACGTGGACTTCCAACTATCGTCCAGAATATGGAAAACTGAATCAGCCCAACATCACCAATTCTACACTAAGAGTTTATTACCAGAACACTCGCGGACTTCGAACTAAATCTCATGATTTTTACACTTCATCGCTTGACTCTGAAGTCGATGTCATTGCGCTCTCGGAAACGTGGTTAAATGATTCTATATTGGATGGTGAACTCTTTTCAACCAATTTCTCAGCCTTCAGATGTGATCGACGTTTTTCTGCTACTGGGCGCTCCATGGGAGGCCCCCTCCCATGGAGCGCCCTGCTTGCCCTGACTAATAATACCTATATACGCTAACCAAATTGATGCATCGACTATTACGAATCTTATACCGCTGGATGATTTTGTAGTATGTAAATGTGTACTTAACAAACATCAGTTTTATATTGTTGTACTTTACATTCCTCCTGATATTTTCTCTGATTCGTTTTCTGTTATTTTAGAATCATTGGAACTGCAAACTTTTGATAAACAGGTTCTTATCTTGGGTGATTTTAATGTACCACTACTAAATTCATCATTAACTATGCTTAATACATCCTCTAAGTTAAATTACCTACAAAATTTCCTAATTACCATGGATTTAAAGCAATACAACTTCGTTACCAATGCTAATAACAAAATATTGAATTTAGTAATATCAAATATACCTGCCAAATTTTCAATCGAACATGAATTTGTGCCAGAAGATATCCACCATCCAGCTCTTTCAATTAATTTACAAATATGTCAAAGTGCAAAATCTGTACCATTTCCCGCAAGTAGATCCTAGATACCTATACGAATGTTAACGATGCACTGAGCGCATTTTACTCTTTGGTGTACAGTATACTTGCTGATACGGTTCCAAAATATGAGGCAATCAGTCAACTTTTCCACCATGGTGTACTCGTGAAATTAAAACCACAATTCGGATTAAGAAATATTATCGTCGCAAATGGCGCTCGACCAATCTACAGTTTTATTTTATTGAATTCAACCGTCTGAGACGTGAGTTTATAAACATGATAAAATCAACACATCGAGCTTATATAGCTAAAGTTGAACATGACATTAAATGTAACCCTAAGGAGTTGTGGAACTTTGTGCATTCCAAAACCGGTACCTCTAGAATACCCGCACAAATGCATTATGGTGATAATACTTATAGTAAGCCAGAGAATATCGTGGATTCTTAACTGAGTTTTCTAATATTTACTCCACGACCTCAATTATTAATCCTTTCCACTCTTACTCGAACTGTAACTATTTTGATTTGTCGCCATTTAATGAAATTGATATACTATCTGCTATTCATAAACTTAAAAGTAACAATACACCCGTAGATGATCAACTTCCCAGCTTTTTCATCAAAGACTGAAAAAGCGTATTTGTCAAACCCTTAATGTCAATAATTAATTTGGCAGTTCGAACGGACACTTTTCTGGAGTTACGGAAACGAGCACGAGTGATCCCTGTATATAAGAAGGGTGATAAATCCAATGTTGATAATTACAGACCGATAAAACAATATACACGTCACGTACTTCACAGATACATTAAACTGTTTACACGCGATATTATCTTCGAAAATATTTTTAACATCATGAACACCAACAACTAAAAAAAGTTTAACATCTTAATAAAGTTATCACACTTAGTTCTTAAAAATATGCCAATAGATTTGGGCTTAAAACTCGTCTAACTTATTCTGTTATGCTATACAGCTTTTCTGGGTAAATGACGCATAAGGTAGTATTCTTTTCTATTCTATTCTATTATTTATTTATTTAAATCATGTCATTTTATTATACGATTGAAATCAAATACTACGTAATTAATATAAAATTATATCGTATCAAATATATCCTAAATCTAAATAAGAGGAAACCAGTCTTGTACTCATAAAAGGAACTGTTTAATGTTACATAGATTGTATTGCTCATTGAATGTTTCATGATGGCACTACACCTTCTAATACACAAACAGCCTTTGATTTCCATCAATTAAGTTAGTAGTGTTAACATAGGTCCAATCCTTGAATTAGAATTTGGGTACAGTTATTGCAGCCTGTATAAACGACGCGACTGATATTAACATTTACAATTGTATGCAGCCACAGCGGTGTCGAGGGACATTTATCATAGAGTAAGTGAATGGGAATGAATGCCCAGAGGCCGTTCGGTCTATTGATACACCATAATCCCTCGCAAACAATAAGTCGCTGGCCAACATTCCTATACACTATATGTATAGACAGCAGACAGTAGACAATGACAATGGGATAAAGTGGCAGCGGCAGCCTATTTACTCCCATCCCATCCCAATCCGATCCCTTACTCGTTATCAAACGCAGTCCCGTCCTTCGAGCAACAATACCCAGCTTCCTCCACAGAATCAACCAACGGCAACGGCAACACTTTATCTAAACGAAACGAGACGTGCATCAAAAACTGTCTGCACACACACACTGGATCGCTGTTGAAACTCGGCCCGCATACACACCCTTTTGTTCGCGAATGCAGTCTGTTTATCTATGAATGATTGATTCAGAAGAGAGGAAGAGATGAGAGATTTATGCTGGACGAGTTCATCGCAACAAAACGAGGACTGCGAAATGTCAATAGCGAACGCTTTCCAGCACCGATTGGGGATTACTGCACTGGCTTAATCCGCAAAATGCGCTGATTTCGTGTTTGCTTTTTTTGGTTATATCTGTAATTGTGCAATAAAGCAAAGAACTGAATTCGGATGCGCTCTGTTTGTTCGACTATTATAGCACGTATATAAAAATGGTGCGTTTGCTATTTGCATCTAGTTAACATGCAAATAGCGAACGCACCATTTTACTATGTTTACTCCGTAAAATGAATATGCGGATTTAGTCTACAAAATTATTTGAGATTTATTAAATGAAGGTAATAGAATGTATTATACAAAGCAGAAAATAATTAATTGTTTAGTCTGTCTTGGACATGGCTGTCATGACTAAAGTAAATGCAACACTAACAGCCGTACTAATAGTCGCGAATTAATTCGAGTTTAAGGATTATTCCTTTATTTCGGATTATTTTTAAAAATAAACGTCAATTCAATAATCCCGCGCGACGCAAGATTATTTCGAGATTATTCGCGAACTGTCAATTTCTTACTTGTCAACAGATATTTTTATAATTCATTATAGTTAATATATTGTTATTATAATTTTACCTTTATCTATTTCTGTAAAATGAATTACCATTATTATGTACCATTTCCATTAAAAATAAGTATTAATTGTACTTACTATATTCGTAATTTAATAAATGGCGCTCTTTAACTGACAGAACATGACAATTCTGCCAACGTAAAACCAGTAATAATTAAATGTCACTAAAAAGTTCACGTATCGTGCCAACGTAAAACCAGTAATAATTAAATGTCACTAAAAAGTTCCCGTATCGAGGATAATTCTTCGAAGTCGCCGAAACTACCCGTAAATACCCGACTAATAAATACGACAAATAATTCAGGATTTTTCAGTTCGAGAATTAATTCGCGACTATTAGTACGGCTGTAAGAAATTAATTAACTTCTTAGATGAACAAATGAACCAGTGAACTGTGCAAGTCGGTTATGGTATTGGAGGGGATATTTCTAGAACAAGATTTATGCTGGAGGGTGAAATTATGGACTTTGATAGATTTCTTTATTAATGGCTTAAATATATAGTTAGGATATGGGGATGATTTGGGTACACTCATAAAAGGGTTCGTTAAATGGATTATGAAACGGGTTATTGGGAGTCACTATTTAGTCCGGGCAAGGAGTTAGTTAGCAGAAAATAATGAAGGATATAGGAAGGGTGGTAAAACTATAATCAAGCAAGGGGTAGCAAATCGATTTGTAAATTTATGCGGTTAATTAATGTTTAAATGAGGTACAGCAAACTAATTCGCATTTGGATTTAATTACACAATATTGAAATAGCTTGACAACAAATAATACAAATTCATTGAATTTTTCGATACATATTTTATTAAAAACACATAACTTGCATTTTAATTGAATTATTTTACTAAGGAAAGAGAGAGAGAGATATCTTTATTAATTCATAATTTACAATATGGGAATTATAATATGTAACTTTAAAATTTTTCAACTATTAACCCACGATCTTTCTCCCTGGCTTTATTAATTCGATGGTTAAGCGTCCGATATATTATGCTAGTGATGATGAAAGTGAACCCTGAAAAGATGTTGTGATTTGGAAGGTTGTATGAGAGGTATGTTTAACTCTAGGAATATGTGCGGTAAATATAGGTGTTTAAGGATGACTTGAATGTCAGGGTTGGTGGAAAACTTTGAAGAAAGGCGAACTTGAGGAAAGCAATTAAAGCATTTGTAGTATATATTAAAGAATTATAGGATATTACCATATTAAAAACAAAAAATTAAGTATAAAAATCTGTCTCGAAAGTATTCTATCTTTGATATATTTGAAATCTTTTTAAGCGTTTCTGAATAAAATATTAATTTGGAAAACAGTTTCATTAAATATTGAATTTATGGGGTTGATACTTGGTGAAACTCCATTATATAATAGACTTTTATTAAAGCGATTCTTACATTTTCCAAGGAAATACATATATTAACATCTAAAAGTAATCTTTAATCGACTTAAAAATATACTTATACATACGAAACTATATGATAAGTCAAAAATTCTCACATAAAAGAGAGAAGAAATAAACTAAATAAAGTCTATATAAAAGATTCCAGATTTCGAACCCTTAACTCATGGCGGGTTTAGTACGTCTTTCGGCCAAATTTGAGGAGACCAAAAATAATTAAATAAACAAAACTTTATTTTTATTTTCTTAGAAAATATAACTATTTAGTAATACTTCTTTTGTATTTCTATACGAGTATTGTTCCCCATAAAAAAAGAGAGTGATTTTCTTTGTGAAAGAAAACTGCGATGTAATGAAAGGTATTTGAATACAGACAGAAGTGCGGACTTGGGCGAAGGTTAATAAAGGTGGAATATTTATTGATCGGCGAGATGTGAGTTGGAGTAGGAGGAGGCAGGATGCATTCAACTTATAATCCTCTTTAGTTGAATAGCGGGAATGAGCCGCATCGAGCCATTTATTCCTCCTCCGCTTCTCACACCACTTCAAATTTATAAATCTCCGGGAATTCATTTTTAAATTGATGCACGAAAACTGCAGCAAAGTTTTACAGCAGTCGAAAAGGTGGAAGCAAAATAGACGTGAAAAGAGAATAACCGCAGTCGAAGTTTTGTCTTTTACCGCGCGAAAACAGGGGAATTTGCCAAGAATGAAAAAGTTAATGAAACTTACGAAACATATTTTGAATACGTATTTGTAAGTTTTGATGCAAAAATTTAATTGTTACTTTGCACGTTTATTTTAAAGTAAAATTATTTTGTACACACGTATTTCTGTTTATAATATTATATTATCAAGAGACAAAAATAAATACTATTTTTTTAACAAGCAATGTGAATTTTAGTATTCTTAGACAATTGACTTTAAGCTTTAACTGTTAGTGTTATGGAGAGATGAAAAGAGTTGCAGCGACGCAATTAAGCTGAGAGACGCCTAAATCTGGGCAAGCTTAACGAGTCCCAGTTGCAATTCCTTGCCAAGTCTGCAAGTGCTCCGAGGAGAGAAGGGGTGCAATAAAGATTAGACAACTATTTATTAAGCTGCTGACAGTTTCTCTCCTCGGTTTTCTCCATTTGAATAACAACTTCCGCTTCAATTTCTTATTTTAAATATCTGCAATCAAATTAATACTTTTCGTGACAATTTTACATGCTGATAAAACACGATACAAATTATATCTAATTATTAATAAGTGGTAGATTTTCAAATTTCTATTTAACTTACAATTGTTTCGCCAAACTGTGGCTTCTTCAGGTGAAGAATTTATATTTTCATATAAATTTTGAAAAAAATTTTAGATTGTGTTTTTTATTTTCTTCCTGATAAAATATTGCACTATTCTAAAAAAAATAAGGGCAGGAATCGAATGAAAATAATACATTTTACTCCTTAACGCGGAATAAATTAAATTCCTACTTTTTCGTCTTAATTTCTTAAGCAATTTCAATACAACTACATCAAATGTTCATTTTTGAAGATAAAAATTTTAATTGTTTAACGGTTACGTTGCAAATTTACCGCTTATAAATAGGACCTTATGCAAATTTATAGATAAACGCTTATCTTAAATATTTACATTCATTTTGAATGCCATACAGTAATTCTGAATACTTAAAATTTAACCAATGGTCCTTCCGACATAATTTGGTATTTATGATAATTAAAGGGGAGTAATAGAAAATATTCAATAATTCAAAATTAGTGAAATCTTAAAATAAATATATAAAGCTATTATAAAAATAAAAGACAACAAATGTTTCACTGTATAGCAGAAAATTAATAACACTTTAATAATACAAATTGTGGAATTATCATTATAAGTCAACTTAAATAGTTAAAAATCAGATGTTTCACTTGAATTCTTCGAGGACTGCCATTTTAATTTAATTACCTGGATAAGTGCAGTTCAGCTCAACCACTAGATATAAATTCACCGGATTTCCACGGAAACACGTAAAGTACGTATGCAGAGGAAATTCACAATGAAGACAATTACGATGTAGAATTATGAATGCTTGGATTAAACAAATATTTGCTGCGGTTTATAATTCACTGGTTTTGCGGTTTTAGGTTCACATCATGGCTCGCTGTGGACATTTCCAACATAAGTTTTAAATCAAATAATACGACTTCTCGTATATGTAGAAAACGATTAATTTTATATACGTAAAATTATATATTTCTAGAAGAAACGTTAAACTGAAAGTTTATAAACGTATTATCCATTAATATTTGCGCTTGTTGTGTGGAATATTAACTCCAGTAATGTGCTTGCCTATACTGTCACATAAATTATTATTCTCCTTTATCAAGAAACATGGTTTAATCGATCCACGACAGAAAAGGCCACGAGACGTCAAGCATTACTCAGAGAACGAAATAAACTAGAGTTTGATGATCTATTTAACACCATAGGATTAACCCGTAGCTACTAGTGATAGGTCCTGGGGACCCATCACATTTTTAGACAAGGTGTACTTTTAAGGTTTGGCAACACTGGATCCTCCCCGTCCCAGTACTTGTCCGTAATACCGTGCGCCTGATTCCTCAAGCATAGTTACACACTTCAGTGTTGTTTGTTTCGAAGAGGTGTGGATTTTGTGTTTAACTGGGTCCTAAGGACCCATCAGTAGTAAATACGCGACAGTTTAGTAATTGCTTATTGGTTTCAAAGTATCCAGTTTTTTGTTATTTTTGCAAGGTATTTATTTATTTCTTATCAGCACGTGCTAATATCCATAAGATATCAACTAATATAAAATAATATATGGTTTTTATTCTTAAAAATAATTTTTATATCGGGTTTTTCGAATAATTGAATCGGTAATCCGAACACTAAAAACATCCCATTATGCCCACCACTAGTTTTTATGATTTCTCTTTCAGTAAAAAATACAAAACAATGGCGTCCAGTTCCAAGGTTTTGTCAGAAAATGACCTGAAACATATTTTGGAGTCTGGAGCCTTTTGGGAGGATTTAGAAGACTCAGAACATAATGAGTCTAGCAGTGTATCCAGTGGATGAGCCAGACAGAGAAGCTGTGTTAGAGGAAATAGAAACATTGGATGAAGAGAGTGACGAGGATGAAGAGGACAATGCAATACTGAGTTACCGCAATTCCGAAAGGGAACAAGAAAATTCAGAGTCGGAGAAGGAAGAAAAAGAGCTGCCCGTCAGGAAAAGTTGGTATGGAAAAGATAATACCAAATGGTCGAAAACAACAGCTATTAGAGGTAGGACCTCTGCCCATAATTTGGTTACCGTCTTGCCTGATCTTGCTGGCCCTGCTCGTGAAAATCCTCCAAGTAAGCCGATAGATGCTTGGAGTCTCTTGATTACCAATGAGATGCAGCAAAAGTTAGTTGATTTTACCAATTTGAAGATAACCTCTACCAGACAAAAGTATAAAAGGTTTTACTAAGTCACAAAATAAATTTTGGCCCTCATTTACTGATGACACCAGTTTGTCTGAAATGAAAGTGTTTTTTGGGCTGCTATATATGCAATCAATCTTTAAATCAAGTCATGAAGATATTCGTTCTATGTGGGCTACCGATGGGACGGGAAGACGTATTTTTCGTGCTACTATGAGTCTAGCAATATTTTCCTTTTTTTGGACTGTTTCAGATGTGAAAATGTGGAAACTCGAAAAGAAAGGTTGAAAACTGATAAATTGGCCGCTGTATCGGAATTATTTGATGAATTTGTTGCTAGATCAAAATCGTGTTATTCGCCGGGAATTTACCTAACTGTAGACGAAATTCTTGTACCATTTCGAGGAAGGTGTGGATTTCGGATGTATATTTCAAATAAACCTGCCAAATATGGGATCAAAGTCAGGGTTTTGGTTGACGCTAAAACGCATTATCTCGTAAATGCAGAGATTTATGCCGGATCCGAAATAAAAGATGTTGGTGCACCTAAACTTACGTTATCAAATCCGACAAGAGTGGTTCTTAGGCTTGTGGAATGTGTTAAAGGCTCCAACAGAAACATCACAGGAGACAACTGGTACAATTCAGTGGAACTCGTCGATGAACTGAAGAAAAAGCATTTGACTTACGTGAGGACTCTAAGAAAAAATAAAAAATGTATACCACCTGAATTTTTACCAAATCGAAAACGTGAAATTCATTCATCAGCCTTTGGATTTAGTTCTTCAACCATTATAGTAAGCTATGTTCCAAAAAAAGTAAAAGCGTTATATTACTTTCTAGCCTGCATCACGACAATTCTGTCAATGAAACAACCAAAAAGCCGAAGATGATTCATTTTTATAATGAAACAAAATCAGGAGTGAATACTTTAGATGCGAAATGTGCAATGTATTCGGTATCCAGAAAAACCAACCGTTGGCCAATGGCAATTTTTTTTGCTCTATTGAATATTGCAGGTGTAAATTCTCGAGTATTGTATCAATTTGTATCACAGGGCCAAGAAGTAAAACGATATTCATTCCTTCAAACTTTGGGCAAGCAATTGATAGATGAACATCTACAAGTCAGAATGGCCAACAAAAAAGTGCCCTCAAAACTACGAATTCTCATTGCTGAACTGGGAGTAACAAATCCTACTTCTGAGCAACCTCAGCCACCTCCTGAAAAAAGCAATAGAAAAAGATGTGCCATATGCCCCACCAACAAGGACAGGAAAACTGCTATCTAATGTGATATATGTAAATTGCCCATATGCAATCAATGTTGCAAAAAATTGTGCCCTAAATGTTTTCTGATTTATATACTGCCACAGACCTAACAAATTTTAAGTTTCTGAATAAAAGTTTTTTTAAAGTCTTTTTTTGCAATTTTATTGTGGGTCCTGAGGACCCTTCAGTAGTAACTGAGGGTTAATACCAGTACAGTACCAGTACAGTACGTTTCCTGTTTCAAATATTTTGGAGACCGCATTGGGAAATCTGCAATATTGTAATATCGACAACAAAACAGTATGCATGGAAAGAGATACCATTTGTGAATGTTTCCATTTAGTTGATATACCATTAAACTCGGTTTTTGAATTCATATTGGTTAGTAAAGGAAAGGAAGATGCAATCTATCCACTGCACATCTACGGCAACACATTTATAGCACGATTTAAATATCATCCTAGATGAGGTCAAAGATTTAGATCTCACGGGTAAATTATACAGGAATTTCTATAATCCTCCTTCAAAGAGAAGTTCCACAACTGATAAGGCATCTAATAAATTTTGTTCACCTTCAATTAACGTGGGGAAAATTGATATGGAACTTACACAAATCACAACAGACTTATCTCTTGCTAAAAAAAACTGTTGGTGTTTCAACCTCAGATTCATACTGAGCGAATTGGAAAATTTGATCCATCTAAATCTCAGTCTCGTCCTATTAGATTCTATGTTCAATCCCATGCTATTAACACTACAGTGATAAAAATATAGGTAAACTGAAGACAAACGCCGAGTGAAACCATATTCAGGTCTCTGTGCGGTCTCGAGAGAACTGAATATGGTTCCACTCGGTGTTTGTCTTCAACCTGTCCAGCAAGAGCGATACAAAGCTATTAAAGATGAATTGACTGTCGCAAGGGGAAACAAACTTACATATTAAATATATCCAGGGTATTCCCACCATTGCGGAAAATAAGGATATCCCCATCATTACGGAAAATTAGCTATGCCCAACAGACAACCCATATATTTAAATATTTTTTTATCAAAATACCAGAGGACTACACATGATTTTTATGTTAACTGCTGAAATCGGTCATATAATATTATGTTTGTCGGAAACCTGGTTGACTAGCTCAATTCAAAATGCAAAACTGTTTCCGAACCATTACAATGTTGTTCGTTGTGGCAGGCAAATCAACAGGGTTCGTCGTTCTAAAGGTGGAGGTGTACTAACTGCATTTGATATAAATATTAGGTGTGAGGTACTGTATACATTCTCACTAACTAATCTTGTTCCCTTGATTGATGTGTTATTATGTAAATACAGTTTAGATGACGTTGCTTTAGTGCTCTAGAAATATTAGTAGATCAGCCTGTAATAATAGTGGGAGGTTATAATATACCGAATTTTGTGCAGTTTGACATTTCTTGTAGAAAATGCTTTTCCTATCAATAACTTTGCAACGTACTAAGGCTTACACAATATAATTCTTGCCTATACGCTAACAATAAACTCCTCTACCTGGCGACATCTAACTTAGAGTAACCCTCTCTAGTGAAGCGTGCTGAAACTCCTTTTGTGAATGAGAGTTCTCATCACCCATCTCTATCTATCATGTTAACAATGTATTCCTCCTATGTCAATCAACCAACACCAGATACAACTTCAAAAAGGCTGACTTTGTATCTTTATATAAAGACCTACGTGATGCAGATTGGTCATTTGAAGAAATGTAAATGAGGTAAATGAACCGGTTGATATGTTTTACCTTAACCTAAACAAAATATTTGATAAATCCGTTCCACTACCTCGATCCAGCAGATCTACATATCTATGATTTCCTTCAGAAATAAAAAAGAATATTAAAATGAAAGCATTCCACAGTGGTATTTGATTGTCTAGAAAAGACATTAAGCATTACCATGAATTAAAAGGCTCAGGTCCGTTATAAAACTGCAACTAATGGAATCATATGCAATATATATGTGAGAGGTGGAGGAGGAAATCAAATCCAATCCTTCAGCACTATGGAAATACGTACACCTGAAACACTACAAGGATTCCGAATAGATTAATGGATGAAAATCGAGAATATTCTACACCTGTCGACATAGTAAATGATTTCGCGTCATTATTCAACCAGCCTTATAAGCCCGCTAATAACACAATTCTTACAGGTAATAAAAACAAGTGTTTATCTTTTACGATTGATTCTACTACAGAATCAGATTTATTCAAGACTATGGCTATACTTCCTAGCAAGACATCTGCAAGGGATGATGGTGTTCCTTCATTCCTTATAAAAGATTGTAGATTTGTTCTTGCAGATCCTCTTTGTATTATTATTAACTTAGCTGTCCAAACGTCTGAATTCCCCAGTAGATGGAAAGACGCAAAGATCAGTCTGGTTCAAAAAAGGAGGCAAATACGTCATTACAAATTATAGGCCTATCTCATTATTGTCCAATTTTTCAAAAATACTTAAGCAGGTTATTTATAACACGATCTTCAAAAATGTCTGTTCACACATTTCTCTTAACCAACACGGATTTATGTCGGGTCGATCTATAAAAATCAATCTGGTCTGTTTCTCTCAATTTGTTTCTGAAGTAATTGATAACAGAGGTCAAGTAGTTGTCATATACACAAATTTTTCCCGTGCATTTGAAACTCTTGATTATGATATACTGCTTATGAAACTAAGAGACTTAGGCGCTGTACTTTAGGGAGAACTACTTGTAAAATAATATTTAACCAACCGACAGGCGTTACAACGGATTCCGTTTGTTTGCGTGGGCAAAAAAATCTGAGGTACCACAGGGCTCTAACCTCAGCCTACTTCTTTTTATAATTTTTATAAATTCATTACTAGATTCATTATTCTGTCATACGCTGGCTTATGCAGATGATATTATTATTATTATTAGTAATGCCTTGTATTCGCAAAATAATATCTATTTACTTACAGATTGGTGTGACAAACATAACTATCTTGCAACATTGTTTAATGTTGTTTTTTATCTTTTGCTCATAAAATAAATCCTATCTTCCTGCCATACAAAATGTATGATTTACAATTTAAAGCCTGCCCCGAGATGAAAGATTTGGGTTTCTTGGATTTTCGAATGATTTGAGTTTTACAAAACATATTACCAATGTTGCAGTAGCCCCATCTCGTACTCTCGGTTTTATAATACCAGTCTGTGTATCCTTCAGAGATATTAACCTCATAAATACAATTTATTCTCCCGAAACTAGACCATGGTAACCTCATCTGTTTTCCACTTTATGTGAGTCAAAATATGCCTCTGGACAGGATTCAACGAAGGTTACTAAAGTACCTTTGATTTAGAGTCGATGACGTCTATCCCGAACGAGGAGTGGGGCAGGATTTACTGCTACAGAAGCACGATATGATCTCCCTATGCTAGAAGAGAAGAGCAATCTGCTAAATTTCTCTGGAAAATTGTTCACAATGTAACAGATGCATCGTTCCTTCTATCTAGAATTAATTTCCATGTACCACGACCAAGCTCTAGGCATAGCAGCTCCTTCTACATTCTCGGAATGCGAACCAACTGCCTGAGATGTGCGCCTGTTCCAGTTATGTGTCGAAATGCAATGATACATTATGATTTTTGATGATAAGTTGTGATACATTATTGTGTGATTGCAGTTTGATTAATTGTTGTTTATACCCATATGCATGTTTTGTTTAAATTACTATTCTTATATTGCAAAATTGTCCTGTAAATGGGTCTCCTGTTGGGCAATAAATGATATTATTAGTATTATTGAAGGACACAGTAACGATACAGTATGGTGGATACAACATCATACGATTCAAAGCAGATAATGAAGGGTACTGATTATTACACTGTCACTTGGAATACCACATGGAACTCGGTATGGTTATGGTCTTAAAAGTTGGAAATCCAAATCCATCACCTAAAGGTTTGTGTAAATGCGGGGAGTATTTAGGAGGAAATAACTTATAATAAACCTAATGCCTATTTCTTTTGTAAATTAACGAGTACAATTATTTACAAATTAATGATTTGATAATATTTTATTGTTTGATTGCAGCCAATGTATGAATTAATTAAATCCGAGACTGTGTCTTAGATGAGACGTATATTAATAAAATAATCTTCTAAGTTCTAAATATAATTATTTAAAGATACTATTTATAAAATAATTATTTATTGCATCTAATAATTAAAATTATATGCTATCTCATTGTTTTACCTTTATTCATTGTTTATTTTAAATTAAAATACATAAGCCAAATAAAACATAACATAAATCTCAATGAAAAGCGAATAATTCAAGATATGCCGATGATACACTTATAATTCCAAGCAAAGCCGACGGTTTACAATGTCAACTTCACAAATATATTACTGAGGGAGACTTAATGTGCTTTAACATAAATTTACAGGATGGAGATTATCATAATAAGCTTGAGCCTAAATCAACATTAATATTTTAAAAAATACTTCTGTATCCAACTGTTTTATGACATCGTAGATATTAGTGGATATATATTTTTAAATTATGCTTTAGGTAATATTTATACAATGATCGTATAATTAAATGAAACCCCATATTTCTTTTATTGATTATCTCTACGAGTCCTTGATAGAAAATTTGTCGGTCGATATCTTCCGGCGTTCCGCATTGTTTTTTTGTCTGGAATGGACTCGGAAGGGATTTAAGAGATTAGATCTTATGCAAAGAGGAGGACGCGGGGGGCGAGTGGGGGGCGGAGCCGGGGCTGATTTATGGTAACCCTGATAACACGTTCATCGGCCCTGGCTGGAACGGCGGGGGCATACATCAGACAATCCACCCTCCTCTCTTTGCCGGATTACGCATTCCAAATTCCCTCAAATGGAAAAGAGGGCATTCTTTCTACTGACTCACGATAAATTCCTCCAGTACATTTCAACGGAAGACTGCATAAATACGCAAGGGAAGGACTATTGTGAATTGACGTTCGAATGTTTTATTCAAGATGCAAATAATTATTTTATAAATTACCAGTACAAAAAAAAACTATTGTAACATCAACATAAATAAAAAGAATATCATACTATCTACAAATATGAGAAGAGATTATTAAATAAATTATTTGGTTGATTAGAAATAAAATTGTAGGTACAATTATTTTCCCTACTAGTTTAAATAAATTATTTTTTGAATGTATTTGAAATTGCCAAAAGCCAAAAGATATATTCTCATATTAATCTTCATTTATCACCAATAAACTATATAGATTAATTTGAAAATATCAAATTGAATCATATTTAATTATCTATTTTATCAAAATATTGCAGTATTGAATTGAATGGTATTGAATTCTGTTAATAAACACCTAATATTATTATTTAAGTTTGAGCCATTAGCCGTTCACTATAGAGTTATATTCCGGCTTCCTGCCAGTAATAATATTGTTTGCATCGATCTGGTGTTGGGAGTTGCGAATACAGCCATCAAGAATATAGATGGTAGGATGGATGGACGAATCAATAAGCGCGCATCCGAGTCGTAAAGTGTCCATTCTGCGGTTTTAGAAGCAAGCACCCTTTAATCCCATGATTTATATAAGGTTTCGCACTCGAGCCGGAAAACTCGTTTCCACCTTTAGACCCGAGGGATTCCGCAATCTCTAATAAATATACATCGGGAAGAATTTTTATTCATTTGATGCCGCCGCAGTAATAATAAGGCACGTAAAACGGCAGTAAAAGAGCAATTGCCTTAAATGAAATCATAATACTTTCATATTACTCATTGTGTTCTATAAACTTCACATTGAAATTTGAATCTAAATTGTATAAACTGAATTTGAATTTAAGGTTTTAAACGAATATCTTTCTCATCCACCACAGTTTCGTCATTTATGACACTGTAGTAATCATCAAATGATAATTAGATTAGATTTTTAATAATATTTTGTTAATATTTAGTTATTTTCCATTAGAAATTAATTCTGGGGAGGGTTGGGCGATAAAATGTTTTTTCGTAAATAAAAAAAAACTTACTCTATGCGAGGAAGAATATTGTATGTACGTACCTGAAACAAAAAGAAAAAAATTAGTAAATATAAAATTCACATTTTATTCATAATACACATCAAACTACTCGTCTATTATTAAAAACTCATTTAATGCAAAATTAAGTTTTATTTGAGTTGGCGGTTTTTGTTCCACTTTGTGAATGCACGGCAAAATCGTCCGCGTCCCAGATTAATTAGAGCGTTCAATCGGAGAAGATTAATGTTGTTCACATCCATCACGCCCACGCCCTTGCCCAAACCAGAGAGCCCCCAAGTTTGAGACACCATTCAAACCGACCTTTTATAGTTTTCGTCCCCGTAACTGAGTGAGAGGATCGATACCCGCGAATCAAAGTTAAACGCTTCCTGAAAATAGACTAAAGACTTCAAAACAATCCCAATTAAATCTCAACTTAGTTCGGTCTCAGGTCGGGCGCGAACACATCGAGAATTTCCAATCACTAATGAAACCCCAATTAGGCGAGGTGGGCGATATACGGTGAACGGATTATTTTACTTTCGGAAGGGTTCATTATATAATGATTCAAATAACTTCTTACTAAATCAAATATCTTTAAATAAAAATTGTAAATAAGGCGTTTAATAATTCTTATATATACTGAGTGCCATGATAACCATTTGTGACCAAACTTGTCACTAACGTTTACCTTTAAAAAAAATCTGCTACCGGGATGAACATGGGTTCATTTGACGAGTAAGACTCATCATCTGCTTACTTGGGCGAAGTTACGGTGGACGAGTTTGACTCGTCATCTGAATTTAAGAGGCAGGCGTTGATCGCAAACCTTACAAGATAAGGTAAATCCGAATTATCTTTATTATTTCCCCTGTTTTTTGTGGTTTTCAGTAACTCAGGGTAAAGTGAAAGACTCATTATGTATTATTATGTCTTAAGTAAAAAAATCTAAATTGAGTTCATATTTGTGAAAAAGAAGTATAATAAACCAATTTTTGCAGGCACAATGTCTCGGGATAGATTTTTGAATATCTCAAGATTCCTTCATTTTACAGAAACGAAAAGTTGGACAAAAATGATACAATTAGCAAGATCAGAAATCTAGTTGTTTATCCAGTATCACTAGATTCTCTCATGAAAGTCAAAAGACGTTTGAATTATTTTGAGTTCAATCCACTGAAAGGAGCGCGTATTGGAATAAAAATCTATAGACTTTGCGAGTCTTCGTCAGGTTATTGTATTTGTTTTAAAAATTGGCTTTCGCAAATAAAATATCGGGAATTGATCAATCGGCGTCACAGAATGTTGTCTTGGAAGAAGAAGAGATGGCTATCTACAATGTGTGGACAATTGGTATTCGTCTCCACAATTATATTTAAAATTACTAGAACAAGATACAAATGTAGTTGGAAATGCGCGAAAGAACAGAAAACACATGCCAAAAAAGCTTGCTTGTCTCAAACTAAAAAAATTAGAGGTGAAAATGTTTCATCCGACGATTTTTAGCAATAAGATGTAAAGATAAGAAAGATGTACACATGCTTAGCACAAAACATTCAAAAAGTGATTTAGGTAATACAGGGCAGCGAAAAAGGAAAAGTGGCAATTTTGTTTTTTTTCCTTTGTTTTAATAATAAATAATAATAATAAGCCTTTACTTCTAAACAGACAATTGAGTCCAATTACAGAAATATAACAGGGCCATAAATTTACAAAAATAAGTACAGTTTATACAATGATAAAAATAATATACAATTAGAGCAAAATACAAGTTAACAACACAGTAAAAGTCAGTAAAGGCATTAAGCATTAATTCTAGAAATTATATTAATGCTAGTTTAAGATTCGACCTAAAGTTATTAATATCTACATGATATTGTACTTCGTGGTAATATCTCACCATTTTATGTAATGGCGAATGCTTATGATGAGTTGTGCGTGGAATATCCAAAAAGAATGTTTGATTGCTACGACTGTTTTACCTACGAATTTTTAAATAAAATTGTAACAAAAGATCAGGGTTATCAGTGATTCCGTGTATGTGTTTATATAAGTCACAAGCTACCACAAATCTGTGCCTATCAAATATTGATGGCATATTAAATTCCAAAAGAAGTTCACTGGTTCTAATATTATATCCTGGATAGCGATTATACTTACAATAGTACAAATATCTTAGGAAACGCTTCTGCACTCTTTCTAAAAGATTTACATTAAGTTTACATCTTGGGGTCCACACAGCCGCACAGTAATTTAATTTACTTAAGATAAATGCTTCGTAAAGTCTAACCGCTGGCGTAATACTAGTGAAGTCTTTACAATTTCTGGTGATAAAGCCTAGTAATTTATTGCATTCAGAGACGATATAATCGATATGTTTATTGAATGATAGCTTGCTGTCAAAATATATACCAAGGTCTTTAATCGTATTTTCGCGCTTTAAAGGAGTATCCCGAAGGATATAGTTACAATGTAAGGGTTGAAACAGGCGATGATATGATACAACAAAGCATTTAGAAGTATTAATCTCTAATCCATTAGCGGAGCACCAATCAAACATACGTTCTAAATTACTTTGTAAAACGACACAGTCACTAGCAGTAGTTATTTCATTATACAGCTTGATGTCATCTGCATACAAGAGATAATTGAAGTTAAATACTCTACAAATATCATTTAAATATATAACGAACAAAAGTGGGCCCAATTTAGACCCATGGGGAACACCACTTTTGGCTATATATAAGTTAGAACTAAAACCCGAATAATATACAAATTGACGTCTATCCGAAAGGTATGAGCAGATGGCATTTATGATGGTTCCATTAATGTTATATTTAGATAAGGCCTGTATTAGCTTATCATGTGGCATCCGATCAAAAGCCTTGCTTATATCAGTGTAGATAACGTCAACCTGCTTACATTGGTCCAGTTTTTCAGAAATATATTGTGTAAAATTTTGAGACAGTTGATCGCTTCTTGATAAATCCATGTTGTTTCGGGCTAAGAAAAGGAGATACCGCATTATAAATTAAATCGTATAGTATGGCCTCAAAGATTTTAGAAAAATTAGAAACAAGCGAAATAGGTCTATAGTTTTCCATACAATTTCTATCGCCATTCTTAAAGACAGGTGTTACTTTAAATAGTTTCCATATTTCCGGAAATATACCATGAGCTAAAATTAAATTGAAAATATAAGATAGCGGTTTGGAAAACGCATTGGCACAATCCTTCACAATAAAAGCCGGAACATTATCGGGTCCCGTAGTCAATTTAGGTGACACAGCTTTTAAGTAACACATCACTAAATCATCCTTAATCTTTAGATTTCCCAACAAAGTGGAAATGTCATCACGATTTGTACTGATGTCATAGGCCGTGGTGGTATTTGCACTAAACACTTGACTAAATTGATCGGCGAAACCTTGAACAATATCTTCTGAAGTAGATAAACTAACACCATTTCTTTTCATGGATCCAGGAAGTCTTGTTTGCTTTTTCCGTTTATTAACAAACGACCAGAATATCTTAGGGCATTCAGCTATATTATCTTGTGTTTTCTGGATATATTCCTTATAGGCACGTCGAATTTGTTTCTTGAGAGAGTCCCGAATTTGTTCAAAACGAGATCATCTGTCACTGATAGAGTTTTCTTTCAATTGATGGCGAAGTCCAGGCGGGCTGCTTTAAAATTATATTCTTTAGGCGGACTGGCATGAGAATGCGACGAAAAGTTAATATAATTTAGAACAGCAAGTTCGAAAGTCAATGCAGGATGATGTAAATCTTCGGCAGTCAATATTTCACTCGGTTTCTCAACGGTACAATGAAAAGACTCGGGAATATTTATCAGATCTAGTACTCTACCTCTATCATTGCATACGGAGTTACATTGTCTTAGGTTAACTAATGAAAGAAAGTTCGTGAGCGTTGACACTTTGCGACAAGAGAAACTTTGATTCACACATGCATAATAGTTTGGTAAGTTAAAATCACAGCAAATAATTAAATCATACGTTCCAAAATGCTCCGAAAGATGCTCAAATAATGTCAGATAATCATCATTACAGGTATTTGGAGGAATGTAAAGACATATTATAATGTACGTTTTAGCCTGAAGGGTAATTGATGCCGCGACAATGTCAATGGTAGTTACTAGTGAAAAAATAGAAAGCTGTTCTGCCTGAATTTCGTTCTTAATTGCTATCACAGCTCCTCCACCTTTACAATGTTGTCTGTCTGAACGAAAAACGTTGAAAGTGTCCGGAAAGAGTTGTTCTCTTCTGTTCTGTGATTTTTTCTTTTGTTCCCTAATATTCTTTTTTGTTATCTGCTGTTCTCTAATATTATCATTTGTTCTATTCTATTCTCTAATATTCTCCTCTGTTCTATTCTGTTTTCTGATTTTCTCTGCTATTATCTGTTGTTCTCTGATGTTTACTTCTGTTCTTTGATGTTGTCTACTATTGTCTGCTGTTTTCTGATGTTTTCTTACATTCTGTGCTGTTCTGTAAAAACACATTCTGCTCTCTGATATTCTCTTCTGTTGTTTGCGGTTCTCCGATGTTCTCTGTTGTTCTTTTGAGTTATCTGCTGTTCTCTTTTGTTCTCTTCTGTTTTCTGATGTTCTTTTATGCCATCTTCTCTTCTGTTCTGTGCCATTATTTGCTGTTCTCTGATAGTTTTTTTCTGTTATCTGCTGGTTTTTGCTGTTTGTTCTGTTTTCTTCTATTCTCTGTGTTTCTGTGCTGCTTTCTGCAATTCTCTGATGTTGTTTGCTGTCTTTTTTTATTGTTTTCTTTTGTTCTTTTCTGTTCTCTAATGTTTTTCTCTGTTCTCTTCTGTTCTCTGATGTTTTCTTCCGTTCTCAACTGATTTCTACTGTTTATTCTGTTCTCTCATATTCATTGTGGTTCTTTGCTCTTTTCTTCTGCTCTCTTCTGTTCTCTGATATTATGTGCTATTCTCTGATGTTTTGTTTTGTTTTCTGCTTTTCTATTCCAGTAATTTAATGTTTTTTTGTTCTCTGAGATTGTCTTTTGTTCTAATCTGTTCTGTGATATTCTGTTTTATTCTCTAAGAGAGAATACTTCTGTTATCTGATGTTCTTTTGTAATGTTCTCCTCTCTTCTATTCTGTTTTATGACGTTCTCTGCTATTAGATGACATAAATCACATATTTGTCTAAAATCCTTTTGAGGATATAATATGCCGCATTTGGCCAAAACAAAGAGAAAATATTCTGAGATGAGCTTCAAGAAGGAAGTCTCTCATGGAAGAAAGAGTTGGTACGAGTGGAAGAACGCTATATTGTGAACTCTGCCATTTCCATATGTGATTGAAATTTTTGTTGATATTAATGGATTTGATATACAATTTTGGAATATTATGTAAGCATATTGGAAAAAATAAATAAATAATACTATTATCTGTTGTTCTCTGATCTTTACTTCTATTCTTTGATTTTCTCTACAATTCTCTGATGTTTTCTTCTGTTCTGTGCTGTTCTGTAAAATTTTCTTCTGCTCTCTGTTATTCCCTTCCGTTTTTCCTTTGTTCATTTAGCAACAAATTAAAACCGTTATGTAGTCATAAAATTAAACAAATAATTCAGAACTTAAGGGGTTAAGTAGAGGCCATTTCGATAAATCCTGTTGATTCAACTCGCCTCTGCAATCTCAAAGTTCTGATTCTGAAAACACCTTCGTGCAAACCAATTACGCCCTTTGTTGAATTCGCTTCAATAGCGGTTATTTTCATGTTGGGACACTCTAGGCATAATCGCTCTTTCAAAACAAACTACAAAATGCGAAAACAGCAAAGAACTGAACACAATTTCAAAAAATATACACCACATAAAATTGTTAAAAAATAAAAGACATGTCTAATAAGTCATAATCCGTACAAATTGAATTTTAATAAATTGCTATCTTCTAATAGTTAAACGAACTTTAAACTATAATAAATCAACTATTGTGTTATGTAATGTTTCACATAAGATTGATTATTATTTAGTATTATTTACAAGAAATTTCACTTACTAGATTGGTTGTAGTAAGTAGGACCACTAATAAATTCGTGCAGAAATGTTGTGATATTGTTAAACGTTTATTTAGTTGTCCTAAATTCGGGCCATTTATCATAGGAGAAATCTCCCGTGGATGCACGCAAACTTCTATTCCTTTGCAACTTGCAGAAACGGGGTTGGAACGTTGCCCTTAATGTATAAATTTCGTCTGTCCTTGTACATGGCGACGATAAGACGGCCTCTACTTTATTGTCCCCTGGCCCTTTACCAAAAACTATAAGAAACTTTCAACTAAATTTAGTCGAGATGAAAACATACCAGTTGCAGATTTATAGTCTAGAATTATCCGAGTATTGATTAACTTTATGTAACATGTTTAGACCAAGTAAATACAATCATATTTCGGTTGAAATTATCAGTTGCGGAAATATTAAAATAAAATAGCTTACAGTTCAATTTTCAGATTAAAATCTAATTTAAAATACTTATAACTTGATAACTGTGTAATATTTATTTGAAGCCTAATTAGCCTAATTAACAGTAAAATAAAAAGTAGTTCAAGAAAGGCAAGACATTTTAGAGGAGTTAATTACAATAACGAGAGTGTATCAACTGCTATCAAAATTTATAGTCATTTGGCCCCTTGCTTCAATATGGTCCAACCCTCTTTTCACAATCTCCACCATTGATAATCTAAAACCCGGTAGTAGCAGTGCGTTTTGCAACTGCAGAAGCTTGAATGGACTTTCGCCTAACATATAAAACTTTAATTTAAAGAGTTAACTAGCAAACAAAACTAGTTTTAACATGTTCATTTATTTCAGAGAGAAATTGTCCTCAATACTAAACCGTCTGAATAATTCTGGATATGAAATGGGCACAATTTTAAATAAAAATTAAATATATTAATGTTGTTTCTAAATCTATTACATTAATTTAATGACATGTGTAAACTCTGGTATGGCACGAATAAAGTATTATTATTATTATTATTATTATTATCATTATAAAGGGGAATACTAGTTTTATATATTAGAGTAACAGGATGACTGAACTTGGAAAAACATTTTTAGAAACGTTAAAAGTGAAGAAAGAACATTGCAAGCGGATAATAACTACATTAAATATGTTACACTATACAAGTGTAGCTTTATTGCATAATTTTGAGAAGACTAAACTCTTGATGATAAGTAACTGTCGTCCATAAAATAGTCTGCCATCATCATCATTTTATAAGACTCCTGTCACAGTACTTTTTGGATATTGACATATTTACTACTTATTTAATATATTTATATTTGAATTTATAATCACTGGTACGAAATGGTACTATATTAACGAGTGAATTCATATTTGTAATTTTTTTAGTTTTTTGATAAATGTAATATTATATTATATTATATAACTTTGACTAAGTTATGATACCTAATGAATAATGTATAAATATATAAATAATCAAGTGAAGATTCGTTTTCAGCTTTACATTTCTTAGGAGTTGATTATGCAAATGATCCAGCCACTCGTTCGCATTAAGTAATTAGATAGAAGAAGGAATACTGATACGTCTTTTTCATCCTATCTATAATATTATTTGGAGCTTTATACTGAACCAACCCAAAAAGAAATAGTTTCTTTAAAAGGTAAATATTGTAATACAAGATGTTAAACCTTACATGCAAAAAGCTCACAAACCGTGCGTGAAACGAATCGCTGGCATTTTGGCAGAAAGGCAATGTACTGTGGCCTCCATAAAAAAATAAATGTTAAAGGAGGCCATAATCAACAGATGTCGGACAAAGTTCGATGTTACGACGATAAAGCGAATTGGACATCAGACCCATATCACGCCTGCCCGTTCCATATATATTCCTTTGGCAATCTAAAAGTGGCCAAAAAGTCGGCAACGAATGGCCCACGTCCTTACACCCAGAATAGCCACCTACATCCACGTGTCAGCTGCGGAAAATCGTTTGCCACCCTCCACAGCATTTCACCTCACAAAGAAAGATTCTTACAAATATTTAAATTTAACCATACGTATACAACGCGGTTATTAGAAATTTTAACTCAACACATCCTTTCATTCTCCGGAGAAAGCAAATATGCGCGATTGAGTGTGTAATCTAGTCGACTCGGAGGAATGCGTTTATTTTGCAAAAAGCATTCCCCGTTCCCGTTTCGATTGTGTTTTATGTAAATGACGATCGTGAATGATGGACAAAGAAAGAAGGAGACGATAATGACCCGACATTTTTTAGCCTCCATTAATCCCCAGCAGTGCTCTCCGGAATAGATTAAGTCCCCCATTCCTTCCGTCCTCGCGCCACCCAAAAAATGCTCCCTTTATTAATGCAAGTAAAGCAGATCGGAAAACGGATTAAAGTTTTAACATTTCTAGAAAACGTATTTTATATTTCAAGCGGACACAGCTGGGACAACTGAAAAAGTGGTTGGCGAATTTATCACAAATTAAAGCTGGAACTATGTAAACGAAATAGCTAAGTTTACTTTTTAAAGTGTAGCAGTAGTTTCACTCTTATTTAAAATAAAGAAAGTTTATCCACGAATCCGCTATTTAATTTGCGTTATTTGCAAAGAAAATAAAAAAAACATAGGTTTATGCATAAAATTAAAATAAATTAATTCAAATTTTAAAAATGTTCCTTAGAGAATCTCATATATGTTCCAAGATTACTTTATTTAAATAATTCTAATATTTCATTTTGGGATAACTAATACTCTTACAGCCATACTAATAGTCGCGAATTAATCCCAGATTGAGGATTAATCCTCGAATCGGGCTAAAACGCGTTCAGTAGTCAGTATTAATTCCATAAATAATCTTAGATACGGCAATAAATAGCTATTAATCTAAGATTCTAAAATCAGAGAATGGTTTTCTGTCTATTAGTATGGCTATTAGTATGTTTCAAATAGACTATTGCTTCTCGCACTATGAAAATTTGCTTCTATGAAGAAAGTGGCAATGTAAGTAAGTCAAATAATTGTAGCATTTGCATAACAAAAGAAAATAGAAGTAAATGTAAGCTAGACAAGTGCAGAAGAATTAATTTTAATCCAACTACAAATGTACAATACTAAAAAATTATAGAATCAAAATACTTTCAATAGAAATGAAAATAAAGCTAGGTAATAAGGACGAACTACAATTATTAGCTATTTAAATTCTTCTTCCTGTCCAATCAATTTTGATTTTAGTTCTTGGTATCTTTTGTTCCTCTCATTAAATGTTTTCTATACACCTCGTTTTCAATCAATTAATATTCTTGAGCGGATTATACTCTGTCTTTATTTTGAAGTTCGGCCATCTTCAATGAAAATCGTTTTTTATATACATCCTTAAGCTATTCTTTTTCTAATAAAAAAATTTTCTATAAAAAAAAATCGTTAAATTCAAAAATATTTAAGATGTAGAGACTCCATAAAATTCTTTAATAAAAATATGATCTCCCTATTTTCTATAAAAAAAAGCTTTAAAGTGTGTAACCCACGCCTAGATTTTTTACAACCTCCAAAATAATGAAGTTATTAAAAATACATGTTTTCTTTTCCCGGCGAAAACTCCGTACAAAGTCCATCACACCCTTGATTATCCCGTGTCGCCCGCGTGGAGCGCAACTTTTTTTCTCCTCGGCACTTATTTAGGGGAACAACCTAACAGGTTATTACGAAGCGGGGCAGAGATGGCAGCATTATATTTGAAAAGTTGTACGTAACATTTAATTGGCTCGTGTCGACGTACAAAACTTCTTTCGAGAAGACTCGATTTTCACAAAGAGGGCGCGCGCTCGCGGCCGGAAGACCGGAAGAACATTGATGGATGGCATGCAGAAGGAATAACAAGGGCCAAAGAGGTGCAGGATTGCTGGCGCGTCCTTTTAAAACCGCAATATCCGAACCTGTTCAAGCGTGTCATATTCAAATTCTCACACCTGAATTCGATTCCCTTTCATAATGGTCGTCATTTCCCGTTTTCGCAATTTCAACACGCGCCATTTCGTTATTTTCCATTTAATGCTCCGGTATGAAATGCTTTTGAATGTGACTCGGGCAAACTTTTCTTGGATGCAATATTTTCACTGTCTTATATAAAGTATTTCTTAAAACAATAAAATTGTTACGTTGAGAACATATAATATGTTTTTACTTTGTCTGCATTTTTTGTGGCGGAAAGTATTTATTTAATGAATATTTTAAAACTTTTGTGGATATACACATTTAGAATCCTCTAAGATTATCCCAATGTAAGATACGAATATCAAATAAAGAATGATACTCAGAATAAAACAAAAGCATTTTGATAATTGAACAATTACTTGAAGTAATTAGGAAAGATTAAAAATTAAAAATTATTGAGTAAGAAAAATATTTGCCATTGTTAACTGGTTAAATTGTATGTTATGCTGAACGCAGTTAAAGACAAATAAGTAATAATCGATGTATATTCAACACAAACTATAATATTTTTATTAGAAGTTTCTAATACTAATACCAACATATCTATTAACATTATTAATGATATTCCGGGCGAATTTTATGTCTGCAAACATAACATCATATATTTTTGTGTATCATTATTATGCAGTTTAATATTTTACTATGATACTTGTTACTATTTTTGATTTTGATTTTTTTGATAAAAATTATGGTGTTTATATGAACCCAATACAATATCGAATGCAATATCAAAATGGCGATTCTAATGATTTATTTCTGGCATTATGGACGACGAAGACACGCTATTATGGGACAATTGTCGAAAATATCAATAAAAGTTGGACCGGCATGTGTGAACTTATTCCATTGCCCAGAAATCAGACAGAAAACCATGTGGAACCATTTCCATAAGCCTGGTCTCAATAAGAAGCTCGATATTTGGGTGCCATATAAGTTGACTAAAAATATCCTTCCGGAACAAATGAATGCCTATGATTTTTTGTTGAAACGTAACGAAATCGATCAATTTTTGAGGCAGATGATGACTAGCGATCAAAAAGGGGCACATAAGAGAAGAACAGCAAAAGATCGTGATTCAATTGCGCTGAACGAGCACCTGGAACGGCGCCCGTTGGAGGACTACCAACCCCAAATGGGTATACTTTAATCTAATCTGGTTGATTATTGACAGTAGAAATCCGTTTGGTCGATAGAGCCTTTCCAATTCCACCAAAATTGGAAAGGCTCTATCGACCAAACGGATTTCTACTGTCAATAATTAACCAGATTAGATTAAAGTATACCCATTTGGGGTTGGTAGTCCTCCAACTGGCGCCGCTCCAGGTGGCGGATAGGGGAACGCCTCCCAGATATGGGTGGTACCGATGAAATCAAATAGCCGGGGCAGACCAAAACTAACACCGCTTAGTCTGACCCAGATTGGGCGGCTGAAACACACACTCACCAAGACGTCTAGCCAGCATGATGTTTTATAGCTAATAATACCTCTTATGAAAATGCTAGGTACAAAAACTCAATTACACCAGGCGAGTAGAAGACTATCTTCAGAACCTCGCACTGATGTTCAGTCTGTCCTATGGATTCTGGGCGGAACATTTATGTGGCGAAGAAACCATTGAAATGTAAAAAGAATAAAACTATGTACATCACAACATACAATGCACGGTCACTATAGTCGGAAGAAAGGTTAACTGAACTTGAGTGTGAATTAGAAAATATCAAGTGGGATATCGTTGATCTTAGTGAAGTTACAAGGCGTGAGGAACAGCTCATTACTTTGAAGTCTGGACACAGTTTCTATTGCGTGGGAGAAATTGGCTTTCTGATATATAAGCGCCACCAAACAAACATTATGACTCTGAAGAAAATCTTCACAAGAGTAATATGCCTTGTCCTCTAAACTCAACACCAGATATAATATCAAAATTATAGAAGCTTACGCGCCTACCTCAAATCATACTAACGAAGAAGTGGATATGTTTTGGCGACATAAGAGATGCTCTTAGAGATCAGCAGGCACACTATATTTTATCGTATATGGTGGGGCGTTGCCGAGTTACACTGGGAAACCATGGGCTAAAAAGAAGAAACGATACTAGCGAAACACTGCTTGGTTTCCTGTTGCAAAACAACTTATTCCAGATGAATAGCTTCTTCCGTAAGAGACCAAACAGGAGATGGACATGGAAAAGCCCGAATGGACGAACAGAAAATGAAATAGATTTCATAATCACCGACAAAAGATACATTGTTAAAGACGTGTCAGTACTGAGCAGAGTAGCCACCGGAAGTGACCGCGGGATTGTACGAGTCAAATTAATGATTGACATCGATAGGGAACGGCATAAGCTGATCAAAAAGACCGGCAACAACAAACCACGCAAGAATCCAGCGGACATGGATGGTTTCCAGCAATGCATCACGAGTAAGCTAGGTAGTACTGATGAAGAGGAAAACAGCATCAATGTCTTAAATGAGACCATCACTACTGCCCTGCTAGAGAGCCGAAACAGGTACTACCTAACAACCAAGGAAGAATCATCGAAAATAAGCGAAGCAACTCTGTGGAAAATGCAACAAAGAAGAGACATGTGAAGTGATGAACTAACTACTGATGAGGAGCTAAGATAGATTAAGAGGGAAATATTAAAGGCTATAAGACGTGACATTAGAATATACAACCAAGAGAACATTGAAGAAACAATAGAAAACAATAAAAGCATAAAAGTATTACACAGAAAACTGGAAGACGTAAAAAGGCAAATGACGAGGGTTAAGGACAAATAGGGATTTATTACAACAAGGTAGGGAAGGTATTCTAAAAATAGTAATAGGACTTTTACCACCTATTACATAAAAGCCACAATGAAGTAAATTTAGACTCAGAAACAGGACCAGAGATATTGACAAGTAAAAAAGGCATCGTTAATCAAGGGTCAGATTCACTGCCTGATATTACTCTGAACGAAATAAACCTAGCACTGAGGAAAACAAAAAACGAAACGCCCTGGAGAGTACTGCGTGGTTGTTGATGCAATTAAGATAAGTGGTAACTGTTTATTAAAGAAAATAGCAAAACTATTTAATCTGTCTTTTTAAAAGCACCATACCAGATACGTGGTACAACGCCATCGTGATCTTGATTCATAAGAAGGGAGATACAGCTGAAATGGAAAACTATCGGCCAGTAAGCTTACTTAGTCACCTTTATAACCTCTTCACGAGAATTATTACCACACGACTGGAAAACAAATTAGATTTTTATCAACCAATGGAACAGGGCGGTTTCCGCAGAGGATTTAGAACCTATGACCATCTTCAAAGCATCAAAATTGTGATTGCAAAATTAATTGAATACAATAGACCGCTTGTCGTTGCCTTTGTGGACTTCCACAAGGCCTTTAACACCGTTGAGCTGAATGCTGTATTGACTTGTCTTATTGACTACCACTACAACAAACTAATATATAACATATATAAAAATGCTAGCATGATGGTAGAGCTGCATGAAAATATCAACCCCATAAGAATCTGTAGAGGAGTACGACAGGGTGATACTATGTCACCCAAACTGTTTATCATTGTTCTGGAATACGTCATTGGGATGCTCGAATGGAGAGGAAAGGGTTTAAATATAGATGGTCTAAACCTAACAAATCTGCGGTTCGTGGATGATATAGTTTTGCTGTCCGACAGCCTACAGAGATATCAGAAAAATGCTGGAAAATCTTCAGGAATGGGCTAAAGGTTAATATATCAAAAACAAAATTTATGACAAATCTGGTCCCTAGTGGAAATATTACTATTGGTGACTGTGAGGTGCAGCTGGTAGATAAGTACACATATCTTGGTAATGAAATACGAATCTCGAGACACAACCAAACATGCGAATTAAAAAGAAGAATTACGCTCGCTTGGGCTGCATATGGAAGACTTGAAGATGTGTTTAAAAGTGATCTCCCAATTTGTCTAAAACGAAAAATTTGTTATCAGTGCATTCTACCGGTTATGACCTACGGCGCCGAAACTTTAACATTGACAGTCAAATCGGCTAAGAAGCTCAGAATAACACAACGCAAGATGAAAAGATCGGTGCTCGGTATGTCACTTCGTGACCACGTCAGAAATGAGGAATTACGAGCGTGAACAGGAGTCCGGATGTTATACACCAGGTGGCTAGACATGTGACCCGCATGACAGATGGACGATGGATAAAAAGGCTGATCGAATGGAGACCAAGAGCCGACAAGAGAATCAGGGGAAGACCCCACTCGATGGACGGACGATATGAAAAGAATAACCACAAACTGGATGCGGAGCGCTCAAGATAGACGACAGTGGGCAGAAATGGAGGAGGCCTATATCCAGCAGTGGATGCAAACGGCTGATTGATGATGATGATGAAAGTATGCCATTAGCAAGAAGCAACCACAATTGACCAATAGGGAGGGTGTTGTGTTCCATTAAAACAATGTTAAGCCGCAGACATCGTTAAGCACGCGAGCTTGAATGGAAGGTTCTATCGCACCAGACCTGGCGGCAAGTGATTATCACATTTTCGAGCAATTAAACAATTTCTTGATGGTACAAAGCTAGCCTCAAGAAAATGAACTGGTCTATTTTTTAACAATGGCATCTACAAAGAAAGCTATACCAGCCCTTTATTGATGATGTTTTTCTTGGTGAATAGGTTGAATGGAATAGAATGGATAAATGTGCTGTGGGGTGAATAACACAGTCGTGGAACAACACTGCTTAATTCGAACTGTTTGTGTTTAGAGTGTTTCATTTTAAATTAAAATTAAAATCCCCTTAATTTGTGTCATCCTGATTTCAATTTAATTCAATTGCGAACAAGACGGAGTTAATAGATATTGTAATTTTGATGGAATTAATGCTTCACTATAGAAAATTGTTTGCAATAAATTATCTGTTTACAATTTACTTCCAGATTTAGTAATACATTTTGAAGAGAAAACGCAATTGCCTTGTGAGCACGTTTTGCATTGCCCAGAAATTAAAAATCAAACAGAAATTTTCCTAATTCATTGGAGTCCGTTATTGATGAAGTCGAAAAGCGTAGATTAAGGAAGAACAATCTTATTGTATACAATATACCTGAATCGCCAGTTGTTGTAATTAATGATCGAATTTTGTATGACACTGAAGAAATGAATAAGATTTTTAATTCCTTAAATAAATCGATACGACCTAAAAAAGTTGTAAGAGTTTGTGTGAAAAGACCTAGTTATGTTCGACCGTTAAAAATTATGTGAAGGTTGTTAAAGAGGTGTTAAGCGCTAATTCTGGCAATAAAAATTTACCAACTCGCTTTTGCATAGATAAAGGAGAAATAAATTCGAGAGTGGAAATGGGGACCTTACAATTCGGTACCGCAATGAAACCCCCCCCCACACACACACACACATTTCAAAGGAAAAATCTTGTGAGAATATTGCAAATAATTCGTCAAAAAACTTTTAATTTATTTTCAAAATGTTTTGCACAAAAATTTCAGATATTATGTTATCAGTAAACAGTAATGATTTTGATGTAATTATTTTGGTTGAAACATGATTAAACTCGAATATTTCCAATTTAATGTTACGCTTTGATAATTACATAATTTATAGATCTGATAGGTACGACACTAGCAGCACTCGTGGGGGTGAAGCCTTGATTGCTATCAAGAAATGTTTTTCGTCTCGTTTAATTTTATGTGAAAATTCAATTGAACATTTATTTACTTCAGTACATTTTGACACAACTTGATTATTGTTTTGCTTTGTAAAATCTAGTGTACGATAACGATGACCACAAATACTTCATTTGTGGCGATTACAATATTCCTAACCTAAAATGGGATACTAATGGTATTGTATACAGCTCTCTTAAGGAATTCGATACTGCTGCACATGCATTACTGGAGTCGTACTGCTTTCTTAATTTTAATCAAGTAAATTACATCCCAAATACTCGTAATGTATTTTTAGATTTAGTTTTCAGTAATATTAATGGTATTAACGTTACTGTGGATGATGCACCCTTCTCTAAATCTACTGATCATCATTGTGCTTATGATGATAAACTCTCGAAATTTTCATCACAGTACAGGAAGAAATTTTTATTCCATCTGGCAGATTTTGCAAATCTAAATATCTGTTTTGATACTATTGACTCGAATTTTCTGAATAATCTAGACTTGGACACTGCTGCAGCCCTCTTTTATGGTATAGTTTATATCGGCATGGATCGATATATACCGATTAAATACGTTACTGATAAAAATGATGAATTCCCTAAATGGGTTAATAAAGATCTTAAAGAATTAATTAAAAAGGAAAAGGAGGCACATGTTAAGAACAAGATAAGTGGACGTTTTGATACTACCAAATTTTTCATTGTTGTAAACAACTGAATTCGGAACTTTTTCACCGTTATCATAAGATAACTTTCATAAGAAAGTCGAATCGGCAATTCATTCTAATCCAAAAAAAAATTTGGACTTATGTTCATGACTTCAATAAAGAATGTGAACTTCCCTGTATCTTGTATTTCAATGATAATACTGCTTGCGGTGGCAATAGCATTGTTGAACTTTTTGCCAAGTATCTCTCATCGGTTTATGTTGCTCCTAGTGTTATGTACAATTGTATGACTGGTGCCAAATAACAGATACATAACCCCAAACTGTATGTCGAGCGAGAATGGCTACTTACCTCACTTATACACTTCTTGTGTACTAAAAAAAATGTGCTTTTACACTGGTGAACCCTAATTATATTTTATGCTCGAGATCCATCAATGAAGGTATTTTTCCTGACATCTGGAAGAGACGTTTTGTGCGACCGATATTCAAGGCTGGAGATAGAAAACTTATAAAAAATTACCGTGGAGTATGCTTGTAGTCCATAATTCCGAAATTGCTGGATGAAACTATTTCTCCGTAATTACTTTGGATGAGCCGAAATATAATATCCGATAGGCAGCACAGTTTTTTGTCAGATTCCTACAGTAAGTAGGAATCTGATATTGTACCTGGATTTTCTGTCGCATGCTTTAGAGAAAAACTCTCAAGTTGATGTTATATACACCGATTTTGCTAAAGCATTCAATAGGGTAAACCATTCTGTGCTACTGCGTAAGTTAAGTGAGCTTGGTTTTCATCCTAGTGTTGTGTTGTGGGTAAGTTCTTTTTTAACAAATCGTATTCAATGTATTAATGTTAATAATTTTAAATCATCATATTTCAATTTGACTTCGAGTGTGCCCCAAGGTTCACATTGCGGACCGATTCTGTTTTTGCTATTTATTAACGATATTGTGAAGGTAATTAAGGGTTCTGAATGTTTATTATATGCGAACGATCTAAACCTGTACACAATAATTAACAATATAGATTATTGTAATGCACTTCAAGGTGATATAAATAAAGACTTGGGTGTCGTTTTCGATAAAAAAAACTCTCTTTTAGATCTCATATTTGTAAAATCGTTTTAAAAGCTTGTCGTATTTGGGGCTTTGTATGGCATATAGGTCGTAAGTTAAGTAAGTTAAGTAAGTCGTGTGTGGTTACTTTATATTATTTCCTAGTTAAATCCTAATTGGAATATGCAAGTAGTATATGGTCGCCATATACTCAAACAGACATTGTCACCATTGAGAACGTACAAAAGAAGTTTCTACAATGTATAGAATTTAAAATGGGTGTAAATCATATTCGGGGTGATTATAAGTGGATAATGAACAACTTAAACATTCGCTTGAAACACGAAGAAAGGTCTTAGATTTGTGATTATTGCATAAAATAATTAACGGTCACATTTGTAGTCCTTTAATTTTAGAAAAGTTGAAGTTTCGCGTATATTTAAATGATCGATCTCGTAGAAATACACCCTTATTTAGATTAAAATTACATAGCACAAACTTCTCATCAAATAAGACCATTGTCCGTTTAATGCAATTAGGTAATGAATTTAATTTAGGCAACCGAGTAATATTTTTTAGTTCGTCATTATCAAATTTCAAAAAGAGTGTAGTCGGTGTTATATTCTGTTTTGTTATTACTATTTTTGTTTTGTTTCATTTTTGGTTTTTGTATTGATTATTTCTTCCTTTATTTTATTTTATTTCTGCGTTACCCTTAATGTTAATATAACATCTATTATTGGATGAACTGTTAGGCTTTAGATTGTAAGAAGAATAACTAAATTAAATTATAATATAAGTTTGTGTTACTTTGTAATAATTGTATTGTAACAAAAAAAGGGTTATCCCGTTAATAAAGTATTATTAAAACGGTTTGAAGTGAAAACGCAATTACATTAATTACGAACAAGATGGCGTTATTTTAAAATTTAATTTTGATAAAACTATTGAAAATTGATTGTATAATTTTTGTTTGACTATTTGCTTCCAGCTTTATGTGTTTCTTAAAATATGTTTAGTGTAATAAATTTTGGAGAGAAAACGCAATTACCTTAATTAATCAAGATGGCACTATTTTAAAATTGTAATTTTGTTCGAATAATTGTTTCGCTGTCAAAAATTGGTAGTAGAAATTTTAGTTGTATTTACTTCCAGCTTTTTGTGAACTGCGAAGGATCAATTTTAGAACTAGTTTTAGAATATGTGTAGAAGTTAGATCTGTTATAGTCGATAAAGTAGTAAATACGTGATCGTGAATTTCGTGGTACATTTTTTGAATAATTCCAATAAAACAAATAACTGTGTAGGTCACTTTTCGTGACCTCATTTTTAAAAACTTTAGCCTGTTATTGTCAAACTACTAATATTTTAATTTACATTGGAAACATATAACATTATAACCTGTGAAATAAAGAAGAGAATAGTAGATCTATTTGGTAGTTTATGTGAATGCCTTTAAGTTTGAAAATGTTAATAACATAATGTTATTCATTTTACGGAAAAGGGATTAAAGATGGCCAATAAAAATTTAATACTTAGAAGTAAATCGGACATTCTCATTATAAACAATTTTGTAAGTCGAAAGTTCTTATTCTGTGTCAAAGCTTTAGATCTATGATTAGCTGAAGAAGGTCATCCTATAAACCGACCTTCGTTAGCTAAACATCCATCGGCAATTAATTTGGTACTGGAGAATTTGTTCGAAGATGGCGAAATTTCATTTCTTCTGCACCTCTGTTTCTCTTCTGAGGCATTATTCTCTAATACATGCCTGATAGCACCCCATGATGGTGAATTGGTTTCGGTTAACCATATTTCAAAATTTGAAATAATTAAAAAGTACTTTTAAGAGAGGATGGGGTCCCTCAGGTTCCCCAGGTGCAGCTAAGGGTTAAGACGATTAACAATTATTTTTAATCGAAAAATCCCCTTCACGCAACGTCCTCTGTCGAATTTCCTTAATTGGAGGTAATTTTCACGAAGGCCAACTTTAGGCATAATCACACTAATGATGAAAAACCAAAACAAATGATGAATAACCAAAACAGCAAAGAACCAAAAACAATTTTGCAAAATGTACACCTGATAAAATTGTTAGAAAAACCTGAAACCATTGTGCCACGTTTGATCAAAACATTCCTACCCTTTGGTGGTGTTGCAATTTTCATGTCACTGTGTATATTTATTTAATCTTCTGCGTGTATAAAACTGGTTTCATTTTATTCTACTACTTAATTTGCTCACTCACTATTGATCATTGTATAATATACTTATAATAATAATATAAGAATTTTCTTATAACTCTCAGTTTTCACACATATGTATTACTTATTTATTAAATAATCGCTTGATTTATGAGAAGAAAAATTTTATAGAAAAGGTATCAGCATAAAGTTTCTTGCAAATATTATTATAATTTCACATACTCGCGTGGCATTCACGGTCTAGATCAAGTAAAATAAAGAAAACTCATTTAACAATTTAGTTATGTATATGCATGGAGTACAACGCGCTCGAGTAAATCAAGCCTTACTCGAATACACTTTGAAAGTAGTATTACATTTTTACAAAGAACCCGACCACTTTGTTCCTCCAGGAAAATAATATATATATACCCGCTCGATAACCCTGAATAATTCAGTAGGAGGCAATGAGTCCGCGCATTCTAGATTACATCCAGCCCTCACACACTACCAGAAACTCCGACACGCGCAAAAAAAAACTCCACCGCCTCTGCAGATAAAGCCGGAAAATTCCGCGTTTGCGATCGGTCCCGTCCCTGTTGTGTAAAGAATTCTCTTTTTACTAGTTACCGAACAAGAAAAGGGGTAACGTCCCCGAGGAATGCTTCTCTCCTTAGCCCAGCAGCACCGAAGAGGGTCGAAAGTTGGGCGATAATCTAAAATTTATTGGAAAACGCGTATATTTATTACAAACTGCGTCGTTTATATAAGTTTTCCCAATGGCCCCACTTAGAAATAACAACAAAAAATACGAGCCCTCTGCGCTAATGTAATTTCTTGACGCGTCAATTTGAAGATGATTGAATCGCTACTATGATTAAAGTAGGGGAGCTTTTTTTATGGTATTAATAATTCATGTTTTGGTGATTGATGATGCATTGTTTGAGTAATATGTTTTCTTTCAGTAGCAATTTGTAAGTTTGGCTAGTCCTTCTCGATGAAATGTTATACACAACTTTAGTGCAAATATTAGCATAATAATTGAATGAAATCGAACCGGGATTGTTCCCCTGAAATAAAATTTGCAGAGCCATTGTCGGCAGCAGCAACACATTCCGCGAATGACTTGAATGCGGCCCAAAACCGCTTTCGGCCAAACATACCGTCCTCCAATGGGTTTTTGCGCGTTTTGGCCTGTTCAAATACCCGCCCCATTCCGCAAACAAATCCCGGAATAATTCCGTTCTCTAATATTGACCTCTTCCCCCCTTTCCATATTTTAATTCATCCCCCAATAAAATAAAAAAATGGACCGCCACTGGCTGTATCGATTTCCGTGCGGTTATTGGAGCGCAACAAACATAGTTATTGTTCATACGTGCAGAGGGATTATAGCTTCAGGTGGGCGGGTGGCGGTTGATTGAACAAGGTTTGGGGGCGCCTGTGGGGCATATTTAAAATCGGTCGGTCGGAACGACAAAAGTGTGTCCTTTGTGTTGTTTTTTCAGAGCAAACACGTCGTTGTTCCTGACATTTCAACCTGCCGGCCCCGAGGTCCTGTGCAGTTAATCAGCCGCCCTTTATGCCGGCCCTAATTGAAATCGATAATCTTTCGCGACTCACTCTCTATGTTCATTCAGTAATCCGATTGGATGGAATTGTGTTAATTGTTTCAATGTCACATGTGCTGATTTATTGTAATGAGATATGCTCACTGCCATTGACTTACGACAGGAAATTGATTTAATTGTTATAACGGCGCCTATTATTCATATTTAAATAGTCAAAGCACGTAGAAGAGTGAAGCATACTCTCTACGCTATTAATTACGAAATACAACTGAAATTTTTGACTATGACATTGATGTCATTGTCATGAACATATTCAATAGATATATGCAAAATGAGTACATTTCTATAAATGTTAGGAGTATCAAAAATAAAAATAAACATTTTCTGAGAAGTATATATTCTGTAAAAGTTAGAGAGGTACAAAGCAAATGATCGAGGAGCTGAAGTACTGAGCAGATCAAATAGATCAGAAAGATCGAGCGGCCAGAAAAAAATTATCATTTGCAAGGATCGATTACTCGATCTTTTTTATCGATCTATCAACAGAAATATCTAAATGTAACATTACCAACATATTTTGTACCGAAAACTGATATAGCAAATCAATCGCTCGACCTCAGGCCAATTGGTATCAAAACAGTTATAATACTACTTTATTAGATATTACCGACCTTGTAAAGATTAAAAATAACCACTAATAAAAATCGTGTGTGATAATAACAAAGTATACTTTATAATCCTGATTCAAAATGTACCAGAAAGTAATGACCTCAAGCATCAATTAAACAATAAATAAAATATTTTAGTTATTAATAATGAGAAAAATAACATAAAAATTTTAATAAAATGTATTAAAATCCTATAGTTCGTTGTAGAAAATTAAATAATAAATTTAAAAATACGAAAACATTTCGTGAATCTACAACAATGAGTCTTATTAAGACTACAAAACAAATTAATTTATTTAAAATCAATTTTATAATAAAGCTGTACTGAAGAGATCGAGAGATCGAAACACGTGTCTGCAGATGGTTATAAATTGAGTATTGAATTATTTAATTGCTTTTACTAATTTATTTTAATTACATCAACTTAAATTAATTTTTTGTTCCAAATTTATCATAATATAGTCACTCACAAATTATTTAACGTACATTAAATCATTTTTAGTTCATTTTACAGAAAGAAATACGTTCAAACTAGTGTTGCTTTGATAGTTCTACTATTTGTAACACGCAAATTAATTTGTATTATTCAATGTCTGTCGAAGTATTAGCTAGAGAAGTAGTTGTTTCAAATTAATTTGTTTTGTAGTCTTAATAAGACTCATTGTTGTAGATTCACGAAATGTTTTCGTATTTTTAAATTTATTATAAAAATTTTAAATGACTATTAACATTCTTAAACTAAATGAATACGTCGGACTTGTTTTAAAGGTTAATATAAACAAATTACTTAACCCTGCTAAAAGGTATTGCACCACACAGGTAGAGGCCGTACACGTAGGTGGTAAATTGTACAATAACTCGTTAGGTAATCCAAATTCCAGGAAATCCCACGTTAAAAGCACCCTTGTGCTAACGACACTAACCCTATTTAAGACTCAGGTAAAAAAAAACGACGCACCTGTTACCGCCTGGAGGGTAGATCCGAAATGCAAATACGAAAATTCCGAATCATAAAAGAAATTCAGTTAAATCAGCTTTACGTTTACGTTAATACCCCGGTAAATGCCAGACAAAAGGTAATAAATGTACATTCACATATTGTAACAGGAGATTTACAATCGCTACATAATACAGCGGCAACATCTCATGAATAAACAATGAAATCGGTAAATAATATTAAAATTATAATGAAAACATGTAACAGAAAATATATAAGATATATATGAAACTTAAAAAAAAGTATAATATTACAGTACCATCAGCAAAACTCTATCATCATCTTAATCGTTTACATAATCCTTGTATATTCTATATATCCTTAGTTTATTCCCATCGATGAATGTCTTCTACCTAACTGAAAAATTCGACAAAACCCTTTCAACCTCCCACATATGATCCTTATATTTTCCTAAAAACCTCAATTTAACCCTAAATTAAAAAAAAAACACATTCTACCATATATAAATTGATTTATTATATACATTGATATTATTATGTTTTAATATGATTAATAATTTAATGCATTAAATAAATTTAATTAGTAGAAGTGCATTCGTTTATTATTTCTCGTTAATGATCAAATATCAGAAGATCCATTAGCCTGATTTTATGTAATATTTACAATACTTCTAACATTATTACACATGCATAATTAAACTAATTGCTTATATAATGAAAGCAAATATTCTCATTTAGTATATTACAAAATATTTGCATTAAATTAGTTGCTTTACAAACTATTTATACAAGTAAGTAATTACGAGAATTTCAAAAATATCGAGTTGTAGAAGACAATAAATATTGCTAAAGCAAAGCGAAGTTTTCGTTAAAAGTAAAACAAAATAAAAAGATTTTGAAATATCCGGTATATGTAATTTCTTTAATAAAATAAACCAGTTTATTATTACGTCTATCCTTTAATTACTTCTTTTGATAAAATTAAATTCGACAACCTAAAGCTATGCAAAATAAACGAAATAAGAAAAATTAAAAGATCATGCAAAAAACATTAGGAAGTTGTAAAAAATAAAAAGTCAATCGTTTGAATGTGTACTTTTTGAAAAACTGCGAATTAATATCTGCTAAGAAGTTATCTGAAAAATTATGCATAGGTTATTATATCCTACAATGGAATAATATCGAAAATTACGGTACACCTCAGGGTTCGATGTTTGCACCGCTACGTTTCCTTATTTATATTAACGACTCTTCACTTTACGTTGATGTTTGTAAAGTGATTCAATTTGCAGATGACACCAATTTCATTACAACTAGAGTAGATCTAAATACTGCGAACGCAATTAATAATTCTACTCTATTTTAAGTTCAAACTTAATCAATAGGCTATTTTTAAATGAGAAAAAGACGGCCACAAGAACATGTTCCCTCGGTAAAGAGAAACGAATTCCTGCAAATTAAGCTACACCAATTCTTGATGTGGATGGAACAGGGAGAACAAATTGCTCGAATTTTTTTTTTTTAATTTTACTTCGTAACCTACACAATAATCTGTCATCTTCTATAATGCGCTCAGGTTACTTGTTCCTAGTTGGTACACATCTGTCCTATGGTTAGTTGTGATTAGATCAGTCATAGGTTATTTGCTTTACAAAGAAAGGCTTTTAGGATCATTGCATGTATTGGCTACCAGGATAACTGTAAGCGGCATTTTATAGAATTATATCTATTGATGTTATCCTCAATGTACATTCTTGAATGTCTGCCAAATGTAAAGAGAAATGTGTGACATTCACACATATAACACAAGGCACAAGGAAGATATGCACCAAAACAATATTAGATTATTGCGAAATGAAATTAAAACAAAGTTTTTGTATAAAATTCAATCAAAAAATAGAGAACTATTTTTGTTTGTTAAATTGTAATATTTAAATGCACACTGGAAGACTTAATCTTCTTACTATACTTTTAACCTGTGTAAACTATGTCCTTGGTAATAAAATAAATAAAGAATGCTTATTATTGTTATTATTATGAATTTATTGTACAATTCTTAAAGAATAGTTTTTTTAATATTTAAAAAATGATATTTTTCAAGAACAATTGATAATAAAAAAGAGATAATTGTCAAAAATGTAGAAATTTAAAAAAATATTTGGAATACGGCAAAAATGAAAATTTTTAGATATTTCTGGAAAACAAACATATTTTGTTTCCAAAACTAAGTTCCAAAAATGAAGCAATTCTCAAACAAGCCACCAAAAATGATTATAAAAATCATTTTTTTTTTTGAAAAAATAATATTTCATTATACTGAAAACATTAAAAAAACACAATTCCTAAAATGTTATATTAAATCATTAAATATTTTGAGAGTTGTTGACAGTTGTCAAGCGTGGTGTTAAGTTCGGTGCTACTTTTCTTATTCTAATATCTTCGAATATTATTGTAATTCACGCATCTAAAGCATAAAACTGTAAATCTAAATTCCGTGCGCATGTTGTAAATGTTCTTTTGTGTGCGGCTTAAATGTAAAAGGAAAATAATCTATTCTTGGTGATTTTGACTATCATCTGCAATACGCACTCATCAACCCCTGATAATGAAACGGCTTTCTAGCGCGATGAAAATGAAAATCTCATAAAACAAGTAACTCTTCTAAAAAACGAAATAACGTAATTAAAATAATATATCCTAAGCATTGTTATGAATCAGAAATTGCAACTATGGGATATGATATTTCAAATAAATTTAATAACCTAGAAAAAGAAATCTCTGGCTTAAACTAGAAATTAAAATCTGAGTGGTGTAGATTCATCGATACTGGTTTTGAATTTAAGTGGTATAGGGTAGAGGTAGTACTTCCAGTAGTAATTATATTTATTCCGTACTAGTTTCGAACCATTAGAGGCTCATCATCAGCAGAAAAACGTCTTAATCATTAAAAAGAAGCGTAAATAATTTCATTCTTCGTGAGCAAAAAAATTATATGAAAATGGAGACTAAAAGAAATTCTGAGTAAAATGTAATAGATAACTTTAAGAAGAGCAAGATAACGTTTTTCTGCTGATGATGAGCCTCTAATGGTTCGAAACTAGTACGGAATAAATATAATTACTACTGGAAGTACTATCTCTATCCTATACCACTTAGAAATTAAAAGTTCTTGCAACTACTTCAACGTTACAAAATCCTATCTCAAATAGTTATTTCTGCACTCTTACCAATAAAATTGACAATATAATTATTTCAAGTGACTCTGATAATAATATTAATACAGAGATAAATAACATTGATGATCTTGGCAATAGTGCAACAAGTAATATTCGCACCAGTGTAAATACTACCGGTAAAACAACTCTTGAACAAAATAGGATACCCAACTTTAAGAAAGCTATTATTCGTGGGGTAGGAACTAACTTTCAGTTAGCTGCTGCAAATAAAACTCCAAGAAAATGGTATAATGTTAATAATTTAAAACCGGGAACTTCTATCGAAAATCTCAAGCAACATCTGTCTGACCAACTGGAAATAAATGAAGTCATTTGTTCAGCCTTAATATCAAATGAAAATTATTGTTCATTTCAAATTGGCATATTAGAGTACGATGAACTAAACTCTTAAATAAAGACTCATGGCCAAATAATGTTCTGGTTAGGAAATTCCAATTTCGAAAAAATAATGCACGTATACATAATAGTATTGAAAATAATAGAATTGAAAATGGAAACAACACTTTTTTACCTTAGATATCCCTTTACTAAATAACCGTAATACCACTAATAAATTAAATATTTTTTATCAAAATGTTCGTGGCATCATTCAAACGAAGTTAAATGATTTGTATACTTCTATTTTAAATACTGATTATGATGTGATTTTTTTAAGTGAAACTTGGTTATGCTCAAATATTTTTAATTCAGAAATTATCGATTCTCGTTATAATGTTTACCGGAAAGACAGAAATATTTTAACAAGGATTAAATCTCAAGGAGGTGGCGTACTAATCGCCATAAATAATAAATTCAGATCGTATGAATATGTATTTGAAAATAATAATAATGAAGAAATTTGGATTTGCGTAGAAAATATAGGTAATACTAAATGTTTTATTGGGGGCAAAAACTTCCATCCGATAGCACAATAGAAAATTTAAATACTCATTGTAATCATGTTGAAACTATATCCAATATAACTGACAGCTACTCCATTAACTTAGGCGATTATAATCTACCTCATGTTGAGTGGGAGCTTGATGATGACGTACCTGGGCTACTGCCCCTTTATGTGTCAGATGAAAAATCAACCATTATTTGTGACACTTTAAGCCATTTGGTATTTTCTCAGTATAATAATATTAAAAATTTTAAAAACGTAAGCCTTGATCTCTATTTCGCAAATCATTCGGTTAATGTTGAAGCAACAACACCTCTATTATATCCAGATAAACATCACCCTCAATTAATATGTCATTTTCCATTTACGAAAACGAACAACTACAAATTCTTCAATTCTTTCAACTGGGATATTTTTAATTACCTTACGATTGACCAGTGTGTCGATTATTTTTATACAGTCTTATATTCCAAAATTCATACTTTTCTTAAAAAGTAAATGACCAGGAAGTCGAGCTTTCCTGTGTGGTTCACGCCTGATATTATAAATATTATTAAGAAAAAGAAGCTTGCGCATAAAAAATATAAAGATAGTCGCGAAACTGTTGATTATGAGGTATTTGCTGAACTTCGAAAACAGTGTAAGGGACTAATTACCTTGAAACATCAAGAATATATATATATATATATATATATATATATATATATATATATATATATATATATATATATATAATTCTGAAAATAATATTTTATCAAATCCAAAATAATTTTGGAAATATGTAAAATCGCTTAAGTCAAATTATAATTGTATTCCAACCTTTATGACTCTTCGAAATTGCAAATTATTTTACAAGGGTTTATAAAGCAGATTCGATTCCAATATTGGTTAGTACATATTCCCACATTAAAGAAGTGGTACATCTTATAAATGTACCTATTACAGTAAACGATTTAGATAGATGCATAAAGGATTTAAACATTCATAAAAGATCCGGTCCTGACGGTGTGCCACCTGTTTTTTATAAGAAATTGTAAAGATTCTCTGAGATTCTTTAAGTATTGTTAATAAATCTCTAAACTCTGGCTACTTTCCAAAAATGTGGAAGTCTAGCTTTGTACACCCAATTTTTAAAAATGGAGATAAAAATAACATAATTAACTACAGAGCGATAAGTATACAAATGTGTATTCCGAAAATGTTGGATAAACTTGTGAGTGAATTTGTTAAATATTCTTGTAAAAATATAATATGCGAAGAACAACATGGGTATTGTGCTTCTCGGTCTACAACAACATTTTTTTTTGTTTAGCAATTATATTGTAAGTATTTTTGAATCAGGCTCCTGTACACGCTATCTATGCGGACTTCGAAAAGGCCTTTGATCGATTGAGCCACAAACATCTTATATGTAAACTTAAGGCTATAGGGTTTGATGGAAAACTTTTGTTGTGGATTGAATCATACCTGACAAATCGGTTTCAGCAGGTTAAATGCAATGGTATTGCATCCTGTTGATTTCTAGCGATTTCAGGTGTCCCACAAGGATCTCACACGGAACCAATCCTCTTTAATCTGTTTGTTAACGATATTGGAAAAAGTTTTAAGACAAAATATTTGCTATTTGCAGATGACCTCAAGATATATAACTGGATAACTTCTCCACAAGATGAAATTCTGCTTCAAGAGGATCTAGATGCGCTCACAGAATGGTGTCATACAGGCAATAATATTTACTCGACAAGATATACCCGCAACACCTTACCGGATAAGCACTGAATATTTGGAAACGGTTAATAGAATCAATGACTTAGAAGTGTTAATGGACCACCAACTATCATTTTCGCAACACATCGATGCTATTGTTGCTAAAGCCTTGAGAATGCTTGGATTTATTAAAAGAAACACGGTCCAATTTCGAAACAATCAATGTATTATTCTTTTTTATTCATATTGGATTACTGTTCTATCATATGGTCACCCATGTACATAAAATATATAGATCGATTGATTTATTAAATATTTGTGCTTTAAGAATAATATTACTTTTGCTAGTAATAATTACCCTGAAATCTTGTCGTTTTTCAAATTACCAATGTTAACATCTCGCAGATAATATTTTAACTTAATGTTTGCTTTTAAAGTGCTCAATGGGTCAGTGCATAGTTCTGTTATTCTTCGTATGTTCAACTTGTACATCCCATTACGGTTTACAAGATTTGCGCCTTTGCTTAATGTTGAATTTCATAGAACAAATTATGCAATAAATAGTCCAATATCCCGCATTGTACATATGGTTAATCAGTACCATAATGAACTAGATATTTTTGGAATTTCACAATGTAATTTTGTAGTCAAAGTTAAGAGCATCATTTATGTGTATTAGATAAGAATTTAGTATTATTTATTATTAATTGATTTATAACGTAGTTTAAGTTTTAGGAAAAACTGTGTTGTATTAATTTTGTAAAAAGGATATCCGTAAATATACTTACTTATTATTATTAAAATTCATAAAAACAACTGTCAAAAACGTAAAAATTGAGAAAAAATATTGAAGGTAGTCCTGACTTACTACAATAATATTGGTATTGTCTTGGCATACTCAGATATCCCAATAAATATTTAACATCCTACCTTGCTCTTCATCTATTCCGATAAATAATTTATTACCCTAGCGTACTCTTGACCTAAGCTAATGATTTATTCATTATTCTAGCGTTCTCTTGAAATCTTCCAATAAATTAATCATTACACTAGCGTACTTTTGGCCTAGGCTAATAAATAATTCATTGTCCTGATATACCCTTAACTTATCCAAATAAATTAATCAATGCGATAGCGTACTCCTGACTTAAGCCAATAAATTATACATTGTCATAACGTACTCTTTACATATCCCAATAAATTAATAATTGCCCAAGCGTACTCTTGACCTACGCCAATACTTTATTAAAAGAACATTTAAAAGTAGAAAATGTTGAAAAACAATTAATAATTGTCACGTAGATGTATGAGTGACTTCGTCAATTTTTTTTAAACAATTTTTTCACAAATATTTACGTTTTTGACAATTATAAATTGTTTTCAATTAACCTTTATATGTTCTTTATTTATTGTTTTTAACAATTGTCTATTGTCAAAGAAATAACTCTTTTAATCCTAATGGTTTTTCTCTTTTCTTCTTAAATTTAAGCAAAATTGTGTTATTCGAACAATATTTATTTTTTAATGTTTATTTAATTTGTTTGTTGGTAGTTTTAAAATTGAGAAACAATTTGTTTATTATTATGTGCATTAATTAAAAAAAGAGTTCTTATAATTGTCAGAATGAGAACATTTTTTTGCACAAAAAAACGTAAATTAATGAAATTATAATTGTCGAACAAAGTTTTGAAAAATAATCTTTAAAACGAAAAAAAAAGCTAATTTTAAAGAACAGTAGAGATAGTTGAAAAGAACCAAGAAATTTCAAAAAAGAAAAAAAAAACAATTATAAAAAACTTTTTACAATTCGTTAGAAAAAAAAAATTCAAAAACGTGGAGGTAAATAAAATTGGCAATTATCAAGAAAACATTTGCAAATTAACAAAAAAAACGTGTAAATTGTAAAAAATTAACTCAAAACTTTCATAAAAAATATTTAACTAAAGATATTACTGAAAAAAAAACTCCAAAAGACAATTATCAACTATCAAAAACAATTTAGAAAGATCTTATGAACGTTCATGAAAAACAAATGGTAATTGTCAAAATCTTTTTTCAAACAAAATTGTTCTAAAAAAATTGACAATAATGTCACTGTTTTTTTCACTATCTCTATGAAATAGTTCTTAGCAAACTTAGATTTTAAAAAAAATACTGTAGAATAGAACTCTATACTCCTGACATACTCATTTTCCTTGCATACTCTAGACTTATTTTTTAATTTTCCAAGCGCACTTAATATAATAGAAAATTATATTATATATTATTATTATTTCAAAAATAAATGAACACGTTTCATTATAAAGGGTACAAACTTTGAATGCATGGAGACAAAACAGGTAGAATCATATGGTCGCGTGGTAGAGTTTTCATTATAAATCTGAATGGCGACAAGCTCTCCATTGTTGGTGAAGACATAGTGTGATAAACAGTCTAGGGGACCACCCACCAGAAATTTTAATGAAATACGTTAACCCGGTTAAACCACAGATAGAAAAGCTTAAATAATTGTTATATTTTAAATATCTTAATAATTGACAAATACTACTACGAATATTAAACTTTCATGGCCACCTTTGTTCTTCTCACGTCACTCTCGCAATTCCACAATTATCCTTTCAATGATAATCAACAATTGACCTCTTGATACTATCAAGACACATTATCTTTATTATTTCCATGGTAAATTGACAGTTTTGTATAAAGTAGTTGTAATTAAAACTTGTTTAACCTTTCGGTATATGTTGTTTGCTTTTAAATATCACCTATTCTAAGCCTGCCAAGCTTCAACATAATAAATTATACGCTTGAACAAGCGTACTTATAACCTAGGTTAATGTGTAGTTTATTAATGTAGGTGGGGAGTACGATAGGCCATTGTATTAATTATTGCAGTCGGTCAAGAGTACGCTAGAATAAATAATGATCAATGGTATGGTAAGTAAATAAGGCTATATTAAATTATGATTAGGTTTATTATAGATTAAAGTAACAATTAATACAATACCAGGAATGCAGCTGTTAAACCAACACAGTGTGTAAATTCCCAAAACCGAAGAATTTTATTTATCACCTATATAATGGAATTTCACCAAGAAAGAAAATTCGGCCCTTCACAGCTGAAATATTTGATGAAAATGAAAGAAGAAGTTATCTGCTGCAATAAGCATACTAGATCAGCCAGTAGTACTTGTGATGATTCAATTTTACCTGAAACCTTGCCAATAGCTCCCCCCAGGTAGTGGATACAATATTTTATCTGATCTTGTAAATATGGTTAAAGAGCCCCGGGAGTCAGTCCGTTAGTCAATTAACAAGTAAATGTGATAGGTTATCGAAAAATAACATCAAGCTTACTACCTCAGATATTACAAGATGAATTGCTCACTCTTAAAAATATTCTAATCCAATTAGAAGACTAGATAAACGGTCCTAAGTTGAACTTAAATCTAAATATATTGAATTGACGAGGCGGACACATGATGAAACTCCATAACAAATTGAAATAAAACAACACAGTTGGAAGGGTTTTACATTTGTTGGCTTCATCAGGCCAAACAATCTAAATACCATTAGCGAAATTGATGACAGTAAAAAGAGGGGAAATAACGTCATTCTATATAATTAATGGAACAATCCTCTAATTGTAACCTAAAATACTCTGATAAAGTAACATAAATATTGCTATTGCTTGATAGTTCAGTATCTGACAGGAAGGTCTTCAGATTAGAAAAGTCGGTGACAAGCCACGTCCTATTAAAATCATCCTGGATTAATTAAGAACCAAATGAAGCTTGGTAATAACCTTAAACTCAAACTTGATTTAACGCCGATGCAGCGTGAGGAATTTAAGGTTGCGATGGCGGAACTCAAACGACGTGAAGCCTGAGGTGAGAAACTCTTCATTAAATACGTAAATAATACCCCGAAGATATTCAACCAAATTATCCAAGTAAAAAATAGATTCTACCCAACACTTACATAGCCTTCATGTACTGCATCAAAATGTTCGAGGAATAAATTCTAAATTTGTAGACATAGAGAACAACTTGAATAACAAAGATTTAGACATTTAGTTTTTAACAGAAACATGGTTGCACAGTGGTGTTAATAGTTATGAATTCTTGCCGCATGAATGTGATGTCTATTGGCATGATCGTACCAGCTCTATTAGTGGTGGCGCATTATTTGCTGTACATTCGCGGTTCTCTTATTAACCATACCTTTCCATACTCTGATTCATGCAACTTACTGCTGCTAAGCTCAAGCTACAATATAAACAGCTCTTTCTAATCTGTGTCTATATCAATACTCCAATTAATGAATACTCTCGTATGTTTGAATTAATTGAAAACGAGTTTCGCTTTAAGTAATTACTCATTATGGGTGACTTCAACATTCCCAAATATCATGTTGGTAACAACAAAAATTCTATGGAGACTTTACACGCTTTCATTAATTACAATTCATTGTCCCAGCATAACAACATCTTGAATTATAATGAACGAATCCTTGATCTAGTTATGTATCTCTTCGGCTAATTTAATTAAGAATGTTGAACGCTGGATTTTCCCCTTAGTTAAGGAAGACTCTCGCCATCCTATGCTCAACATCTCTGTTGATACTGCGTGTGCGGATAATCTTATAAATTTTACTCAAACTAGCTGTAAGTACAACTTTAGGAAAACAAATTTTATAAGCCTTTACAATGACCTCTCGAATTGCTGCTGGAATGAACTCTATACGTGTCCTGATGTAAACATTGCCTGTGACAAATTATATAAGAAGCTGTTCCAATTGTTTGATAAGCAAGTTCCAAATTGTATGTCAAACCTCCTTAGTTTAGCCGCTCAATTAAAATTAAACTTGCAAAGAAGGACAGAGCTCGTAAAAAATAACTTCACTCTCGGAAGGACAGTGTTAAATGTGTTTTTCAAGACCTACGAAGATCCTGCAATACCGACATAGCTCTTGCTCACTTAAAATATACTGCTCAGGTTGAGAAGAACTTCAGTACCTCTCCACAACTTCTCTGGCAATATGTAAACTATAAAAAGGTATTTGAATCACTTCTCAGCAACTATATATTTAACAACGTCAGTACGTCTCACCATACAGATCAACATATCCTCATTTTATAAGGAAGCGCTTTACGACTACGAACTTAACCAATTTTACACATATTATTTCTAAAGCCACGGACGCTAGACAACAGATCGATGTCATCTATACTGATTTTGTTAAAGCTTTCGATAAGCTGGATCATGCCCTTTTAATACCCCGGCTCATGGACTACGTCTTGAGTGCTAGTGTTGTGAATGTAATTCGTTCTTACTTACATAGTCGGCAGCAAATGGTAGAAGTTAATAGTGTTCGGTCACGCACGTACTTAGCTTCAAGAGGTGTTCCCAGGGGTCTAACTTGGGGCCGTTATTATTCCTATTGTCTTTTAATAATGTTTGCTCTGTGATCAATTGAAGTGCCTTCTTATGTGCGGATGACTTGAAGATCTTAAATGTTACTGGTTCTACTGAAGACTGTTTAGACTTACAGCATAGCCTAGCTGCTATGGTACTTGGTGTCTAGTGAATAAGTTAGAATTAAGCATTTTCAAATGTTTAGTTACATCCTTTACCCGCAAACAGAACGGTATTCTTATCACAATTAAATTTTAATGTACCCAGATCTTCCTCTCGGCATGCTAACACTTTTACTTATCACGTACCTAGCACCAACCATTGCCTTAGCTCTCCTGTCTACCTGGCCTGTATAATCAGTTTCACAACCTCATTAATGTGTATTCCCCATCTAAAGGGTGGGCCATCTCTTGGGATCTTTTTGAACTACATACTTCAGTATACAATACCCGGTTAACGAAATGGCACGCTATACGCTTGATGTTAAAAATGTACTTTGAATGTAATTCGTGTATTGCAAAATCAGTGCGAAGATTACATACAAAATTAGGTCGCGAATATGCACCAAATGCAAACGTTTTGAAAAAAATTGGTCAAAAAGTTCATGAAACTGGTATGCTGATGGACCGTATTAAAGCTCCAGACGCTCGTCCGGTTCGTACATCCGAGAATATTTATGTTGTAGCCGTAGTGTACAGGCCAACCCGAGAACATCGCTCTCAGCAATTGAACATTAGTCGCACTACTATGAGGCGTATTTTGCATAAAGACATCGGTTTATTCACCTATATGGTCCAAATAACACAGCAGTTGAAGAGAGTTGACCATCTACTTCGATACAAGTTCGCTAATTGGGCCTTAGAGCAGCTGCAAGCCGATGGTGAATTTTGGCAAAAATTATCTTTTCCGATGAAGCGCATTTTCACCTCGGGGGTTATGTAAACAAGCAAAACTGCAGGATTTGAGCGTCGGAAAATCCACACGTGATCGTTGAGCAGCTAATGCATCCCGAACGAGTGACTGTATGGTGCGGATTATGGGCCGGCGGCATCATCGGCACATTTTTCTTTGAATCTGAGAAACTGTCAACAAAAACTACTATATGACCATGATTTTTTGGGAGCAAATTGCTGGTTTGGATGTGAGCAACATCTGGTTCCAACAAGATGGGGCGACATGCCACACTAGCAACGAAACTATCGACTTATTGCGGACAAAGTTCGAAAATCATGTAATCAGCCGTCTTGGAGATGTGAATTGGTAAGCAAGGAGCTGCGATTTGACGCCCATGGATTTTTAAGTATTTTAAGTATGTTTAATTAAGTCTTATTTTGCAAATGTTTATCACTGATCAATGGATCATTTGTTTCTATTACTGAAACCATTTTATTATTATATAATAATTAAGATTGTTAATCAATCTGCAATTGGCCCCAGTGGCTTTTAGGTTGATAATAAATAAATAAATAAATAAGTAACAGCCTCATCAATCCAATATCCAATTGAATCTCTCAACATAAAACAATCTTAATTGAATTAAAAATTGACAATCGGTACAGATTTCGACATTTTTTATTATTTTCCCTCCAATTTATTATAATTTCCTATTTTATCTTATCGGAATTTTCGAGTATGTTGGCCTTATATTTTAACCAAACTGCAAAAATTGAAGAATTTTGTAACAATTTCTCCTACAAATTTCCAAAGTTTTCTATTTTACGTTCCATTCATTCACCAGCGTATTATTATCAATTTTTGTAACAGCTTCCACCATCTCTTGTTTTATTTCATTCAAACCGATTTTTATTATCAAAGGATTTTTAAGAATCCTTTCTTCTACATTTTTAGAATTTTCAAGAGATGTCTCATCTAGATTTCTTGAACTTTTCTGCAAATTCTATTCTGTTTTTCCAGAACTTTTTACGGCTCGTTATTTAACCTTATCAGAATTTTGTTTTATTTTCTCAGAATTTTCAAGGATTCTAGAACTTTCTAAAAATTGTATCTTTATGAAAGTTTTAAAAATGAAAATAAAGCTTACTTTATTCCTTACTTCACTTGTTTATTAAACGTTAAATGTACATTTCGTTCACAAGGTAAACATTATAAATAACAAACTAATAATAAGTTCTGTTTCTCTTCTAAGCTATGCAATTTTTCAGATTTTTAGAATTTTAGTAATTTATTTTTTTAAATTTAACTTTAATTCATTATCTGTAATTTCAGTAATTTATTATTTTAAGCTTTTTTCTTGCAATTTCTCTTCTATTTCAATTTGCAAAAAAATTCTCAAAATTTCTTATATGATATAAAAAATCGTTCGAGGGGTTATGTAGTGGGTTGGCAGAGTGTCGAAGTTTAGTTAGAGTTCTTAGGGCGGATTTTTCGGCGACTTGGAGGTGGTGGAGGATAGATGTTCGGATTTGGGTGAAAATTGTACCTTGATCTAACAAGGATAGGCATGTTGATTTGTATATGTGTGTTGCAGTCTTTATAGTTATACCTTCATGTTTGTAAGTTAATGATCTAGTTTACAGGAGAATTTTGAATCAAATAGGATGCCAAGGTATTTACAGGTGTATGTGGAATAGATGATGGTGTTATTTATTATAATCGTTGGGAAATGTGGTGTTATTTTATGTTAGAGGATGAATAGGGATTTGGAAGGATTAATTTTGATTCGCCATTTGGCGCACCATGCTTGAATCTAAGGAAAATATAAAGGGAATGTTGGGCGATTTTATGGGAGGATGAATGGACAACAAGAACGGTGTCATCGGCGAAAAGCAGGGAATATTGTGAGGGGTTAAAATATGTAGGATCAGGATTACTAATATCGTGGCAGAATATATTGTATAGGAGAGGGGAAAAGGGAGAACCTAGAGGGACGCCTTCTAAAATTGGAAAAGGTTGAGAAAGCGATTGTTTATTTCTAACTTGACAAGATATATTTGAAAGGAAGTTGTGTATAGTATTTTTCTTATTTTACCTTATATGAATTTTATATAAATTGCAAGAATTCTAGAATTTTCTCTTCTAAATTTTCAGAATGCTTTTACTTTTGTTGAAATTTCCAGTATATTTTTTTTAAACACCAGCCCTTGTTTATTTTTTTGGTTTCTCCAGGTTTAATTTTTGGCCGTGTCTTTTATTGTGATTAGATGAATGAAAATGACAAAAATTTTATACATACATAAATGATAGACCATAGTGTCAAAATTCGCACATTTTCGAAGAAACCTATACATATCTCAGAATACTCCAATTAAATTAAATTTCTGTTTTTTGAATACTTTACCTACATGTACGAATCTATCACAAAGAATAAGTCTATATTTCATATAATAATAATAATTTCCCACCTTGAAGGTAAAGCTTCAGCAGCCCTATTTCTGGATGTCCAGAAAGATTTTGACTCCGTCTGGCATCAATTACATCATTTTTATAATCAAATAATTCCTCTGTAATAGATCCCTAAAAGTTAAAATCCACAACTCTTTCTCTTCTTAACTTACACCCGAACAAGGACTTCCCCAAGGCTCTCCCCTTTCACCTCTGTTATATAATATTTTTAGCGTCGACATCTATAATCCTGATCCCCTTTACTTCAATCCTTCCAAATATCTCCTGCAATTTGCAGATGATACTACCCTAATTACGCATGCCCCCACCTTACCAAAAGCTCTCCAATTCCTCCAAGAGCTTATTGACTACCTTCAGCCTTGGTCTCAATTTTTCCAAACTAGTATCCCCCCCTCAGTTTCCGTTTACTTAGGCATAACCATAGATCAAAAAATCAATTTTAAAAAACACACTGCTACTATGAAAAACAAAATTACCACCAGGGCAAAACATTTTAAATGTTTAACGTATAAAAATAATGGTATTTCTACTAAAAATGCAGTATGCCCACTACTGGACTATGGTTGTGTCCTCTATCCCAATCCCACCAATCCTACCTCCCGTAATATTCAAGTTAGCGATCGAGCATCCCTTCGTACCCTAACTAAACTCCGTCATCCTCTCAATCCTTTACATAATCCTTCTAATCAGCCCCTTTATGATACCACCTTAGTTATTCCCATCCAAGAACGCCTTCGATTCCTATCAGCAAAAATCTCCAAAAATCCTTTCAACTTTCACTTATTATCCCTATACTGTATTCCTAGAAACCCAAATCTAATCCCTAAATTTAAAAACCCGCATTCTACCATTTTTAATTTCATTTCATGCATCTACTCATTAAAGAATGACGCCATATGACTGGACAAATCAAGGCAGAAAGATCTCTGGTCGATAGCCTTTTGACAGATTAACATACTAACACCTCATCAATGATTTATTATTTAAATGTTAAATTTTATTGTACATATTTGTCAATAAGCCGCAAGTTGTGCTTCTTATTTTATTACGGAGTTTGTTATTTTGTTCTTAATATGATATACAGTTTCATCTAATTTTAGAAGTTTATGTTTGTTAATTTATGGACACTCCATTATTTCTTGTATTTTTCCAATTCTGCTTTGTTCAACCTTGCAAATCAATACAAAGAACGTTAATCAAAAAACAAGTTATTCGATTTCGCTATGGGCCTTCTTACCAACAAGCACAAAAATTGCTTGCTTGTTAAATTGTGGATCTTTCCATGTTCCGATTTTATAATGGAATATTAACAATTCAGAATCGCGTGGTCGCAGTCGTGCCTAAAACTGACAAGGCAAGGGTAAAGTTAATATTTCTGCCAGCACGCACGCACGTATAATAAATACAACAGGGGAGTAGGAAATTGTGGGGTTGGTAGTAATTGCGCGTTGCACGTTCGTCGGCCATATTAAATTATGAAAAGGCCGATTCAATAATGGAGAGCCGTGCTGCGTTGCAATTACTGCCGAAAACGCTTAAATATTTCATTCGCAATCACGACGTAAACGCTCCTTTGCCATTTACACAAAACGTCAACACATTCAGCAAATTTAGTTAAATGTGCTCTACATTTACCGCACTCGTTCCATTGATGATTGCCGTTGTTGACAAAATGACACCCAATTTTATGATTACAGAGGAAAATTAATTGTTCCACAATCTTTACATACGTATACATTTGTTTTACACTTTTTTTTTAATAGCTACTCAGAACACTTAGTAATTAAGCAAATATAACATTTTTTCAAAGTAACAGGTGACATATTAAGTACAACCAGAATAAATTCAGTAATCCTCAGAGCAACTATTTTTAATAAAAATCATGTCAAAATCCTTTTTGTAATCAATATTTGGTCTGATAATATTTCTACCTACTGTTATTAATAAAGTAGCATTTTATATCTGCAACTAATAAACAGTAAACGAATCGCTTATTTAAAAAGAAATAAATCAAGAATAAATCCTTGCTAGAAATTTATGCAATAACCGTGTAAAGATAATAAACCCATTCAAACAATGTTACGTTAAGTGCGGAATAAACTGCACTTGTTAACTTATAATTTCAATGCACTTGCTAAAGCACCTCTATATACGAATCCAACCCTCGTTTCCGTTTAGCATGAATTTTAATGGATGCGCGGCAACAAAAGGGGGCGATTGCAAGAAGCCGCACAGGTTGCGTCCTCCTTTGTGCCACCTGCCACCCTAAAGGCATTGAAGAAGGGTGGCTCATAAAAACGATGTACACCCTTAGAATTCATTCGGCGCGCCACCACGAAATATGGCAATTTTTGTCCACAAAAAAGAGAGGCCGCTATTTTTTTGTGCGGCGCTCCAAAAATCCACACCACCACTTGTTTTCGACGATATACGTGCCTTAGATGTGAATACGTTTTTTTTTTCGGCCTTACACGCCGTCGCTTGTTTTATATATTTTTTCGAAAGTTTGCAATTCATCATATTGTGACAATAGAAAAAAAATCAGTTGTGATTTAATGAATGGAAACTAATTTATTATAAAAATAAAAGCTTATGAGATAAAGTGTTACATTTAATATTTTTAATTTCAATTTTTCTCAATCAAATTGAAGCATTTTTTTATAATTATATATTTATATTTTGGGGGGTATACTTACAGTTTTAAATTAAAAAAATTATAAAGTTATTTTGAAGTTTAAGACATTGATCTAACATATTATCACTTATCCAACAGACATTTATTTGTATTTTAGGACATATGTGCCTATAACACACCCTCCAATCAGTAAAACATAAGCCAGAGTTTTAATTAAAAGTTGTAAAACTTAAATAAACATAACCTTATTGCAAATTTTACTCAAACAAATTTTTCAACTAATTTTTGATGATGTTTTACTGATTGGAAGGTGGGATAGAGGCCACCCACCCACCCTACATATACATATAAACTCGAATTTCTTATCATCTCGGGGTTTTCAATTAAATTAATTACAAAGCTTTTTGAAAAAAAGAAATTAAAGAGGTTAAATTTTTGAGTGAAATGTTTGATGCAATATTGGTAGGCAGACTTCAAATCTGAGTTAGATAAGATTAGCTATAGAAAGTCATTTATATTTAAACTTAAATTTTGATTTTGTTTTATTTTTTATTACATATAGGGTTTGATTGTTTTTAGCAGCAAAATAATCAACGATTCGCAATTAAAGTTATCATATATATGTAGGGTGGGTGGGTGGCCTCTATCCCACCCTCAAAACAGTAAATCACAAGCGAGGGTTTTAGTTAAAAGTTGTAAAATGTAAACAAACACAAAATAATTGCATCTTTTAATTGATGTATTCATACAAATATTTCAAATAATTTTTGATGATTTTTTACTGACAGGAGGGTGGGATATAGGCCACCCACTGTTACGTTAATATTTCGCGACCATTTAATTATTGGTCACTTTCTGTAATTTAATATAGGCAACTGTATTTATATCTAATTTTGATTATATTTATTCTATTATCCTTTTTTTGTTCGGTGCATTCCATTACTAATTGTCCGGCGCATGAGTTATTTCCACTGCCTCGATCTTTTCCTGTTTCGATTCTCGCAGCGAACGCGTGCCGAAATACGAGAACGATACATATTTGTGATTTAAAGTTATTAAACCCATTGTTGGTTTCCTCATTATTGGAGGGTGATTGGTTTATATCACATAATTATAGTGAGATTCGTTGTGATTTTGGGAGAATTCACTATCGCTGTAATAGCGGAGAAAAAGTATCGAACTCGAAAGCCTCCATTACATCTTGAGGTAAGCAATACTTTTTAATTGACTTATTGGTAATTTCATGGGGTGGATTATAGGCTTCTTTCTGACGTCTGGTCCATCAGAGAAATTTTGAATCGAGTCCATTGAGCCGTCCGTGTATTGGCCCGGTCCATTTTTTTGGCGGAGGCTGCGGTTTGGATTTCCGCGTGGGAATTATCTTAATCTACATCGCTGTCCCAACTCCGTACCTGTGGACTGAATGGAATTCAGGAATTGGGGAATTATCTTGCTGTTTTCAACCGTTTTAAGGAACCCCTCAGAAATAGGAACAATTTTAGTATGGAATTGATCTCGCACCAAGAATAAAGGTCGTATACGCGCTTATATAAAGGTTTTTTTTTTAAATTATTATTAAGCTAGAGTAATATTATCTTTTTGTGGTAATGTATATAATATGTATAGAATTATTAAGAGTTGAATATTGTTGCATCTTTTCACAGTTAGCTTATTAAATTATTATAGTTTATTTAAACAATTTTAACCAACTATTCAGGTTATGTGAAGGTATAGCTATATCTATTGAACTAAATAGTTGTAGTGGTAAATAGTTAAGTTTAAGTTCTTAAAAGAAGACTTAGTTTGAACATCTGTTGCTACCATATTATATATATATATTACTCGTATAAACGTGATTTACTTTTTTTGAAATTATCAATAATTTGAGTTTGTTAAAATATATTTTTGTTATTTGCCTAACTTGTAGAATATACGTAAATTAATTTGAGATCTTGGTTCGTGATTTTCCTTTTTGGTAGCTGCCTTACCGCCCGAAATCACGTGGCGCCCCTTTTCTTTATTGCACATTTAATTAGAACCCTCCCTTCTTCACTGGGTTAGTCTGGCCGAGCGGTAAGTTGAAAGGTAGCAAAAATATTGCGTCACAAGTTTTGGCGCCCAACGTGGGGCCCTTATTTTAAATTGCCCTTATTTTAAATTGCCCTTATTGTAAATTGCCCTTATTTTATATTGCCTTTATTTCAGTTTGCCCTTATTTTTGGTTGCTTTCAATTTTGCCTTTTTGCTGTCATTGGCTTGGTTTAACCTTTTTTTAGTTTGGGAAATTTAATTTGAAATCGGTTAATTAGGTTGAACCTGATATTTCTTATATGTAAATAGAACGGTTTCAGTTAGTTCCTTTGGGGTTGGAGGACATAGTATACTTTGTTTTGTTTTAATTGCGTATCGTACATCGTTTGTCGTTTATTAGTTGTTAGTGGGTTCGTGATATATAAAATTTGGACAGAATGGATTTTAAATTAGAAATAAATAGATTATCACAAGATGAACTTACTTATGAATTAGCGATTAGAGGTGTCACTGATCAACTGTCTGTTCAGTCGCAACGGAAAACTTTACGTTCATTATTAAAGTTAGAGAAAGGCGTTAATTTCGTGAAACCTCAATATCCCTTTAAATTTAACGATGAGGAAAATCAAATTTCCACAAAAATTACTGAAATTCAAGAACTTATTCAAAATTTTTCTGATTCATTAAATTCTTCAGTTTATCTAAAAATAGCAACTAAATTGGCACATATTTTTAATAGAGTAAATCGATCAACGCCATTAACTAGGGATGAAAAATCCAAACGTTCAAATTTCCTAATTCAAATTGTCACTTGTACTTCTGATCTAAAAAGTAGAATCAAACAATTTAAATTACAGTCTACTTTAAATAATTCTCCATTAGATATTTCGACTTTAAATATTAATCCACAAATTGCTCATTCAACCGACGAATCTTCATCTGAAACATCAGATACCGAAGCTGAATCTAATATTCAAAGTGGTATAAAATCCGTACCGGTCCGTCAGTGGGATTTAAAATATTCAGGGGAACCGAAAGAAATGTCATTTAATGCTTTCCTTGAACGAGTCGAAGAACTTAGATTAGCGCGGAATGTATCGTTGAATAATTTGTTTATCTCAGCAATAGATTTATTCAAGGGAAAAGCTTTAATTTGGTATAGAGCCAATAGAAAATTATTTAACAGTTGGAAAGAATTAGTGAATGGGTTGCGAGAAGAGTTTCAACCTCCTTTTTATGATGATAAATTATTAGAGGAAATTAAAGCACGAACACAGGGTCCTAATGAATCAATCGGTGTTTATCTTGCAGTTATGCAAAACCTATTTAGTCGACTGTCTGTTAATTTACCTGAAATTGCACAATTAAAAATTTTGTTTAGAAATTTGTTGCCCCTGTACCAAATATCTTTAAGTCTTGTTGACATTACGTCAATTCCTCAATTGTTGAAACTAGGCAGAAAATTAGAGTTGAGTCAGAGTTCAGTACAAGCATACATACCGCCACCTAAACGATCATCAACATTAGAACCAGATTTAGCATATGTGCACATAGATGATAATTCTAATTGTTCTAAAATAAAATCTCCATCCACTCCATCTGTTAGTAAATTATGTTGGAATTGCCAAAAGTCAGGACATATTGCAAAATATTGTCCTAGTGTAAAGAAAAAATATTGCTATAAATGTGGGAGACCCGGTTTTACAAAAATTAGCTGTCCAAAGTGTTCTAGTAACCATAGTTCGGAAAACGAGTAAAGGAGATATCTGACCGAGTGATAGTCTCTAACGAACAAATCTCGGGAAAGTCATTTTTAGGTTTAGATGATAGAATGAAATTCTGTCTTGATTTTATTTTAGCTAATGTTCGTCATGATGAACGTCCATTCTTACGTGTTCGTATATTTGGGAAATCTTTGTTAGGTTTGTTAGATTCTGGTGCGAATCGAACAATATTAGGGGGCGAGGGATGGAAAAATCTGAAATCTCTTAATTTAAATATTCGTACTTCTTCTGTATCACATTGTACCGTTGCTAATGGTGAATCCTGTAGTATTTTGGGAACAGTTACTTTACCAATTTGTGTCGAAAATTGTACGGTAGCTCTAGAAGTTTTAATTATTCCTTCGGTATCACAGAGTTTAATTTTGGGTATAGATTTTTGGAAGAGAGTGGGTATCGTCCCTAACTTACGAGATAATTGTTGGAAATTTAGTACCTGTAATAAAATTTCGATTGATGCGATTAACTCTCTGTCGGACTTTTCTCCAGAACAATCTCGACAACTTAACTTATTGCTTAAGAAAGAGTTTGAACAAATGGGAAATTCATTAGGTTGTACAACATTGGTAGAACATGTAATAAAGACAACAGCTGATCCTATTAAACAACGATATTATCCGCTGTCACCCGCATTACAAAAGCATGTTGATGCAGAACTAGAGACAATGCTGAAAAACGATGTTATTGAGCCATCGAAGTCCCCATGGTCATCGCCTATTGTTATGGTTAAAAAGAAGGATGATAGTTATAGGTTTTGTATTGACTACCGTCGAGTCAATAGTGTTACGGAGAAAGATGCGTATCCCCTTCCATATATTCATCAAATTCTTGACAGGCTTCGTGATGCAAAAGTTTTGAGTAGTTTAGATATTCGTTCAGCATACTGGCAGATACCAGTAGAGGAGAAATCTCGCCCTATTACGGCTTTCACCGTACCAAATCGGGGGTTGTACCAGTTTAAAAGAATGCCATTCGGCTTACACAACTCGCCAGCTACTTTTCAAAGATTAATTGATCAGTTAATTGGTCCAGATTTAGAACCCTTTTGTTTTGCATACTTGGATGATATTATTATAGTTACTCCTTCTGTAGAGAAACATTTAGAAGTGCTTAGTATCGTTTTATCTCGTCTTAATGAGGCAGGTTTAACCCTCAAGAGAGAAAAATGTCATTTTGGTAGAAAAGAATTAAAATATTTAGGTTATGTCGTGAACGAAAATGGATTACTAGTTGATCCGGAGAAAGTATCCGCTATACTTGATCTCCCTGTCCCTTCAAGTGTAACTGAGGTACGTCGTATTGTTGGAATGGCTAGTTGGTATAGACGTTTCATTCCAAATTTTTCCACGATAATTGCTCCAATTACTGCCCTAACACAGAAAAACGTTAAATTTTGTTGGACTGATGAGTGTAATAAAGCATTTTTATGTATTAAGGATTGTTTAGTGAAGGCACCCATACTATCGTGTCCTGATTTTAATTTGCCATTTTCTATTCAGACTGACGCCAGCGATTATGGTCTCGGTGCGGTATTAACGCAAAATCATGCAGACGGTGAACGTGCAATTAGCTACATTAGTTGCTCGCTCAAGAAGGCCGAGAGAAATTATTCGACCACTGAAAAGGAGTGTCTAGCTGTTCTTTGGGCCATCGAAAAGTTTCGACCTTATGTGGAAGGTTCTCGTTTTACGGTGATCACAGATCACTACTCGCTATTATGGTTGAATAAATTACAAAGTCCCTCAGGTAGACTGGCTCGCTGGAGCATTCGTTTACAACAATATAACTTCGAAATTATTCACCGGAAAGGCAAAGATAACGTAGTACCCGATTTCTTGTCGCGTAGCGTGCCTAAGGTAGATTCTATTATTGACAGCTCATTAGTTAATGATGTCTGGTATAATAATTTGAGGACTCGAATTTTAGCCAATCCGAAGAAATATTCAAACTATCGCGTTCTGAATGAGGCAATTTTTAAATATGTCAAAGTAAAGTATCCATTATTATCCTGTGATAATGACTGTTGGAAGCTAGTAGTTTCGAAAAACCAAAGAAATGCTCTTATTAGTAAACATCATGATATTCCCACATCAGGTCATACTGGAGTTTACAAAACTTTTCATAGATTATCTAATTCGTACTATTGGCCGAAGATGAGGTCAGACATATCTCGTTATATTTCTAGATGTAAGGTATGTATTAGTTACAAACCGGAACAGAAAGCTCCTATAGGTCATATGGTTAGTCGTGTCGATGTAGTACGCCCCTGGCAAGTTATTAGTATGGATTTGATGGGTCCACTACCACGTTCTTCAAGTGGGTATATGTACATACTTGTTGTTTGTGATGTATTCAGTAAATTTTGTCTAACATTCCCTTTGAGATCCGCAACTGCTTCTGCGGTAAAGAAGTGTGTCGAGGACCATGTTTTATTGATGTTTGGTGCACCTAATAAAGTTATTGTAGATAATGGTGTACAATTTAGAAGTAATGAATTTAAAAATCTAGCGAAAACGTATGGTATTACGATTTTATATACCGCAAATTATCATCCCCAAGCAAATCCAACAGAACGCGTCAATCGTGTCATTAAAACCATGTTGGCTTCCTATATAAAAGATAAGCAACGGTGTTGGGATAAATTTCTACAGAAAATAACCTGTTGCATACGTACTTCAAAACATGAAGTAACTAGCTTTACTCCATATTTTGTAAATTTTGGAAGAGAAATTACTTTGTGTGGCGAATCTCAACAACAACCTATTTCAGACAGCAAGGCACCTGATCCTTTAATCAGATCCGAGCAATTTAAGACTTTATATATGGATATAAAAGCAAAGTTGAGGAAAGCCATAGATAAAGGTAAACGTCACTATGATTTTAGGCGTCGTCCTATGCAATTTTCTGTTAATCAACTTGTCTGGAGAAGGAATTTCGTCCTATCTAATGCAACAAAATATTTTAACGCTAAGTTAGCTCCAAAGTATATAGGTCCGTTCCTTATACACAAGAAACTTTCACCGTGGACTTATGAACTAAAGCATCCCGACGATGGTCGTTTATTAGGTTGTTGGCATGCTAAGGATTTGAAATCCGCACCCGATGATGAATTAGAACAATAATTTCGTAAGGATTTTTAGGTTGTGATGTAGGTGTTATTTATGAAGGAAAATATTATTTGCAATTGTTCTTTTCCGGCTATAAAAGTTAATTCAGATAAGTAAATTTTCAGGAAAATTTACTTTATCAGGAAAGGGGGAAATTATGTTACGTTAATATTTCGCGACCATTTAATTATTGGTCACTTTCTGTAATTTAATATAGGCAACTGTATTTATATCTAATTTTGATTATATTTATTCTATTATCCTTTTTTTGTTCGGTGCATTCCATTACTAATTGTCCGGCGCATGAGTTATTTCCACTGCCTCGATCTTTTCCTGTTTCGATTCTCGCAGCGAACGCGTGCCGAAATACGAGAACGATACATATTTGTGATTTAAAGTTATTAAACCCATTGTTGGTTTCCTCATTATTGGAGGGTGATTGGTTTATATCACATAATTATAGTGAGATTCGTTGTGATTTTGGGAGAATTCACTATCGCTGTAATAGCGGAGAAAAAGTATCGAACTCGAAAGCCTCCATTACATCTTGAGGTAAGCAATACTTTTTAATTGACTTATTGGTAATTTCATGGGGTGGATTATAGGCTTCTTTCTGACGTCTGGTCCATCAGAGAAATTTTGAATCGAGTCCATTGAGCCGTCCGTGTATTGGCCCGGTCCATTTTTTTGGCGGAGGCTGCGGTTTGGATTTCCGCGTGGGAATTATCTTAATCTACATCGCTGTCCCAACTCCGTACCTGTGGACTGAATGGAATTCAGGAATTGGGGAATTATCTTGCTGTTTTCAACCGTTTTAAGGAACCCCTCAGAAATAGGAACAATTTTAGTATGGAATTGATCTCGCACCAAGAATAAAGGTCGTATACGCGCTTATATAAAGGTTTTTTTTTTAAATTATTATTAAGCTAGAGTAATATTATCTTTTTGTGGTAATGTATATAATATGTATAGAATTATTAAGAGTTGAATATTGTTGCATCTTTTCACAGTTAGCTTATTAAATTATTATAGTTTATTTAAACAATTTTAACCAACTATTCAGGTTATGTGAAGGTATAGCTATATCTATTGAACTAAATAGTTGTAGTGGTAAATAGTTAAGTTTAAGTTCTTAAAAGAAGACTTAGTTTGAACATCTGTTGCTACCATATTATATATATATATTACTCGTATAAACGTGATTTACTTTTTTTGAAATTATCAATAATTTGAGTTTGTTAAAATATATTTTTGTTATTTGCCTAACTTGTAGAATATACGTAAATTAATTTGAGATCTTGGTTCGTGATTTTCCTTTTTGGTAGCTGCCTTACCGCCCGAAATCACGTGGCGCCCCTTTTCTTTATTGCACATTTAATTAGAACCCTCCCTTCTTCACTGGGTTAGTCTGGCCGAGCGGTAAGTTGAAAGGTAGCAAAAATATTGCGTCACACCACTCACCCTAAATATACATATTAGCTTTAATTACTGATCGCATCGTGGTTTGCAATAACTTTAATTACAAAATTTGAATAAAAGAAATTGACAAAGAAAATTTTTTGAGTGTGTAAATTCATAAAAATTATATATATGATACGTGAAAAGACTTTAACTTTAAAACCTAGAAGGTCATTTATCTTTGATTAAAACACTTAGAACCTATCTTCAATATTTTATTTTGATCCAGATGCACATTTCGGACACAAAGTGTCCATTATCAATGCATATTTGATATCAAAGTATCAAACCATTGATAATGGACACTTTGTGTCCGAAATGTGCATCTGGATCAAAATAAAATATTGAAGAAAGGTTCTAAGTTCTAAGGTTCTAAGTGTTTTAATCAAAGTTATTATTATCTTCAAGTAACTCAATCAACCAAAGGTCATTTATATTTAAACTTAAATTTGGATTATGCTTTATTGTTTATTACATATATTTATTGTTTTCTAAGCAGCAAAATCATCAACAATTTGTAGTTATCATGTACATGTAGGGTGGGTGTCCTTTATCCAACCCTTCAATCAGCAAATCATAAGCAAAGGTTTTAATTAGAAGTTGTAAAATGTATGTAAGTACTATAATGGCCACATGCCACATCAGCATTTTTAGAAGTATAGACGTGTTGTAGGCAATCATATATGAAAATAAAGAATTGAGAATCGACCACTAACACCTTTTCCAATTCTACGCAATAAATTCGAAGAGACTACATTTAACATCAGCATGTCTCATACAACTTCCATCCAAATGCAAGGCATGTAGTGCCACTACACATAAAGCTTCGTTATCCAAATGCCCTAAACGACCCATGACACCCATTGAAGGTAATCGAAACGTGAAAATATAAAACGTCAATAAAAAGTCTGCTTATATTAACTCTTCCTTGATAAAATCATCATGCATACATAAACCCATCACTCATCGTGAATTTAAATAGATATTTATAACTCAGAAATAAACTCACCTACTAACTTTTTAAACGCTAAAGCCACCTATTATTACAGACAGGGAATCTTGAAATTTATCGACGCATACCATATAAAAACACCCATGAACCTCGCTAACAACCATGCTTGATATGGATGAATCAAATATCATTCCACCAGTGAAACCCACCGTGTATGCTTGTAGCATTCATCCAATTTATTAGAAATTGTTAGTATTAATTAATTAACAATTATCACGCAAAACTAATCTACCATCATATTCTTAGCAATAATCGCAACCACGTAAATCGAATGCTAGGAAGAAACCGTTCCTAATTAATAGTTGGCCATCTATTCAACTACCATCGCGGTTTCGCAATCCTAATCAACGTAATGGTTCGATCGTTGCAGTGCAGTCGGAAGTGGAAAATGTAACCTCTACCCCCAAAATCAACAACTATTTAAGTGGATGCTTGCATTGCACCGTCGAATTACCACTATTTTTCTCACAAATATTCGTAATACAGTATTAATAGAATCAAACTGAAACAACTCCTCTATTTTATATGTATTACTACACCAACTATACTAATAATGCTAAATAATCAGCCATCTACACCCGATATCATTTTACGTAGGAGTATCTTCCGAAACCACATGCATAATATGAGGTTAATTCCAGTCCTATGTTCAGATCACTTATCAATCTACTTGTCTTTAAAAATCCATCCTCCAATTCCCACACCCTGTAGCACAGATTCCAACATTCACCACTTAATAGCGACATCATTGGGTTTATAAATCACCACGAATATAGTGATCTTTCTACAATTTTCCTTTTCATAAACAAACTTTCAGAATCAGTGAAAAAATATTTCCCAACTCCTGGCATATATTAATAACATGGTGGCAGTACTAAAACTATATGAGGTGGTATTTGTTTAACCAATGAAGAAAAACGTCTTCAAGAGCAACATCAGACGTCGATGCAGCCGCAAATGAAGCAGCAGATACAAATGCAGCCACAAATGCAAATTAATATGTAACCTCAGACGCAAATGACCATACAACAACTGAAGTAATCTCATTAGAATTTCCATCAACACCAAAACATGCCAACAGAGCATAATCCTCAGCAACAGCACAATATGGTACAGCCAGAAGATAATGATAAATGCATGAGAAATGTACTACCGTAGACAATGGAATGGATGTGATCAGAAAACAACAAAAGAAGAATATCAAACCTTTCGACCATGGCTTCATGTATTAAACAATGAATAATACGAAAACTAGCGGCAATTTGAGAAGCGTGTTCTAAACCAACAAATGCAATCTTCATTTCTTTCCACCAAGCAACTAAATCTACATTTGGTGTTACTAAATACAACCCATAGATTGCACTATCCGCAACCAATAATTATCACGGACTAAACTTGGATCCTAAACCTTTCTTCAAACTCTATTCCCAAAAACGATAAATTAAACATAAAAACACAGCTTGTCATTTCAGACCTTTGACCTTCTGTATGTTAATTCATTCTCATAAGTTCATGCAACTACAATACGCATGTCAACAAGTAACTCAGTCTGAGACATTCAGCAGTACCAATCGCAGATGCAACAGAATCCTCAGTTGTATAGTCATTACTTGGTGTTTCAGGATCCGTAGTATTTCTTATAATGTACAAACCAGCCCGTCTATCACCATTTGAATTAAAAATCGAATATCACTTATTGTAGTCAGAATTATCACAGCCACAACCATCAAGAGCGTTTGAAGTATGATCTGCAAATGATAAGCAAGGTAATTGTGACAATAATCCGTATTTTATGAAGAAAACAATCAATAGCGCAACCTTTTTCACTGGTGCAGATGCAAGCTTGATTATATTAACATAAATAAAAATAGACTCTTGCTAAATACATTCTACTACTTATCAAATATAAATGGCGACTATACCAAGATCTTGAGAGAATAGTTTAACCATGTACCAGACCACATGAGTAAAGATATTCATAATTTAATTTAAAACTACATACAAACAAACAGATCATCAGATTTAAGACTCGACTACGAATTAGATAAATAGCAAGTATAAGGTGGCGCAAAAGTAATGTCATAGTTTTAATTGGCCGCCATTTTTGCAGATAGCGACAAATGTCAGTGTGCTTTGACATTTATGATGTAGATATATAGAGAATTAGTTGTCAACAAGCCATGGGACGATAAACACCTCAAGTTCGTGGATTTATTGTTACTGCTTATTTGACAAATTTTTAATCTGTTGTTTTAACGCAACGTAAATGTCGTCGTTTTCCCTGTCGTCGTGTTCCATGTGCTCGAACAGAAAATCCACATGTAATGCAAGAAGATCTATTTCATTCCCTCAAAGTGACTGTTTGATGTGGCATTTGCAGTGAAAAAGTGATTAGTCTTTATTTTTTGAGGACGCAGATGGTGTTGCCGTAACCGTAAATGCCGAGCCTTACAGGCAGATGCTAAATGAGTTTTTTGCCGCAAGGTGCTGCATTGGGTTTTGATCATTGTTGGTTTCAACTGGAGCAACCGTTCACACAGTTCGGATAACTATGGAGATTTTGAGACACCGATTTTCAGATCGAGTGATATCCCGTTTTGGAGAATTGAACTGGCCGTCCAGATCTCCAGATCTAACAGCACCAGACTTCTTCCTTTGGGGCTTTTTAAAATCTCGCGTTTACCACAACAAACCATAAACCTTGTAAGACTTGAAAGCTAACATTGAAGAAGAAATCGCCAATTTGGAGCCAGATGTTTTGCGAGCAACAATTCAAAATGCCGTAAAACGAGCGCAATTATGCATCAACTCGGGAGGTGGCCATTTGAGCGATATCATTTTTTCCAAGTAATGTAACCAATAATACACTTTCAAATAAACTTTTCATGAACACACAGCTCTTTTTTTTCATTTATAACAAAATGGCAGCCAATTCAAACTATGACATTACTTTTGCGCCACCTTGTATATCTGCAGACTAATTCAAAGATATCCTTTATTTAAAACCATCTACTCCTATACCAAATGATGACATAGAAGAAGAATAGTATTATCACGTTCAGTATAAGAAAAAAATACAACCCCGGCTATCACCACTAGATCCTTCCTAAAAGCTCTATCAGATCATGCACACAAATACATTATCGAGTCCTAAATTTTCTCATTGTTTCAAAAGCGAGATATTTCTTCTGGAGTGGAAACAATGCATAATTAAATGCATCATGAAATAATGGGGTAATACACACTTCTTACTATTTTTGGAAAAAAAAATTGAAACCATAACAAAAATAAGGTCCTAAACCATATTTCTCATGCGATGTTTCCTTATCAATTCCGCTTCCTTCAAAAGAGACCCAATAATCTTTTCCTAACCATACTCACCTCCAACAATCAAAGTGCAAATTTCTAAGATCACAAAACTACAATAGTTTTTCTCTACATCTAAAAAGGATTCTCTCATACAGGCATGCAGTATAAATGTATTTCCTTAACCTTCCGAATAGACTTCCTTCTCTTAATTGATATTACCTCCAAGTCAAAATAGGTAATACCTTGTCACATACACTCACACCATAATTAAATGTGCTGCAATGTTACCCACGCCTCTTCACGTCGATGAGATTTACAATCCAAATACCAAATAGTTCAATCTTGCCGCGCATTGTCTCTTATTTGCAAATGATACTAAGCTCATTGTCCTCAGCCATACCATTTTTTTATAGAATAAGTTTGTTTATTACAAAAAGAAATACAAATATATACTTAATTAATATTAGATACAATGTAATGAATTGTTTTTGCTCCTTCTTGTTTTCTTCACCTTGGGATTTGTGGGCGTTGTTCCCATCACAGGCTAATGGTATCGTGGGATCTCTTGGTTTTCTTCTATTCTTTTTTTTTTGTTAATTAGATTTTGTTGTTCAATATTAGGTTCTTCATTTTTAATTTGAAGGTAGTGTATTTTAGAGTTTTCACTTTATTAAAGTATTAAGTTTTTACTTTATTAAAGGTTACTATATAGGCTAATCGACCAAAATTGGATTGCCAAATGGATAATATCAATCAATTCCAACAAATATTACTATCTCATCTCTTTTCACCGCGCAACTACATCTTCATTTGGTGTTTGGTGGTGATAGATTGTACTATCTGCAACCTATAATTGCCTCGAAATTAATTTCGATTGTAAACCTTTCTTCAAACTCTATTCCCAAATATTAAATTAAATATAAAAGCAGAGCTTGTCATTTCAGGCATTTGACCTTCTATATGTTATAGCATTATCATAAAAACAGAAGATTTTTTAAAAAAGAATTACAGTAAAACCTTTTTTAAGCCCCGCCATTCCACATCGAGAAATTTAGTTCTTATTTAACTAATCTTCACAACTCATCGAATATACTACTCTACTAAAAATACTGAAGTAACTATATTGAGAAATGTCTTGTATTGTCATTGAGACTAAATTTACCTCTAATCCTAATTTCAAAGACATCTTAATGCATTATCAAAAAACCTGCAATAATTATACACCCTAGAATCAAACATGTTTCTACTACAATCTTCAACCTCTTAACATCTTTTCGTAAGTCACCTTTACCTTCAACTTCATAATTACTTAACAGATGACTAAATACTAAACTCGGTTAGAAATAGCGCGGGAATAAAAATAATAATGCATTTGTTCACATATACATATATTTATTTACAAAATTAAGTACTGTTAAAATTAAGTGTTATATATGAATTTAGTTCAGACCGATATTTATATAGTTCGCGTACAATTAATAATTATTTCCGATTAAGCAAAATAGTTACATTATTAATACACAAATAATACGTTTCAAATTTTAACTAGCGTAAAATAAATAATTATTTCCACTTATGCAAAATATATAACATTATTAATACTCAAATAATATGTGTATAAAATTATATAAACAACTTGTGGATTTAGTTAAGATTTCATTTCAATACACACACACACCTCCATTTTAAATTCCATTTAAAAAAATCCTTTTTAGGTGAAAATAGGGGTACGGAAAAGATGCGATTAGGAGCAGTTTCGTAAATTTACATGTTAATGAGGGAAGTGAGGGTGGTGTCGGTGTATATGTGCTCGCTCGCGACTCTAATTTATTCCAATCTAATCTAAGTAATTTCGCCGTTGCCCTCACAAACTGTCAACTTGATTTAAAATCTCGAGAAGCGGTTCATTAATTTAAAACTGCAACGGCGATCCCAGTTCCCCCAGGACGATCATGACCTAACCAAATAAGGAACACGGGGAAAAGGGAATATAGGTGTACGAAATATATCTTTTAAAATCTTGGTAGATGTTTTAATCATATTAAATATATATCATGAAATGTTAAGTTGAACTCTTACTATGTTGCACCATCTTGTTAGAAATATTGCGCAATTCATATTTAGAATGAGTTCTGAATAATCAGTGTGGTTACTTGATAACAGTATATTATATTAAAATTATTGCGAATGAGTACACATTAAAAAATAATGCGAACTGTCTATAATGCAAAACACGTGTTCTACTGATGTGTAAAAATTCATAGAAATAAAGTGGTTTATTATAATATACGAATGCTACCGTCATATAAAGTTCAAATTAAAACAGAAGATTGTATTCACATCAACGGAAGAAATGAAATTTAAAATCAGTAATAGATTTCTAAATGACACCTTCTTTATGAATTACGTAATTAAAGCCTTGTTGGTTATAAGCAAGAAAAACAAAGTTATAACGAATATTAAACAAAAACGTTTACTTTGTTGATATCACACTTTGTTTTTAGGTGACTCGAGTTTCGATCATTAACTGATAATTATCAAACTTAAAGTCGGCTTTAAGTTTGATAATGATCAGTTAATGATCGAAACTCGAGACACTTAAAAATAAAGTGTGATATCAACAAAGTAAACGTTTTTGTTTAATTTTCCAAGATCTATCACGACCGTTAATCAATTATAACGAATAAAAAATATAAGGTAATACTAAATTTTAAAGTATTACTAACGCTCCTGTACAAATCTATTTTTGAAAGATTATTAATTTTAGCTGTCCTGATAATGTGGTAGTACTAAATTAAAGGTTAATAAATTAATAATCAAATTATTCCATATTAAGTTTTAAATGGTTTTAAATATATCAATTAAAGGTTGCATTTAATCATAAATAGACGATCATTAATAGAATTCTGTTCTTTCATATATTACAATTTATTACAATTGGTTTGAGTTTAAATGAAGTGTTTTTAATCAATAAAATGAAGTAACAGTGAATTTATTATGATTACTATTTCTTATTTTGGTATTTAATAGTCTTTCTTAGAAGATATATTTCTCTCACGCATTGTCTTAATAAATTCATAGGAAATAAAAAACAAAAATAACAGCTTTTCATAGAATTTGGCATAAAAATACTAAATTACACAATTATACTTGTAAATTATAAAACATAAAAATACACTAATGTAAGTTTTCCTGTATATAGATTCTGAAAATTGATAAAGTATATCCGAATAATAGAATACTACAATTTTATTAGATTTAATTAAATTATCATTTACCATCTAGTAGCAATCGCTAGCCCCACAATATTTCCCTTTACAATCTTGAATCATAATACGGGATTTGGTGTAAGTGCGGGATAGTTTCAAGGACAATACGCAATGCGGAATGTGCTCAGAAAATCCAGGCCACTCCCGCAAACTATCATTCATTTATCAAAACAAGAACTTTTAAGAGAAGACGTATGTATAACATTACAAGTGAAAATAACATATTTATTTTAACACGTAGAACGAAAACAACATATTAAAAGCGAAAAAAATAAATATAAAATAAATCACTTCTTTAATAACACTTATTAATATAGTTTCAACTACTTCAGTTAGTCTAAAATTTCTAATAATTGAGGCGAATTTATGGAATTATTTATAATTTTATGTACAAAACACAGATCGTGCACTACTCTTCTTTCGTGAAGTTGGCGTAAATTGGCTGTAAGCCACTGTTGGATATCCAAGCCTATGTGAAGCAAACTCTAAAAATTTATAATATGGTGACCACATATTAGAAGCGTAATCTAAATGAGGCACAACCAACGCTGTATATAAATGCCTAACCGTTGATATACTAAAATTAACAGAAAATCGCTACACTAAATCGAGAACCTGGTAAAAGCTTTACTGCATATACGAGCGATATCTTGAGAAAATTTCAAATTGCAATCAAATGTTGCACCAACTAGTCTTTTTAATCTAACCTTATTAATAAAGTAATTATATACCTGATTTCTAGACTTAAAAAATGGCATAGTAAAACATGTCTTTAAATTTAATTCTAAAAAATGTATCTAACGCCACGAGGCCAACTTCAATAAATCCACTTGTAAATGGTGACGATCTACTGTACTATTTACTGTAGTATATAACTTTAAATCGCCAGCAAACAAAAGAAATTTGCTTTAATCAAGACTCTGTTTTATATCATTAATAAATATCAAAAATAAAATTAGACCACAATGAGATCTCTGTGGAACTACTGACCATACTTTAATACTTCGAGATACGGCTTTACCCAACCTAAGAAATTATTGACGGCCACGTAAAAAAACTAGAAAACCAACGAGTCACCCTTCCAGCAAAGCTGGAAAGACACCAAATTTTAGAAAGGATTCAAATAGAAAATGAATTGGTTTTGTGAGTGAAAAAATGCAGAGCTTTAAAAAGTATGGCAGTACTCCATCACGTCCCGAACTACATGTTTCATATAATTGATTAATATAAATAAAAACATCACTAACACTAAGGCAATCTGAAGCTAAAATATCTTTAAAAAAATTTTAGGAACAAGTCCAAATTAATTCCGATACACTGTCGCATAATACTCAGCAAACAAATTTGTAGACTCAGATATTTTAAGGCACTTTTATCATTATATGTCATGCTACTTGAAAAAACATTAGTATCATAACATTGCCTCACAATGACCAAAATTTTTTGGGTTCTGTCCTTAACATTCCTCCATCTTACACACATAGACGGAATGTAATTTTTTATTAAGAAAATAACACTCTAAGCGCAACTTATTAAATTTAATGTAATCACTGATAAAACCACATTGTCTATATCGTGAATGCACTATTTTCTTTTCTTTAATTAAATTTATAAGTTCGTAGTTAAACCATTTAGGGTAACCAAATAATATAAACTTCTCTGTTGGTAACAAGTTGTTAAAAGCACTGTAAACTATATTGTTAAATGTTCTTGTAGATTCCTCCACTTGTGTAGTTAAAAGAAGAGACGAAAAATTAACTGATGTAAGGTAATTGTTAATTTTCCCATAGTTAGCTATTTTAAAGTCATACATTATATCCTCCATGTATATCTGGTTGCTGGTGTCCTTAAATGATGTTGTTAAACTATAACTAATATAATGAAGACTAGAATCAAATAGATAGTCGTCGGAACGAGCAATAATGATGTGTTCGGAGTTAGAAAATAGAAAATCCAATAGTACTCATCTATCATTAGGTATCTTATTTATCTACCGAATATTATGGATTTCTAATGACTTGGCTATTGTCTGTCCAATCGGACAAAACATTGATATACCGCAATACATTATCACCAGTAGAATCCCTCTCGGGTCAAGTTTAGCCGTATGATGTGCCATACCAATTTTGTCTAGAATTTCCAAATGAATTGAAATATGGAACAATATAAGGAGTGTTCCTTTAAAGAAAAAGCAAGTTTGTTTCGTTCTGACCTTTTAACTGATCCTGTATACTTAATTTATCTTTATTCTAATAGTTTAAAAAAAAAACCCTAAAACTTTTGTATCTTAATATTTTTCGCTATCTCTCTTACTTTATGAGATATTCGACCGTATAATATAATCGGATAAACAAAATTTAGCATCAATGATAGATGAATCTAGCTCTGTCTCTTCTAAAAATTAGAGCATCGTAGTTAAAGCAATGCAACTAAAATTATCCAACTTTTTTCTCATATCGCCCACATTCAGTAAATATAAGTTTAGTTTTTTTTTAATCTTTAATAGATTTTTCATTCTTACTTATTATTCTCGGAGTACCCTTAATATATTTAATCGTGAGATCATTTTACCTCGATTTAGCCTGGAGGTTAATTCAGACTGCAAAGATGTTAATTCATCTCTGTGGATGTTTGTTCTATCATTTTTAAATTTAACATTACCAGCATCCATTGTTATATATAATTCAATAATCTTTTTTAAGGCAAAATGGGTACGTAAAAACAATAGGCATAAATATTACTAAATTATATTTGTCCGTCTGGGCTATAGACTTGTGGTATTTCTAGCGTATCATAAATTTAATAATAATAGTAAAAAACATATCTAGCTTAACAGAATTAAATTGTGAATGAATTATTAGGGATTGTCAGAATATTATTATTTCGATATTAAAATAGAAATATTTTCTACCATTCTAATATTCTTACTAAAACAGTTTGATAATTTCTAAAAATATCTTTTTAGTAACAAACCACACATCTGTACAAATTTAGGAACTTCTTATGCAATGAAAATTTACAACTAAATATAATTCCTTAATATTAGTTATTATCAAATTGACACATAATTCCCACATTAGAGACGCCTGAAAAAGCAAAAATACATCTAAATATTGGTTTCTGGAGCGTTCCAGTTCGACATGGAAGAATTTCGAGGTTCGATTGGAAGATCATCCAAGATGAACTCAAAGCCCAATTTTCGTGAAGTCTAAATTATGAAATTAATAATATTTATATTTTTTGTATGTATTAGGTTTTTTGTTAGCCCAGAATTAAAACAAATAAATTAATTAATTTGAAAATACATTTTGAACAATTTTGCTTGTTAATGTTGTAAATCATTGGCTAAATGCTGAAACATACTACTAAGCTTTTTAGATTTTTAAACTCATTTGGTTTCTGATTTCTAAAAATATATCTTTACTTAAGTAATATTGAAATCTTAAGTACATAAAACACTATATTATTTGGCAAAAAAATCAAACGTAATTCTAAAACCATACCATAAATATGTTACCTTTTTATTTGTACTTTTAAGTAGCGGCCTGAAGCGCCAACTATTTGTCAGTATATTATATTTTGTTAGATGATTTGTTAAAAATTATCATTTCATCTATTAAAAAAGTAAAAGAATTATATTAAATTTATTAAATTGTTGTGAGAAGATGCTCACTGAAAATTCTGCATAAATGACGAAATTGATTTCCAAACACCTACATGAAATGAGAATGTTCCAAAAAGATAGAAAATGGGTTCTGCGGAAATTCACTGAAACCAATAAAAATCTCTGCTCATTCAACCGGGTCGAAAGGTTTCTTGTGGAAAATCGTTACGGGTAATCTATAACAATCCAAAACGCAGAAGGTCTTAGGTAAATCCCTTCAAATCATAACTATCAGTAACAAAATCCAATCGCTTCTCTGCATTTGGTGGGATATAAAGTGAATGAATAAGTATCAGTTTTTGCTACCAACGTCAAATATTCCGCTTAAGTCATGGATTGGAACAAAAACGGCCAAATACTAGCAACTGAGAACGTCCAGTGAAATTGTTACCTGACCACACATTGCTTCTAATACAAAAGACATCATAATGAGTCTTGGCTGAGATATCTTCTTCCAAAAATGGCTTAACGACTTAATCATTTCCAAATACGCAGCATTTTTCCTAGTATGAATTCATCAATTGCCTAAAAGATGGCTTAAAATTATAGAAAGCAACGGTTAACACTTATAATGAATAAATTAATTTACCCTCTTCTATAATAAATCTTGGGATGTAGATAAAAAAGTTGCATTATTCTTTTGTACACCTAATATGTACTTGATAATCATTAGGAACTTTTTTATTATAAACTGCAATTGATAACATCGTTGTGGTAAAGCCATAATTATGATCGTTTCTAATGCATACGCGTTAAGACCGTAAAGGGAAACATATATGTTACTTAAGTATGATAGAAACATAATTTTGTCAAAAATATTCCATCCCCTATCAAACTTAATTCTTAGATCATCTAAGAAGTATACTTTTCTTTTTTTTTCTTTTTTAGTAGCTAATACTTAGTACCGACCGAAAACAGTAACTATTTGTTACTGTACTCAAAATTTGAATACAATCTATAATTTACAAAAATATTATTATAATTATCCATCTAATGCTTTACTTCATTGATACTTCCTATCATTCCTATCAATATTCTTGCCAAATCAGCCATTTATTTTTCCTTTAAAATATTTTTTCTAATATTTGCAAAATATCTTATTACTACTGTATAAAATTTACAAATTACTGAGGTAATGAAAATTTACTACTAAATATCATTTCTGAATTGACCTTTTATTATTAAATACCACAAAAATGGTTTAATTGTTATTAGCATAGATTTATTATGACTGTTTACCAACGTACTAAAAAGAATTATGTTACTTGCTTGTGAAAATACCATCGCAGATGATTTCGCAATAATTATTTTGCCTATTTTAAGCAACTAATCCACCTTTTCGTTATTTGCGTGGTTAATACTAGAAGCAGTAAGTATTTGTCAGTATATTTTATTTGGTTAGATGGTTCGTTCAAAATGATGATATCATTTTATCTGCTATTAAAAAAAAATAACTATCATTTAACTGTCCATCTTATGCTTGTCGTCTGTGATATTTCCTATCATTCAAATATTCTTACCAAAACAGTATACCTTCTACTCTTGAAAATGCTTTTTATAATTTCCAAAAATGTCTTATTTCTAGCGAGTCAAATATACTGTATAAAATTTAGAAACTTCTTAAGTAATGAAAATTTACGACTATTTCAATTTTATTCTTAAAAACTCTAAAAGGTTTGATTCGAATAGACTTCACTAATAAGCTAGAAGGAATTATGTTACTTGCTTAAGAAAATATCTATTTATTTTACTTAATTTTAAGCGACCAATTATAGCAATAATTTTTTTTAAATATAAGTTTCGGCATAAAAACTAAATAATCTCGAAATAATTACATATATAATTTATCGTACCAATAAATCACACTAAATAAATTCAAAAATAATAATTTCAGTCTGACAACCCCAAAAAAATCAATTTAAATTGATTAGTTCAATTTCCTTCGTATGTAAAGAGTGAAAATTCCTCATCATGATCAAATTCAGGGAGGCTTTATTAAAAAAAACTCATAAGATTTTTGATAGAACGCATTCATCCTGAAAGTTACGAGTACGTATAACGTAAAGAATTAATTTATTTTTAGACTAAGGTGTAATTTTATAATATTTTATCATAATCACATTCTTTAACACCTTATATATTAGAAAATCATTTTTGATACCTTTCGCAAAATATCTCTATTCGCATAACGAAACATTAAATACATACGTTACGAATTAATTGGACTAACGTATGAAAATATTTAAAACAATTTATAATCATAATTATATTCAGAAATATCTTTCCTATAAGTATAGCTCATAAAATGTTGGATACCTTATTTTAAATATCTCCAATTAACTTTCAAAATTACAAATATAATAATGCAATAAAATATGAAGTAAAGAATTAATTTATTTTTGGGTAGAAGGTGTAGAAATTTTGCAAAAAATCATAGTTACGTTTAGAAAGACAATGCCTACAAGTACAGTTCTTAACATTTTTGAATTTTGATATTTTTCTTAAAACAGCCCCTTAAAGTTAAGAGTACGTATATATCGTAACCAATTTATTTATTTTTGGTGTGGAAAACCAGCATTTTTTTCAGTACAAAGTCTCGTTGTGTGATCAATACTTTTTAGAAATGTGTAATTCATAAAAATTAAGGACTTTGTTCAATTTACTGCAATCGGCGATAGGATGGTCCCTTGTGATAAACCGTTAAGGACCTAAAGTAAAATACATCTGTTACGTAAGTAAGGTTGAAATCTTGAGTACATAGTACACTACACAATTTTGCCAAAATTATATAACATATTATATCCTAACTAAGTTCTAAAATGAATTTTAGAATTCATTTGATATAGTACATTACAGAAAGCAGACTTTTTTCTTATTTTCAGTGATTGCTGCTCGAAACGACCTTTCTCGTTAGATGGTTTGTTAAAATGTTGGATATTCATTAATTCACATAAAATAATCATTGTATAATTGTCCCTTTTTTGCTTATATTTTATAATATTTCCTATCACTTTTAATATTCTTACCAAAAGAATAACATTTTTTTGTAGCGATTTACATATAATGTATTTATACTTACTTGTAAAAGGTGCTTTTTATAGAAGTATTTATTGTATTAAAAATTCAACCATATTTAAATTTGGTTCTACCATTATAATTACATTTTTAATAAATATACAATATAAATTATTTGTTTATTTATTTAATTAATATCACATGATGATAATCTCTAATATGAGTAATCATCTTACAGAAAAAAAAATTATGGGTTAAGTTACGACCAATACTCAATTATTTTATTGTAATTTTACCTTTCAAGTCAGTTTTTAATGGATAGTTTATGAGTAAATCAGAGATTTTGAAATAAATTATTATAAAATTATCGCATGCATATTTATTAATGCCTGGTAATATCACTGCGAACATTAAACTTAAGAAAATTATTATAATGTTAATATTTAACTAGATATATATTTATCTTTGACGTATGTAAAACATATTTTGTTAATACACCAATTGATGTGAATGCAGGACTTTAAAAAAACAATTTTATTTATCATTAGGACGTTGTTTTTCCTGCATACCTTTACTAAAGTATCACTATTCTTGATTGCAAAAAATATTATGACGCTATGATTAAATTTTTACCAATACTTAACAAACACAAAATAATTTGGTTTATTTCAATAAATTGTCATTCTGTATTTAAAAAAAACCTCATATAATACGCATAATTTTTAAGATTAATCTTATACCTGTCGACTGAGGAAGAATAATTATCGCGTGGTCTGATGTATGTCATATTTAGGGAATAAATAACAGCGTTTTGTTTTTACTAAGTATTTGTATTATTATTTTCTTTGTTTGTGACATTTTTATTTTGCTTAATTAATTGCATGCGTCATTGATTTTAATCGAAGCGGATCGAATTGAATGCGGCGCTATGTAAGCCCCATTAACTCTGATTACACAGTCCAACAACACGAATTTGACTCGAAGACTGAAAACGTCGGGGACTTACGAGTCGCCGACTTGAGGCATTGTGTCTCGCGAAACTGGTCGAGAAAGCGTCAATCAACTTCTTCCTTCCACCTATACCAGGTGTTACTTCACGCACTAAAATAAACACACACTCACGAAGAAAACGAGGCTCGTCGGAATTGCGTGGGCGGAAAAACGCCATTCCTTCGACAAACCTTTAACATTTGCCTATTTGATTTTTTTCGTAATTATGATAAGGGAATTTCCGACCGAAGGGTAATAATAAAAATCGATGAGGAACAAAACGCTCTCTCGTACGAGTGCACACTTAATGTTACTTAATAATATGACTCACCGAGACGGTCCTTAAAATCCCACATGAGAGCAGCGCTAGCACACAAACAAACGCCGGAAATCGCAACATATTTTTTTTTTGTTGGATTTTTAGTATACACCGAAACACACAAGAACAGCACTAGAACTTATTCCGTGGATGGGTGTAGATCGTGACTGAGACTGGCTCCACCTAGTGGGTACACAGTGCGCACGCTCACCGGTTACTCATCGCCGGCGCTTGTGTTCTTGCATCTCGTGCTAGCACGTTAGATAATAAGGAGAGGGAGATGGTCGGGCAAGGCGTTTGATCTCGCTCACACTTGCGGAAGCCGTCTCGCTCCTTCCAACTCCCAGACCAGACGCCGGGCACGAGGCGCGTCGCGGCGCTGCCGACGACCATCATCGCCGAAACGTACTCGCCCTCGATATCCTATTGATATGCGACTATCCACGCTAAATTACCAAGTAACACTAATTATTCAATTCTAGTTATCGCATTTTTATCGGAAGAAAGTAAATTGCAAATCCTCAAGAGTAAATTAGTTCTTGTAATGAACCAAACGATACGCAATTTCCAACAATTAATAATTCCACGCATTTATAATTTTAAAATATTAAAAAATATAAGTTTCATTCTATATAAAAATAAAGAATTAAGTTGTATGTTTTTAAAATCAAGATTATAGAATTTAAAGAAATTAATTGTCAATCATAGATAATAGATAATAATAAATTATTATGTTTTAATCAAATAAATACAATCAAATAATAGTTATTTAAGGTACAAGTGTAAAAAGTGATACTTTATTGCACGAACTGGCGTTTAAAAACACGAGCGAGGAACGAGCGAGTTTTTTTAAAGCCAGGAGTGCAATAAAGAAACTTTTTACACGTGTGCCTTACAAAATTTTATCTTCGATCGTAAAGGATTTCAAAGAATATATTCTTATGAGTAATATTTTAATGTAATTTCAATAATTCAATTAATGAAAACATATTTTACCCGCAGAGCACTAATGAAAGCGTTACTTAGCAACCAGTAAACAAGTTGCACAAATGTCGGCCGCCATTATTATTTACGGAAAAAATGTTCTCTTTATTGTAATCGCTTCGACTTGCATTAAATGAAATCTTCAGTGTTCTTAAATCTGCCATTTCGTATGAATTATATATTTTATCTACGATCGTACAGAAAGTAGACGCTTTTTGCATCATTTTTCATTGTAAAAGTGGCTTTTTAAAGCACTAGTGCTTTTTCACGTTTTTATTGCACAGTAATGTCAAAGTGTTTTTATTGCACAGAAATGTCAAATCTGACAGATGAATGTATTATAGCACAAAATTTCGACAAAAAACTTATTTCTTTATTAATTGATACAAATAACTAATAAACTATAAATAAAATATATAATACAAACCAAATGGCAGATTTAAGAAATCTGAAGATTTCATTTAATGCAAGTCGAAGCGATTACAGTAAAGCGAACATTTTTCCATAAATAATAATGGCGGCCGACATTTGTGCAACTTGTTTACTGGTTGCTAAGTAACGCTTTCATTAGTGCATTGCGGGTAAAATATGTTTTCATTAATTGAATTATTGAAATGACATTAAAATATTACTTATAAGAATATATTCTTTGAAATCCTTTACGATCGAAGATAAAATTTTGTAAAGCACACGTGTAAAAAGTTTCTTTATTGCACTCCTGGCTTTAAAAAAACTCGCTCGTTCCTCGCTCGTGTTTTTAAACGCCAGTTCGTGCAATAAAGCATCACTTTTTACACTTGTACCTTAAATAACTATTATTTATAGTTTATTAGTTATTTGTATCAATTAATAAAAATTTAAGGTTTTTGTTGAAATTGTGTGCTATAATATATTCATCTGTCAGATTTGACAGTTCTGTGCAATAAAAACAATTTGACATTACCGTGCAATAAAAACGCAAAAAAAGCACTAGTGCTTTAAAAAGCCACTTTTACAATGAAAAATGATGCAAAAAGCGTCTACTTTCTGCACGATCGTAGATAAAATCATTTTGATAAACTTTTACTATTTGTAAGTGAAACCATTAATGAACAAAACACAGATTTTTAAAAAGAACAAATTATTGAAGATACACAAAGAAAATGCACAAAATACTTTTTTTTAATATTTATTTATTTATTTACTTATTTTTGGTTTTCTTTCTTAAAAAATACATTTGAAAACAAAGAAGCACGGGCGGAGTTCACAATTAAATATGTTCTTCCACTCAAACCATCATCACCATGATGTTAAGTCAGCAAGGATCCTCCTCAACATCTGGAATATTTGATTTCTGTTTCGGTTTCTTCTTATTTCACCTTTTTCAGGGAGATTTTTTTGGCTGTTAATGTCAACATGACAGATATACGTATATATTTGGGTATCCCTACAGTTAATTATGTATTCACATTGATATATGAATGTTGTGTTGTATAAGCATCTTATATCCAAAAAGTACCTTCAAAAATAATATTACAGATGGTAAAAAAAATTTAAGCTGCAATTGTTACCGGTGCAAATCAAAAGTAGTTGTAACTGGTGTCACTAACCCAAATGTCGAAGTTATTGGGGTAAAAATACTAAATGCTTTATTAGCCCTCCTTTAAATATTTTAATTTGGCTTATTGTTGCTGCAGTGGATACACCATCAAAGATACTTGATCCCAAATCAGTCCTCATACAAAATACCACCTTTTTTCCAGGAGGAAGTAACAAAATTTCCAGAACTGATTACATTGATACTCGCAGATACCGACATAGAACTGCCTCAAAATATTTCGTTACTTGAAGATACCATCGGTGAAAAACTTCCTTCGAATATTCTTAAATAATAAATTAATTTAATCGCGAATGAAATGAACATTATTCTAGTTGGCACAGGCGTACCTACAAAATTCCCAGCGGATGTTACAACAGAGCTGGTAGTAGCGAATTTGTATTCTGAAGTTGAAACAACTTCTGTACTGACATAACATAGCTTTTACTGTAGAGTTCTGACTAGTACTGGCTAGTTCTACCTGGCTACACAGGAAGCTAAATTCTGGTTCAAGAGAAGAAATGTACTTAACATATACATCAAAGTGCTCCATGTAGAACTAGCCAGGGCCCTACATCCCGTGTAATTCGAGCTATTTGACGACTATGTCCGAAGTAGAGTGAGCAGGATAAACTACATCGAAAACAATACCCAAAACAAGAAACTGAAGAAGCTCTTGGAACAGCAGCAACAAGTAGAACAGCGAAATACCAGCAGTATACCAGAAGGTAAACCAGTGTTTTACAATAGAATTATAAACAAAACAGACACAGAATTTACACAACAAGAAACGTCAATGTTAATGTTAGGACCTAAGTACTCACCACATGTTAATGTCTCCTCTTTTAAAGAAATTCTAGTAGTAGAATCAGAAATTGCATCCAAAAATACAGACTTGTCTCCAATTGACAAAGCAAAAATAGCGAAACTAATTAAACAAACAGAAACAATTTCAAACTCAGACTTAAAAATTATTAAATCTATAAACAAAAAAATAAAAATAATAATCTAATAGTTACAAAAGCCCACAAAGGAAATTCTATAGTCATTTTAAACAACGAAGAATATATAAATAAAGTTAAAGATTTTATAAATAATTCTAATATCAAAGACATAGAAAACGACCCGACTAACCATTTATTAAGAAAATTAAAAGCAATAGTACAGGATAGCTCACTTTTTCCAGAGAACAAAAAAACGGTATTTATTCCCGATGAATCCCAGGACTCCTATGTTATACGGTTTCATTAAAATCTACAAACCTGATAGTCCCATTCGCCCTGTTGTGTCATACGTAAATTCCCCTATTAGAAAATTAGCAGTAGAACTTATTTCCATTTTTAAATCCATTACCAATTTTAAAGATCCCTATGCTATTAAAAATTCAGTAGAATTAACTAATCATTTTAAAAATGTAACCATTCCTAACAGTTGTAAGTTAGTATCCTTCGATGTGTCGAATATGTTTGCTAAAATACCCCCAGAAGAGTGTCTCCAAATAATAATTGAAGAATTAGATTTTAATAATGTCAACCCGGTTATCAAAGCAGATTTTATCAACTTGATAGATTTAATACTTAAACATAATTATTTTTCTTTTGATAGTAAAATGTATGTACAAAAAGAAGGTCTGGCAATGGGTTCACCACTGAGCCCACTGCTAGCAGAAATTTTTATGAAACAGATGGATTTACTGGAAGCCCTGGAATTACACAAAACCAAAATTAATCCGGGAATTTCCGTCATTAACGACCAGGTTGACCTGTTGTACACCCCTTTATTTGAAGCCTTTTAGTATATATACCTGCATTTTTGTTAATTTAAGTACAGTTTGATAATGATTACCTTGAAATTGAAACTAGTCACGAGAAGTAAAAAATATAAGTGGTATAAAAAAGTTAAGTGTTTTCTTTATTTAACATTAGTTATAGATTTAGAAAATTAAAAACAACTCCGGTGGGTGATGTAGTAGTGAAAATTGAACCTTGCAAAGCAGACTTTATAGAAGATGACATTCCAAAAATTGGTAATAAATGTTTTTGTCAAAATAATGATCTGGTACACCAAATAAAGATTACCGTCCCAACTGGGATGGACGTTACAGTATTTAAACTGACTACAGTTGTAACTATTAATGGAGAAAATTTGTTCGCATAATTCCTTAAAATTTATAATAATGATTTGTTGTATGACATGTAGTCTTACCACTTTTGCTGACAATTATTTAAAATATTATATATCAAAAAAGATTGCAAGAAGTCCGAAGTGGTTCAAGTATAAATCCCTTCTCTGAGATGTCTCTGAGATGCTATTTTAAACCAAAGGAGTTGTTTTTATTTAGAAGCTTTCAAATTTGATAATCGTTCTAAAATTCAATAGATTAGTCTAGCTAAAGAAATAAAAATTTTATTTGAATGAATTTTAAGCAAAATTTTTGATTTTTAAAAAATGTATTCAAATTCAAGATTACATTTGAATATTTGGGTGAGACATGGATGTACTCAATAGTAGTAATATATGCCGATAAATACTCGATAATAATTTAAATAATTTCATTACTAGGAAAACATTTCATAATACTAAACAAGAGTTGTCTTCTAAGCTTTTCAGATAATTGCCAATTATTATTGTACTCCCAAAATTAATGTTATTATTCTTGTTTCAAAAATTCTAGTAAATTTATATACATAAAATATAGGGGAGCGCTGGCTCAACATGGCCAACATTAGGGATACCCCTCCAAGCGTTGTGCTGTCCTTTGCTCGTCACCTTGGGTGGCTAAATGAGTGATAGAACAACGGAGGGCTGTCCCAACCAGGGGGGCACACGGGCCTATTGAGGCCCAGGTGCTCTGGTCAATGATTTGATCACCCTTGGCAAGCTCGATCCAGATCTAGATACATAAAATATTAATGAATTAACATATTTGGATGCAATTAAATTGTATCTTAAGGAATAATTTCTTAGAAATAAAAAAAAGTGATACTAGCAAAGTATTTCCTAACCTACCTTGTAATCGAGATATATAGCAAAGTTTAAACAATCAATCATAAAACTATTGGATTGATCAGGCTGATACTTGGTTACAAACTCCATTACAAACTTTATAAAATAAAACACCTTTGTTTTTTTGAGTAAGGCTGTTGAAAATATAGCAACAACATCTGTGTAACTCAAAAACAAATGCGTTTTATTTTATAAAGTATTTATAGTCTGTTCGTTGGATCTTCCGTCGTACGTCACAAACTATCGCTTCAAGAAACGACGCAAAAACATTCAGTCTGATAAAGTAAACCAAATGCGTTAGAAAAAGAACGCACTGTAAAACTTTCGTCGTTTTTTGAAGCGATAGTTTGTGACGTACGACGGAAGATCCAACGAACAGACTATAATTATAAAACTTAGAAACCCAATTAACCCATGCATCGTGACCTAATATACGGCACCAAATTACAAAATTAGCAATTTTTTTAGTTTAAAAAAGCCACGTCATACTTTCATTCAGCGTAAAAAACTTATTTAAATGAATCGTAGAACCAAAAAAAACTTAATAAATAATAAACGGACAACTACGAAAACAACATCTTAAGAAATTTCTAAAATCCTCCACATATGCCTGGGCCTAATCTTTTTTACTTTCCCTATATAGAATATATAGGGAAAGTATTGTTTTCGTGAATGAGAATACTGTATCTCAAAAACGAATGATCCATATGAGATAAAACTTTAAACGTTAAGTTTTATCATTTAAAACTGGAACTGAAATGCTTTTGGTAAACATTCATAAACCGGAAGTGGATGTTTACTCGAGACATTTCTTTGATTTTTCTCGATATTTATTTAAATTTAAAAAATATTACAATGTTTTTCGAGCAGTTCTTAATTTGCGAGAAAAGAAATTAAATATTAAATTTTGATATTTTTTGCCTATTAAACTACATGTAATTTTTATAACAATTAATTATAAAGAATCAAAAATTAAAAAAATTAAGCAAATTATTAAGAATAGCCTTTTGCGTAAATCTCATAGTTTCCTAGAAAAATGTAAAGTTTCTTTATATTTTACAACTTTTAATTAAAACCCTTACTTATGTTTTACTGATTGGAGGTTGGGGTAGAGGCCACCCACCCTACATATACATGATAACTTTAAATACTAATCGTTGATTATTTTACTGCAAAAAAACAATAAAACCTTGTATGTAATAAAAAATAAACCTTAATACAAGTTTAAGTTTAATTATGAATGACCTTCTATGACTAATCTTATTTAAGCTTGATTTAAAGCCTTTTCACGAATCATGTATATAATTTTTATTAAATTACTCACTCAAAAATTTTACTTTGTCAATTTTCTTTTATTAAAATTTCGCTAATTAAAATTAATATGCATATGTAGGGTGGCCTCTAACCCACCCTTCAATTAATAAAACATAAGCGAGGGTTAATTAATTAAAAATTTTAAAAGTTTTAAATGTAAATAAACGTAAAATTATTGCAAAATTTAATAGATTTATTCAAGCAAGTTTTGAAATTTAAGAAATTTAAGAAAAATAAGACATAACTTTTCAAATAAAAGTTAAAGAGAATGAAAAACTGAAGTTTTATTAAAACATGATTTTCATAAAGTTCTTAACTTAATAATTTTGATATTTTTTGGATATTGCTAATAAACTATAGAAGTTAAATGAAATGTATATAATAAGTAATTATAAAGAATTCAAAATTGAGCAAATTATTAAGAATAGTCTTTTTGCGTAAATCTCATAGTTTTCGAGAGAATATAGGGAAAGTATTATGCTGGCCACTTCACCATTTTTTTATTAACAGGAAATTTAAACATCGAAAAGAAGATTGGTTATCACCACTAAAGGCCAAGGAAACAACTTTTTAACGGCATATTTACATTTCTGAAATACACCTATGATACAGATACTTACAGATGTGTTTTGCATATATGTGAGTACATATAGACCAATTTACTACACAAAAAAGGAATAAAACCACATCCTAAATTTTCTACATTTAACCATTACTAGTTATTTAAGGTACAAGTGTAAAAAGTGATGCTTTATTGCACGAACTGGCGTTTAAAAACACGAGCGAGGAACGAGCGAGTTTTTTTAAAGCCAGGAGTGCAATAAAGAAACTTTTTACATGTGTGCCTTACAAAATTTTATCTTCGATCATAAAGGATTTCAAAGAATATATTCTTATGGGTAATATTTTATTGTCATTTCAATATTTCAATTAATGAAAACATATTTACCCGCAGTGCACTAATGAAAGCGTTACTTAGCAACCAGTAAACAAGTTCCACAAATGTCGGCCGCTATTATTATTTATGGAAAAAATGTTCGCTTTATTGTAATCGCTTCGACTTGCATTAAATGAAATCTTCGGAGTTTCTAAATCTGGCATTTCGTTTGTATTATATATTTTATTTATAGTTTATTAGTTATTTGTATCAATTAATAAAAATTTAAGTTTTTCGTCGAAAATTTGTGCTATTCAATTATCTGTCAAATTTGACATATCTGTGCAATAAAAACAGTTTGACATTACCGTGCAATAAAAACGTAAAAAAGCGCTAGTGCTTTAAAAAGCCACTTTTACAATGAAAAATGATGCAAAAAGCGTCTACTTTCTGTACGATCGTAGATAAATCATTTTACAATGAAAAATGATGCAAAAAGCGTCTACTTTCTGTACGATCGTAGATAAAACAAAATAATCATCTTGAGTAATATCACCTTTGACAAAGATAAAACATTTTAATACCATATCCTTACAAGTAAGTACGACATGAAGAAATACCATTATTAATACCTCATTAATTACTGATTTTAAAAATATTTAGAAAGAAATAAACATACAACTTTGAAAATACAAACCCAACCGACTCATTTGTATGTAAAATACTATAATGAAGCAATTTAAGAATACTGCAAATTCTTGAATCCGCCTACAATATTTTATTGCTTATCAAATAGTCAATTAAAAATTGGTTAGGTATTTACCGATTAAACTGTCAAGAATGTGAATGTACTTTTACGACAAAAATACACCTCTCCATAATAGCGTCTAAGGCATGGATGCACAGACCGCGGCCCGCGGGCCGCATGCGGCCCGCTGTCGAATACCGGTGGCCCGCCGACAGCAAAAATAATACTCTCGTACATTCTAAAAATATTGAATTCTATTCCAGAATAAAACCAAAAAAAATATGTTCGAAAAGTAATTTGAATCTCGCGCGCGCGCTATTACGGTGCGCCGTACGTGCGTCGTCGGTAACAGCGGTCGGTAATGTTCGTGCTGATCTCGGTTAAATTCGTTTGCTTGAAGAAGCGCGGCGGCCGGCGGCGCGATGACGATCGCTCGCGTAGATAGTACACGACTCGAAGCTTCCAGAGTCGGTTTCGAGATTTCTCCAGACAGTTTTCGACTCTATACGCGCGGTATAAAAGCCACGTTTAATCGCCGCTAGGTGTATTAGTGTTCTGTGAGTTTAATAGAGGTTTTGGAAGGCAATAGTTGTACTCCACTAGCCGGTGTCATATATTTTGATCCACATTCAACGTAGATTTCCTGTTGCAGTGTTAACCGTCAAGTGCCGTGTATAATTGTGTTGTGAAATCGTAAGTAAAACTCTATTATTAATAAGTGTTTCCCTACCTATTTAATCAATTATTTTTGATAATTTAAAAAGGATGGGTAATTTAAGTAGGTACTGTAATTGTTTTTAGGTGCTGTGTTAATCCTAGCCAGGATTAGAACGCAAGATGGACAAGCCAGGACCTAGTAAAAAACGTAAGGTTAAAGATGAAAATCGGCAATTTCAAGAAATTTGGACTGAGAAATACTTTTTTGTATGGTCGCATAACAAAGTCGTTTGTTTAATTTGCAAGAATTCTGTTGCAATTGCAAAGGAATATAATGTAAAAAGGCACTATGAAACGCAGCATCCTTCTTTTACCAAGTTTACAGGCGAATTAAGAAAGCAAAAAATGTTGTCTTTAAAACGGGAGCTTACGGGTCAGCAAGCTATGTTTAGAAAACCCATTGAAGATTCAGAAACAGCTACAGAAGTTAGTTATGAAATTTCTCGAATGATAGCAAAGCGAAGTCGCCCCTTCAATGATGGGGATTTTGTAAAAGAATGCATAGAAATTGCCGCTAAGAAAATGTGTCCAGAAGCAGCAAAAAAGTTTGAGAAAATTCAACTGAATCGTATGACCATCCAAAGACGAATTATGTCTTTGTCAGGTAATATTGCGGAACAATTAACTGAAAAAACTAAGATCATTGAATTTTTTTCATTAGCACTCGACGAATCCACTGATATTAGTTCCACAGCTCAACTTCTAATATTCATACGAGGTGTTACTCAAGATTTTGAAGTCGTAGAAGAGTTATTAGGAATGTGTTCATTGAAAGGTCAAACCAAAGGAGTTGATATACTCAATGTACTTTTGGATGAGCGTTCAAAAACTGATTTGGACTTATCAAAATTATCGGGAGTTGCGACTGACGGTGCTCCTTCGATGATTGGTGTCAATTCCGGGCTAGTTACTTTGCTGAAAAAGCATCTGCAAGAAAAAAACATAAAGGCTGAAGATCTCATGCAGTTTCACTGCATTATACACCAAGAAGCCCTCTGTGCTAAACAAATTGAATTTCAAAATGTCATGAAAGTGGTAGTTTCGACTGTAAATTTCATAAAATCACGAGGACTCAATCACAGGCAATTCAAACAATTCCTTGATGACATCGAAAGCGAATATGGAGATTTACTGTATTATACAGAAGTAAGGTGGCTAAGTCGTGGATTGACACTGGAACGATTTCTAAATTTAATAGAAGAAATTGGAATATTTCTGGCGGAAAAGCAAAGGGATGTCCCGGAACTTAAAAATCCTGATTGGTTGTGTGATTTGGCTTTTTTAGTTGACATTACAAATCATTTGAATGTCTTGAACACACGGCTTCAAGGCAAAAATCAACTGATATCCCAGCTCTACGCTCATGTATCATCCTTTCAATGCAAGCTGACACTTTTCAGATCGCAATTGAATTCTGGAAATTACAATCATTTTCCGAATTATAAGAAAATGGCTGAAAAATTCAACAAAACTGCGATTAATTTCAGTTATGTAGAAAAGCTAGATATTTTGATTCAATCTTTTCAAGACAGATTTTCGGAGTTTAAAAAAGTGAAACCTCTGTTGGACATATTCAGCAATCCTTTCACGATTTCAGTTGAAAATGCGCCAGAGTCAATGCAGTTAGAAATTATCGACATTCAAAACGACGAAGATTTACGCAACAAATTCAACGAAGGAGACTTGCTGAACTTTTACCGCTGCATTGATAAAAATATGTACAAAGAGTTGCGCATAAACGCTCTGAAATGTGCCAGCTTATTTGGTTCTACCTATATATGTGAACAAACTTTTTCAATACTTAATAATAATAAAACCAAAAATAGAAACCGCCTTGCAAATGAAAGTTTGGAAGCAGTTTTACGTGTTGCTACAAGTAAATTTGAGCCAAATATAAAAAAGATTGTAAGCACTATGCAGTGCCACGCTTCAAATTAATAAATTCCTTTTTAATTTTAATACATTATTATCAATTATTTATTGTCTTTAATTACCTACACTTCTGGCGGCCCGCCATCAGTTCATGATTTGCCCGAGTGGCCCCTAGTCTTAATAAGTCTGTGCATCTCTGGTCTAAGGATTAAGGCTTATAATCTTAGAAGCCTATGGGATTAAAAGAGCGAACATGTCAGGAATAGACCATTATTACAACCACCTGGTAATCTCCGAAGGCACTAATCTCTTAATTCCTAGAAAATAACTGGAAATAGAGTGCTAATTTTATATATATATATATATATATACAGGGTTATTCACGCTATACGGCACGGAATATTGTACTTTGGGGATATATGAGGGTCTATTAGGGCTACTTTTTAAAATTACTTTCATAATATACAGGGTGTCCCAAAAACCCTAAAAGTATCAAAGTTGTGTTTTTTTTAATGAAACACCCTGTATTTTATTGCATTTTTGGATCCTTCGATCAAAATAAGTGTGTGTTTTAATAAGGTTTTTATTACTTAAACCTTAAGGTTTTTGAACTACTTTGAATTTTGTAAAAATTTAACCTAATTTTCATGTTTCAAATACATAAAAAGTAATTAAGTTATGCATACCAAATTTACACTGAAATGTAACAATAGATCATATTTTATTTTCCAAGTATAATAAATTTGACATCTTATACCGGGTGTAAAAAAATTAGAATTAAACAAATGAGAATTTTAAATGGCTATAACTTCATTTATTTAAATGGAACGCTATATTTATTAATTTATCAGCAAATGCACGTTTTAATTACCTATCGAATGGTATTTATATCTTAAATGTTAAGTCTTCTCGTTTTTACAGAAAACGCCAAAATATTGTTTATTGCACCGTTTTAGTACTTTTTAAGTAAAAATTTTAATGTATCTAGTTTTCTATGGTATTTAAAAACGTCAGATAATTAATTTAGTATGTCACTTTAGTTTAAAAAGCCTGTCTTTTGTTATAGTTGTCTTATTTTGCATTTTTGTGTTAGATCGTTAGTAATCGTTATTGTTTGAACATCGTTGTTGTATTTAATAGTAAAAAATGAAAATTTACACAGATTTTCTTATACTGGGGTTTTTATAACTGACACTTTCTTTAAATTGGTTTAATAGTCTCTCAAAAATGGCTGGCTTAGGGTGATTTCTTTCGGGAAACCTTTAAGTATAAACTCGACAAGCCAATAAACAATTTTGATGGCATTCTGCAAGCATAAAGATAATGCCAATACCCACTTCTTTTAAGTAAATCTTCATTTTACACAAAAAAATACAACAGCGATGTTCAAACAATAACGATTACTAACGATCTAACACAAAAATGCAAAATAAGACAACTATAACAAAAGACAGGCTTTTTAAACTAAAGTGACATACTAAATTAATTATCTGACGTTTTTAAATACCATAGAAAACTAGATACATTAAAATTTTTACTTCAAAAGTACTAAAACGGTGCAATAAACAATATTTTGGCGTTTTCTGTAAAAACGAGAAGACTTAACATTTAAGATATAAATACCATTCGATAGGTAATTAAAACGTGCATTTACTGATAAATTAATAAATATAGCGTTCCATTTAAATAAATGAAGTTATAGCCATTAAAAGTTCTCATTTGTTTAATTCTATTTTTTTTACACCCGGTATAAGATATAAAATTTATTATACTTGGAAAATAAAATATGATCTATTGTTACATTTCAGTGTAAATTTGGTATGCATAACTTAATTACTTTTTATGTATTTGAAACATGAAAATTAGGTTAAATTTTTACAAAATTCAAATTATTTCAAAAACCTTAAGGTTTAAGCAATAAAAACCTTATTAAAACACACACTTATTTTGATCGAAGGATCCAAAAATGCAATAAAATACAGGGTGTTTCATTAAAAAAAACATAACTTTGATACTTTTAGGGTTTTTGGGACACCCTGTATATTATGAAAGTAATTTTAAAAAGTAGCCTTAATAGACCCCCATATATCCCCAAAGTGAAACTTTTTGAAAGTCACGTATTTTGGCCACAATATTCCGTGCCGTATAGCGTGAATAACCCTGTATATATATAATTTAACACGTTCGCCGCCAAGCGAATATTTCACATAAGTGCTGTTTTGAATCCCGCGTGACCGCTGGCGGTCATAGCTAATATAAGGAATAACTACAAATTATTTCCCCGGCGTGGAAGAAACGGCGACCATATGACCGCCGGCGGTACATGTGGCGGTGAACGTGTTAAACTATCTATATAAACTATCTATATATTTTATTCAGAAATTATAGAATTTTAATAAATCACATTTAAAAATTTACAATCCTTTAGTTATTATAGAAAAATATATTATTGTTTTTAAGTGGTTTCATTCCAAATGTATCCACTTAACTGAATCTGAATTAAAATTTTACCAGCAAGAAGAGAGACTTGAAAAAGGATCTCGATGGTTCTGTGGAAATAATTGCAAACTTGGATCTGCGATAATTGAGAGTTCATTTTCTACATTACCACATGCAGAATCGGATGTCAATATCGCAGCAATTTTTAAGCAGCATTTTACTGAATTTAAACGTGAAACACAACTTTGTTTGGCATCGTTTACTATAAAATTTGATGAGCCGAGTGGGGGATTGAATGATTTAGAAAAGGAAAATAAATATTTGAGAGAAATTATCAATCAAGATATAAATGCAGTAATACAAGTCCGCGAACGCAGTATGAAAGAAAAAGATGTTTTATTGTTTAATGTCCCGGAACCCACTGATACCAACAACGATGATGATATAGTTAAAGAAGTGTTAAAATGCTTACAAACTGGAATTAGTAGTTATCAACAGGTATTAAGACTTGGAAAGAAATCATCAAATAACAGAGACCTATTCAAATATGTTTTAATAATGAATATGATGCAAAAATATTACTGAAAAACTCTGGCAAAATAAAATTGTTCCCACACTTAGATAAAATTAATATAAAAAATGATCAAACGCCTAGACAAATTGACTTTGAACATAGTATTAGGTCTAGTTTGAAAATGAGAAATTAAATTTATTAACGATACTACAACCATAGTACCTTTAAACTAGAGTTTATCTAACCAATTAAAATAAATACAGGCAAGTTCTACTACCAAAATGTTAGAGGCCTTACAACAAAACTCGATACTTTGTTTAATAATGTAGCAGCAAGTAAATTTCATATAATTGTTTTAACAGAAACCTGGCTAAATGATAAGATTGTGATTTTTTTCCATTAAACCTCAATGTATTTATATGGTAACGCGAAACAAAAAGTCAACCACTCACTACTGTTGATAATCGCTACTCTTCAACCAGTCGGCCCATACACCTTTTAGTGTGTTTATATATCCCACCAGCTAAAACATACGATATATACTGCCAGGTCTTGGAATCTATTGGAAATGCTATTACTGACCACATCAATATCTGCGAAGACTTCAACGTACCATCTTTTTATAAAACCCAAACCATAGGATCTGGTGTAAACAAGATTACTATGGAATTAGAAAATTTTGTGAAATTTAACGTTTTTTCGTAACCATGTTTTACTTAATTCTAACAGGCGGACTTTGAATCTAGTTTTAATGCGAAACCAATGAGGGAGTATACATATTACCTGAGGATTCTCACCATCCAGGAATACATTTCTCTCTTGAATTAGATACTTATTTCCGAAACAACAATTTTAAAATAAATAATAGGTATACGTATGATTGGAATTGTGCTGATTTCGTTGGATTGTATAGTAAATTCAATAACTGTGAGTGGTCAAAGGTTATTAACTGCTAAGATGTAAATGATGCATGTTAGATATTCTATGATATACTTTATAATATTATTGATGATTTTGTACCAATCCGGAAAATTATAATTAAATCTATAAACTATCCTTTGTGGTTTAGTTCTAATGCAAAACGACTGGTCCGAATAAAAAACCACTATATCAAACTATATAAAAAAAGTAAATTAAACTATTATAAAACCAAAATATCTAACTTACGACGTGAAATCCATTACACCACCAAAACTGATCACGAACATTATATTAAGCATATTGAAAGTGATGTTTTAATTGATCCGCGTAAACTGTGGACATATGCAAATGTAAAAAATAAAACAATCAACAATCCCTTGTGTTCTTAAATTAAATGATAATATATATAATCATCCTCAAGATTGTGTGAATGGATTCACCACATATTTTCTTAGTGTTTTCAATCCTCCTAGCCAATCATCATAAATCATAAACCAAATACGTTCCATTTTCATATGTACGAAATAACAGAGAGTAAAATATTGCCTTTAACAAAATCTTCAAAAAACAACAAGACGAATCCCGATAATATTCCAGCATTTTTAATGAAGGACTTTGCACCTTGTCTTTTACAACCTTTGTAACATCTGTTTAACTTATTGTTTAAATAACAAACATTCCCGGATATTTGGAAAATAACGAGAGTGACACCTATTTAAAAAAAATGAAAATAAGGAGCACATAGAAAATTATCGTCCGGTGTCAATTCTTAATAATTTCGCAAAACTGTATGAATCAATTCTTACTTTAATATTATACAAACATATTCAACTATATTTAACAACACGGCAGCATGGTTTTGTAAAAAGAAGGTCTACTATATCTAATTTGTTAAATCTTACAGAATATATATCACAGCACTTCGATGATCGTAAACAAGTTCACGTGATATATACTGACTTTAAAAAAGCAGATATTATACAGTTAATGCGGTCTTATCTAAGTAAAATATGTCAGTATATTGACTACAATGGTTATAGATCATTCTGTTGTTATCCAACAAGTGTTGTACCTCAAGGATCGAACCTCGACCCCCTTTTATTCTTGACATTTATTAATGATATAGTAGATCAGGTACTGTTATATGCCGGCGACATGAAACTACAGCGCTCTATTACTTGCACTAAAAATTGTGAAATATTGCAAAACGATCTTCAGAAAATATAATAATCGTGCACAGTCAACAAGTTATTGCTCAATACTTAGAAATATAAATATATATCCTTCACAAAGAAAAGATCAATAATTGGGCATGGGTATAATATAAATAATATCAATAATAAGAAAAATGTACATATTAAATATTGTTCCCCGTCAACCGGACCGGTTTAGATCTTTTTCAATCTCATCAGCATAGCACAGTTGGAGACAGGGAATCGAGATTCACTTAGAAGGTATTTAACTCTCTGGGTTAACCATCGATATGATATCGAATAAGAAAAATAATAAAGTGCAATTAAACGTCGCTTTGGTCCTGTCGGTGGCTTAAGGGACAAACCTGTGAATTAAAGCCCAAGATCACGTGGCTGTATAAAACGGCGGTGATACCCATTATCACCTATGCTGCCCTCATGTGGTGGCCGAATGCCCAAAAACTGGACACGCAAAAGAAGCTGAGTAGGCTTCAACGTTTAGCATGTCTAAACATCACAGGGGCAGTGCAAACGACCCCAACCGCAAGAATGGAGGCAAGCATTGGTCTCACGCCGCTCCATCTAGTGGTACAAAAAGAGGGACTTGTGGCAGCCATCCGACTACACTAGAGGAAGAAAACACTGCCGGGGACTGGACAGGATACTGGAAATACTGCAGCAAATCGTCCCGGTCCTTCTGTTCAAACCGACGGACATTATGTCCAGGAAGCTCGATTTCGAATTACCGTGTAAGGTGTCGATCGAGGACTCCAAAACGGCTTTGATGAGAGTCAAGGAGTTTGGATGAGGGATTACAGCCTGGTACACGGATGGTGCCAGAGGTACTGGAATAGGCATTTATGGCCCTAACCAAAATTACAGGAGCTTCATTGCTCTAGGTACGACGCCTATGGTTTTGCGGAAACGATTGCAATTGATATGTGCACCAGAGAATGCTTGAATAGACACCTAAATGGCGCGCATATATACACCTGCTCAGACAGCCAAGCCGCATTAAAGGCCGTTCGAGCCTATAGTCACGGACTGTCTTGGAATGTCGAAGATCCCTCTCGCAACTGGCGAAGAACAACTCGTTGACACATGATACTCGATCACAGCCACACGGTGCTTGAACTTACAAGAAACGAGCTAAGAACTTTCACCGGACTCATGACAGATCATTGTGCCCTCCGATACCATTTGTGGAAAATAGGAAAAGAGGCAGATGAAACGACTGAGCACATACTATGTACTTGTGTTGCGATTGTTCACAAGCATCTTTCACACTTCGGTAGGGATCGATTATCCCACGAAGAAGTGAGCAATATCACCCCCAAGAAAGTTACCAGGTTCGTGGAGGACGTGGGACTAATGGGGAAGTGATTGGTTAAGGGTAGAACAATAAATCTTTTAGGTCGCAGTTCAAGAGAGGCTAACACACCTCACTAGCAGCCTCTGTTAACCTATAACCTATTTAAACTGGTATTATTATTAACAAAAACAATATTCGAAGCAAGGATTATAAAAAAAAGATGAAGAGAGAGTCCAAACAAAAAGTGGGTACAGCAAATAGCAGAGACAGGAAAAACAATGGAGGAGATGAAAATGATGATTAGAATTACGACACTCTAAAGGGCAAATGGGGGGAAGAAAGAAAGAAGAAAAAGAAAAAAGAGGTGTTTCTTCACAAGAATAAAATATTTCTTTTTGTATTTCCAATTTTACATAATAGCAAATTTTTTCACAATCCTTAATTAATTATTGGCAACCAAGTTATATATTAATTATCAATACGATACAACGTAATAATTAATATTCTTAGTAGATTTAGACTATATAAACTTGAAATAAAATTGACAAGATACAGTTAAAGTAAAAACAGTTAATATATTGTTATTAATATTTAAATATTGTCAATTTTCTTCAGTTTCTTATATATTATTTCTTGATTGATTTTCAGATAAATTAGTATTTTATCTTATGTATGTGATAAATCATCCAATGACCAAATATATTTTTTATACAATAAATCTTAAATAATAATTAAAATTAAAAAAATAACAAATTAATAATATTGATCTATTTGAAAGGGAAATTCAGAAGTATTTAAAATTATTAAAATTTGACATTTAAAAAAATAAACAATTAAATATTAATCATAAGAATTCTTACTACGTGGTAATTCACGACAAATACTAAACTAAAGCACTTACAATGTTTTACCACTAAAAATTATGTAATATAAGATTTCGAATTTTGGGAAATCGATTTCCTAGTTCAAAATCTCAAAATTTTACATCACTGTACCAAAGGTACAAAGCTGAATCTCCTCGAATCTGCCGAAATTTTCAAAAGAAATAATAATCCCTACGTTAATCTGCTTAACTAGCAAACAGATTTAATGTACACGCCTTTATTCAAAAAATCTGTAATTTATCAACGATCCGTAATCCCCTTCTTTTTACCTACCCAACAATAACTACCCCCCAACCTCCTACACATTAATATAAATAAAACACTTTCATTAATTTGCTTCACTTAATAATGAAATTAAAACGTCGAAACTTAAGTCGTGTGTTTCTGTAATATATGTACATATATTACATAATTTTTAGTGCTATAAACATAGTAAGTGCGTTAGTTTAGTGTTTAATTAAATATTTCCTAAAAAATGGAAACAATTCACAAAAAGGAAATAGTTAAATTAGGCTGACAACCGCAATAATATACTAGTTAATGTATAGTTTATTAAAAGGACGATATTATGCAATTAGGTCGATTAAATCTAAGGAATAATTTTCCATCTTGAGTGTCCGTTAATTATTCATTCTGAATAATCACATAATTAGTTATTAGTTAGTCAACTTCTAAGTAATAATGTATAACTTAAAAGTAATTTCCATTATCGATTTACAAAACTTGTTTATAATAGTTATTTGTTTTAAGATAATATACAGATGTAATATTAATCTAATCTTATCTTTAAATAATATGATGATTATTCTTACGTTTACGGCATATTTTGATATTTTTAAATACATTTTACATTGACCTAATCAATGAACAAATAAATATAAATAAAAATTAATATAGGAGGTCTCATTAATACGGAAAAAATGGCTGAACCATAGATTCTTAAGCTCATATTTTACACGCAAATTAAAATATTTTAGATTTCAAGTTATGGTACTATTGTTTTTTAATACTTCCTGCCAATCAATATTGGCCATGATAATTGAAATAATGGGTTATATTATGTTAAATTAATCATCAACAATAAATTTCAGTCAAATCGAATAAAGCGTTCAATTGTTGTAAAGAAAATAAATATTTTTTGAAATTTTTGGATATAGAATCGTCATATTTTGAGCCCATGAACCTATGGTCCGAATATTTCTCTACATTAAGTCGACATTCTGTACATTTCCTAACAGGTATAATAATATATTATAGAAACAGTATATTTTATTATAAATGTTGTATAAAACATAGAATTTAAGAATCGCATATTATTTCACAAAATAATGTAATTTAATTATTTATGTTATCTAAAAAACAATAATTCGTGCTGTCGAAGAGGAATATTTGAAAAATCTATAGATTATTAATTACTTTATATACGCCATTTTAGTGACGTGTATATTGACGAGGTCGCTGCAGAAGCAGTTTAATGTAATTAGCGGAGTAATTAATCGAATCGTGATAGTGCATCTCGTGTTTCAATTATAATTATGCGGCGATAATTATCCGTGATATTAGATTCCACGGATGTCTCTTCTTAGACGCGATTTTCCATCAAGTCCCGCATTCATAGCAAATTATATTCACTACACTGAACAGGCATCACATTTCAATGCTACTCATTAAGGGTGTATCCACATAAATATTCTCAGACTTAATCTAATACTGATGAGTATATTAGATGACGCTTTGGTTTATTTCATAATAAGTTATAATTGTTAAATAGAAATGAATATGAAAACTAGAACAAATGTCCAATATTTTATTAAAAACAGATCAGTGTACGATAGAAATTTTTTATATAATAATGATATAAAGAGTTAATTATATTTTGTACAGTTACGATGATTATAATGATGAACAGATGAATATTGAAAAAAAACTTATAAAGAGAAGAATTACACGGATGGAATTAATTAATTAATAAGCTATTTTTATTTATAATACTTTATATAGGAGAATAAATCTGTGCCGTTAATATATGAAAGCCCATATATCGATTTATTTCTATTTTACTACGAGGGCATTATGGAAAGTAGTACCCGTTGGGGCATATAAAAAAAACTAGTATATATTAATAAGTATTAACGTTTTGTATGTTCCTAATTAATAATTTCTAATCAACCACTTATAATTAATTAGATATTATACGGATTTTCAACTAAGTGCCTCGCCAATCAGTTTTATTTGTTTGTTTACTATCCCTCATATATAAATGTATATTTGTTCAGGCTCTTTTAATAATAGACTGTTATAAAAATTTAATTTGGTTAATTTTACCACCATTAATTCTGCTAAATAAACAAAGTGTACTCTTATTTAAAAATAAGTATTATTTAAAAAATAAGTTTTACTAAGACAATAAAGTCATTCCCTTGTTGAATATACAACTTCCCTGGCTAAAGTCACGTCGGATATTGAATTAATAAAAGAAGAAGAAAGAAGGAAGAATGTATTTATTTTTAAACTAAAAATTACTTGTTTTATAATTATGCGAAATAAACTAAGTGAGTGTTAGTTTAATCCAAAATAAAAATAAGTTACGTTGAAATATTTTGAAAAATTGAGTGTAATTGAAAATCTTAAAAAAACAATGGGGAAAATTGTTTACATTTTCTTATAAAGATAAAAACAATTAAAATTTTCAACTTTTAGCATCAAAGTAGTGGAACCCCTACTAGGTCAAAGGTACTTTTCAGAGTAAAGTTTCACCGGTTTAATGACTCCACTATTAAACCATTATCCAGGTTGATATACACAGCCAATTGGTGTCTAATACCTTCTTCAAACTTTGACCTGTTTACACATACCTTTAGATCTTTCCGTAAGGTAATTGCTTTTATAAATCTGGATTTTAATTTTGTATAGTTGTTTATTTAGTTTTAGTACATTTTTCGTTTGTTGTTATAATCGCGATGAAGTTATATAGCAGGGTTTATTTAAGTTACTATATTTATATTTTGTTAATTCTTATTTATTTTGTACAAAATAGGAAACTCGTTAAATAAATAAATAAATAAATATTACCAAATAAAAACATTTGAATATTAAAATCTACTGAAATAAATAATAATGTTTCGCACAAAATAAAACAATATTGAAGAAATTTTTACAAAAAATAATTAATTAAATAATTAAATTTTATTAAAATTTCGTAAATAATTGATTTAGAAAATATTCCAGACAAAATCTGCGAAAAAAATAAAATCCTGTAAATTTTCTTAAGAAAAAAATGTTTAAACACAATATAAATTTTTCAAAACATAATTATTTATAAAAGAAAAAAATTAAAAATTGCGAGCAAGAACAAAATAACAATAAAAAAAGAAATAGAATTTAGCATGAAAAGAGTAAAATAGAAAAATAATGGAACTTTACAAAATATAATAATAATAATTAAAAATTCTAGAAATTTCAGAAAGGCGAAATAATTGATTTGATTTGTAAAAAGATAATTGAAATTAGTATAATCGATACTTGTTCAGCTACTCTCTTGATAGAACCAAATTTTCAAATTAGGAGAAGTAAAACTCTTGTTATATTATAAAGTAATGGAATATTACAAGAGTTTTACTTCTCCTAATTGAAACTAGCCTAAAAAAACAATAAAATTGATGATTTTTTACCAAAACAAAATTTGATATTTATTAAAACCAACTGACTAAGGAAAAATAAAATCATAAAAACTATCTGAATGAGAGAAAAAACTCTGCTGAAAAATAATTTCAACTTGCCAAGAAAATTCAACAACAAAATTAATAAATTTTTAAGAAAAAAATAATTAAAATTTATTAAAAACATATTTTTCAAGAGAAATAATTGATTTAGAAATGATACAAAAAGAGTTAGAAATGAGAACCTTGAAGCAAACGGGGGGGGCAGATCCAAATTTTCGTCGTTGCTTTTTTTCACCTAGAATTTGAACAATAATGATTGCTACCGTTTGATGCATGAATGAGGCATATCCAATGAAAAACAAGCGCGCTATAACAAAATTTAGATCTGCCACCCTAATCCGTTTGGTGCAAGAAGGCAGCAGGTCCAGAACTGCCTCCTTATCAATCATGACAAGTCAGTACACGTTCTGAACACGCCCCAAGAGGACGTACGTTTTGTTTTAATAATAATAATAATAATAACTTGTTATTAAAGTAATTATTGTTTTACGTTGAATACTTCAAATTGCATAAGATGAGTGATTCTGAACCGTTTGGTAGCGGATCGTCTGATATGTATTTATCAGCCTTCTGATTGCGACTCAAGTTCAACCAGTTCAAGTTATGATGGAAACAAAACTAATGAGAACAACGATCAAAGTATGAATATTTCGGATGATTCTAATGTAAATAAATAATCCATGCTCATCGTTGAGTGGCATAACCGCAAAAAAAAGAAACTCCGCGAATCCTTCAGAATGGAAATTAAATGTTATAAAGAAGTCTATTGCTAGTCTAAAAAGTTATGTAAACTATAAAAGTCGCGAAATAGGAGAAAGAAAAACTAGACCAGATTGTTGTTGCAAAAAGTATAAGTATTTTGTTCAAAATAATGAAGAAGCGAGACATTTAATATTAGAAATTTTTTAATAAATTGGAAGACCTATGTTTAGGAGGTCTAATTAAAACGGAGAATTTTAAAAGAGAAAGATCCAAAACTGGTACGGAGAAGAAACGGAGTTCTTCACATAAGTATTATATTAAATTAGGAAATAGAAATACACATGTTTGTTGAAATTGATTTGCATCTATCCATGGAATATCCAAAATAGCGTGTAAACAATGTTACCAAAAAATATCGTGATCCTACCTGCTAAGTCTGCGCGTAAAAAACATCGAAATAGACCAAACCGTATTTCGAGTGAATGGGTTTCCAAAGTTGATTATCACATTAGAAGTTTTCCACGTCGCGAGTTACAGTAGAAATAAAAGCTCCGTGATTGTCTGTCTCCGGGGTTAAAAATTGAAAGGATATACGATTTATATTTGTAACAGAATGAGATTTGTCCCGAATCATCTGCTAGGCCAATAGTATTATATGTAATCGATACTTGTTCTGCTACTCTCTTGATGGAACCAAATTTTCAAATTAGGAGAAGTAAAACTCTTGTTATGTTCCATTTCTTTATTTTCAGATAACTGATACGTGTTTAGGTCCTTGCGGATCATTATCAAAGTTAAAACAGTTTTAACTCTGATAGTAATTCGCAAGGACTGAAACACGTATCAGATATCTGAAAATAAAGAAATTGAACATAACAAGAGTTTTACTTCTCCTAATTTGAGTATTATATGATTTTTACTACAAATACTTTAAACAAAATTTTAAATACAGCTTTGTATCACTTCGCCCAGATACATGCAGGAAGTACAACATGCTGAATAACAAATTAAGAGATAAGACATTGAATAGCGATGAAACCAAAGAGCTACAGGTAGAAAAGAGTAGTAACACGTTTTTTTGTTGATTTGAAACTCTTCTCTTTCAAATCAACTAAGTAGTTTATTTTCCCTTAATGAGAAATTCTCCAACCAATCTATCCGTTCTGCCTTAGAAACCGCTGTATGATCATGCACTGCCGTTGAAAAATACTAAATATTTTAATTTTCTTTTGATTGATTAATCATTGTTGTGTGATTAATAGTTCTTAAAATAAAAATAAAATACTTATATGTGTGTGTTTTATTATTTATAATACAAAAGAGGGTAGTATTTTTCTTTGGTGCAAAACGGAAGCAGATCCAAACTTCGAAATAATTCTAATATTAATTATTACTTACCCGAATATTAATCATTGATAAGATAGTCGAGCATTTATATTGGTAATTCAATATTTTGTATAAAAAGCAGATGTCAGATTTAATTCTCCTATGTGTTAGTGAGGGCAAATTGAATTGTGCACGAAGGTCATTAGTACTTTTAGGCTACTTAAATTCATCAAATTTGTTTTGAACTTTTTCCAATTTCATTTTATAATTATTATATGTTGGAGACCATATTATTGATGCATATTTCAAGTTTGATCGCCATAGTGAAATGTAGAGATTTTTTAAAGCTTCTTCAGACTGGAATTCTCTAGTGTGTCTTTTGATAAATCCCAAAGCTTTGAAAGCTTTGTAATATCATCTATATGATAATGAAAAGTACATTTACTGTCAAAAAGAACACCTAAATCACGAATTAAAATTACTTTATCCAAATTAATATTATTGATTGTATATGTACGATGTTTGACGACTGACTTTTTGGAGAATGTCATTGACTTACATTTGTTAACATTTAACTTCATACCGTTCCTCACACACCATGCATCTAAAGCATCTAAATCTTTTTGCAACTGATACTGATCTTCGGAATTACTTATTGAGTGATACAATTTCAAATCATCAGCGAACATCAATACCACAGCAAACCCAAATACAGATGTAATATCATTTATAAAAATATTGAAAAAAGAGGGCCCAAATGACTACCCTGCGGCACACTAGATGTAACTTGCACTATATCGGATTTTGATACTCTTATAGTTACTTGCTGTGTTCTTCCTATCAGGTAGCTAGTTAACCACTTTAACAACCCGCCGTAAATTCCTATGCTATTTAACTTGAATAAAAGGGCATCATGATTAACTCTGTCGAATTCCTTTGCAAGATCGGCATAGATAACATCAACAGACTCACTATTATTGTAGGAATTATAAACATATTGCTGGAGTGTAAGCAAATTTGTTACCCTTGATCTCCCTTGTCTAAAACCATGCTGCGGCTCACATAATATTGGTTCTACTACATTCATTAGTTTTTCACAGACAATATTTTCAAGAACTTTAGGGATTAAGTTCTGAATTGCTATAGCACGGTAATTAATGATTTTATGTCGTTCTCTCGCTTTAAAAATGGGTATAATGTGAGAATGTTTCCACATATTTGGTACAACTCCGTTTGTTAGGGATGCCCGATATAATAATGTTAAGGGCTTGCAAAGGGTTGTGGCGCACATTTTTAATAGCTTGTGAGCAACCATATCAGGACCCGATCCTTTATTTGTATCTAGAGCTAGTAATTTTTTTCTTACATCTCTTTCGTTGATGCTAATACTATTAATATCACACATATATGGACTAGAGTGGACATTAATAGAACAGCTGTCACTGGTATATACGAAACTAAAGTATTCTGAAAACAGATTAGCAATTCCTTTATGGTTATTTTCTGTGCGATCATCAAGAGACATTGATGACGGTAGTTGATGGTCATTTGTTTTTTTACTGATGAATTTCCAAAAATGTTGAGGATTTTCTTTAATTTGTTGCTCCGTATTTCTATGTAGTATTGAAAGCATCGTTTTGAGACATCCCTACATCTGTTTTTCAATACCACAAAATCCCAATAATATTTAATTTCACCTGAAGTTTTATAAAGTTTATGGGCTTCTTTCTTGGCGAATATTAAATCACGAAGTTCTTTTGAGTACCATTTAGGAAAATGAGATGACTTTAACCTACGTTTTGGCACGAATAAGTCTATTGCGATATATAAAATATTATAAAATGTGCCTACAGCTTCATTGACATCATCAATTGACAACATGAAATTCAAATCTCTTCTGCAAGTATATTTCATAAGATAGAGGAGAATGATGGAGATCAACTGGAACTATGAAATCATCAGATATGGTTGCTGTTACCGTATTAGCTGTTGAAAAACACAAATCTAGGAGAGTACCCCTGGCATTGCTAACATTGTTACATTGACTTATATTTAGGAAAGAAGTAAGTTCTTCAAGTTCTAATGCTTTCATTTTGATACCAAGGGGAATAACATTCATATTAATATCTTTTCAATTGACGTTGGGTAAGTTGTAATCACCAAACAATGTTACTTTATCCAGACTACGATTTTCAACAATATATTCAACTGATCGTCTGTGGAAAACCACAGTTCAATATTACTTGCGGGCGGAATGTAAGTTGCACCAATGAGGATTTTATTATTATTTTTACAGTTGATAGTAACAAACAAATTTTCCACATTCTTGAAAAAGGCCGATTCTTCCATAGATTGTACAGTATTTTTAATCGCTATTAAGACTCCTCCACCACTGAATTTTTTGGTTGTTTCCATATCGCGGTCTTTCCTATATATAGTAAATTTGTCATTAAATGGCAATTCGGAACTTTTAATGTCAGGCGATAACCATGTCTCAATCAGTATCAAAATGTCATATTTAAAAATTACATCTGGGTTTTGCATTATGGTATCAAATTTAGTTTTTAATCCCCTTACGTTTTGGTAATATATGTTTAATGAACCAATGAGATATGTAGAACTAGGCTTGGCCGAATCTAGTTTAAAGACCGATTGCTACTTTTATTTTGTACTATCTTTGGTGAACCGTTTATAAATTTGATTCTTATATCTCTTTCACCTTTCTGACATCTTTCTTCAAATTCCAGTTTCACACTTTTATAAATTTTTCTTTGCATCTCCGTTTGATCACGGCTGAATTTCACATTTCCAGTATTTATGTGTTTAGTCTTTTCTAATAGACTTTTAGCTTTATCTTCAGATGTCAATATCATTTTTAATGGACGAGGCCGATTAGTTTTACGTCCTACTCGAAAGAGAGTTACTATATCTGGCATTATGTTGTCGCCAAATATATGTTTAATTTCGTTCATATCGTCTAATTTTCTGTTATTTCCGTTTTGAGACTGGGATTCCTTAATATTGTAACACATTATATTAGCGCTTCTACGCTGGTGTTCCAGTACTTCATCCAAGATATATGTTTCGTTGGTCGATTTTACACCCTTTAAGTCGACTACTTCTTGTTGCAAATTGATGGTTCTCTGCTCCAGTTCCTCGGTTCTGAATTCCAGAGACTTAATAACGGTTAGATGTTTATCCATGTTCTTTTGAAACTCAAATTTAAGACTGTTAAAATGTATGTATAAAGTAATTTGACAATCATTTCTTCAGGAATTTGATTTTGTGCTGTAGTAAGTTCTAGTTTTAGTTTTTGCTATGTAAAAATCTATGAAACTGTTTATGTTTTGTAATAGCATATACAATTTTGTCACACCAAACAACAATAAATTTAAGGACCATTTTCTTCCCCTTCCTTTTGTTGCGAGGTCCTTTTAAACAAAATTTGTAATAAAAAAACAATTGAAATTTGTTAAAAACAGTTAAAATTTTTCAAATATGAAATAATTGATTACGAAAATAAGACGAAACATTGTAAGAAAATATAAAATCAGTTGAAAATCTGTTAAAATAAACTTGATAAATTCGCCTAAAAAAGTTAAATTTTTATAAAAACAATTAAAATTTGCTAAGGAAAAACCAACACAAAAAGAAAATTGATTGAATTTCTCAAAAAAAAACACAATTTAAACTTGTTAGAAAAATCAGTTAAAATTATTAGGATTAAATTTTATCAAAAACAGTTGATATTTGAGAAAAAATAATTGTTTTATATATATAAAAAAAAATAGAAATGAAAGGCAAAATAATCTGTTAAAAACTATTTAAATTTGACACAAACGTTTTTAAGGCATAAATAAAATTGATTGAAGATTTAGCAATAAAATTCATTCAAATTGGTTGAGAACAGAAAAGCATCCTTAGAGAATAAATAATTGATTTAGGAGAAACAAATGCAAATTTGTCAAGAAAGAAACAACAATATTTAATTAATATTAGGTGAAGAATAACACATTTTTTATTCCATAATGATTTTATTTGCAATTGCCTGACACTAGTTTCGATCTACGCAGACCATTATCAAAGTTTAAAAATAAAAAATTTCCGACCACATTTAGTGGAGCAGGTGATATGAATGGACGAACAACCCTACGCTTAAAATGTTGTCAGCTGGATTAGCTCCTGCTGGTTGTTCAAAATATTAACCTCCTTGTTGATGGCCTTTTTAATCTGTAATCCCTCCAAGAGGTAAACCTTTCTTCCCTTTTTTAAAAATTTTAGGCGCGACATTTCTCCTTTGTGGTGATTGGTGTTAATGCAGTGTTTAGCTAATCCAGACGTTACTTTTTGATGTTATTAACATCGGACCTCAAAATTTCTGCCTGTTTGACCTATATAAATTGTTTTCCTTCGTTTCGATTTTATTATTAACTAATCTTGTTGCTAAATGGAATTTATTAATGATAATTTTCTGTATATGATATGATTTTATATGTGGTTTAATTTTTGTACTGGTATTTTTTAGAAATAAGATCGCCGCATATATATTTCCTTTTTTTTCCGATTTCTGCTGTACAATAATTGTGTTTTCGTGTGATATATCTAGGGAGCTTATTAAATACTGTTGCACATGAGTACATTGCCGTCTTCTCATAAAGTTTTATTTGGTTAGCTGTTATTTTGATATTTGAATGATGATGAAGGATGATGATATTTGAATGAATTGACGGATGTACATTCCGATTGATGATAAACTGTCTATTGTTTTTATAAACAATTTTTCAAAACCCCTTATAGTCAAAGAAAAATCCAATAAACACTTAAAATAAGATATAAAAAAATTATGTCGAATATAACTAAGTTTTTCTCCTAAAATTTATATCAAAAAAGTTTTTCCTATAGGAAACTCCATCACTTTACACACTGTATAAATGCTTACTGTAGTAAGTAGGTTCTTTTCTAAGAATAGCTTACGACAAGATTCGTTGCTTTTCAGTCCGAAGATTAACCCTAGAATCTTGTTTTGGGCAATAAAGGCTCAGATGTCTGATCCACCCCATGTTATTATATTATAAGATATGTGCGAAAATACTAATGCAAAGTATACGTTTAATAACGTTGTTTGGTTGAATTTTTATTTTAGCTTCAGGATTGCATAGTACGCCTTATTCAATTTATAGGTCACATGATTGGTGTATTGGGCCCATCTTCGTCGATAAAACGTACTGATGTAAGTACTAGCTGGCCAGATATCAGGATTTGGTAGTCTAATGCCGGAGTGTTCAAGAACGCCAATTTTAAAACATTTATATTTTTCATTAGTATTCTGATCAATTATTTCCATCCTATTATTATTATTATTCATTATTATTATTATTCCTTAATAGCGTAAAGAATTAACCTCTGTGTATATTCATGTTTGAATTTCCCAATATGATACCAGTTTGTCGTTATATTTGTTTTCATACATTGGTGTTGTTATTAACCAGTGTATGTAAGGACTAAATGGTAACTATCTAAGTTGAGCTGATTAAATTGAATCAGTGGGAATTATTGTATTTGTAGAGCTCGGTTTTCTGTATTTTGAATACTGGAGTTTATTTTTTTTATATGGTTAGGTCTAGGATTTTTTTTCGTTTTCTTCCTTTTTCCATTTACTTACTGATTTTATTCAATTCTGACAGGAATTAATCTAATTGAAGATGTGATCCTCCCTAAGTACAAAATATATCGTCAACTTATATGTAACAAATATTTCATTTGTCAAGAAAAAAATATGACAAAATATAAATAAAATCCACCACCCCAATAATCATCTACACAATCCTTCTAACCAACTCCTATATGACTCTACCTCTGTTATCCATATCAATAAACGCCTTCTCTACCTAAGCGATTTTTTTTCCAAAAATCCCTTCAACCAACACATCCTTTTCATCTACTGCTTGCGCAGAAATCCTAACCTGACCCCAAAATTCAAAACCCCTCCATTCACTACTTCACATATCTACATCGCCATCATCATCATCAGAGACAGACTGACGAGACACATTGACAAGGATAAATCCGGGCTATTCTAACCATCATAAATGTATTATATTTATCTTAGCTGTATTTTTGTTTGTTAATAAAGATGTATATTTAAATCAAATTTAAGGAAAATTTACCAAAATATAAGAAGTAGTCACGTAAACTCCATTTTGATCCCTGGATATCATCAATCAAAATATAGGTAAAAGTCAAGTATACCATAAGCATATGCAGACTCTAGATCTCATCAGTGCAGTTTTATTATTAAGTAGAAAATATTAATAAAACCATTAACAAAAATATCAGATTAGAATTGTTATAAACTTAATATTACTTCTAGTATTTACTACACTAATTTAACAAGAACTGTTTCTCAGCTAAATAATTTTAATAGATTTTATGTAAAAAACATAAAATTGTTACCTTTAGTGATTAAGTAACTAAATATTGGAAATTATAAGAAAGATGCCATATAATTTAAATAATTTTTAAGGGAAGTATTTCTCTTGAATATCATATAATATGTACATAATTAAATTTGTAAACTTAACTTATTATTACGATCCGAACAGATTACAAAGATGAATTATATCAATTACAACTAAGGTTATAATCAAACCAAAATAAACAAAATATTGTTATTGCAAATCAATAAAAACAATAGGAACAAAATTTAGAATTTCCACCTTGCATATTGTATTTTTAGTATCTAATAATTATTTATTTTTATTAACATAGAACTCTATATTAAGAAATCTTAAGATAATGTGTTAATTATTTAAAAAAATGTATTACGAATGTACGATCTATAATATAATTTGATTGAAATAATTCATATCAGCTACGTTTACATGGATAAACGATAAACGCATGTTTATAAATTAATATGTCGTCGGAATTGGAATAAATGAATAATTTAGCATGCAATCAAATAAACGTGCCAGTTTTTCATAGATAATTAGTCGAATTATAATTGAATTATCCAGCGGCAATTGACGCCCAGAGATTTTGCTAATATTGGCGGTCGATTATTATTCGACGCTTAATTAAAAATAAATTATTTCCCAAATTTTACTGCCCTCGGTGCACGGGGGAAATTATGGATTTTCATATGCTGTTGCACGAAAATTACATTGGTATAAATGTGTACATATGTTACATACAATGGAGTACATTAAATATTAACGCGTTTTTAAGGGAATTTCGAGATAAAATTAATTGACACATTGAAACTTTAATCCGACCCCCGCACTTCACGCGCGGGTGTATCCATACTTAGTCCAATAGCAGTTTGTTACTGCCACTCTTAAACATAGGTACGAACGACTGAGGTGATTATCATTAATAAAATATAACTTCCTGGAAATGTATTGAAATATACACATAATGGAATGGAGCGGCCGTTTGTATACAAAAGGGAGAAATTCTGACCATTTTCGTATTCAGTCGGAGGGTTTGGACCGGCGTCCAATTATCTTCTGGCTTTCAAATTTAAATGTGTATACTGTGTATAGTGTATAGTATACTACCTGAGAGCGTGTTTGGTCCGCATTTGAATGCATGAATATGTAGGTATTCATAATAAAACAAACCGTTCGATTTCGATGGATCGACAGCGTGTTGGAAATTAACATGCACACCAACAGAATTGCAACTCATTAACAGATATTCAAAATTTAATCAATGACTCGTTAATATTCATGAAAAAAGTAAAACATTCCCGTTGGTTAATGTAACAATTTAATGCAAATTTATCAAAAAATAAAATGTTTGCAGTTTCAATAAAGGCAGTAATTAAATTGTCTTTAGTATTTATATGTATTCGACTAATAGTTTATATATTTAAAGTAAACATAATAGCAGTTAGTATTAATATTACAATCTATAAATATTATTTGTCTTGAAACGCATTGGATTATACCAATATAGAATTCATAAAATAAATTGGTAGAGATGGTCTAAAGTAATATTAATGTATTACTTCAAATTATATAGTTGTTATTGAAAGAGAAGAAAAATGTTTCTTAGGCTATTAATAATGAAATGAAAATAATTTCGACGTTTTTATACCACTATTTTTTGTATAATATACACAAACAAAGTTTACAATATATTATCAATTTTTGACACAAAATTTCGACTTTCGGAGGTCATGTTGAATGGAAGCGGTGAATTTAAAGACATGTAAATAATTGTTAAAAGTTGTGGTTGGTGTAACTGTTAAGTGATGTTAATAATTGTATAAATCCAATTTTATTAACATAAGTCATTGTGAAATATACTACTCGATGTAAATCAAATCATTATCAAGTGCTGAATAATGACATGCAAAGGCCGAAACTATAGTTGTATCAAAAATTGATAATATACGAGGGTAGATTGAAAAGTTTCAAACAGGTTTATTTTTTATTTTTCAACATAGTACCCTTGCATGGCGATACACTTTTCCCAGCGGTGCTCCAACTTTTTTAAGCCTTCAGAAAAATATGATTTCGGGAACTCTGCAAAATAAGCTTTAGTGGCGTCGATGACCTCATCTGACGTAAAGCGCTTGCCTCCGAGCCAAGTCATCATGTTTGTGAACAAAAAGAAGTCGCACAGGGCCAGGCCTGGAGAGTACGGGGGATGCGGCACCACCTCGTAGCCCAATTCAACCAATTTAGCATTGGCGACTCGGGATGAATGGGCCGGCACTTTGTCGTGGTGAAAAATGAACTCCCACACAGTAACGTTTGCTACCACCATTTTCACAGATTAACTTTAATAATAATTTTATTTACGGTATATCACTATTACTAAGAAAATAATTAAGTATAGTACAAACATATAATTGAATTTATTGTGCACAATTACTTGTAGTGTACATACGGAGAAAAGACTATTGAGGGAACCATTAAGGAGCTGATAAACTAGGCATAAATCCATTCTTATTCTTCTGTCCAATAATGTTGATAAATTGAAGTTATCCAAAATTCTAAAATATTCACCCGGTACATGTTGTATAGCGTTCTTGAACTCCATGCATCTTATTTTTTTTTTCTGAACTATGTTCCAAGCAGTCAATATTAGCAGTAGTACATGGCGTCCAAACCGTTGATACACAAGGGCACCATATAATGTTCTCAGATAAGCCTTGTCCAGATATTTGCCTATGAAAAAGTGACTAAGTGTGACATTTAGCTTTTCTGCTTATATTAGAATTGTGTGCAATAAAGGAGAGTTTTATGTCGAAAGTTACACCCAAATCTTTAATTGTTTCAACTCTATGGAGGATTAAAGACTCTATGTTCTATAAAAAATTAATTAAAATTATATTTCTGGTGGAAGACATAAATTGAGAGACGGTTGATATTGCCCCAGTCTTTCAAATCCACCAGATCCGACTGGATAGAAACACAATCATGCACGTTATTGATAATCTTAAATAATTTTAAATCATATGCATACAGCAGAAATTCACAATTGTTAATTATATCTTTGAGGTCATTAATAAAAAATGTGAACAATATAGGTCCACCCCATACTTAACATTTATGGCATCAGATATAAAATCCTTAATTCGAACATATTGGACACGATTTTTAAGAAAGAATGATATCCATAAAACTGTGTTCCTGCAAAACAGTATTAGACAATTTATTTGTAATTAAATATGACAAAAAAAAGCATAATCTTTAAAAAGGATTACTGTAAGCTATTATATGAGATTGAAATTTCAAAGAAAACATTTCAAAGCGACAAAAATTAAAATGACCTGGGTAATAAATAATTCATAATCTATTAAATATATGGTTACCGACATTCTATATGCGCTAAAAATAAAATATCATTCAGGTGTGATGAAGTCACATCAAAATTATTGAATTTGGCCATAAGTAAACTTGATCCGCTCTTATATATTTAATTAATGGCTCGCTTAACCCGTGGTGTACCATTTTTGAACTATCTTGATTAGAACTAAAAATCACTTGGTTTGTTTTACAGAAAATAATAAATAATAAATTTTCTGTGAAACAAACCAAGTGTTTTTTAGTTCTAATCAAGATGATCCACTCTTTCAAAACTGCTGAGATTTAGTTTTAATTTAAACACTTTTTGAGGTGTAACGGCCACAAACAGATACATTTAAAAAACAATAAAAATCAATTTTTCCTTAAAATATATGAAACTGTTTAAAACAGCTAAGTGTTAATAATAATTTTGTTTTAATAAAAGTTCTTCAATTTTTTTCTACTTTATCTTTTATTTGAACTATATAAAAACATTTTTCGTATTTAGAAACGTGCATGGCTCTAGGTTGGAAATCTATAGAGAAACACCACCGAAGACAGTATTACTTCTTATTTAAATCAATCGCATCGAAATCGATCGTTCATAGTGGAAAATCTGTCGCATCACGAACATGCAAATGTATCATTCAAAGTGGGATTCGATTTGGAACTCATAGAGTTAGAAATTGCGAATTCTGGTCGGAAGGAATTAAGATAAAGAGATCCCATTATTTTGAATAAAATCACATAAACATAAGAATGTATTTTCATTAGTTCATATCAATATCCAATCTATAAGAAATAACTTAATTTGTTGGAAGTTTTTCTTAGAGAATATAATAACATTGTTTTATAATTAAATTCACTTGATTTGTTTCACAAATAACCAACAAACCAAGTGAATTTAATTATAAAACCTATATATTAACATAATGTTTAACCAATTTATTAATGAGAAACAAGTAAATGATACACAGGGTGGGGCACCACATTCGCGTCGGCTTATATACGGCTAACGGCAAAATAATATTTTTCAAATCTTTTTGTTGAGAGCTATGTAGGTTCATAAGAAGCACGTTTTAAAATTATTTTGATATATACAAGGTGACTCAAAAAAAAGTTACACACCGAAGTTATAAAAATTTAATTGGGACACCCTGTATATTCTTTCATATTTTGATAGTGCAGGTTAAATAAAGGCAAGTTACTGTTATGTTTCCTATACCTAACCCCAGCTGCTTTTAAGATATTTGACAATTCTTGAAAATGTAGACCAAAATTTAATATGCTCGGCTGTCTTACATATTTAAGCTAGATATTTTAAGTTGTATTTATCTTTTAGTCTAAGCATTAGACTTGACGATAAAATAAAAATGATCCCTAAAAATTATACAGGGTGGAAAAAATAAACATTTTATATCTGCTATCATTAACGTCGAATAATTTTCTTATTTTAAATGGAACACCCTATATTTGTTATTATATTTAGATTCTAATTTTAATCAGTTTTGAAATTATATTAAGGTTTCCTATACCTAGTTCTTATAGTTTCCGAGTAATTTGGCATTTTCAAATTCAAACATTAATTTGCTGCCATTTATGTTTCAAAAGTAGACTTTCGCATCTAAAATAAACATTATTTGACAGTGACAGTACTTCTTTGTAAAATCATCATTGTTGGTTGAGGTTGTTTGAAGAAAAACATTTTATTTGAGATAAGAACTTACTCCCGAGAAGAAAGAATTGGTATCATTTTAGTAATTGATGAGTGTGAAGAATATTGCGTGTTAGCATCGATAGTTTACGCTCAAAAATTTCCAAACAAACGTCATCCTGACAAGTGCCATTAGAAAAATTGCTACAAGAGTTTAAAAGAACAGGATGTATATCTTATAAAATAAACAGAGCGACAAAAGCAAATTACTGGAAATGAATAAAATTAATTCTTAGTTGTGGGATCTTTAATTGAAACTCCACATACAAGTCAGCGAAAAATGATTAAAATAAGTAGATGGAGCATTGGAAGAATTATAAGGAAACACAAAATTTTCCCGCATCATATACAACATCAGGAACTTGCAGAAGCATATTACGGCCTACGCCTCGAATTTTGTTTATGGGTTCTAGAAAAGTTGTGAGATGATGAACATTTCTGCGATTATGTACGTTTCTCAGATGAGTCAACTGTCTATAACAACGGATTAGTTAATAGACATAATTCGCATTATTACAGTGATGAAAATCTCAATTTCTTTAGAACCCTCGATCATCAGCACCGATGGACTGTTGGAATAATTGGAACGCCTCTGTTAGGTCCATAGCTTTTTGATAGCTACTTAAACGGCGCCAGGTTTCTTTTGGAAAATATACCACTTAATATTTGAGAAAGAATGTGGATGCAACTAAACGATGCTCCTATACACTTCCAAGTAAACGTTAGAAATGAATTACATAGTCAATATCCCAATAGGTGGATAGGACGCGGAAGTCCACAGAATTGGCCAGCAAGGTCTCCAAACTATTTCTTATGGAGTGAAACAGTCATTTAAAGTGAAACAGTCATTTAAAGAAAGAGTTTACCTATGCATTGAAAATTATGGGCATCATTTTGAATATTTACTAAAATATTAGTTTATTTTACATTTAAATTTGTTATCAGTTTAATAGTATGTTTTTATGTTTAAGTTTTTTTATTAGCACGAAAAAAAAACAATTTGAGTAAGTAATAATAAGAATTTTCTAAACACCATCTAATTATAAAAATAGAAATTTTTGTCTTGGGAGTAAGTTCTCCTTTTAAATAAAATATTTTTATTTAAACAACCCTGAACAACAACGATGGTTTAACTAAACTAACTGACAAGCCACTGTCAAATAATGTTTGTTTTTGTTGAATAATAGCGTCAGCTCCACCAAAGCCTACTTTTGAAAAACAAATGTCAACAAATTAATGCTTCAATTTGAAAACACCAAATTACTAGAAAAATATAAGAAATAGGTATAGGAAACCTTAATACAAATTTAAAGCTGATTAAAATTAGAATCAAAATACGATATCAAATATAGGATGTTCCTTTTAAAATAAGAAAGTTATTTGACGTTAATGACAGTCAATATCAAATGTTTATTTTTATACACCCTGTATAATTTTTAGGGATCATTTTTATCGTCAATTCTAATGCTTAGACTAAAAGATAAATACAACTTAAAATATCTAGCTTAAATATGTAGGACAGTCATGCATTTTAAATTTTGGTCTACATTTTCAAGAATTGTCAAATATCTTAAAAACGGCTGAAGTTAGGTATAGGAAACATAACAGTAACTTGCCTTTATTTAACCTGCACTATTAAAATTTGAAAGAATATACAGGGGGTCCCAATGAAATTTATATAACTTTGGTCTGTAACTTTTTTTGGAGTCACCCTGTATATATCAAAATAATTTTAAAACGTGCTTCTAATGAACCTACATAGCTCTCAACAAAAAGATTTGAAAAATATTTTGCCGTAAGCCGACGCGAATGTGGCGACCCACCCTGTATAGTAACACTGATTTTCTTTGCATTAATGTAGTTAATGGAGTAAGCATATGGGTTAATTCGAATCTGGAAATAATACCTTTAAATGTCAAAGTCACATTTAAAAATACAATTATACTTACTGTATACAGATGATCAGTAATAGTAATTTTGACGCGTATCTCCTTCTTTTAAGTGAAGCTTTGGATGTTATATGTACAATTTCTAATAACCTGATCATTTGATTTGAATTTAATAGAGGTGATAATAATGCACTAACGTTAATTAATATGCTCTCCTTTTATGGTTTATTTTCCGTAGTTAATAAGTTAATAAGTAATGGTATTGATAATATATTAAATTTTTTTTATATTTGAAGTAGTATAAGGAATAATATAAAAATATCGGACCACGATGGTATATGTTTTAATTTCTTACACAGGGTTAAAAGTGTCTCAGAAAAAATACTTAAATGCCAATTAGTCGAGAAAGCTTACACTTATTTCATAATTATGTTAGTGGCACATGTTGGAATTTTATTTATAATAATAATGTTGACATTAACATTAAATGCAATTTGTTCATGCAAAATTTAATAGTTGCAATGGAGAAATCATATCCCAATAAATTAAAAAAAAATGAATAATAACAACTCAACCGAAATAAACTGCAAATAAATCATAAATCTTAAATCAGGTTTAACAGTTCAAAATAAAATATAAATTATTAATTAAAAGTAAAAGAAAGAAATATGATGAAATGTTCATAAGCACCTCACAAAATTGACAGGTACAATGTGGAATATCATTTAAAACAACAACAAAAAGACTGAGAAAAGTAATATTTTATTCGAAAAATTGCCTAACTCCGCTACAGATTTCCTCAATTTTCTAACTCCCGTATCTGGTCTGCCCATTTTAACTTTAGGGAAATATCTTTTAATGATTGTAGAAATATGTATTATCAATAATCTTAAAAGATCAAAATACACCGATGCTTAGAACTTTAACACCCCAATACTTTTTGTCCTTAAGTAAGTAAGAATTATACCGCGAACAAACCTCATCAAGTAGTAAAAAGCAAAATTTTTCCTGATATATTTAAACTGTTCATTCAAGAAAGATGGCATTAATGTTCCCGAAAATCATAGATCCGTATATTTGATATTTATTGCTAATTCAATTATAAACCTATTTTATATCCAATAACTTACTCTGTGCTCAACATTTTGGATTTCGGAGAGGTTGACACTCCTCTCCGAAATCCAAAATGTTGAGCACAGAGTAAGTTATTGGATATAAAATAATAAAATTAATGAATTAATCAGTACAATTTCAGATAACTTTGATAATAGTAAGTTTATATATTGCCAATTTTTATTAAATTTACATTAAGTGGTAATCAAACAAAACAAAATATAAAGTATCACTTAATAAAACACTGACGTAATGTAAGGTTTCAAAAAAATAAGTATTTTGGCGTAAACTTGAATGCTAAGTTGATATGAGAATTACATACAGTTTATATTTGCTGAAAAATAAGCAACCTTTCTCTTACGCTCAATAGCACAAAAACTGAGTCAACAAATACTCTTACTATGGACATATTCAGTCTATTTTACCTTTTTCCATACTGATATGAGTTCAACTTCAAATGCATTTCCTCTACAGCGTCGTGCAATCATCCACTCAATAATAAATGAAAACTCACAGACGCACACACACACACATTTACACAAACAAGAAATAGAAAATTAACAAAGTTGATAATACTTCCTATACTTCGGACCCATAACACTCAACAAACAGTTGACGAGGTACTTAGTTGAAAATCCATATTATATTTAATGAATTGTTGACTCAAAACTTTTCAAGCCAACATTGTCACAGATTTTTGTTATACGCTCGTTATAAGTTAATGCTGCCACGTCAATTGTCATTACGATATAATCAACACGCTCGAACAAATAAATGCGACATCATCACCTAAGAAGTAAATGTGAAGGAGTGTTGACTCGTTTTCAATCAGGTTAACGTTCCAGCCCATTAATACCTTGATATAAACAATTTGTTTATTTATATTATTGATCTTCTTTCTTAAAAATAAAACAGTTAAAGGCAAATTAAGCAAAGCTAAAACATTTGTAGAACTTTGGATGAAATACGCATGAGAGGAGTTTAAAATTAAATATGCTACACTCAAATTTTAGCTAAATCTTGTATCCGTTATTATCTGTTAGAAACATTCTAAAATATTTAATGACTGTTAACTCTCGGCCTTCTTAATAAGTAGGCAGATAAGTAGCGAAGATAATTTATGCGTATAGAAAGGTAGATCTTGCCATATTTATAAAGCAAAAATTAATTTCTAGGTGTAAAATATCCTGAAGTTAGAAGTTATAAATTTTTGCTAGATTTGATTAATGGAACATTTTTAAAATGTTAAGCTTTTAGTGATGGTTCCAATATATTTCAGAAGTACAAAGTACTACTAAAATTGACTAGAAAAAGTAGACAAACTTCAAAAAAAGTAATCCAAAAAAACTGCACTTACAGGGAAATAATTTCTTCTGCAGATTTTAAAGTTAAATTGAATTTATTTTTCTAATTATGATTAGAATCATTATTGTAATAATTATTTAATTTTCATATAAATTAAATTTGTTATTTGATATAGTTTATTATATATTTAATAATAATTATTATTATTTAATATTATATATAATAATGCTTATAATATCAAATTAAGTGTAATTTATACGACGATGGATTAATAATTTATGCAAGATTGAACAATGGGTAGTATCCCAGATCAGCTGGTCGTTAATTAAGGAAATTCCGGGATTACGCTTTGCTTTGTTGATTTCAGGAAACTAGAGTGTATCCATTCTGATCCCTTTTCAGTGGAGTAAATAACCTGCCGTATATTAATAGTTATTGTTATCGTAAATCTTTTACTGCTGTCTACTTATTTTTGTTGATAAAATTTCAAGTTAAAAATACGACGATAAAATTACAGTTATTTATTTCAACATTTATTGGTAGATATATGAAAACGACACGAATAATTATTAGCTTATTGGCTTGTATTAATATCACATACAACATTCGCTATATTTTATTTGCGTTTATATTTATTGATTCATTCATGTTCAAAGACGTTATTACGCGGAAATCCTGGAGTCATCGCGCCACTTCTAGAAATATTAGTCCTTTCATGTACTATATTTCTAGAATTACATTAAGTGATGCATAACTAACAAATTTCCGGTAGTGAAATCTCGTTGCAATATTTTATTTATATATTCCAGTCGCCATAAATAAATGAATCTATTTTAAAGAAATTTTCAGTAAACGTGTATATTTGTTCATTCGGAGAGCTTAAAAATTTCAACAGTATAAAAATAATGTTAATACTAAATAATGCGTCGGCTGTTCTATCTCCTCTATTTCTTATATTTTTAGATATCTAAATTAGGTATACTTAAAAAAAAATTATATCAACATCAGATATATTATCCTATTGTCTAAATTAGTTGTGCAAGAGCATCTAAATTATTTGAATGCAGCTGTAAATTATTGATTATTTGTTCTACAATATACATGTTTCGATTGGTGTCGGACAAGTAACCAATGGAAGCAGATCAACATTATTTATAATCTATATCGCAATTAACGGGCAATATATTATTTTGGTAGAAAATTGGGTTTTCTATTTCTTGTAAATATAACGGAAATACTAATATATGACCATTACTAACACATAAACAAAATGTGTTACTAAAAATAATTTAATTCTATCACATATTCAAATGCTACTTCTTATTATACAATTGTTGCAATACAAAACGATAACGTAGAGTTAAAGGCAAGTAAAGTCCATTCTGACTATTGCTTTACTGAAAGTTCAAATTCTTCGATACCTCGATTGTGAGGAATTTTGATAATTCACAATGTACCACCTTCTTGATAAATTACGATTTTGTAAAGCTTGAAGGCGCCCGGGACAGAAAAATCACCAATCTTCATTATTTTCTGATCATATTCGCCAGCAAATAGAAATCTAGATTTATATTTAATTTTGATCATGTTCATAGGTAAAAATGTTTATGTTAAAAGCATTTTCAATAAATTAAAAAAGTATCAAATTTGTGATATACGGGTATGCTGTATTCTTTTATAGTGTTACATAGTATTTCATCATTTTATAAATTAAAACTTTAATTTAATGGCCAATGCACTTATTGTTATTTAGTATTTAATTTACTGTAAATTAACATACATATTATTTAATTTACTCCAAATTAACATACATATTATTTAATTTAATTGTTGTAGTGGAGGTTCGTATAATACGAACATTTACAATTTTACAAATTAATTTACAATTGCATATTGTATGGCCAAATAATAACAATTATGATTTAAAATTGCTCTTTATAAAAGTTTAATAAAAGAACATTATTTACATCGATTTGTACATTGTGTAACACATCAAGTGTTTTTAATTTATTTCAGAATTACTCCAGAAGATTCATTTTTTAGCTTTTAGAGCATACGTGCAGAATTTTGGAGTAATGTTTGAAGTTGTAATGATTTTAATGTTATACTTGGCGTACGTTGTTTTTTTGTAAATAAAATTATTTCGATGTTCAGCAATTCCTACTTCGCAGTTGAAGCTTGTAAGTTTACCAACATATACCATGGAAGGCAATCTTCACATTGGAACAAGTAGACACCTGATTTTATATTTTTGTCGGTTTTATCTTTATCAATATTAATGAGTTTATCTATTCCAGATTATGCCAATAAGGGTACTGCGGTTAAAATTAGAGCAAAATTCATATAGTTTTTAGCTATTTGAAGCAACCATTTTAACAATTGCAACACCTTCATTATATTCAATGAGATTAACCGAATTTCGGTTCTGTTTAAATGTCTTTAGAGCCTCAAATTAATTTTCAATTGCTGAACGACACTGATCATTCCATCATGACTGAAAATTTAAGAGATTTCGACATTTGTTTGTATTTTGGGATGAACGTCTCTCTGACTTGATTAATATTTGTTAAAATCTGTGAATATGCAATTTCTTACAGTCCGAGTAGATGATGCGGTAAGTTGGTAGATGCATTTTGGGTTTCTTTTAAACAAGAACTGATATTTATTGAAATTTTAATAACATAATGATCCGAACTTAAGTATTATTTAAAATTTACTATGCTGTTAATAATGCAATATCTGGAGTGCTAATAGTGAGGTCAATAGCTGACGGTTCAGGGTTAAGCAAAATGTTCCAGTTGTGTACGTTGATTTTGTTTTTTTATGATGAATTCAATTTGTTCTTTTATAACTAATTCTACGTCGAGATCATTAGACTATCATTAGACTTAATTAAATCAGAAACCATATTGTATTTTTCATCAATTAATACTGATACAGAAATATCACTTCCGCCACTTGAATCTTTGTCATTCCTAATGGCAACACCATTCCCTTTATCAATTACAGGCCTAGCTAAAATATTTCTATGTTTTCTGCGGGTTTCAATACTGTCTTAAGAATACTGTGGTACTTGACGTTTGAGTTTATTTTCATTCCATATAAACACATATGTAATTCCAATGCAACTTTTCCTAAATTTATGAATTCTAAATTAAAGCAACTCATTCGTAAGAAGAAAGTTACCCATATAAATAAGGGGCTTCCACAAGATTGTGTAGATTTTTCCAACCTCAGAGCAGAGTGCAAGAATTTGAGTAAGATTGCCCATGATAACTATTTATTATCTGTTGAATCTAGGATTAATGCTGATGCAAAATATTTTGGGCGATTTGTTAATGATAACCGCTGCAAAGAAACGTTACCTAATGGGATGATATATAATGATGTTACTGCTAATACCGGTGAAAATATCGCCAACCTATTCGCCGAATATTTTTCTTCAATATATGTAAACCGTTATGATGTAATAAATTGTGAATATAAGAAGACTTTCCCAATTGGCCCTAACAATTACCATCAGCAAAGAGATGTTCAATTCTATATTAAGCTTAAAAATTACGAATGTTGCAGGACATGATAAAATACCTAATAGCTTTCTTGTTAATTACATTTTATCGCTTTGTACACCAGTATACATTTTATTCAGCAAATCATTAAAACTTGGCACTATTTCGGATGCTTAGAAGATCGGCTATATCTCCCCAATATTTAATGCAGGCGATCGTCATTCAATACACAATTACAGAGGAATTCAATAATGTATACCTAAGATGCTTGACAAATTAACTTCAGAATAATTGGCTTGGTTTGCTAAGAGAATTATTATTCCACAACAGCATGGTTTTCTTTCGGGTCGTTAAACAGTGTCTAATGTGTTGGTATACAAACATTTTGTGACATCTGCGTTAGATATGATAATAAAGTTGACACAGAATATACAGACTTCGTTAAATCTTTTGACAGAGTCAATATAGAGCTCTTGGTATGTAAACTATCTATTATGGGTTTACATGGAACTAGTCTTTCTTGGATAATCTCGTTTTTGCTTAATAGAATTCAATTTGTACGCATAAAATTGTTTTGTTCGACTCCAATTTCAGTGTCATCAGGTGTTCCGCAAGGATCTCGTTGTAAGCCTATACTGTTTCTATTGTTTATTAATATATTTGTACGTTGTATTAAAAAATAGTGATTTTTTAATGTATACTGATGACTTCAAGGGCATTAATCCTGTAAGGTCTTCTCTCAGTTACAGAATGATTTAAATAGTTTATATGTATGGTGTAACGAGTGTAATTAAACTTAAGTTTTATTTTGCTGATGTAGAATTCAAAATATTATCTAATCTAATATTTTTATGTTTTAAATTTTGTAATTTCTATTGTAAATTAGTTTTAGTTTTATGTATATCAATGTATTTGTAATTATTATTGTAAATGTAAATAGAGCTACCCGTATATAAATAATAATAATTATTATTAACTTAATTTTGCTACTGGTGCAAATGTTTCATTATAATCAACTCCAGCTTTTTGCTTAAAACCTCGTGCTACTAGTCTTGCATTTTTTGTTTCAATGTTGTCTGATCCTATTTTTTTAGTACCATTTTGTAGCCTATGATATTCATATCTTTGTTCTTATTTATTATTTTGCAGGTTTCATTTTTAATATGTGCTTTTATTTCAGCTTTTATTGCAGTGTGCCAAATTTCATCATTTTCATTTTCTTCACCAGAATTATTTGTATCTATGGATATCATACTTTCTTCCAAGGCATCTTCTAAGTCCGTATTGGCTTTTTCTTTTATCTCTCAGGACTCTTTTTGAGGTATGTCAAGATTATTATTTTTTGTTTCCTTTTAAGGTCGTGTTGGGTGCCTTCGACATCAGATTGGTCGCATTCTTCATAATGGCCACTTTCTCCTTCTTCGTGTTCTCTTTCAGATGATTCTTAATTTTATCAGAGTTTTGTTTATGAAAAGGTTAAAGAGTCAGTGGAATGAATGGGTGAGTATCTTTATTTTCTTCTACTTCTTTTTGGCCAAAGAACATTCTTTTCAAAAATTTCACTTCTCTACTAATGACTATTTTATTTTGACTTTCTACCTAAATCCTGTAGCCTTTGGTATTTTCTGAATACCCAACAAAAATTCCTTCTGTTGCTCTTGGTAAAAACTTTTTCTTGCATTGAAAATGTCTTACTGAGGGTGTGTATCCAACCCACATCTCAAAAGGGGTTTTCCCGTTCGTTGTTTTTAATGGTACTCTGTTGGTAAGATAATTTGCAGTATGAATAGCCTCTGCCCAAAAGGATTCTGATATATTTGCTTCTAGCATCATACAACGGGCTTTTTATAATAAGGTTATATTTTTTCTTTTGGCTACCCCGTTATGCTGTGGTGTATACGGGGCGGACAGATGTCTTGATATGCCGTTTTCTTTTAGATAATTGTCAAATTCTCTGTTGCAAGTCTGTTCTTTGAATTTCTGTAAAGCTTCATTTTTATTTTCAATGAAATACACTCTGCCATAACGACTGTATTCATCTATGAAAGTAACAAAGTATTTGTAACCAGCATTACTTTCCATATACGTCTGAGTGTACCGTGTGAAGTCTTTCTCGAGCTTTTATTTCTACTCGCCTTTCTATCGGAAAAGGTAAGTTTGTCATTTTTCCTTTTAAACATGTTTCTCAGCACTGAAGTTTTCTTCAGGTTTAAAATGTAATTATTTCATAGTTTCATTTGGGAGTGGTTGCTTTAAATCTTTTTTATTAAGATGTCACAATTCCAAATGTCTATTTTAGTATCTATAGACAAAACATTGCGTACCTGTTCTTTTTCTTTTGTGTCCACATCCACATAGTATGGGCCATCTCTTTTAATAGCATTCATTTCCATTCCTTGTGAATTCTTTACTGTTGCAGTTTCCTTTTTGAAGATAACCTTTTTCAGTTGCTCGAGCAACAGATAACAAGTTTACTGATAATTTTGGTATGTATAGTGTATTTTGTAGGTAAATGACTTCTCCTCTAATTTTTATTGAGCGACTACTTTCCCTTCAATTTTCTTAATTTTATCCGAGGAGAGTTTTATGATTTCGCCAGTTGGCTCCATAGCTAGGACTAAACTTCTGTCATTGCACATGTGTGAAGTACAACCGCTGCTTATACACCACTTGTCTGTTTTATTAGTTTCTGCAGATAGGCATATTGGTTTCTCTTGGCAATATAAAGTCGTTTTCGACCAACAATCTGATGTCTTGTGGCTTAGGTCTTTGCAGTTTTCACATTTTAGGTTATGTTTATGTTGTTATACTGTTCACTTCTGTTTTTAGTAGGATAATACTTTTGTTTTTGTTTACCGCCACAGTAAAATTCTTCTTCCTGTAACTCATTTTTTTTGTTTTTGCGTGCCTCATTCTCTTCTATAATTTTTATTTTTTAGGGCCGGCAGCTTATCTCGTTAATCGATTTAATACAAGACATTTTCGTTGCTTTCTAGTAGACTGTATAATAAAATAATGCTTAGTAGGTTGTATGAGAACTGAACTTATTAGTATTTTGGGTTTGAATATTACTCGAAAATAATGTATTTTAAAAAGGGTCGCTGTAATTGTAAACCGAAAATATGAAATGAATATATCTTATATCCTGATTAGTTTTTATACAGTTCAAATACAAATGACGAGTAATCATCCATACTTTCATAGTATTTTCTAATGAAAAAGTAGATATCCTCCATGTGACAAGCAACATTCATTTTCAAACAGTGATGAGATTAGAGCGTCAAAATTAACTTGTTTAAGAGGATTACGGTCCCACTTTCGAGAATCTCCTTGGCTAAATGACATCTAAATTTTCTAGTGCTAAATGGTGTATGAAATCAGATTATGTTACCTCTTCGTGGAATATGTCAATGCTAATGACGCCTCATACCAATTCCATATTTATTTACAAGAAACTTTTATTTTTGTGTAAGTTAAATATCGAATATAATCTATTTAATATCTTTTATAATTTCTTAATAATTTATATATTTTTTAAAGTGGGTACAAATATTTGTATAAATATTTTATCCAAGTCATCCTTAATTGTTAATTAATAAATTATATATTACTAGAGATAAACGAAACATAATTGCTCTTTTGATCATTGGTTAATTGCTAATTTGTGTTTATAAAGGGATAGCCGGAAATTAATAGTAATTCATACACAGTACACCGGGGTATGTTTATGATTCTAAAACAAAAATTAATTGTTAGTAATCAGATTCCACAATTGCTGCAATTATACATATTTTAACCATCTAAATTACAGCTTTGTGCTTTAGTTTATTTCCTAGTCAAGGCTGACGTTTATTTATGTTCTCATAAATATTTTAACACGACTCGGAGGTTTTTACATGAGGTGATGAACGCTGGTAATTCATTTTGTTAAATAATGGTTCGAATAGGTTTTACCGAAAACTTTTGAAATAAAGCACTTTTCTTAATTAGTTGCGTACTTTTATATACGCATTAGTCAAATTTATATTATGTCTCTTAATTTGAAATGTTTACTATAAATAATTAAAGTATACATAATCCAAACTTGGTTATAATTAAATTAGAAAATGTTTTATGTAAATGTATATAGTGTTTTGAGGAGTGTTGTTACTTCATTACAATATATTTATGTACAATAAATTAAATAACACTTTATTATTATCTACTTTAACATTTGGAGTTATTAAATTGCTTTCAAATATTATATTAAAAATATTTCTCACTATCTTTTTATTAAAACTAAATTCTGACATTGGAAGTCAGCAGTTATAATCTATCATATTGATCTTCATTTCTATTGGGCTGTTTTATTAACAGTATTGCTTTATTTTTCTATATATCTTATTATATATGTTATTCAAACTTAATTATTAGATACATATTCCGCTATTGTATTAATGTTTTAATTTGGTATTTTAAAGAAAGCAAATAATTTTCTGTTTACAACATTGCTTATTACGTTTAGTCGTTGAAAAGTATGGACTTATTAATGGTAAATGATTAAATAAAAATAAATTAAAATGTAGTGGTTAAAACAATCTTTTGAATATAATGACTTAATCAAATTATATTTATTTCGCCATAGAGGAACAAGGCAATGGAATTACAACGTATTCTTTATTTTTAAAATACTGAAATATAAGATATAATTTTGTGTACCAGTACGCTGTTTAGACCCAAATACGCAATTTACATCTTATACATATCATCAATTTTGACGATAGCTGTAGGGGAAATTGAGGCGAAAAAGTATGTACATATATTGGTATTTATATTGAGATGTTTATTTTGTTTCTTAATAGTATACATTAAAACATAATAATCCTATCAAAAATATACGAAGATATTATTGTGTAAAGTTATTTGTATAGTGGATTTTTTTAGTAAATCAAACTTATTGAAACCGATTCAATCCATTGTCATTTACAATTATAATTTCAAGGGTGAAATGTTAAGTTTTAAATCACGTTACATTTTACATATTTTATACATTTCCATATATCGTATAACTTCAAAATTCCTGAATTTAATTTAAGAACAATATTAGGGTTCATTAATTAATGTTCAAAATTACTTTCGAACTTTGTTAAACACGATAATTAAATTTGCAATAAACCTTTGTGAATACTTGAATACTTGGTCCTGTATGTAAATTTCCTAAGAATTGTAATACACAAAGCCTTTGTAGTCTCTACATGTCATTAGTACGTCCACATTTAGAATATGCATCGTGCATCGTCTCCTTATTCACGTTCATATACATTAATATTAGAGAGACTGCCTTTTTACAAATTAGAATAGTAGACAGTGCTTTAGTTTCAATGAAATAGTAAATATAATAAGAATCTAGTTGTATAATTAACTTGTATATTTTCTATGAATTTAAAAAATATTTTATTAACTAATACACTTAGTTGTATAATTCATTTTTTTTCTGTATATCCCAGGGATGATATATTTAAAATTATTATTTATTTAATTTAGAAAATATATTTAGGAATTATTATTAAGAAAGCTTATATTCCTTATACAGGAGAGATAAGCGTCTTTATTGAGAGTAGTCTTACAATAATTTATATCAACAAAATATCTACTTAAATACTTATTAATAATAGTAAATTGTCATTGTCATAATCATCATCAGATGTGATTACTAAATTAAAGCCTAGAAATGAAACTACTAATAATTTTCTTATTAATTGGATCTTTTCTCCATGGGGCCTTTTTTTGATTTATTTTCAAACTCACTAAAATCGAATAGTTTTCCTTCTAAATGGAAAACTTCTAGTTTTAAAACAATTGATCTTTGACTAATTACAGAGGTATTTATAGTTTTAAGTCTGTCATCCCAAAGCTATTGGTACAACATGTTTTAATGTTCCCTAGTATAATTTCTTCCAACCAACACGGTTTTTTCCACATGGGTCTACAATTTCAAATCTTGTATTTTATAAACAGTATTTATCGGTTGTATAGCAGATATAATGCAAATTGATTGTATCTACATCGATTCCTGCAGTTCCTGCTTTTGATAGAGTCGATTACACATTACTTCTAAAGAAGTTACAATCTTAAATTTTGCAATACAACTACTTCCTTGTTAACGTTATTTCTTTTACAACGAACATAAATTATTCAGTTAAATTCGGCCTCACCTATTTCAGCTACATCAGAAGTCCTATAAAGGTCTCAGTATTGACCTATATTATTTACCGCGTTCCTTAATAGTATGCGTAATTTTATTAAAAAAAACTCTAAATGGCTCTATTTGTGATTGTCTAATTAGAAAGATTAGGAAACACTACTTTTGTAGTGCGGTTTAAACCAAATGACTGTCAATATTAGCAAGTATTTTTCATTGTTTTCTTGTAAAAACAAAACATTCATGCTCACTTTAGTCAATGATTTTACACAAAAAAGAAACTAGCGATTAGGGAGTAAGTTTTTACCCTCATATGCTAAATTCCTATAAAATTACTATTACAAAATGGGTTTTAGTGGGTTTAGTTTTACTGTGTAAAAATTCAATTCAAGCGTACGTATGCTGTACGGCCATATAAAAAAAAGTTTTTCAGATGTACCTTACTCCGGGTAATTTATTAATTAAAAGTTTTTTAAAAATGCCCAATTTAAAGGATAGAATATGTTTTATTGATATTTGCTTGTTACATAGTCTACGAAATATTTTCGTGTTTTTTCTAATTATTAGAAAGAAATAATTTTATTCAGTTATGATGTATTGACCAGTTGTCAGGATGGCCTTCTGACCACTCTTTGCAAAAAAAATTAAGCCAGTGCCATTCGACACCATTGTTTGAATTGAATTGTTTACTATTCAAAGAGCCTTGCAAAGATCGAAACAAATAGTTGTCGGGTGGCGCAAGGTGAGTATGGTGGATGGTACATCAAATTCTGTCCAAGCTCCAGCAACTTTTGGCGGGTCACTAAACTTGTGTGTAATCTCGCGTTGTCATGGTTTAACAGATCAAAATAAACGACGCCTTTTTAATCTCACCAAATTGACATAACCTTTTTTGATGTATAATTTGCATCGGGCTTGCACCATGATCGTTTTCATATGACGTTGTCGTAAACTAACTATTTGTCATCGCCAATGACAATACGTTTGAAAAATTGATCATTTTCATTCGTTTTCAAAAACCCAAATATTGATTTTACTAACATATCCCAGCTTGTACAAATATCTTTTCACGGTCATTTAAGAAATGTTTAATATTTTTGCGACCTCTCGAGTCATTTTATGGCGATTTACTTTGATGAATGCCATTATATTATCGTCATGGAGTTCTACTAGCCTTCCTATACTAAACTTGGCGCATCTTTGACACTGAAATTACCGGAAAGGAATTTGGCAAACCAATTCTGGCACTGGCATTATGTTAAGCAATCTTTATCGTACCCAGAATATAACATATATGGGCTTACATTGCGTTTTTCCCTTTTCTGAAGTATTCGTTGGTTTACTTTAACATCTTTCTACGACTGCTTTACGGCGACTACTGATTGATTCACTTACTTATCTTTAAATGACAATTGAAGTGTCTTCTTTCAAATAGTATTTAGGTTAGATAATTGGACTGAAGATAGTTGAATAACTAGAATAAGTAGATGTTTACTCGAGGCGCTTTTTTGTTTTTTTTTTTTCGATATTTTTCTAACTATGAAAAATATTACAAAACTTTTCGGACAAAGGTTAGAAATTGAAACTACACAAAAATGTATCAATTTAAGTAATTCCTAAAGAATATAATAATTTTAAACCTTTCATGGGTTTTTACTGCGATACAATAATTGTTTCACCACAAGAAAACCTGTGTTTTATTTTCTACATATATCATAGGATCTAATTCGAACCTAAATATTCAATAGGGCCAAATACAACCAGGACTGGGACACCTACAGAGGAAAGCTCACTCAATATAATAAAGAAATCCGAAAAGCCAAGGGACTCGTGGAGGAAGTTCTGCGAGGAGATTAACGACACTCCGGCTTGTTCAAAAATTCTCAAAGTCCTGGCTAAGAACGGCAGTGTTGCCAAAAAGGTAGGCTTCTTCAAGAAACCTGAAGGAACCTACACAGAAACAATAGAGGAAAGTCTCAAGGGAGTATTACAAGTCCACTTTCCAGCCTCAACAATTCTGGTAGAACATAACAAGCCAGACAATCCCAGCGAACGACCTAAAAGGCCCGACCGAAAGGACTGGAGATTAGCCACGGAGGTCACAAGACCCACTAAAATTAAATGAGCCATCAGCAGGTTCCATCCGTACAAGTCCGCGGGACCGGATGTGATTTATCCCATTCTGTTACAAATAGGCATAGAGGAACTGGTGCCGCACCTGTCAAAAATCTTCAAAGCCTGCCTGGCATGGGGATATATACCAAAATCATGGCAAAGCGTAAGGGTAATCTACCTGCCCCAGGTAGGCAGAATAGCTGATCTAACGCCAAAGTCATAAATGCCTATCAGCCTATTTTCATTCCTACTAAAAGCAATGGAAAGATTGATACATAGGCACATAAGGGACGAGATACTGGGGAAAGATCCCCTCAACAACAGGCAATATGCATATCAGCAAAGCAAGTCAACGGACTCGGTGCTGGTCGACCTAAACAGGCTCATCACAAAGTCAATGGAAGTCAAAGATATAGCCATGGCCACATTTCTGGATATAGAAGGGGCGTTTAACAACGTCACAACAACCTCTCTCGTGGAGGCACAAGCAAGGAAAGGAGTCCCGCTAAGCCTTTGCCAATGGATCAAGGCCAGCCTAGAGAAGAGGACAATCATATCCATTTTGGCGGGCTATACATTTAAGGCTAAGGCAGGGGGAGGCTGCCCACAAGGAGGAGTGCTGTCTCCACTGCTATGGGCAACACTAGTAGATGACCTTCTAGGAAAACTGTCCAAAGAGGATATCCAGTGCCTAGAGTACGCGTATGACATAGCCATTGTCATCAGGGGCCGGTTCGCGGGAGTTTCTCGGAGCGAGCACAAAGAGCCCTAAACCTAGTAGACAAGTGGTGCAAACAGGAGCGACTGGCAATCAATTCCCAAAAAACACAAATTGTCATCTTCACCAAAAGACGAACACTGCAAGGCTTAAAGCCACTGAAACTCGGGGAAACGGAAATCCCCTTCGTAGGAGAGGTAAAGTATCTGGGAGTAACCTTTTACGCCAAAATGACGTGAAGACCACACATCACAAAAGCCACCAAAAAAGCAACAATAACTTTGGGCAGGTGTCGCAGAATGTGCGGGAAAAACTGGGGACTAAACCCTAAAATGACTCTATGACTTTACATCAGGGTGATAAGATCCATGATAGCCTATGAAGCAGTGGTGTGGTGGACTAGGACCAAGCAAAAGGGGGCGATAATACTCCTGAGCAGTACACAAAGTAGAGCATGTCTTAGTACAACAGAAGCCCTAAGCACCACCCCAACAGCAGCCCTAGAAGCCATCTTGAACATACCACCATTACACATCTTCCTTCAAGGAGAAGCCAGGTCCATAGCATATAGACTGATGCAAGGACAGGTGCCACCCATTCCACGGGTGGAAGACGAGCTGAAGGCTAACGCGATCATAGCGATGCCAAGTGATGCCATGGTGGTGAAAAAATAATTTCGAAGAGAAGTACTAATCCCGCAAAGAGAAGACTGGGTCGAAGGCCAACTTACCAAAGCAGAATCATACTGGTTCACGGACGGCTCAAAGACCGACAAAGGGATAGGAGCAGGTATATGCGGCACAAAACCCGAGACAAAGATTTCTGTCAGTCTCACCAAGGACACCACGGTGTTCCAAGCAGAGGCGATAGCTTTTCACCACTGCACAAGAGAAATAACAAGACAAGACACCAAAAGTAAGTCAATTGCTATATTCTCCGACAGTCAGGTGCTGCTAAGAGCACTAAGCTCCACACAGGTCGAATCTAAGCTAGTGTGCGACTGTATACGTGCTCTTAATGAACTTGGCTGTCAAAAAGGTAACAATCACATGGGTCTCAGGACGCGGAGGAGGAGGTCTGTCCGTGGGCGCTGTATCTCAAAAACGAATGATCCCATTGAGATGAAACTTTAAACTTAAGGTTTTATCGTTAAAAACTGGAACTGAAAAGTTTTTGGTAAACATTCATAAACCGGAAGTGGGTGTTTACTCGAGACGTTTTTTGTTTTTTTGCGATATTCTTTTAATATGAAAAATATTACAAAACTTTTCAAACAAAAGTTAAAGGGAAATGAGAAATTGAACAAATTTTGTTAAAATATATTTTTCATAAAATTCTTAACTTTCGAGAAAAAAAAATAAAAATTGAAATTTTTGATATTTTTGCCAAATGCTAATAAACTATTGGAGTTACATGAAATTTATTTCACAAATAATTGTAAATAATTTAAAACTGAATAAATTATTAAGAAAAGTTTGTTTGCGTAAACCTCATAGTTTTCGAGTAAAATATAGGGAAAGTACTATGATGGCCACATCACCATTTTTTATTATTAATTTCTCAGAAAATTTTATTCTTTATAAAAGTTTGTGCTTGATCTTAGACATACAAAAAAGACAAAACAAATGACATTCAAAGCTATATTAGCAAGATATTGAAAAAAAAAATATAATTTTTGTACTTTTTATCAAGTATTCTCAGTTTTGGCGTATCTGTCAGTAATATTTATTAGTAGTAGTAGTAGTAGTAGTGTTAGGCTATCGACCACGTGGTCCTTCCGCCATGTGTGATTTGTGTATTTGTGTGTGTGTAAATGAGCTTGTTACTTTAAAGGATCGCCCCCGTCACTCTAAAGCACCATTAATTGTATCCCAATGGTGAATGGTACCGGTCACCCATCCAACTGCTGACCCGAACTAACGTTGCTTGACTCTCGCTAACGCTAGTTCGGACGCAACCGAATGCGCCACCACCGGCGTGTAAATATTTATTATTAACAAATAATTAATTAATTAATTATTAAGAGTTGTTGTCTCCTAAATTATGGCAGAGCGATTAACTTTACAAGACATAGCAGAGTTGATGCTAATATGATAACTATAAAACCTGCAGAGAAGCAGCTGATATTTTTAACGACAGGTTTAAAAGGTACAGACAATTTTAATTGCATTTTAAAAAAGAACGTACTAATCCAGTGAGAAATATGGAAACTCACTGGATATCTTGTAAAGCGTAGTTGAAAATCCGTAAAAAAGGCGCTAGAAGTTTAGGATTGGGAATATCAACAGTGCGTAAGGTACTAACGGCGAAAAAGTTTAAAGCATTTAAACCAAGATATGTTGAAACTTTGCAAGAACATGATTGCGACAATTGTTCTGAATTTTATTCCATGGTACAAGGTGAAATAGAAATTGATAGTACATTTCCTAAGAAGATCAATCAATATTCTCGAAAAATAAATGTTTGGTGTGAAATATTATAGGGCCCTACATATTTCAGCAGAGTTTAAATTCAGAAAAATATTTAGAATTTTTAAATATGAAATTGTAAAATGAATTTGACATGTTACCATTGGCAACAAGAAATTCTCTTTGGTTTATGCAGGATGGGTACCTGCATATAGTGCTCGTGTCGAAGTTGAATATTTAGATGAACTATTTAATGAGAAATGGATTGGAAGACATTCAAGATGTCCATGGCCTGCTCGCTCACCCGATCTAAATCCACTTGATTACTTTTACGGGGGTTGTTAAAAACAGAGTTTATTCCGAAAAGTCTTTTTCGAATTTTAGAGGATTTGGAAATCAAAATTAGAAATGGTATAAGACATTTAAATAATCATCCCAATATTCTTGAAAATCTAATCAGAGATTTTAACAGAAGAACAAAAAACCGTATGTCATTTGTTTTGAATTTATTGTATGTTGATGAAGCACCAAATTTTATAAAGAATAAAATTTTCTATATATATATATATATAATTGCAGGAAAGTCCAGAAATTAAAAGTTTCGACAACCGTGCAATCAGAATTTGTAAATGGTCATTATTGAATGAATGAGCAAAACACATGTCAGGACACTGAATGTAACATAATGAAACCAAACAAGTGTCTTAATTCAATTTGGTTTTGAATTTATTATATTATACCACATTATGTATATATTAAGATAATCTAAACAATATAATATAACTTGAATCTCAAGTGGGCTTAGTTCCTAGGAAAAGGTTCATATTGTCTTTTCAGCCGTTTGGTGTAATTTAAAATCAAACTCTCCTATTTTTTATATAATTCTATTTATATCTATTTGCTTGCTGATCTGCAAAAATAATTTATTACCACAAATAATTCTATTTAAATATAAAATAATCCTACTTCTAGCTAAAAACATAAAAGATGAGAGGCAATAATTTTTGCAAAATATTTTTTTAGACTATTACTTAAAAAATTATCCAACTTTTGATTAAAACATAATTAAATCGTGCAACGGTTCCTTTCATACCTTAATAACGCTTCTTTCAACTGGTTCTATTATTATTACCAATGTAAATTCTTCACACACAGTGTGGCGAAACAATTGTAGTGTTAAATAAAAATTTGACTTACTTATTATTAATTAGATAATATTATTACTTAAAGTATCAATCTTATCTACGTTTGTGTAACGTTATCGCCCCTAAGCGATATCTATACACTCATCAGCACAACCTATAAACCAATTATGAATTTACAATATTCTTTATATCTCTTTAGGCATCCAATGATTACATCAATTCATTTATGTGAAACCTTAAGTAATTAAATCATAATTATATCTATATATCTGCTGTGTTATAGCTCATAAAATATTTTAAGAAAGTGTCATATAGTCTTTCTCATCTTGTTATATATTATTGGTAAAAGGTAAATGATCAATATGTGTCAATATTTAACCGTGTGTTACGAGTAATGAAACGGTGAATTGTTTACGCGAATAAATAAACGAACGTTTCTGGACTTCAAACGGCTGTCAATTTAAAATGCATAGACCGGAAATGAAATTAGTCGATTTGGTCATTTATCTTCAAAGCGCGGACTTTGTAAAGTACGGAGGAAACGAAATTATTTAAACCGGATTATCCGCCCCATTTTGTGCCTGTTCGTGTCTCTGCTTGTTACCCAATGTTTTGCATCAACACTATGTTATCTTGTCCGAGCTTTAAAAGTAAATAATGCAATAAAAAATAAATCTACAACACAAAATATTTATATAAAATGAAGATAACTCCATTGTAATCTAATTGGTTTTAAAGACAACCACACACATTTATGATATTTATTAAAAACTTAGAGGTCTGAACATTGGTTAATAACTAATCTAACAAACTTAGTCCAGATATGAATTGACGAAAAAATATAAATGCAAAAAATAATCTCGTTTGAATAAATTACAGATATTTACGTTTTAAATAAATAAAACTACATAAATGTAGTAGTATACGCATTTTTACATTAAAAACTTGCAAAATTGTTGTATTATTATCAAAGTATTTTATTTGCATATTTTTAAAATTTAATGATACTATTTATTGGTCCAATAAGTTGCGTAAAATTCTAATTATAAATTATTGTACTGATTGACTGAGGCACTTAGTTGAATAAAGTATTGTAATAAAGTTAGCTTAAAAAATATTGCTAAGAAGTATTTCATTGTATAATTTTATCCGTTCATTTAACAATTTATGATAATCGAATTTGCAAGGGAAATGTTATGAAAACAATTCTGTTGCATATTGTTACAAGCTTTAAACAAGTCGTTTTATATGATTATAACGGCTTTATTTATTTGATCAAATAAAGTGCTAGTCACTATTACTAAAATGGAGCATTTTTCTTATTAAAAAAGAAAAAAAATGCGGCATGCTATTGCCTAGAAGTGTAACGGCAGCGGTGAGAAATTAACTTCAGAACTTTCCACCTACGGTATTTTGCTAACAGCATAATAACACTTCTACGCTACAAGATTTTCATGTAAGTATTTAATTTTATAGACATGCACTAAGTCTGTGAGATTTTATTTTATATTTTAAATCAAGTTTATTTTACACAATATCATTTTAAATATTAGACATAATTACAATTTATTAGCATTTGTATATAAAAATTTAAACATCAAATTTGTTTACAGTATGATTTATATATTTACTTTATTATTACCGAATATATCAACCGGATAGCTTAATGAAGCATATAATAGTATAATAATAAGCTTTGACTAACAGAAGTGTAAACTAGATTCTGAAAATTATTAACTGAGAAAAATATTTTCTACAAGAAAGGTTAGAACTGGCCGGAGAGTGCATAAATGTAAATAATAGAGTGCAAAGCGGCACCAAAATTGTTGGTATTTCAAATATTAGCGAGATGGCGACTAACAAGCATAGAACTGGCGACATCCCATTGAAGATCTCAAAAGCAGAAATTTCGCAAAATTCAGGTAAAATTAACACGGAACAATCGCCTGATACTACGTCGCAACTCGCGAAGAATGAGGGAAAAATCTTATGTGCAGCAATCAACGTATTCACAAGCTTTAACTCCGAAAGCAGTAAAGTTGGCGGTGGAAGAAACTGTTACGCAAACTAAATGCGATGAAATTATTAATTTAGAAAATGGTAACTGGCAAGATGGAAATAAGAAACGAAACCGTAGAACAATTCGCAAAAAAATAGCTACTGGGAATTCTAAATCTTCGATCTTGTCTAAATTAGAAGTGTTGGAAAGAAAATTCTGAATTTTCATTGCCAATATAAGTGAAAATAGCACTGAAAACGATATATTATCCTGCTCAAAAGAAGTAGAAGATAACGATTACTCATGCGAGAAACTTACTCTTCAAGCGACAACTATGGGAGGAGCTTTCAAAGTGGGTATACCGTAAAGCCTAATCGAAGGTCACCTCACTCGATTTCTGGCCAAAAAGAACATACGTGGATAGATTTCATTTCCCCCATAAACATCAAGCGACCAATACCGATGGCGGAACTATTAATAATTTTAATAAGAATTTTCAGCAGGAGTTGAAATACTAACGCAACATATAAGCAAAAGTTGTGTTAAAATTCTACATCATTACATACTTGCGGCCGAAAATAAACCTAAACCACTTAACACAAACTGAAATGAATATTAATATCATTTGCATAACTGAGCATTGGCAAATTGATAATATAAAATTTATTAACTTACAAGGATTTAAATTAATTTCCGGGTTTTGTAGAACAATTTTCGTCAAATTAAATGTGTCAAAAGCAGTTAAATTCATAAATGAAAATAGCAGAAGAAGAAACTTTTGAATGTGCGGGCATGGAGTGCATTCAAAGTGAACTCAAGAACATAAACTTAATAGAAGTGGTTTTGTACAGCACACGATCAAGACTCTGTGTCCTGTTAGATACATTACATAATAAAAAAGGATAATTTATAATTATGGGTGATTATAATATAAACACTTTAAAAAGTGATTATGAATCGGTAGCTTTTAAGAATATAATGTGATCATATAGTACAAAATTATGTTCAATGAGCCTACAAGAATAACAAATTCCAATTTAGTTTTTTAACCTTGGGGTATTCACACAGGGTTTTCTGACCATAGTGCACAGGTGGTAAGTCTGAAATGTAATGTAACAACAAAAATTCATAAAGTTAAAAAACATCTTATTACGAAGATTACGAAGAATCTAATAAACACTTTCAGCAACAATTTGGCACAAGCATCATGACAATTTTTAAATGAAGAACCAGATGTTAATAAAAAATGTTCAATATTTTTAATTACTGTAACTAATTATTTTAACGCTACATTCCCATTAGTAACATTCTACATAAAACAAAATAAAGTTACTTATAAAACACACGCGACCAAAGACTACAAAAATAAGATGTCAGTTTATAATATCTTGACGAGATATTTCCCGCAGGCTAAATATTACTTTAATAAGTACAAACAGTCATACGATAAACAACTTAAGAGGGAAAAATAAATCATTACCGTAAACAAATTATTCGGTCGCAAAATAAAAATAAAACAGTATGGAACAGACAGGGAGGCAACAAAATCAATATTGAAACATCAGATCTTAGGAAGCTAGCAAATGATATAATATAATAATAAAGTAATTTATTTGCTCGAGTTAAACTAAATTACATACGAGTATGTATTCTTAAACTAAAATACAAATTAAACTTACGCAATAAAATAGAAATCTCGATGGGCAAAATATTAGTATATAATTGATATTATTTTAGACAAATAAATTGATCAAATATACTCACAGAAGTGAAACACTTGTGTGTGAGTTAGTAACTTGCAAAATATGTACTTTTCAAAAATAAATCAACAATCAAATGATATGTTTATAAATATACAGGTTCATTTATAATACATACTCCTTCATTATATCTTCTATTAACTTTGAGGACATTTTTATCCAACGCGTCACGTTTCTCTTGAATATAAATATATTATTAGTATTTTTCAGTTCAAGTGGAATTTTATCAAAAAATTTCAAACCCATGTAAATGAAGTGCCTTTTAGCGATTGCCTTTTTAATAGTTGGTTTGTCAGTTGTATTATATTTATGCCTGGTATTGTATTCGTGCTCGATATGCTTTATATTTCCCTTTTGCTGTTTTAAATGCAGAACTGTTGTATATGCATATAATTGTCTAAGTGTAAACATACCTGATTCAATAAAGAGAACGTGTGAAGGAAACAACATATAGTCCATCCGTTGGATCTTCCGTCCTACGTCACAAAATATCGCTTCGAGAAACGACACAAACTTTCGTCGTTTTTTGAAGCGATAGTTTGTGACGTACGACGGAAGATCCAACGAACAGTCTATATTTTTATTATATATAATTTTTAATATCCATTTTTGCTGTATCTCTAATTTTTTTATTAAATTATGAACTGCTCCTCCCCAAGCGATAATTCTATATGATAATTGGGATTCAATAAGTGCGTAATATAACATTCGTAATTCATTTAGATTTAAGATTTTCCTCAAATGTTTGGAAATTGACAGTTGTTGCCGTACTTTAGATATAAGTTTATAAATTTGTTGATCCCATCTTAGATGTCTATCAATCACAATACCTAGATATAATACAGTAATATCTTCATATATATTAATCGAGTTGCTTAGTTTTAATGGACCCATATTTGGCAATTTATTAGCGTAGGAGACGAAGGGTAAATACTTTGTTTTATTGATGTTAATTGTTAATGTATTATTGTCAAACCAATCCCTTATTATCGAAAAATCTTCTTCTACGTTCTTTTTTAAACTGGATCAATTATTATCTTCGTAAAAAATTTCTATATCATCGGCAAAACTTATAATTTGACCGGTTTTATTTAAATCGAGCAAAGTATTTATATACAAGGTAAATAATATAGGCCCTAAAACAGTTCCTTGTGATATACCATACCAACTAGCCTTTCACTTTTACTACTATGTATTTTGACATTGCTCTATTTGGTATAAATAGCTTTTTAGCTGTTCCTCGGAATCCGTACTTTTCTAATCTATCTAAAAGTTTTGTGTGGCATACAGAATCAAATGCCTTTTCTAAGTCCACAAATATACATAGACATGGGTGACTCTTATCGATAGAGTTAGATATTAAAGATGTTAATTGTGTAATTGCATGCTGGGTTGATGTCTTTTCTTTAAATCCATATTGTCTCTCCGAAATTATATTATTTTTATTTAAAAATTAAATAATTCTCACTTTAAGTAATTTTTCAAATATCTTAGCGATGTTTGATATTAGAGAAACTGGTTTGTAATTACTAATTTCCATTTTACATCCCTTTTTATGTAATTTCTCCAATTTTTAATATTTTCGGAAAAAATCCATACTCAATGCATTTATTAAATATATATGCCAAAGGTGTAGAAATTAGAAATTTCTTTTTCTATATATTTCAATATTTCACATCTCAACCCATCATGACCTAGAGTTTATTTTTATTTTTTAAAGTATTTATAAATTTCGTTATTTCCTCTTTGTCGGTGGGATTAATAAAGATGGTGGGATGTAAAGATAAATCATTAGTTACTCCATGTTTAGCATTTATAATTTGTGATGCTAACGCTTCCCCTACACTGATGTAATGCTTGTTAAATTCATTTGCAATTTCGGTCGAGTCACGGATTGTTTTATTTTTCTTCTTTCTATTGCATATTTTAGACAGTAGACCATATAAGTTGTGATGAATGGCGATTCTTATCCAATAACTCATTATAATATTGTGATTTTGTCCTTTGTATTAATTCTGTTAATTTATTTTTATATGTTTTGTATTCATTAACTAAAAGTTCATTACTTGGATCACTTTTCATTTTCCTGTATAACTCTTGTTTCGTATGAATAGAAATCAAAAGTCTAGTTACCCACTCTTGTCTTGGAATGTTTTTTGTTTTTATTTTTATAACTTTGGTACGTTTATCTTGATAGTATTTTATTTTATTAATAAAAATATTGGTTATTTCTTCGACATTACAACTACTCTATACATCATTCCATGATTCATTAGTTAAATCTGATGAAAACATATTGTAATCTATCATAATTCTGCTTTTGGATTGAGGTATTTGTTTTAAAGCTTCAATTAATATGTGATCAATGGTTGATTGTTCACCATTGTGAATTCTTGTGAATTTATTAATGTAACATACAAAGCCATATTCACTCATTATGTTTAAGTATTCCTGCACAAGAACATCTTCATTTGCAATATTAATATTTATGTCTCCTACAAATATATGATTATGCAAGTATTGTTGGAGTTTTAGAAAATTACAAATTTCTCTATTAAAATCATTAGCATTTGTATTTGGAGATCTGTATATCGCACTTATTAGAAATGGATGCTGATCAATTATCATTTTAATATTAATAAAATTAAAATCGATTGGTTGACCCTTATATCTAATATTGTGTAATACATCAATTGTACAAGAATATTTAAACATTTTTTATCTACGATCGTACAGAAAGTAGACACTTTTTGCATCATTTTTCATTGTAAAAGTGGCTTTTTAAAGCACTAGTGCTTTTTTTGCGTTTTTATTGCACGGTAATGTCAAACTGTTTTTATTGCACAGAAATGTCAAATTTGACAGATGAATATTATAGCACAAATTTTCGACGAAAAACCTATTTTTTATTAATTGATACAAATAACTAATAAACTATAAATAAAATATATAATACAAACGAAATGGCAGATTTAAGAACTCTTAAGATATCATTTAATGCTAGTTGAAGCGGTTACAATAAAACATTTTTTCCATAAATAATAATGTCGGCCGACATTTGTGCAACTTGTTTACTAGTTGCTAAGTAACGCTTTCATTAGTGCACTGCGGGTAAAATATGTTTTCATTAATTGAATTATTGAAATAACATTAAAATATTACTCATAAGAATATATTCTTTGAAATCCTTTACGATCGAAGATAAAACTTTGTAAGGCACACGTGTAAAAAGTTTCTTTATTGCACTCCTGTCTTTAAAAAAACTCGCTCGTTCCTCGCTCGTGTTTTTAAACGCCAGTTCGTGCAATAAAGTATCACTTTTTACACTTGTACCTTAAATAACTATTTTTGATACAAACTACAGTACCACCGTTTGTGTTTATTTTACCTTCTTTATATATTATGCCATAACCTGTTAACTGAAATAGATCTAAATTATGAATTTCAAATGTTTCTGTTAATATAATAATATCAAAATTAAATTTAAATTTATTGATGAAAACAATAAATTCATGAAAATTTTTGCAAAGACTGCAGATGTTGTGTATTATTTTTAGTTCATTATTATTAGTGTTATACTTTAAGTTATAGTTAGCTTTAATGTAACACGTATTGTTCTTATTTCTTATCACTTCCTTTAAATAATATCTTAAGGTTTTGTAAATATTATTTATGTCGGAAGTGCCTAAGTTAATTTCTAGGCTTGCATTTAATTTTTCTATTAGCGAATGGACAATTTCTTTACGTTCAAAATCTTCCAAACCGAATATAGCAAAATTGTATCTTATTGCTTTCCTATGAATTTGATTTGTTTCCTCTCTACGTATTTTATATTTCTCTTCAATTTTAGACGTCTTTTGGTTTATTTCTTCAATTTTTAATAGCAATCTTGTTTCTGAAGCTTCAATTTTGTTCAATAATTCGATTTTACATATAATAATTTCATTTAGTATTGATTGCCAGTTAATTTCATCGCCTATAGCAGTAAATTTAAAAAAAAATATATAATACGTAGTATACTATTTACAATCATGACCCTCTTGGGTCACCTACTAGCTCAACGGAGCAGAACTCTCAATCAGTGAAACATCATATTAAAATACATTAAAGCAATAGCTGAAAGTTTGGAGAAAGGAAAGTTAACATGTGCAATTATGCTCGACTTTTCGTGCGCCTTCGACAGTCTTGACGATGAACAGTTAAAACAACTACTCCCGGTATTAAAGCACCGCCGGGCATTGAATGACAACTGTTAGCTGTCGTTACATGTCTGAAATCATATTCAGCACAATGTGACATTTTTGTGGTGTTATCGTTTATCAACCGCGTCACAAAAGTGTTATGCAATAACTATCTGCAGACACGTGTTTTGCTGTACCACAGCTCCTCAGTGCAGTATGTCCAGATAATTCCTCACAATCAGTGACCTAGTGTTTCGTGGATAAAAAAATGTAACGTTTGGTTCGTTTAATATGATATGTATTATAATTCATTGGCTGTATTCTTAATTGTCTGCATATTTTGCTGAAAAACTGCTATTAGTGTACGTTATGTTTTAGGCTTATTTGTTGTGGTTTTATTTGTTGCCTCTATGGAAAAAAAAAACGCGAAATATACGCTCTATACGGCCATAAGACTGGGTCGATTGCTTTATCGTAATTATGCCTATCTAAAGTAATTTTAAAAGACGAGTAGTATTGAGGATATTTGCTCTCAAATGCTTCGCAGAGTGCTTCCAGAAAATGTTTCCTCGTCAAGTTATGGACGTCTTCCAATTTAGTTGTGGGATGCATGATAAGTATAAGAATGCTTTACGAGCCACCTTTCATTTCTTCTTTTTCGTGATAGTTTTCCACTTTTCATCTTTGAGGTTGATTGATAGGTTTTTCTATAAAACCGTATCGTTTTTTTTTTATTGGAGGATGTTGAGTTTTTCGTTATTTTGGTGGTTGGTGTATTATTTCTTATTGTGTCCATGGGATTGCAGATCGTCGTGTTAATTGCGCAGTTTTGTTCGGAGTTTTTTGGCTTGGGAGAAACCTGCTTGACATTGGACACGCGTCGTGATATGTCTCGTTGACTGGTAGAACCACTCAGTTATTTGCTGTTTAAGTTGAAAATTTTCTTTTAAAAGGAATGACTTTTTTTCAATCTCCTTAACTAATTTTTGAAATATACTGTTGTCTCTCTTGAGGGTACTCAAGTTTTCAGCGTTTTCGTCTGATCCTTCACATAAAGATATAACTTCACTTGTGGTGATGGATTTTAATCGCGTTTCTGGCATCGCGGCTCATGATAATCCAAGTATGATGGGTGGTAAGGTGTCTGGCAGTACTTACACACTTACTTACAGTTAAGTACTTGATTTTTGCACTTGCTGCATTTGCCAATACAGTCACTGTTTTGATCAACGATTTCACTTACTATCATCGCCATAATTAATCTGGACTAATTTAAATCTTGCATACAACTTTTATCAAACAAACCAAGTGTAATTTAGTTTAAACCTTCATAATATATCTTTATTTAAATATTAATTCTTAATCATAACCTTTTTTTCAGAAATAACACTCGGTAAGTGTGAAAATTTACCATGGAAAAATACAGCTCCTTACAACGCACAAAAATCGTTCAATTTTACTTTGAGAACCAACATTCAATTGGAGGCAATGATTCGTCATTTAATGGATCGTTTTGAGCAACAAGGTTCGATAGGTGAACCTCTACATATCGGGAGATCACGAACAGCCAGATCTCGAAGAAAATGTGGATCTTGTGAGGGGTAGTATCGAAAAACACCCAAAAACATCGACTTGTAGGCGAGCTACCCAACTTAACATCCGTCGAACCACACTATAAAGGACGGTTTACATCTTTATCTATACAAGATTCAAATGGTTTACGAATTAAAACCTGCAGCTTACCCACGACGGCTAAACTATGCACTCAACTTCAACAATTGGAAACAAATTTATGGGTCGTCTGATTATATTCGACGAAGCTCATTTCCACCTAAATGGAATGGCTAATAAGTAAAATTGAAGGCTCTAGGCCATTGAAAATCCTAGAGTGATATCCCAGCATTGCAACCTGTTAAATGCACAGTTTGTTGTGGAGGAACATCACGAGACATAATCGGACGATTTTTTTTTCAAAATAACAATGGTAAAAAAAGTGTCCGTAAATGGAGGACGATATTGGCCCATGCTTCAGAATTTGGTGAAACCTGCAGTGGAACGTAGGCCAAGAATGTGGTTTCAGCAATATGACAGTACCTGACATACAGCTGAAGCCATATTGGAAGTGTAGAATAATCTAGAGAAGATGTGCCGTCGATTACCCGAGGCGATCTCTAGACCTCACAGCCCCTGATTTTCTTTTATGAGAACATCTGAAGGGAAAAGTTTTCGCACATCAACTTGGGACAATTCCACAACTCGAAGAAAATATTCTTGCCGAAATTAAGGCAATAGAGCCAGAGACGTTAAAGCCAGAGACGTGCTTTGAATTAATTAAAAAAATAAAAACCAAACATTTAGTGACTGATCAAAAGCCTTTCGCGACTTTTAGGCCTCCCTGTAGTACTTAAATGATATGTTCTCTGCAATATTTTGGTAATAACATAGAATCACAATGTAATCGTCTAAATGAAGCTTTCTGTAATAATAAACATATGTATCATTCTCTTTCGATTAATCGAGTGATGTACTTCTACTAATTAATTATACTTTATTGAAGGTATATTTTTTAAGTTTGTTTGTTTGATACTAATTGTTTCTTCTTTTTATAGATTTTTCAGAATCTATATGTTTCTTTTTACAAAATAAACTGGTCTACGAAAGTAAAGTAAAGTTCTCTTGCCACCCTAGCATACATGAAGTTTTTGTGATATTCATATGAATCTGTTTGTTAACTTATTTTATATTTAAATAATGAAACACATTAATCTGTATTCGAAGCACCATTTTTGGCCAAAACGTAGTCATAAGTAATATATAATTTATAGATAGTTCAGATATGCTATAAATTCTGGGTGAGTATACCCTTAATATAAAATTTCTTCGTTCCTCGCTCGTGTTTTTTAATGCCAGTTCGTACAATAAAGTATCACTTTTTATACTTGTACCTTAAGTAACTATTAAGCAATTAATATCAAAATCGTATTTTTTACTTTATTTTCTATTTTTCTCTGACGTATGTCCTATTGAAATAATCAGTGAGATTAATACATTAGACTTGCTGAATATCATGATATAAACATGGTATTCGTTCCACAGCTGCGATCAAATAAACCTCATATCATGCACCCTTCACCAGATGACGCTTCGGTGGCGGTGGTGAGAGTGTGTCGGAGCGAGAGGGTAATAGAGAAATTGCAGGGTGTAATCTCGGATTATACAGCGCAGGAAAAATTCATGTGAATAGAAATTTCCTGTCGCGGCCTTATAAATAATGAGGATTTAATGCCGCGATTTCAGCTCATGTTATTCAAAAGCGAATTACATATTTAAATGTGGCTAACGTGTATTATAAAAATATTTTCTTCGGGTGAATATGATTTAATTCATTTAAATTTCATAACAGATAATGGAAGTTTTTATGTGGTAATCATAATTAATCATTAAAGGCTAGTAAACACTAACTACTTTTTTATAACTTACCTTACATTTAAATATATCTTATAGGCAAAAATGTATTTTGAGTTAAAATTATTTTATATTTCCTGCGAAAAATGGTAATACAGTTTTCATAAAATTATGTTATTATATTCTAGTACTTTTATGCGTTAAATATATTTTCTTCAACGACATATTATCCAAGAATTCGTAGATTTTAAAAAGTTGAAGTTTTAGAAATTCTTCAAAAAATTGGTACAAAAAAATTGATATAGTGTAAAATATAAGTGTACTTATTACTTATTTAAATATGTATACTGCTCGTTCCAATTCTTGACTCAAGTGGATTAATTGATATTAGTAGCAGTTTGCAGTAACTGTTTCATGTGCTTGCAATTATATCCCACCAAATGCAAAGAAGAACCTTCCTTCCGAAGCGATTAGATTTTGCGACTGATTGTCGGGATATACCTATGACTTTCTACGTTTTGGAAGATCATAGAGAAGCCATTTCTCATTGCCCGTAAATAATAATTCCAACACACATAGACACATTTTTTTCTAGAAATGACAAAACAAATATTTCAAAAAAATTTCACATTACTTTTCCATAAAATAAAAATTTTAAAACTAAGTTAAAAGTATAAAGTAAACAATGAACTAAAAATTTGAGCAAATATAAATATTTGTTTAATACTCTGAATACATTTCTTAGAACTCAATGTAAGCATAGTATTTATACAAAAATATGCAGTGGTACATATTGTTAAAAAGTAAGGATATTATATTTTAAACTCAGTAATTCAGAAGAACGCAATAACCAAACTTATTAATGTAATTTAAGAAATGGGGTAGGTACAAAATAATTATTTAATAATATTGCGACATGACTTAAATGGAAACGTTTCCATTTAGCCAGAGCTGGAAAGTTTTAAGTTTTGTTTGTGTATAATTGCCGTCACATTATTGCATAAGTTCGGAATAGCTAGCGAGTGCATAATAATCCGGAACGGTGAGCTTCGCGGACAAGTTTCGCACTTACTCACGTCACAGATTACAGTTTTACGTCCCCTTCATATTTACTGTCACGTGTTCAACTCTAATCTCGTGTATATCAACGTGAAATATTATTGTGAAACTGCACTTCGCTGATCACAGATAACAAAAGACTAATGTTTCGCAAAATATGTTTTATCATGATTGCATTAACATTAATAATTTCTATTATAAATATGTTTTTGTAATAAGCTATATTGAATACCTATTGTAATTTTAAACGACAACTTTAAAAATTAACCCAACATATTGACAAACTGATAATTATGAATTCAAATTTTATTAAAGATAGCATATTTTATGATTGAGGCAGGTCTTTCTTTTCAATAAGTCTGTAACTTAAGCTTGATAAATGAAACCTTTCTCATATAAACAATTCACCTAATGAGTTTTTATCTAATTTTCAACAGAAGTTAACTTCTTTCAAATTCATCTATTTCTACTATGTGGTGTCTAGGAATAGATTTCCCTGTCTAAACCGAAATAACTTAATAATAGTGTAGCATAAAATATTGAGGTTAGTATTTTTCTATAGTAAATGATGACGATTTTTTTCTAATAATGAAGCATCGGCCGAACGTCAATCGTTTCTTAAGAATTAGGATACAATATTGCAAGGTAAAAGTTTGGTACTTTAATCTAAAATCTAAATCATAATTAAGAAAGATTAGAAAAACTTTATTATAAACACGAAGCCCCGCGAATGTCTAAAAACTTCTCTTAAAAAAATTTAAAATGAATCTACTGCAATAGTAAAATATCAATTGAAAATCAATTCACAAGCTTTTATGTGTGGAAACAATGAATAACCATATCTTTTGCAAACTTTTGATTGATTTATTGATTTATTGATTTTGCTTTACATGTTCACTTAAAAAAAAATTATAACAAATAATATAAATTTACAAACTACTTGACAATTTAGAGCAGGGAACATGCGGGCGGAGTTCACATAGTGTTCTTCCACTCAAACCCATAATACTGGATGATGGCATCCTCACCAGCAGTGTATTTAGCCACTTTAGGCAATATTTTAGCCGTTATTGGCTTATTTTTGCTCATTTTATACGAGACTGTTATGTTTTATATTTCATGTCATTTTGACATTTTTTTTTTTTTTTGCTTTCTATAATACTCTTTTAAGATACCTTAAGATAGACAATCATAATCTAATTACAAAAAAAAACATTTGGTATACATTATTATACAAATCTCCTAGGCAACTTTCACATCACTTCGAAGTATTAGATGAATGTATATACAAGGCTCCACCTATGATAACATGTATGACCTGATGCTAATATAATAACTTGTGTCAAATTAAAAATTTTCTTTTAAAAAATATGTAAATGAATTTATTCGTGTTTCAAACGTGGCGAAAATAAATTCGCTTTTGCTATTAGGTTATAGTCCAGGGGAAGAACCTGTGGCTCATCTGAAACATTTTTTGATCCCCGAGATTCATTACACTCTTACAAAATATATTCTTTATAATGGCTAAAATAGAAAAAAAACCGATATATACAAAAAACATTATTTGCAGATCCATATATTCAAAAATTGACTTTCAAAATTTGGAATATTTATCCTTATATATGACATTTCCTTCTTAGCTATCATCATAGTGTTGCTAAATGAATTATTTCAAGTAACTGAAGAAATCTGAAATTTAGTAACTTTAAAAAGTATAACAACGGAAGAAGATATTTTCCATGCGAAAACAACATGGCTTTGGAGATTCTTTCTGGAACATCAACCGATGAAGAACCTTCTTTCATAGGTAAACATGGAGGTATAAAAAACCACATCGATAAAATAGAATCCAATAACAAAACTAATAACCGCTCCAAAAGAGAATATTGAATTGCAATACACTGTTTGATGATTCAAGACAATTTATGTACCTAAGTATTATCGATCGATCATATTATGAAAGTAGTTATAAAACAGTGCATTACATTCGATCATATGCACTTTCTTATCAACAATTTAAAGAGTTAACGAAATAATTAGATTCAATATCACCGTATTCAGAATCTAATTCTTTCATTAACTCTTTCTGTTTATAGATACTTACGGGTGTTTTATGAGTTTTACTAGAAGAAATTGAGTTGTTTATGAATGACAAGCAAAGGCCTTATCAGAATTAAGAATTATTGTATTTATGTGTTTTAGTGGTTTGCCGAAAAACTCAATCAAATAAATCTGCTGAAAAGTAATAACACTCACAAGTTTCAATTGTTGAAATAAAATTAATAATTATATCAAATGTGAGTAGAAATAATAAATCTGCAGTTGCTGTTGAAAGCCGCTTCATGAATTTAAAGTTAGAGAAATACAAGAAAAATGTTGAAATATTTTAATCTCCCTTTCATGTTGAAATCGATCAACCCCAGAATATACCAAATGAAACTAATTGATATATACTGCAATATTGAATTAAAACACATTTGAAATATATATTATAATACATTTTGTGGCGAACAAAAGATAATTTTTTCTATTTGTGGAATATGGCACACTGGTTAGCGCGAATCATTTTTTTCGAAAATGAAATTGACCAAACACAAAACACTCAAACATAACGGACGCTAACCTGCAACTAATTATGATATAACTTAGCAAAAGCTAAGTGAAAGAGTAGAGAATCAAAAATGGCACTAGTAAAATAAATAAAATAAACATTAATTGTTTGATAATGACAAGCTGAAGTTGTCGAAACTATAGTAACAAGTGTTATTAAAAAGTGATAAAAACAAAGTTATTCGTTTTATTTTATTTTGAATCAATAAATTTGTGTCTGACATCTTCTCTGAAGCCTACACATGTAATTATGCGAATTACTTTTCGCTGCAGTCCAAAAATCCGGCACGTATGACTAGAGTGGCCTAAAATTAGCACTCCATAGCGCATTAAAGATGCAAACAAACTATGATAAGCTGCCAAAGCACTTTCGGATGGGTACAATCACGTAGAGTGCGTAAAAGGTAAATATTCTTACTCAATTTTGTACCCAAGTAATTAATATGATGTTCCCATGTTAAGGATGAATCCAGATATATACCCAAAAATTTGACAGGATTTGTGTACGGGTTAACAATTTCCTTTTGGGTGGACCAGAAAGTTTCGTTTTTTGAAATATTTAGTTTAAGTTTATTTTGTTTGAACCAGTCTAATGCCTTTGACTGTGATATATCCATAAATTTTTTATAATTTCGTGGATTCATGTGATGTATTAACAAGAGTAGTGTCATCAGCAAACAATACCACTCGGATGTTCTGCATGAAAGTAGGTAAGTCGTTAATGTACATAAGAAAAAGTAGGGGCCCAAGTACAGAGCCTTGAGACAACCCCGCAATGTAAGTCTTTGATGCCAGAAGTGGTATTGTTAAACGACACTACTTCTTATCTATTAATTAAGTAGGTTTTTAATAGTTTTAAGCTAGTTCCGGTGATTTGGTATCTGCTTAATTTATCTAACAGAATATCGTGGGATACACAGTCGAAGGCTTTAAACAAATAACAAAACTGAATTAAGATTATTTGATTTGTCTCTAAAGCATCAATTATGGTCTGAATGAGTGATAATATTTAAAAAATCAAGGAACACATCAGTTACACGATCTTTTATGTTAAATTTAATATTAAAGTCACCTGCTATGATTACTTGTACAGAATTAATTTTAATTTTATTGAGAATAATATTTAAAATATTTAAAAATAATTTTGGGTCCCCATTTGGGGGTCTGTACACAGAAATTACCAAGCAATTATAATCATTTAGATGAATAGCAGATATTTCACATTTTTTTCTATTGACATATTAATAATATCTTGTCGTTTAGTGAAATTCATATTTTCACGAATAAATACATATTAGTCGTCTTCCCTTAATTTTCGATTCAATATTTATTTAATTTTCATGGAATCTACGACTACGTCAGAAATTATTAATATTACACATTTAAAAAACGACTCTACTTCAGGTCCAGATGAAATTCCTATGCATATTATAAAACAATGCATTAAATATATAGCACTGCCCCTTATTAATATTATTAATTCCTCTCTAGAAAGTGGCATATTTCCTGATCTACTCAAAACAACAATTATAGTACCAATTCTTAAAAAAATAACCATAATAAATATATAAACTATAGACCGAAAAGCCTCCTCAATTCTTTTGCAACGATTTCATTTTTGAGTAAGTCATCTTCATGTGATTAGTTAATTTTTTTCATTAAACATCAAATACTTTTGAAACATCAGCATGGGTTTCTAAAGGGAAAAAGTTAATCGTAAACACAGAAATCTCACAGGGTAGTACACTGGGACCTTTAATATTCATTACATTTATTAATGATATATCAAATAAATTGCCAAACAATTGTTAAATACTAAATTATGCAGGTGATATATACCTATTAATGAAGGGAGATAATTTCATATAGCTTACTGAGAATGGTACTTCTAGTGTGCTTGAATTGGAATAATTGTTTTACCTTAACAATCTAGTTTTAAATAAATCTAAAACATCATGCATACTGTTCAAAATTAAGAAGATAAAATGTTATTGACAAGGGTATCGTCAGTGTCTTTGCGCTAATATTGGTTATTTATAATTTTATGTAGATTCTATAAAAAGAAAATGGTTAGCAATAAAGATTATTATTATTATTATTGTTATTATTATTTATTATTTTTCTCAAACATTTTTTTCAGTTTTGTATAAGGAACCTTCAGACGAGATTTTACCAAGTCTGAGGATATTTGTATTATATTTTATTTGCACTATTAGGTTTTGTAACTTAAACACAAACTTTCAAAGAGTATTGTTGCTATTATTTATCGCTGCAATTGTTTCGCCACACTTTGGCATACATTATATTGTTACAATTCGTGTATTTATACATTTGCGAATAGTGGTGGTACTTGATCATTTAGGAGTTGTCCTGTTTCTTTTCTACAATTTATTTCCACGAATTCTAGGGTGTCTAGTTTTTTTTCCTTTTCTTTCTACATGTAATATTCTTTCTTGTCCAAATTGATGATTTTCTGACATGGGTGCCAACCACCTCATGATAGAAAATCATGGTTTTCGCCTATAGATATGGTGGTTCTTCACATTTCCATTATGTGTTGTAGGAATTGGATAATCTGATTATTTATTTTATATATTTCAAGTACATGTATGTGGTTCTGAGTCGAAAGCCTTTTAATCATATCGACGTCTTTTACGTAGACGTCGATATGTCTTTGTATTTTTACTGCTTATTTTACTTCCTTTTCTGCATCTTTTTGTTCTTCTGTTAATATATTATTTATGTTGATGTGTTAGTGATATGGTGGCTGATTGCTGAAGTGATGTTTTTATATAATGTGGATAAGCATGTTACGGGTCTCTAATTTGTTGGATTTATCTTCAGGTTTCGGTTTCATGTATGTTATGCTTATTATGAGAAAATGTGTTTGACTGGGAGGTATTTACACCAGTAATTTTGTATTTGGTCCAAATACTAGGGATTTCTAGCTATATGATTTTATTAAAATTTGTTTAATATCGTTTGTTTTTGGCTAGATGTCGGGTGTCGGTTAAACGTTTTCATGTTTGTTTTCTTCTGTAGTTATCCAGTTTGCTGTTTTGTGGTGTTGTACATTTTCTGACCATTTAGTTCCAGTATTTTGTTATTTCTTGTTTTGTAGGTAGTTTTTGATTAGTAGTTATTAAGTTTTCTGTAGAAGAGCTTTTCTATTTTTCTCTGTTCTGATTTGTTGTATCTTTTAAGTCTTCCTGAGTATTCAGCTAGTTTTTAATGTAATGTATCGAGATGTTCCTTTGGTGTTGAGTTTTTTTATGGCGTTTTGTAGTTTTTTTAACAGTTTGTTTGCTCTGTTACCTTTTATATATTCTTTCATTTTCTTTCCGTAGATCTTTTTTTGAATTCTTATTTTCCACCTGGGTACATTGTTTGTTTGAGGGATTGTGGGTTTTAGAGGTTTTGGAAAGTTAATGGAGGTTATTGTTTTTGCTGCACAATATATAAGTGTTAGTAGCTCTTCAAGGTTTTGTGTGTTGTCAACATAGTTATGTAAGATTTCATTTATTTGTGTAATTGTTCTAATTGTATTTTTATTAAGTGGTGGTTTGAATATTTTTTCTCTTCTGTTTGGGTCAGTAAATGCAAACAAATGTATGCCCCTAAACCCCCTTAGACGAATCTCACAATATACTTATCAACCACTCAGAGAAAAATATTACAAAATGGAATTGTTTTGTAATATTTTTCTCTGAGTGGTTGATAAGTATATTGTGAGATTCGTCTAAGGGGGTTTAGAGGCATACGTTTGTTTGCATTTGTGTGAGATTTAGTGTAGTTATGGGTTGCTGTGAGACTGTACTTGTATAGCTACCCCATACTTGCGTAGTTATTATTTCCTGTTCTTGTGTGGGTTGTGTGATATCTTGCTCGTTTCGGTTCTCTAATGATTTTATATATTCTGCTACTTCTTGCTTGATGTTCTCCCGTTCTAGTTGCGCTAGTTTTTTTTTAATGATAACCCTTTACTGATCTACTAGTCTTTGTTCTCTAATATGTGTATATTCAGGAAATTTATTAAAGAAAAGTATCCGCTGCTCTGATCTCCTAATAAGTATTGGTTCCATTTGTGTTATTAGGTAATAGCACCACATGACGTGTTTATTAATTTCATTTGTCCATGTCATCCGTTGCCTTAGTTTTCCTATTTTGGTGGTTGACGGTTGTGATTCCGGCAAAGCACGTTAGCAATTTCCATTTCATCGCCATTATTGTTATCCTGTTGATCAGGCTGTCTATTTCCGCGCCGTGTCTGATCATTATGACGTTCGACCGAGGCTTGGGTGTTTGCATATCTGCAGGTGGTTGGCTCGACAGATGGTTCACCATTTAGTCGACTCATACGACAAGCAGGAGATACCATGTGGATATTCTACCTCGTCCGTAACATAGGTTTATTGTTATTATTATTATTGTTTTTGTTTTGTTTTCACAGCAAGGCAAAATTGCCCGTAGCTATCTATCGACGCAAGGCAAAAATCAAAGTCATATTATTAATTTTGTGTAGTTTAAATGTTTATTTCAGTTGTTTGTGTAATGTGATGTACCGTATCCTTATCTAAGAATTTCCTGACGATACGACACATGTTGAGTATTACTGCCTTCTGTAATTCAATGTATGTGTATGTTGCTAGCTGAAGGTCCCATAAACTCGTGTGCAATACTTTGGGAATTACACCCGTAGCTGACAGAATAATTGATACAAACATTACCTTCTCCATTCTTCATAGGGTCTTTATTTCTATTGCGAGATCCTTATATTTAGAAGTTTTTTCTGTATATGTTTTTTGTAGGTTTTGTGTGGTTGGCACCGCAATGTCGATTGTTTTATTTGTTTGGTCAATCAGGGTGATGTCAGGTCTATTATGGTGTATTGTTTTATCAGTAATAATTGTACGATCCCAATACATTTGATGTATTTTTATTATTATTATTATTTAATGATCATATAGATTACTTGTGCAAACGAATAAACTCTATTGTATAGAGTTGCGATAATATTACCGCCAGATATAGCCAGGGCAGTTAAAAAAGCAGTCACGCATTCAGATAGAATCATCATGATCCAATTAAAAACAACTACAGTTGATACAAACATTATCCAGGTGTATGTCTCCACTTAAGATTACGAAAACGATTACATCGAACAGTTCTTCAAGAATTTAAAAAAGTGCTTACACTAACAAAAACTCAAGACATAGCAGTAATAATGGGCGATATGAATGCCAAAGTAGGAAAATGCGAGGAACGCATGACCGTGGGTAATTTTGGACTAGGAACTAGAAATGGTCATAGCGACAGATTGGTACAATTATGTGAAGAAGAACAATTAATAATAACAAGTACCTTCTACGACCTTCCCAAATGCCGAATGCATACGTGGAAAGCACCTGGAGATGCACCGGAAAGGATTGTAAGAAATCAAATTGATTTGATGCATTAACAAAAGATACAGAATTTCGATTACATCTGTGAAACAATTTTTTTAGCAATGAGGCTCTGTTTTAAAAAGGTCAACGAAAACAAAAAGACAATAAGGATTGACATAGAAAAACTATCAAACGAAGATAAACAAATCATACTTTCATAGTAGTACTTTATTGTATTCAATGTACTTACAAAATATACCGAGTTGATTTAAGGGAATACATTTTATATTAGAATTTAGAGCGTACACAAATAGGATAGAGTTCACTTGTAAAATGATCTTCCACTCGTACCCTTGTTTTCTTCTTTTGACCTTCAAGGAATTCTTATGAGGAAGATACGTAGAGAAATAATAGACTATCTAGATGAATAAATGAAAAGGTATGCCGAGGAAAATAACCCGGAGAATCTATGGACAGTATGTAAATAAATATTAAAAAACGTTTAAGAAGATAAACTAGTTAAAAGAAACCTAACGTATCGGAACTCATGGATAGTGACAGAAATCTTAGAGCTGATGGAAAAAAAGGGGGGAGGCATAAAAACAACACGAAAAAATGAATTCAATAAGATGTCAAAGGTAATTAAAAAGGAAATTAAAGAAACTAAAGCCAAATGGCACAAACAAGGATGTACAGGAAGTTCAGTGAGAAACAACGTGATTATATAAGTAAGGAGGGTAATGAATATCCAATATAGTGTAAAACAATGTAAAGTTCTTCTATCAGCTATATTTAACCAATGAAATGCAGCTCATAACCGAGAGGGGAAATTTAATTAGCTCAAAAAATATGGTGAGTCCTAATCACACATCTATGAAGATAAATGCACCAAGGCTCATATTATAGATCCAAAACCTTCATGTAATTTATCAAAAAGCCACATAAAAACCGTAATCCCAAAATTTAAAGAACCTCCTTCCTTCTCCCCTTCCATAAGCTCTTTCGGCTGTCGGATTTGGGTTTTATGAGTTTCATTCAACCATCTTTTCTATTTCTATTTGGATTTCGTCTATGTTACAAAATCCGCGATGAAACATTTTAAAAAAGTTTGGATTTGTTTGAATTGTTTTTATTTTTCCCCTGGAGGGTCTAAAAATTCCTAAAGCAATATAACGGATAAGTCACGACTTTTAATTTGTATAAATAGTGGCAAATTTGTAAATTTAACTATTATTTGTAAATTTTATTCATATTCTTAAGTGACTATTACAAGAAAACTTGAATTAGTTAAAAATTTAGATTCCTTTTATAAATATTATATTCATAGAAATTCTTGAACTCAGCGATTCAGGTATTCAACCATTTCTTCGAAAATTAAATGAACTGTTGATAATTATCCAATTAGCATGTATGAAACAGGAAAACCGTTTTAATCAACGCTAATGTATACTCTGGCGTTATTTTAATTAAACTCGTATTGATAGTTTAATAATTAAACATATTTACAAGTAATTTATAATAATTAATATATGCCATAAATTTAAATAAATATTTATATTAATTGAATAATTAAACACATAATTTTCATTTCTTTAATTTGAAGTAAATGCAGAAAATTGTTAAAAGTAACCTAATAATAATTTATTGATAATTTTATAGAATTGGAGAGAGTGAATAATTTCCAAATGCAAATATTTAATTGGATATTATATTTGTTGTGATATGAAATTATAAATAAAAATGTAAATATAATTAAAGAATATCCTACCGATAATATTTTTCTTATAATTGTATTTATTCTCTTCACATATATGTACACTACGTTATTTATAATACCATATTATTGTAATAATGGATAACCAACTTTACCATAGTAATAAAACAATGATTTATACATATATCATACCACATGATTTGTATAAATAACTTTATACAGATAAATTATGTATTTTGAATAAAAAAATTACGAGTAATTTTAACAAACTAATAACATTTAGTATATTTTATAAATAATAGTCACTTGTAATATGTAATTATCTAGCAGCAAATTAGGGTTTATGTATATTTATGTATATACAAAATAAATAACAGGTGTAAATATGTAAATTAATTATCTATAAATTTATAGCAATAATATCACTAACTTTTATTAAACATAGAACTTTAATATTATACACAACTTTTTATAAATTTATCACAATAAACGTATTGTTTATTATTTTATTTTTATTTTCTACAGTGGTACAATATCTCAATGTGTATAATAAAAAAATATAATGTAGGGATACTATAATATTTAATTATAATAAAATAGGAAAATTATTTTGTAACTGTAAAAAGACTATTAAGTATAGTTTTTAATTTACATAAGACCTTATTTTAGTGTAACACCACAAAGGGTCGCTTCATACACAATCAAACAAAAAACAAAATGAAAAGAAACACGTTTACACGTGAACTAAAAACAAGACAATTTTGTTCTCAGTTCAGTGTAAAGGTGTTTCCTTCTAAGCAAATTGATTTTAAATTTAAATTTAAGGAATTTCTCTGCTTAACGACCAGATTGACTTAATGTGCATGCCCCCATTTAACTACTTTGTATAAATAGGTTTGATTTCGTAATTTAAAACTCTTAAAAAATTGACGAGGCTGATACTTCGTGAAATTCCATTATATGTAAGGTAAATAAACCATTAGGTTTGTAATTTCACTAATTTAATGACGAAACAGATAATTAATTATCTGCCTGGTAAAGCCACTGTGTAGCGAGACATATATCGCAGTTTCGACATTAAATTAGTGAAATTACAAACCTAGTGGTTTATTTACCTTATACTTTATGTTTGATAATTACTAGCTGTTCGAAACTATATTCACGTGTAATTTAAAATAAAGTAATCGTGTCACCTTTTTCATTCAAGACACACAAATAAACGCCTCCAATATTAAACTTTTATAGTATTATTGGAAATTAAAATATATTTTTGAGAAGAAATATTTTTTCCGAACATAACTACATCGTTATTTTTACATTTATGCTGGAACTAATAGCGGTCATTAAAAGCAACTACTCCCCATACTAGAGACCGTTGGGAATCAAAATATATTACTAGTATCATAATAATGGCAACATATATGAAATGGCAATCAGCCCAATGTAACATTTGTATTTTTAGTATTTTTTCTCTTTACAGTTAATTATTATAAATTGGCAATCTACAGCAATCAATATTTATTACCCGATTTAATAGGTAGCAATTAGTTATATCATAAATGTAAAACAACGATGCAATCTTAAAGAAATTAAATTTTCTCAGTAATATATTTTAATTTCCGATAATTCTAAATCGATAAATAAATGTCTGGTTCAATTTATATAATATAATATTTTTATAACAAGAATCATAGATACTAACTATAAATAAAACTATAACTATATCATTAAAATATTCTGTTTCGACGAACACATCGTGTCGAACGAGCATTTATGCGCGTTTAACTTGCATGAGTAAAGACGCGTGCAACTAGGACTTGTTTCTCGCTCCGCTCAGAGATCACTTGTTATGGTAGTATTTTTAAATATCATATGTATATAAGATGGTATTCTCACAAAAATAAGTTATTCATACGCCAATAGAAACAAATAAGTCTAGAGGGTAATGTTTATGTTGTACTAATCAACAAAGCTGACCTTGTGGTTGAAGTTTTAGATAACCTAAGATCCAAAAAAGGAACAAATGATCAATGTAAGAGGTTTTAAAATACATAAAATACTACTACTCCACTATGGACTAATTTTTAACATTTATTCACATCATTATAAACGTCGCAATACACGTCCAATGTATCATAATTAGTTCGGATGCTAAATTATTGCTTACACAAATTCTCGAAATTCTCATACAAAAACCATCCGCTGAAAGTAGTAAAGCATGTTCATTGATATCAACAAAGAATTTCAAGGGCCAAAAATATAAAGAAGTAGGAGGTGTACCTATGGACCCCTATTAAGTTTAATCGAAGCCAACTTTTTTGGAAGCTTTCAAAGTGAGATCACTAACATCTTACTTCATTATGTGAACGACACTTTCATGATAAGGTTTCATGTAATAAAAGCAGTTTATTAATGTCTAAATCATCTCAACAGCATACATCAGAAACTTAAATTTACAATGAAGGGTGAGAAGCAAAATCTTCCTTTTCTAGAAATACAACTATTTAAAGTGGAGTATGTGATCTTGAGACACAAACTACAGAAGAAAGACACACATAAACAGATAACTACTTTATAGCTAAATCATGAATTAAAATCATCAATTATCATCGATAAGCAAAATATAAACAACTAAATAGAAACTCTTCGGGCAGTACTCTTATAAAATAACATAAAAAAACAAAAATGAAAAAATTATCTGACAATACAAAAAACCGAAAGAATAAAGCACAATACGAATCATACATTACGGAAAATATATCATTGATATAATAGACAGAAAGTTCAATATCAGAGTCGTTTTACAAACCCGAAAATAAAATTAAAAACTTACTCCGATATTCCAAGAACCACATTCATGAAATATTACGTGTTCTTCGTAAAATTAGCACAGGAAAAGAATAGCATATTCTCGCACAACATCTACAAACACATGTCGGCCACAAATATTACAGATACTGACAGTACCATCAATCCATCTTACAACTCCTAAAGATGGAGAATATGAATTTACCTATACGTAAAGCTCATTTCAATTTAAAAACAAATATATAGTATGTAGTATAAAGGTTTTAAACATCCATCAAGATGATAAAAGATTTAAGTAATATAAATGTGTTTTACTCAAAAATTTTATGCCAAGCCCTGTATTTGATTGCGGTTTTTGATTACTTTGAATCCATTTGACATATTTTCTCTATTTAGTAAGGTTGGTATTGTAATCGCATATTTTTTACTATAATCACTTTTCTGTATTTTAGGTCTGTAAACATTATGTGTACTGGTCACCAAAATCATACCAGGTCCTTTATTTGATAATAAATAGATTTTGATTCCATCTAAATACATTAACTTTTTAGTAATGTCAATAAATTAGGAACAACAAATCAGTGACAATAAGTATTTTCTTCAGAATGACAGTAGCAGAATTATTATAAATCTACAGTTTCGGTTTCCTAAATCGCGGTGATATGTTTAGGACACCCGTGGCAAATTTTTTTGCAAGAATAAACGATTTATAATATTTCAACTTATGAATGAATACCAACAAAAAATGAACAATTTGTTGGCGGACACCAGCTATAAATTGATCGATTCTGATCCAATAACGTACCTGGAAAAAACTACATAAACTAAAATCATGCTGTTACCTTTAGACAGTGAGACCAAACAATCTTTAATTCCATGCGAGAAGTCCTCCAAATGTCTTAAGTTATACGGCCTACCAGAAGACATAAACCCGACAAACCACTCCGACCCATCGTCAGTTCTTTTGACTCACCCACACAATATCTGTCTTACACCTATATATATATATATATATATATATTATAATTCTTAGCCCGACAATTACAACCGACAGCCGAACAAGCCAAATCCTATGTCAAAAACTCTTCACACTTCCTGGACCTCAGCAAACAGATAAAACTTTCTAAGACGGACATTCTGGTCAGTTTTGATGTTAAATCCCTCTTCACCTAAGTTCCCATCAACGAAACAATTGAACTTTTAAGATCCAAATATAAACAACCTACCTCAACTATAGAACTCATCAAACACTGCCTCACAAATACCTACTTCATGTTTAACGGAAACCGCTATAAACAAATTGAAGGAGCACCAATGGGATACCCACTCTCACCTGTGATCACCAATCTGTTTATGGAGGATTTTGAAAACATCGCACTAGATTCTGCCCCTTATTCTCCATCCTTATGGCTACTTTATGTTGGTAACACATTTGTCATTTGGCTCCATGGTAAAGACAAGCTCAATAATTTCCTCGAGCACTTAAACAATTCATCCCAAAATTAAATTCACAATGAAACTAGAACAAAACAACCAATTGCCTTTCCTCGACATACTTATCTATAGAAACTCCGACGGAACTCTCGGCCACACCGTATATAGAAAAGAAATTCATACAAACAGATACCTAAATGCCGCCTCTCACCATCATCCCGCCCAACTCCATTCTGTGGCAAAAACTCTCTTAACTCGCTCTCTCCGACTAACAGATAAATCCTATCTAAACAATGAACTAGCCACCCTCGAGACAGCTCTTATCCAAAACGGTTTCTCCCCAAGTACTGTAACACTCGTACTAAAACAAAAATCGAGCCCCAAAAACACCGACGAGTCCCAAGAATTACAAAATATAACATTTCTTCCATACATAAGAGGTACGACAGACAAAATCTCCAAAATAATAATTTTTACCATTTCGCGTAAAATTGGACAATTCCTTAATTCCCCAAAAGACATAATTCCCCTTTACATCGGACAAACCAACAGAAGTATGAATGTACAGCCGTCGAAAAAGATCTACCATCCTCATCTCTAGCCGAACATTCTAAATCCACCGGACACAAGATAAATTTCGACCACACGACTTCCATCGCAGCATTAGACCACGAAGAGGATTATCCGCGTGTCAATTGAAATAGAAAAACACACCGATAATCTCAATAAACGCGACGACGCTCAACGACTACCCCCCACTTGGAAATCCATTTTATGCAAAATGCAGAAACAAATTAGCCTTCCCACCATAATGTGATACTAAGAGAAAAGTGCTAAACCAGGAGGGGTAAAAGTAGAAAAATATTTCTTGAGTTACGTGAAGAATAATATAGCAAAATTGTATTGAAACAGTAACACTTTAATTAATTTAATTAATTTACATGTAGTGAATAAACATCTATTTTTGAAAAATGTTTTAGTATTTCAATACAATTTTACTTTTAAAGGAAGTAGTTTTCGTCTGTTTATATAAAACATGCAATTTATAACTTTAAGAAGCCGGATGGAGGAATATGGTTTGTAAAGCATTGCAATAATTTGAAATGGGAAAATGTTTTGTGAAAAATTGGAACAATTTTTAATTTTGAATGGGACTTTACTTTGTTGGAGACATTTGGAGCACTTTCAGAATTGTACTATTGATATTCGGCAAATCCAGGTGGTATATTAACTATTCGAAAAGCTTCTGCATATTCAAATGATAAATCACCTTGAGGATAATAACCTACTATCAAGTAACCAATATGGCTTCAGGCATGGCAAATCCACAGTTTCAGCTACCATTGAACTTGTATCTAAATTAGTAAAAGCATTTGAAGAGGGAAGCTTTGCAATGGCTACATTTATAGATCTATCCAAAGCATTTGATTGCATTTCACATTCAATTTTACTAAGAAAACTTTATATGTATAATTTTCACCCAAATAGCTGTAGACTTATTCTGTCATTCTTATCGAACAGAAAACAAGCTGTATACCACAACAATGAAATGTCGGACTTCCTAACAATACAACATGGTGTACCACAGGGATCCATATTGGGTCCACTATTATTCTTATTATATGTAAATGATCTTCCACATAACATTTGTACTGATTGCATCTTGTTCGCTGATGATACCACATTAATTTCAAAACATGAGAGCCTATCCGAAACCGTATTATTGAAGGATATGGGAATAAATCTGATCCATGATTGGTTAGTAAGTAATAGATTGTGCCTTAATGTGGAGAAAACTGTAACTATTTTATTTACATTAAAAGAACATACTCTTGAAAGGAATGATAGTTATGCAAAATATTTAGGTTTTTATCTAGATCAGAAGCTCATTTGGGAAAAAAATGGTAATGAAATTGCCGCCAAACTTAATAAAACTATTTTCTTGCTAAGACATCTTTATAAGTCCAATTCTATAAGGATAGTACGAATAGCTTACTTCTCCTTTTTTAATAGCCATATTTCATACGGTATTTTAGTGTGGGGCCACTCTGCTATTTGCCACCGCCTGTTTGGTATACAACGAAGGGCAATTAGAGCAATTACTGGCTTAAATTATAGAGATGATCGCAGAAACAAGTTTATAGAATTAAAAATATTAACACTTCCATGTCTCTACATCTTAAGTTGTGTATTATATGTTAAGGATAACATTAATATGTACCAAGACCATCAATCCATACATAGCCATAGTACCAGGACTAAACGCGATATCTGTCCAGAAGCACTAAGGCTCAATAGGTCAAGAAATGGAATCAATTACTATTTCATCCACTTTTATAATAAAATACCAGACCACATTAAAAAATTACCCTCGAAGCAATTTAAAACCGTAATTAAGGAGATTTTACTTATAAATGCTTTTTACGGCTGGGAAGAATTTAATCAATTTAAGTTTTAAAATTTGTTATCTTTACTTTATATATGTATTAATATACTTATTGTGACGTATGTAAACCTTTGGGTGTCAGCATGAATAAAGATTATTATTATTATTATTATTATTTTTATTATTATTATTATTATTATTTATTGTGTCTCGCGTCCGCGGTGAGTGAAATACCCCACAGGATAACTCCAATGTAGAGGTAAGTGTACTACTGTAATATTATGGTGGTGTATCGCTGTTTAGAAAGCGTCTTGTTATGCTGCACGTACTTAAAATTACTGACTTTTGTAGCTCCATGTGTACATTTTCGCTTATTCCCATTGTCTGTATTGAGTTGCTAAGGGCTTTAGGGATTACTCCAGTTGCAGATATTATTATTGGCAATATTGTTACGGACTCTAACTGCCACATGTCTTTAATTTCCATTAGTAGGTCAGAGTACTTTCTCATTTTTTCAGCGTAAGTTGTTTCTAAATTCGTAGTAGATGGTATGGCTGCATCTATCAGTAGTGCTGATTTTGTCTCCTTGTTTATTAGTACAATGTCTGGCCTATTGTTTGGGATCGCTTTGTCCGTGATTATACTGCGGTCCCAGTACATACGTACTGCGTCATTTTCCAGGACGGCAGGAGGTTCATACTTATAGTATGGCTCAATAATATCAATTAAATTGTACTTTATTGCTAATTGCTGGAAAATAATTTTAGCAACATTGTCATGTCTCTGTTTATATTCCCTCTGTACAATAGTTTGACACCCGGAAGTGATGTGGTTGATATTCTCCGTAGCTAGCTTGCATCTTCTACACCTATCATCTTGTGTGCCATCTTTGATTATGTACTTTCGATAGTTCCTTGTAAGTATAACCTGATCTTGAATAGCACACATAAAGCCTTCAGTTTCAGGAAAAAGGGTACCTTTCACTAGCCATGCATTTGATGCTTCTGTATCGACGTGCGGTTGTAATAGATCGTGGGCATGTTTTCCGTGTAGAGCTTTCTCCTTCCATCGGTCTATTTTTTCGTCATTTGAGATTTCAGGAAAGGATACTTCATGCGATAGGTTTAAGGGAGTATAATTATCATCAGATTCTACGATTGATTTATGTAATGCAGAGGTATTTTGTTTTTGAAGAAAATAGTCCCGTATCAGCTTTTTTTGCCCACTAATTAAATTTTTTAGGTCTACAAGCCTCCTTCCGCCTTGACGTCTGGGCAGGCTCAATCTTTCAATTGCCAATCTAGGATGGTGGAATCTGGCATTGGTAAGTATTTTGTTCGTTTTTCTTGCTATACTGCTTATATCTGTATCCGTCCAGTGCACTACCCCGAAGGAATAAGTAAGTATTGGTGTAGCGTAGGTGTTAATTGCCTTTATTATGTTTTTACCGTTCAATTTTGTTTTAGATATTACTTTTACTCTTTCTAGGTATTTATCCTCTAGTTCGATTTTAACTGTTCTATTATCTATTCTTCTAGTTTGCTGAAAACCCAAATATTTGTAAGTATCTCCATCTAGCATGCATTTGATTATATTTTCGTCCTGTGTTTCATAATTTATCATTTTAAGCTTTCTTTTCGTGATATTTTGTATTCGGCATTTGTCTATGCCGAAAGTCATGCCCACATCTCTGCTGAATGTTTCAGTGTTATGGAGTAGCGAATCCAAGTGCTCACGTTTACCGCTATATAGTTTTATATCGTCCATATACATGAGATGGGATATACTATAGTGGGGATTCAACTTATACCCTTTGCTTGATTGGTTTAAAATGTTAGAGAGGGGATTAATTGAGAGACAGAACCACAGAGCACTAAGAGAATCTCCTTGGAATATTCCTCGTTCAATTTTTATGTTTTTTGCAGTAATACACGTGTCTCCGTTGTATAGATTGACATCTGTTTTCCAGTTGTTCATAAATTTGTTTAAAGCATTTATTATTACAGGGCAAATTTTATAGACCTTTAAGACATCAATTAGCCAGCTGTGTGGGATTGAGTCAAATGCCTTTTTATAATCAATAAATGCTGTGTAGATGTTCCGATTTTTCTTGTATACTTGGTTCATTATAGTTTGATCTATAATTAATTGTTCTTTGCACCCTTGAGTATTTTTTCTGCAACCTTTCTGTTGTTCCGATAATATACCATTGCTTTCAGAATGGTCATATATAATGTCTGTGATGCACGATGTCATGATTTTATAAATGGTTGGGAGACATGCAATAGGTCTGTAGTTTTTTGGAGATTTGGTGTATTCATTTTTGGGGAGTAAGTAAGTTATTCCATGCGTGAAGAAGTCTGGTAGTAAGTCTGGGTTGTTAATGAATAAGTTAATATATTTAGTAATTTCTCCGTGCACTGTTGTGAAACTTTTGTACCAATAGTTATGCAGACCATCTATTCCAGGGGATTTCCAGTTGTGGGTGGCAGCAATTATCTTCGACACCTTTTCTTGCGGAAATGGTGTAAAGTTCATTTCATTAACATAGGCATACTTAACTGATTCTTCTGATATCCACTTGGCTTTTCTGTTATGGTCCTCGCGTTTAGACCAAAGATTAGCCCAGAATGTCTCTATCTCGCTTGCTGTTGGACATTCGGTGCGTTTGGTTTCTCTGTCATTGTTACGCATGTGCCTGTAGAAGGTACCTTCTCTTTCATAGAACAATTTGTTTTCGGTCCTCCGCCTGTTGCTTTCTTTATATCTTCTTAATCTCTTGGCTAGCGCAGAAAGTTTTTGTTTTAGTGTGTCCAGAAATTCTTTCGGCTCATTGTTTGTTTCGTCATATTTACTATGAGTTTTATAATTGTTGAATATTTTATCAACCTCTTTTGTTAGTCTTGGTGTTCTTTTTCCATTTACGTACTGTGTCAATTGGATTGTCATTCTCCTTATATTTTAAATTTTGTTTTCCAACCTTCTTTGCCATTGTGGTATGGTTTTACCTGTGCGATTCTTGTTGTTTTGTTTATTAGAGAATTTTGCACCATTTAACTCACTGCATACGTATGCTGCACAGTAAATTAATGTGTGTAGCTCGGCGAAGGTATTAATATCTCTAATATAACCTGATAGGACTCGATTCATATTTGACACTATTTTGTTTAGTTTTAGGCTTGTAGATTGTCTGGGTGTTTTAGGTCTCATTGTTGGGTCTGTGCCAGAATATTTTATAGCTGTTTCTCTTAGTAATGCGTGCATGGTGTCCTGGTATGTGTCATATGTGGTGTTGTTCTCGTTGTGTATTTCCTTTTGTGTGTTCTTGTTGCATGTTATATTTTCAGTGATTTCATCCGTATTTTCTTCAGTGTTTTCTATGTCCGGGTTATCTGTCCCCTGTTGCTCCGTAGCAATTGTTACTGAATTTTTGATTTGCTCATATTATTATTATTATTATTATTATTATTATTATTCCTTCAGAAAAATATATTTGTTTCTTAGCCAAACAATTTTTCATTTATTTTCTTAGTCACGTCAATCAAGTTTTGTGGCAATTCAATTCGAATTCAATCAGTCATACGTAAAATTTTAGACAGTATTGTTGTTGGTGAAGATAGGATGTGTACTAACATCATTTATGTAAAGCAACAGGGATTTATGCCATCATTTTTCATTTTTTCATCATTTTTGTCAAATTGTTGGAGAATTATGAAGTTATTAGATATTTTAGTCACCGTTTTTTTTTAAACGTTTGATCGAGTAAATCATTAGAATTTATTTATTTAATATTTACTAACTATGCCGAGTGTAAAGAACACGAATGGCTGTAGAGAAGTTTAACGTGATTTTAATGGTCCAATGGAATGGTGTGATAATAATAGACGCTTTTCTAACTTTAGTAAGTATTTAATTATTTTTTAGCAAAAAGCAATTAATAAATAAAAAATATGTATTTAATATAAATTAATTGCAAAATATGGCTTCTTTAACAGTGTTTTTTTTGACTTAAAATTAAATTTTACAGATTTTGCTAACTGCATAGCAAAACTCGCAAAACTCGCAAATCATCGCAACATATGGGGTTTTGTCTCTTGGAATCGTGAGTCTTAAAATACTTTGCTACTCCTTACTCTACCCAACTCTAGAGTATGCATCCCTTATTTAGTCCTCTTGTTTTAGATCAATCTAATTGAATTAATCCGGTGGAAGATCCTTAAATAATGCTGAATTTAAAATGGGCAGAAGTCTTATCAGAGGTGAATATGATTAAATCTTGCATAGTTTGGTTTTATGTATACTATAAAAATACAGAATTATTATAAATGTGTCCTGTGATCATCGCATCAACAATGTATTTCATGAATAATAAGCCCTGCGAGTGATTTATGTAATTTAACATAGTTCATTCGTTCATTTTCAAGATTAAAAGGCCACTAAACATAGTTTTCATTTAAATTTAAACTATGTTTACACCTTTCTTATTAACTTACTCTATTTTTCAGGTAATATTAATAATCCCTGATAAAAAGCCATGTATACCACAGTCGCTACTTTAGTAAATTTTCATTTATTATTTACCTAAATTATATTATAAAAAATTAAATGGTTAAATATCGTATCTCTAGCTCCTTCAAAGTTACTCAATGTTTAATTACATTATTTTGTTAAAGAATATGTTTTATCAAAATGTCTTTAAAGTGAAAGTAATAATCTCTATTTGGTTTTTGTTCCTATAGCTAAATAATATTAATTAATATTTTTCTTTTTTATTTATTCCCTTTCGTAATGCAAGCATTTATTCTCTTTTATTTCCAGATTATTCATTTATAATATTCTTTTGATCCACATTTTTTCGGGTAATATTAATATTCTTTAGACTGACTCCTTTCAAATATAAAAGGAACTTTTTTGATAATTACAATTGTGTTTAAATTTTTTTCTATTTGCTTTACTTTTGGATTGTGAATATATAATGTATATTTTTTATACTATTTTTAATTTAAATTAATTTTTTTAGTACAATTTGATTATTATCATATAAATTCCTATCTTTTAAGTAATACGAACAGTTATTATGCATTATACTACGTGCTAAAGGATTTGAGTTTATCTCAATTTTGTATCAAGATCAAGCTGACCATAACAGATAAAATCCCATTTAACTGCGGACAGTGAATGATAATAATGGAACTTACCCCGTGCGGTTATCTGGCTGCGTAATCTTGTAATAGATTTAGTCACCCTTGCATTTATCTCAATCGATAACGATATCGTCAAGTGAACCAAGCCAATGCATTTTCATACACTTAATTATATGCTCATGTAAGCAGTATTATTATATTATTTATTAATATCAAGATTTTGTAGGATTTTCAACTGACACAAAGTATTTGCATTACATCTTTTTTAAAAGTAACCTTTAAAGCATAAAAAATACGATTAATTAACTTCTCACTTAACCCGTGGTGAAACATTTTTATGTTAATAAACATAACCAAGTGCTTAATTAATCCTTTTATTAACATAAAAAAATAATTGAGTAATTAATTAAATTAAAATTAGTTAATTACATGAAAAGCAAAAACTATGACAAAAAATAAGAATAAATCATATAAAAATGTAAAACAGCAAAATTATTCATGAAAATATATAATTAATAAGAAATCATTTTTTAAATTCAGATTATAGAGTAAAATTTTCTAATAATATAAATTATTATAAAATTAATAATTTATATTTCCATGAATAATTTTAATGTTTTACACTTTTATATAGTTTATTTATATCTTTTGTCGTAGTATTTGGTAATTAATATGATTTAATTATTTTTACAAAATATTAATTTCCCGGCGCATTCGCCATTTTTTACGGATATTATTTATATTTATTACTTATAAAGTATATATACATCCAATAATAATTAATTAGATTAATATAAACATAATTATAACGACATAAATATCCTTTTTCGGGGTCGACGGCGCATAATATCGGATCGTTAATTTTGTAGAGTGGAAATTGGGATGGCGACGTTCGGACGGCTTGGCATTCCTGCAATTTCTGTGCTTCCTGCACTGCGAGTAATGTCGGGAATTTCTCCATTTATAAGAGGGTATTCCTGGCGACGGCCGTATTCACACATCGGCGCCCCCCTTAGGCCTCCCGGGGGGCGTCTTCCGACAATCCTGCGACGGACCTTGCACCGGCGACACCCTTCCGACCGAAGGCACATTTCCTCCCGATAACACCGCTCTGACGTGAAAGCGCCTATTGTTGAAATCGTGTAATGCAGAGATGACTTTCGGGTGTTAATAGTTAATAGTGGATGTAAATGTACGCAATGCGGATGTATGAAATCTGAACGTACAATGTTATCATTCCATTATCTGATTGGTTTGTTGGGTCTTAATTAGCAATTTTTCTTTTTGACGTAATTGTCTGGGTGTTTGATTTCTATTTAGCTGCTTAGTGTTTATATTTTAGCAAGATACTTAATTAATTAATCTACTTCATTAAGAAAGTAATAAAAAATTAATTATACCAGAAATGCTAATGTAGTTTAACACATAAAATCAATTATTTTGGAAATAAAACTTCAAATGAAATATTGCTTTTAAATTGATTTATGTTTTATGTCGTGAGATCATGAATAAAATTTTACGATGAAATGTCAGACTAATTATTAGCAATCAACAGGTATTTAATCTTGAGCGCCCTAATTTTACCTCATTTTAATCTGTATGAATAATGTCAAATTTGTAAATTTTGTACATATCACTCTGTTTGTTTCACTGTTTTTTTTTATATTTACTCGACTAGTTTTACTTATTACAGCCTTATCAAGAGTGATTATAAATGAAATAATAGATAATAATCAAATCTATACATATTATTTCATAATATTTCACCAAGAAATAAGTGAGAAAATAACTCAAGAAATACTTGTATATATCTCCTCGAGAAGGACATATAATCCAAAGTAGTCGAAGAAAAATATAACAAAAATTTGAATATTACAGTATAAATAAGAAATAAGTAATATATTATCCAGTAAATTAATTAAAATGTTCATTTATAATAATTACAATAAATTAATTTAATAGATAATAACCAATATTAACCACAATACTAAATCCCTGCAACTTCCAAAAAACTCGAGAATTCAAAAAACCCGTACAAATGTTATGAAAATAATTAGATAGTATTTAGAAGACTTATAAAAAATCTACCTTAAAACAATTAAACTTAATTTCTTTAACTATAATTCTATATATATTCTAACGTATTTTTGCATGCTTTTCACAACTAGCCAATCAAAGAGTTGAAATTTTAGGGCAAAAACAATTCCGTTACAATACTAAAATATTCTATAAGTATTACTTATACAAATAAAAAATTAACATATTTATTCTAAACTAATTTATACTTCTAGTTTATTTGAAAAATTTTGTAAACAACATGAAGAGACATTTATCAAATTCAACTTGATTTATTTTTATGTACTGGGAAAATTCGCTAATAATTTCTTCGGTTCCACCTTTACTATTATGTAGTTTTTTTTGCAACTTAAAATTATTATTAGAGTTTCTTTAAAATCAGAACATTTCTGGAATATTTTTAACCTAAACAGTGTTTGAGAAGGTTAACTCAGGTACAAAGGTTGGTCCCGCAGGGGTGGTTGACGTGCACAGCCATTTGGGAGTAGCGACCCCACGTACCCGAGCCGTTCATTGCACACACACGCACATCTCACACACACACACACACACACAATGACACTGACACCCCGTGATGTTATGCCTTATGGCGGTTCCGCGGGGTGGCACACACATACACACACACTCATCAAACACACGCACACATCACCGACGCAGACGACACCCTACACCCCGTGAATTAATACCAAACGGCGGTTCCGCGGGGTGTCAGGGCAACTTGGGGAGGTGGAATAAAGGTACAAAGGTTGGAAATTTTGATGTGTTTTGATGTATGGTTATTAGAATTACTAAAATGGGAGACATTCAAATATGATAAATCATAGAAAAATGTCTATGCAGACCTAACAACCTAGGAAAAGCAACTAATTTTTAATAAAAAAACCATCAAAATGATCGAAGTCAGTTGGAGTTCCAAAAATTCACAAAATAGGAAATCCATTAAGACTCATATTACCCGCTAAAGGATCACCAACATGAACTATCAAAATACATTGCAAAAGAATACCAACCCTTTGGCGGAATATATGAATTCTTATATCAGAAATTCAAATTATTTTATGGAAATGAGAAAACTATAATATAAACGTAAATTTTGACGTAAAATTATTAGTAGTATAATTCAGCTAAATTCCAGTTGGCAAAGTAAACACTATCATTGAACGAGAACACAAACCCTTATCCGCCTTAATATCACAAGGTAAACATTGCTTATATACTATGTACTCCACATTCAACCGTCGGAAATGTGAATAAACTGAATTCGCACAAATGAGGTCACCACTATCCTTAATCAAAACCAGCCTCAATATGGAAAATTTTGAGAGAAAAAAACACTAAAAGCTTATACCTTCAAACCTAAGTTATGGCTTGGATATATGGACAACTCATTTGCAATATGATCTTACAGACCAGTTCCTCAACCATCTGAACAACTACCCACGAAACCAGTTTACCATGAAGGCAGAACTTAAAGGCAGACTACCTTTTTTAGCGAAACAATTAGGGGAAAATCTTATCATCTATTTCGAATATATGGAGATCTATATACTAACAGATAGTGAACATAAGAAACAAAAATTAGAAACCGTCCAAAAAGACGTTCAGAACAATTATAGTAGTTCTTTATTATTAGTGCTTACAGAACAAGCCAAATTACAAAAGAGAAATAAATATATACATATCTAAGTAATTATAAAAACGACTTAAGACTACATTAAAATATAGTTTAAATATAAAATATAAAAACATAAAAACATACGAAACTGAGGTTGCAGCTTCAATAAGATAGAAATATCATTAATTACAAACAAAATAAAGTTTAAAATAAAATTATTATTTAAAATACTAACAGATATTTGCAATGTCAAATTCATAATACTTTTTAAAAGTGTAAAACATATATTTAATTAGGAATGATTTCATTTTGAGTTTGAATACTTTCAATTTAAGTGATCTAAACTTTGCGGGCAGATCATTATAAAATTTAACAACAGTATCCCTGGACCCTGTTTGGGATTTAGCAAGCCAAATTTCATTTGGATAAACGTCACCTTTTTCCTCGTATTATGCTTACGAACATCAGAATGGGTGATAAACAAATGTAGGTTCTTTTTAATATGTATGTATGTAATCAGCGTTGAGGCTCGTCGAGAATTGGTCACTCGATCATCCATAAAATCATTCACAAAACCGACCATACGTACTAAAGACCCATACAGAAGACATAAATCCCAAAGCTTTCATTACTTTACCCTGGAAATGAAAGTAAATATTCCACCAAATTAAACATGGTACAGTAAATATTTTGTGCTATGCAAAATGTATCTTTAAAATTGGTAAAGTATTTTCACATGAAATTAGCTTAACTGTCTTTTTTATCCGATAATAATTTTGTAATTAAAATATTAAATCCTCTTTTGTGGTTAATTCGCATCACTATTGTCATACGACCAACATTAACAAAAACCACTATTTTACTGATATAATTGCAGCACATTAGACAACCTCTCCCAACTTTACATCACACAAAGCAATTGTGTATTTGGCTGAACCATTCAAAACATCACCACATGATTTCAAACTAATAACTAACTATCTTGCAAAATTCAATACTAGAAAAAGCCCAAATCAACATATGCTAAATATCTAACAAGACACTTAAATAAAAATACTGACACAGTATAGGGTTTCTGAATGTTTTTAATATTGTACTACAACAATGGGACATCGAAAATCTAGCGGTGGACACGGAAATAGCCCTTATTCAAACGAAAACCAACACCTTGGAAAATAAATGTCTACTAAAATCAAGGATTATGTGTAAAAATCTTGGCAGCAAACCAAATCAAGAAATCCAGCTTGCGAAAAATATCCAGAAGAAATCCATCGAAAACAACATCGTATTCACAAAAGCAGATAAAGGTAATACAGTGGTAGCCCTTCCCGCTAACGAATATAATAACAAAGTGTGTGATTTCCTTGACTCGAACAACTTTAAACAATTAAAAAACGACCCCACAAATAAATTTCAAAACCAGTTAAAAATCACGTTATCTGATAGTAATGCCCTGTTTAATGAAAATCAAAAACGTAATTTAATCACTATGAATCCTAGACCTCCAAAACTATACTGACAACTGAAACTTCACAAGTCACCTGTTTCCATTCGCCCCGTAGTATCATACCTCTTTGCACCGTGCAGAAAATTATCCAAAACATTAATCAAAACCATTCTAGAATTTACTAAATTTCAGAGATTTAATCAGTAAATTTTCCAATATTAAAATTCCACCTAATTGCTCCCTAGTTTCATTCGATGTAACCAATCTGTTTCCAAGAATACCGCCGAGAGAGGTAATCGGCATATTAAAGGATATTCTCTCATCTAATGGTACAAATCCGATTATTACGACAGAAATTCTTTTATTCTTGGAGGTATGCTTAGCACAAAACTATTTTCAATTTATTGATCGGTTTTACCGACAAACGGAGGGATTAGCAATAGGGAATCCGTTAAGCCCCCTTCTCGCTGAAATATTCATGGCACATTTAGAATCCATAATAGAAAAACATTATTTATTTAAAAATTGTTTATACTGGCATCGATATGTAGATGACATATTGGTCTGCTTCACAGGCACTAACAGACAACTACAATCCTTCCTACAGCACATTAACAGTATTCATAACCACATTAAATTCACCGTAGAAGTAGAATCAAATAAATCAATCAACTTCCTAGACTTGACTATTACACGAGAAAATAATAAACATGAATTCAGTATTTACCACAGACCAACCCACACTGATACAACCATACACATGCAATCCTTTCATCCCAAATCCCATAAATTCGCCGCATTCAATACCATGATACACCGATTAATAAACACGCCCCTTTCAAAAACTAATTTTAATTTGGAATTAAACCGTATCCTCACCATCGCCATAAACAATGGCTTTCAAGAATCCTCTATTAGAAACCTGTTATTCAAAAAACAACAAAAACAAATAATTTCAATGATCTTTCCCCAATCCCGCAATCCCTCCCAGAATCCATATTCATCAAGAGAATATCTAGGAAATATATCAGAAAATGTGACAAATACTTTACATAGACTAAATATTAAAACATCATTTAAAACTACGAATACTTCAAAATTCATCAACAATTCAAAAGACAAAACAAATAAGAACAAAGAATCAGGTGTCTATTTATTAACTTGTGGCGATTGTCCTAAAGTTTACGTTGGGCAAACAGGAAGAAGTTTTGAACAACGTATAAAGGAACATAGAGCTTGTTTTTGTCAAGGAAAATCAAATTCAACGTACGCAGAACATTTAACAGAACACGGCCACTCATTTAACCATAATTTCAAAATTTTACATAAACAAAATAAAGGTTTAAAACTAAATTTATTAGAGTCAATGCAAATCAATAAGTTTCATAAACGAGGTGTTCTTTTAAATGATCAGATCGATGTCAACAACTCACCACTACTAAATATGTTCTAAACTTGTACCAAAACCTAATATACACGCCTGTTTATATATGTGTTTACATTTTATGTTCATCCATTTCTAACCTTTTCTATGCATACATTGTAATTTTTCTATATTATTGTAATAAAAATCGGCTTTAGTCAATATATTTTATATCCAAATTATTCGTAGGTTCATCCAAAATGATAATGTTCGATCAGCTTAGGCACAATTCAGTAAAAGCAACACTGACTATCTGACCTCGGGACCAAAGGTTCTCAATTGTGACTCAGCCTTTTCATAGGGTAAATATTTAATTATTCAATACTTAGATTTCGTTTCTTCAGCAGTGCTGATCAAAACGTCCATTTTTAATCTACGATTCTTTTTCATTTCTCCTTGTATGGGCTGGATATCATCAACTAAGAATTTCAAGAAAGTTGTTTTTCCCATACCATTAGGTTCTAATATTGCAACTATGCTACTTAGATCAATACCAAAGTAAGTGAGTCAATAAACAGTGGCTTTGACCTTCGTAATCAAAGGTAACATTATGTAATCTTAAAATCGGGGGTTGTAATGGGGGAGGTTTTGGGAATGAAAATTTAACAATGTATTGTGAAGATTTCTGCAGTAATTCAATAGGGGCAGTGTCTTTTCTTGTGTTTGCATTTTTTTCGTTAAAGCTTCTTTTCTTTTCAGCTGCTTTTTTAGATGATCCATATGATTTGAGTTCTTTAATACGTTTCTTGTTTTTTCATACTCCTTAATCATCTCTTTCCGCTTCTGCACTTAATATTTTTGAACATATAATAATTACCTTTATAATAATACGATTTTTGTTTGTCTGGGGCCATTTTCCATCCTTGCAGATAATTGTCAAGCCAAATCATATATTAAGATCCAAGTGATTTATCGGTTCATCAAGTAGGAGTAAAATGGGTTCGATGTACAGTGCCTTCCTAGCCCTCTTATACGTCAGCTACCATAAAAGTTTTTGTAACACGATCCTGCATACATTTTATAAATTCTAGACCAGAGAGGAATCTTCTAGCCATATGATTAAGCTGAATCAGCACCGCTAGCTTTAAAATTCTAATAAACGCTCCTGCACCTGCGTGTTGCCTTTGTTGAAACTCTTCTTTAACTTTTTACGCTCCTCTAAAAGTTCAGTACGCTTGACATCAGCTTTAAGGCCAGACTCAACATCTGCTAGATCATTAGCCACAACTTCGTATTCACAATTCTCTACTGTGGAATGTTTAGTGGAATAAGAAAAGCACGCTGTGCAATGTGACGTAATAAAGCAGTTTCTTTCCATACCAATTAGGACCAACTAAATCATACTGTCTTCCTTGTGCAATGAGTAAGTTGGCATTAACAAACAAATAATTTACTTTAGCAGAAATTGTGAATTTTTCCACCTTAATATCAACAGCATTTTCAAGATTATTTTATTCGCAAATTTTAAATTCTGAGAGATTGTAACGTAACTATCGATATTTGAATGCCCCTACACACCCTTTTTCAACATGGCCTCCATCTGTTTGTTATACTCCTGCTGTTTCTTCAATTTTATTTTCTCTTTATATGCTAGCTTCTTTTCAACCACCTTCATTTCTATTAATTTCTTTACTGAATCCTCATCTTCTTGTGATTTCTCTTCACCATTTACCTCCTCCTCAGGAGGTGACTTTTCTATCATCGGTTTCTCTTCTTTAAATGGTGATTTCTGAATCTTTTTCTCCACTTCGTTTACATTATCAATTAGTATATCTTCTTCATTATCAATTTCATCTACAGTCTTCTTTAATTTCTTATTACTTTTTTTTATCATTTTCTTTGTTTTGTCTGTGTTTATCTCTTCCTCTTAAGCATTATCAACTAAGTCTTAATTACAATCATCCTTATCTGCAGATTTTTTTTCTTTCTTGTCGTTCTTCTTATTGGTTTTTACATTTCACAGCAGACGTTACCTACTCCTCTACATCCATCCATTGGTAAATCTTCATCAACATCATCATCATCATCAAGTATACCTTTATCGATATCCTTTACATGCTTCTTCCCATTCTTGTTGCTTTTCTTAACCTGCTTGATTTTCTCCTCGTCAACACTTTGCTTATTATTTTGGTTTCTTCACTCTTTTTATCATTTAACCAATGAACACTTATCTTCTCCTTTGATTCCTGCCCTTACTTCTTATTCTTCTTGAATTTGCTCTCTTCAATTGATCGATCTTGTCCTTTATCATCATCCTATTCTACCTCTATTTTCTTTGTATTCTTTTATTTTTTTTGGATTTTCTTCACCACCGCTTAAGCTCTACCTTCTTATTGTCGTCGTCACTTTAATCATTGACTTTCCTCTTGCTCTTGGCCTTCTTCACCGATTTATCCTTTGATGGTTTGTGATGGTTCGGATTTCTCGACGTTGGCAATTACCACCGGTTTCAGTGGGTCATTCTAGTCGTCGTCCAAGTTATAATAACAATAATAGTAAATTGCCTTTATTATCCAAAATTCTACATATAGTAATGCTTAAAAAACAGGCGAAGTTCAACTGACTTGCATTAACTGATGCTGCTCTTTCGCCTAATCTGCGTTTCAACAAATGCACATTACAGAAGAGTGCATAAAAATACAGTGATAGTTAAGAAAGTATAACAAAACAAGAACAAAAATGTATACTTTAGGAAATTAAACATGGTGCTCATGATTTAATAATATATGAATCATGTTTTTCTTCGATTTTGAAACTGTGGTGCTTGTAAAGCTGGAGGGAATTGAGTTATATATTTGTGTAATTGTTATAAGTAAACGATCTTTTAAAGAAAGAAGTTTTAAACCTTGTGGGTGGAATTGTTCCCCTAAACCTCACATTTTTATTATGGACATCATACGGGAATACAATTCTGTTGTAGAGATAGGGTGATGTGCGTAGTAAAATGATCTTACTACAGAGTCTACAACAATTTAAAGTCCTATGTTGAGCCATATTTAACCAGTTCAGGTCATGTAACCAGAAACCAGAAATATGTTTTGTATTTTTTGTATTCGTTTTTTTTTTTGTGACATAGTCAAGACAAGCACTGTACACAACATCTGTAAAATTTGCAAAATTGAAATGACTCAGTACTAGAGTATCGCACAATAAACATTTCGATCTTAATGACAAAACATTTCTGATGCATATATCATTTTTAAGTTAATGTACGCTCGGGAGGTACACTCACTGAAATGCAATTTGAGTCTATTACAAGATCCAGATTGCGTATAGAGTCTACAATGGGTAGTATATCGTTGCCTATCCTGATTATATACTTATATTTTGCTAAATCTATTACATTTTGTGGGCCAAATAGCATTAGATATGACTTAGTGGGATAATTAATTAAAGAGTGGGAATGAGATACATTGACTAACTCTAATACATCGGAGTTTATATTATCGCTGGCAATATTGATATTATCAAATTTAAATGAGTAAAATAGTTGAGTGTCATCGGCATATGTATTGACAGTACAGTTTTAAAAAAATCTGTTAAAAAAAGACGTAAACATTCAGAACAAAACTGGGCCTAGAATTGATCCCTGGGGAACACCCGTCTCCACTAGCAGAGCTTGAATTTAAGTCATCTATCTATGGGTACGACCTTGCAAGAAACATCCAATTAAAGATGTAGTATCCTCTGAGAAGCCTAGATAGTGTAATTTGGCTAGTAGGATATCAAAGTTAGTGGTATCGAATGCTTTAATATAATCCAGTAGTATAAGAGAGGTCAGTAAACCTCTGTCTGTGACTACAATTATATCATCAATGACATTAAGTAAAGAAGTAACACAGCTGTAATTAGGGTTAAAATCAGATTTATTAGTAAAGAGTAGGTGATTATTCTCAAGAAATTTCATTATTTGATCTTTGATGGTACGTTCTAAGATTTTTGAGAGGACTGGGAGAATGCAAATCGGTCGTTCTTATTTTTCTTGTTGGCATTCTTTCTAAACACCAATTATTTACACCATTTTTTTAAATAACACGTCCGGAGCTACTACCAAAAATGTGAAGAATCTACTTGAAGGATCAGTTTTGAATAATATTTGATATCTTGCACGGTTTTCTCTAAAAAAATAATTTATTGACCAACTTTTTACATGTTAACATTCATATAATAAACAATTAATAATAAATTATGTTTTAGTGTGTTAGTTTGTAAAAAGGCTATCGACCAGAGGTCTTTCTGCCTTGTTGTATCCAGTCATATGGCGTCAGTTGTTATTTCGTAGATGGATAAAATGAAATTTAGGGTTTATATTTCTGAGAAGACAATATAATGATAATATGTGGAAGTTGAAGGGATTTTTGGAGAATTTTTCTGATAGGAATCGAAGGCGTTCTTGAATGTGAATAATTAAAGTGGTCTCGTAGAGAAGAAGGAGTGTGTAAAGGATTAAAAGGATGATAGGAGTTTTGTTAGGGTTCGAAGGGATGCTCGCTCGCTAACTTCAATATTGCGGGAGGTTGTATTACTGGGTTTGGGGTAGAGAGCACAACCATAATCAAATAGTGGGTGGCAAATCATTTTATAAATTTTAACAGCTGTTCTAGTATTAATCCCATTATTGTTGAAGTTATTTTATTTTTTATTACAGCTGCGTGTTTTTCGAACTTGATTTTTTGATCTATGGTTATGCCCAAGTATTTAACGGAAACCGAAGGAGGGATCATAGTTTGAGAAATAAAGATTTTGTGAGGTGAATTATTGATGCGATGACAAGGAATTATGAGTGATTTGTGGGAATTGATTTTTATGCGTCATTTTGCAAACCATCGTTGAAGGGAGTCATTAAGCTCATGAAGGAATTGGAGGGCTTTGGTAGTCTGGGAGCCGGTGTGATTAGGGCTGTGTCATCTGCAAATTGCAGGAGATATTTGGAAGGGTTAAAGTAGAGAGGATCGGGTTTGTAGACATCCACGCAAAAAATGTTATATAACAGAGGTGAAAGAGAAGAGCCAGAGTCAAACGCTTTCTGGACATCCAAAAATAAAGCTGCAGAAGTTCTACCTTCCAGGTGGGACATTTATACATTTGAGGTAAGGATAGTGAGTGGAAGGAAAGTTGATCGACGGGGAAGAAAACCAAAATTGGTATTTGGGGATGTAGTTTGAAATTAAAGAGAGGATTTTGTTTTCGAGAAGAAATTAATATTATCATCATTTTACCAGATTGAATAAAACCATTTTATTAGATTTTGACTATAACCTTGGTTTTGAAGAATTTTAAAATCTATAGTCTGTAGTAGATATAGACATTTTAAATAACATGAATTATCTTAAAATACACAATAAATATATATTTTTTGATATTTTAAATATTGTATAAGTATAAAAGATCTACCCAACGTTATAATATTTTTCTTGCAATATAAATTGTTTAATGTGTTTACAATGTTCTAAGAATCATTAATTTTCTTCGAATATTAATCTAAGTAAATAAATATGTGGAAATTTCCAAAGCTATAACACTAAAAAACTCAACTTATTTTTTTAAATCTGACTCATTTAAAGTAAAACACGTTGAAAATTAACAGCAAATTGAACATTAAAAGTAATGGCCGTTTTAAGTTACGTTTTTATGTGTTTATGTACGTAAATTGTAGAAATTTAATTATTTTAATTTATGTCTTTATTTGCAATTTATTCCGGAAATAACATATTACATTAAAATATCGCATTAAGTCAATTATTTTATAACAATGACGATTGTATATTTTGTGTGTTTTTAATTTATAAGATACCTATCCACAACCTATGAAAATAGATGTTTTATACCATAATTTATAAGGTATAAATATGTGTCTCATTTTTTCTATTAAAATAAACTAACTATGATGGTGATGACCGTTACATCACCATCAATTGTTAAAAACATAAGTATCCTCTGATGAACCATTCCCCTGGTATAATGTTTTGTAGCTGTGTATTATTAAATAATTATAATTTTAATAATATGCAATATGCAACTATGAATTTAAACGAGAAGCAAATGTAATTTATGTTATTGTTTGTGTGTTATGTATTTTTTTTAATTAGAAGTGGAATAATATGAAGCCACATATTTAAAGAAAATAATATTATATTGCAGATAAATTTACTGCAAAGATGTTTCACTAAGGATTCTTCCATTAATATAAATTGGAATAGATAATATATGCAATTCCTGCTTAATCTCTTTTTCCCCTCGTATATCTTTGCAAAGCTCCGTATATAATCACATTAACAACATAGCCAAATGGGCCATCGATCGCAAACCATTTGATTTTTTTGTTGGTGTTGCATTGCGCACGTAAACTGCATTTTATGAATATTGCTGATTAACACAACATAAATGTGCAACCTATAAAACGCACTTTAATAAATGCAAATGCATAAATACGTAAACAATTAGTAATAACGTCAATGAGAGGCAAATTGCGTCCCGGTTTATGATTAAATAGGCAATTTTCCGAAATTGCCGCGCGCGGAATTATTCATCCGGAAACGCTACGCGTCCGGAATGGAATCCATGCCATATTTACGCGACTTATTTTTCCCTTCTCTTCCTCTCGCGCCCTACTACCAAGACGCGAATAAAACGAAGAAGGAATGGGAAATTATTATTCATTACCAATTTTTCCATCCTCGGGATACACGGGGTTTCACTTTCCGCGACACCCTATTTACATTCCCTTCCGGATGAAAATTTATTTATAACGCGATATGTAACCGGATACGGTAATTTAATAATAAGGGAATTTATGTACTTTTTGTTATTACGTAACATCTTGTTTCCGTTAAGTAGGTGTTTAGTGGAGTTATTAAGGTCAGATGGAATCGATAGACTTTGTTCTGTTCGGTGGGTGGGATGAGGGAGGCGATGATCTACTTTACGCTTAAAGTTTAATAATAGAGCGGATGATGAGGCAAAAATGTCAAGCGGAAATCAATTCCGTTACAAGAGAGGGGTTTTAATAATAGATGCACTATCCGCATCAGGTTATTTATTATTATTGTTACCAAACAAATGGACGATGTAACAAATGGGATTCACTCTATGATAGATGTAGGCGTATTACATTTATTATCATTTATTTTATCACCTATTTTTATTTATAGTAAGCCGAATAAACATCACCATTTACACAGATAGTTCCAAATTTTAAAAGAAGAGGTATAATATAATTGAAATACATTTAAATATGGTATTTTAATCAGATATTTTCGTTAAAATGGTATATCAAGAATAATTATTCTTGATAAATCATTTTACTGTTAGGTATCCCTAAAATTCTATTGATAGTAATGCGATTTTATCTGTAAAGTGAAATGCTGCTCGGATATTTGAAATATTTATGATTTTTGGTCTACCTTTTTGATTCGCGTATGTAGATAACACAAGGTATCTTCCCTTGTAACGAAATATCGCAATTAGAATTAAAATGCATGTAAATCTATTTGAGTTTTGTTGCATGGTAACCATTTCTAGATGGATACACTTTTCCGCATAGAAACGCATTTTGTTTACTATTAATTAATGCCAGTTACATACTTTGCGTAATATAGCTTAACATTTATTTTATTTATTTATTTATTTATACATCTATAACAAAGTGTTCTTCCACTCTAACCCTTCATTTTCCATGATGCCGAGGGAGCGTGCACTTCCGGACTCATTTTTAAATGCTTCTATTTACTATTTTTGTCCCCTTTTAGGAGAGACTTTTTTGGCTGTTAATATCAGAATGACAGATATATATGTATATTTTCTATACAAATAACTATTTCAGTGCCTCATAAAATGTAAGCCTTTGAAAACCAATCTTACTTACAATTTAGAACTAAGTTTTACAGTAAGCGTATCTGATTATCCTTGTGATACGGCGCTCCGACTAAAAACATCGTTTTAGGCACTGGCCTTCTTTTTTATATTTCGAAAATTGGCGATCCGGGTGCTGTCATCTGAAAACCGATGTCTCTTACATAAAATTCGACATTTCCTCAATAGAGTTACTTAGAATGTTTTAATGTACATGCACAATTTGTTGTTTACGGTGACATTAAAAATCATGACGGAAGAAGGAAGAAATGAAATTAACTCATAAACATTTCTCTGCGATTAATTTTTACAACTTTTGACGTGGATTATCTCAACAACTTCACATCAGTGAACTAAATTCGACTTTCGGCAAAGAAGCACACTAAAAACCACAATACGGGTTGTTTATTAAATATGGAAAAATCGATTTTCTAAACTATTCTAAAAATATTTTGTCCTTTGATGATTTTTGAAAAATTTGTTTTAAAGATATAGAGCGAACAAAATTTTAGGCAATAACAAAATTTTATTAACAGAAATTATACGGAAAGTTTGTTAATTCTAGAAGAAATGTTGGAAAAGACTACCTTCAAGTAGGATGCAATAATCCAATATTTTCTTCATTGACTATCGAACTCTATCAAAAAAGGCACAGTCGCGTCTTATTGTGTTAACCCTAGCAATTATTCGATTTCGCAAGTCTAATACACTTTCCGCTGGAGTAGTGGCCCCATAGATGATAATTCTACCTGAACCAAAACAGCGATTTACGAATATTACTGTTGAAAACTCACAAGTAACCACACTAAAATGCATTGGTGCACATTCGTGCATACAACATTGCATTTTGTTTTGCCAATGGTCATATCCAGAAACTGAGGTAGCGTTTGTTCTAAAAAGTTGAGACACAGCTCCCCAGTAAGTCTTCCTGGTAGAAATACCGGTCCAATTAGCCTGTCGTTCACAATATCAACCAAAACGTTCAATAAAAAATATTGTTTAAAACGATCTTTAAGTATCTCATATGATTTTTTTTCTGCTTATACGTGGTTATTATCAAAATTTATAAAAAATCCTTTTTTCTTAAAAATGTATTTCATCGGTAAATAGAATCACTATTTGAAGACGTTGAACCCATGTGTGCAAAAGCCTCTAATAGAATGCAATACGTGAAGAAAAATAAGCAAAAAGGAGTGACTGAACTCGTTGTATATGATAAAGGCACAAAAAATAGTCTCAAAATTTTCCTAACAGTCCCATTACCCCGTAGCTACTACTGATGGGTCCTGGGAACCACATTTTTAAACAAGGTGTACTTTTTAGGTTTGGCAACACTGGATCCTCCCCGTCCCAGTACTTGTCCGTAATACCGGGCGCCTGATTCCTCGAGCATAGTTTCACACTTCAGTGTTGTTTGTTTCGAAGAGGTGTGAAGTTTGTGTTTAACTGGGTCTTAAAGACCCATCAGTAGTAAATACGCGACAGTTTAGTAATTGCTTATTGGTTTCAAAGTATCCAGTTTTTTTTGTTATTTTTGCAAGGTATTTATTTATTTCTTATTAGAACGTGCTAAGATATCAACCAATATAAAATAATATATGGTTTTTATTCTTAAAAATACTTTTTATATCGGATTTTTCGAATAATTAAATCGGTAATCGCTAAAAGCATCCCATTATGCCCACCACTAGTTTTTATATTTTCTCTTTCAGTAAAAAATATAAAACAGTGGCGTCCAGTTCCAGGGTGTTGTCAGAAAATGACCTCAAACATATTTTGGAGAGAATTTAGAAGACTCAGAACATAATGAGTCTAGTGTATCCATGGATGAGCCAGACAGAGAAGCTATGTTAGAGGAAATAGAAACATTGGCCGAAGAGAGTGACGAGGATGAAAAGGACAATGAAATACTGAGTGACCACAATTCCGAAACGAAACAAGAAAATTCAGAGTCGGAGGAAGAAAAAGAGCCGCCTATCAGGAAAAGTTGTTATGGAAAAGATAATACCAAAAGGTCGATAACAACAGCTATTAGAGGTAGGACCTCTGCCCATAATTTGGTTACCATCTTGCCTGGCCTTGCTGGCCCTGCTCGTAAAAATCCTCCAAGTGAGCCGTTAGATGCTTGGAGTCTCTTGATTAACGATGAGATGCAGCTAAAGTTAGTTTATTTTACCAATTTGAAGATAACCTCTACCAGACAGAAGTATAAAAAATCTAAAAGGTTTCCTAAGTCACAAAATAAATGTTTGCCTTCATTTACTGATGACACCAGTTGGTCTGAAATGAAAGCGTTTTATATGCAATCAATCTTTAAATCAAGTCATGAAGATATTCGTTCTATGTGGGCCACCGATGGGACGGGAAGACCTATATTTCGTGCCACTATAAGTCTAGCAAGATTTTAGTTTTTATTGAACTGTTTCAGATGTGATGTGGAAACCCGAAAAGAAAGGTTGAAAACTGATAAATTGGCCGATGAATTTGTTGCTAGATCAAAATCATGTTATTCGCCGGGAATTTACCTAACTGTAGACGAAATGCTTGTACCATTTCGAGGAAGGTGTGGATTTCGGATGTATATTTTTAATAAACCTGTCAAACATGGGTTTTGGCTGACGCTAAAACGCATTATCTCGTAAATGCAGAGATTTATGCCGGATTCGAAATAAAAGATGTTGGTACACCTAAACCTACGTTATCAAATCTGACAAGAGTGTTTCTTAGGCTTGTGGAATGTGTTAAAGGCTCCAACAGAAACATCACAGGAGACAACTGGTACAGTTGAACATTTGACTTACGTGTGGACTCTAAGAATCAATAAAAAATGTATACCACCTGAATTTTTACCAAATTGAAAACGTGAAATTCATTCAGCCTTTGGATTTACTTCTTCAAACACTATAGTAAGCTATGTGCCAAAAAACTAAAAGGGCTATATTACTTTCTAGCATGTATCACGACAATTCTGTCAATGAAACAACCAAAAAGCCGGAGATGATTCATTTTTATAATGAAACAAAATCAGGAGTAGACGCTTTAGATGTGCGATATATTCGGTATTCAGAAGAACCACCGTTGGCCAATGGCAATTTTTTTTGCTCTATTGAATATTGCAGCTGTAAATTCTCGAGTATTGCACCACAGGGCTAAGAAGTAAAACGATATTCATTTCTCAAAACTTTGAGCAAGCCATTGATAGATGAACATCTACGACTCAGAATGGCCAACAAAAAAGCGCCCTCAAAACTACGAATTCTCATTGCGGAACTACTGGGAGTCACAAATCCTACTTCTGAGCAACCTCAGCCACCTCGTGAAAAAAGCAAAAGAAAAAGATGACCCACCAACAAGGACAGGAAAACTGCTATCCAATGTGACATATATAAATTGCCCATATGTAATCAATGTAAAAAAATGTGCCCTAAATGTTTTGAAAAATAATTATAAGTTTTTTTCTGATTTATATACTGCCACAGACCTAACTAATTTTAAGTTTTTGAATAAAAGTTTTTTTTTGCAATTTTATTGTGGGTCCTGACCTTTCAGTAGTACCTATGTAATGCAATTGTCTCGGAAGTAACTGAGGGTTACTCACATTCAAAGTATTTGCAATTTTTGAGTAGAAATACCTGGATCTTCTTCTATTATGTCCAGCGCATTATCTGCCATTTCTATCGCTCTTTCTGTCATTGACCTTTCCGGCCCTCCTCATCATTTCAATGTACATGTTTTATGAAGAGGTTTTTCTATCAGGAACATTACGGCCAGGAAATCATTCAATATACAACCGCCTAGCTTTTAATGAATTTCTATCAGGAAGTCCATAAATTAAATGCATGTCAGTCACTTCAGCGTTCGAAAATTTAGCTATTAAAGACAAAAAATAAAAGTCAAACAGCCGTACGTCACTCAGTCTCAACAAATTCAGCAGATACCAAATGATCAATCACAAGACGTTTTCAAATAAAATCGACGTTTAAACTGAATTTATTTTCGATGTCTGCACTGGCCTGCTGTTAGTGAATAAAAGCTATTCTTAGTAATTTGAACTTAGTTAAAAGATAAAAACGCATTTATATTTTTCTTGTAAACCGCCTAGATGATACCCTATTGCATGTTTGTTGCACGTTTAATAAATACCCTGTAAATCTATCGGAATTTAATCGTGGCCAAAGTTTATAAAGTATTTTAAGATCATCATGTGACTAATTACAAGATTGAAACATCCTTGGACATATGTGGGACCAGCATATATTTAATATTTCATGAACATTTATTAGTCTATTCTTAGTATATGTTTACGTTTGATTCCACATAATTGAACAATCGTGTCAATTGGTAAATAGAAATGCTCAAGAAATACGATTACGGTGCAACGCAACTTGACAAAACTTTCATTTAAATTAATAAAACATGGATGTTTAAAGAGTTTTGCTATATTATGTATACAATTTTTTCACTACACAGTAGTTTCAGCGGGCAGATGAGTAAAAAAGAGAAACATTTTGAGGCTTGTTTTTTTGGGAAAATCCAAACATGTTAATGTCCAAAACGTACACAACCATTTGATTGTCTGAAGTCTTAGGAAGAAATAAGGGAAAACAACCGCCGAAGATGCATCAATCTGCACCAGGACCATCTAGCTTTCACTTATCAGCTCAAACAAAAGACTTTTTGAGAACTAAATAAGTCAAATTGATGAGTCATCTGCCGTACAACCCTGATTTGGCATCCAATTACTTCGTTTTGTTCCCGCAAATCAAATATATATTACGAGGTCAACGTTTTGCACTACGCGAAGAAGCAGTTGATACGTTCACAATGCATATTTTGATGGTAAAACTACTAGCCTAATGTTCAATCGCTCTCATCACTGAATTGTTGAATAATGTATACAGAATAGGCCAAATCACAAATAATGGCTCTTTTCCACCTTCATCCCAATACCGAAGAAGCCCCGAGGATCAAAGTGGAAAGTTATAAGCCTGATGAGCCATATCCTTGAAATATTCCTAAGAATTATACACACCAGAATATATAACAAGTGTGAGACTGAGACGTCAGACATACAATTTGGGATTCAAAAGAGCATGGAAACCAGGGAAGCAAATTTTGCCTTTAATGTTCTAAGCAAAAAGATATCTGGATGTGATTCAAGACATATACGTGTGCTTCTTAGACTAAAACAGAGCTTTTGATAAAGTGAAACATGACAAACTTCTAGATATTTTGCAGAAGATTAATATTTATTATCAGGACGTAAGAATAATATCTTGCCTTTTTTGGGGACAAACTTTCAGAATGAGACATGATAACAACCAAGAAGTCTCTAAGCAACAAGGAGTTAGACAAAGATCCTCAATGCTATTCTACATCTGCTCGAAATACATTTTCCGGAAAGATTGTGAAGTAAGACGGCAGGAATAATAATCAACGGAAGACATATAAAAAATATCAGGTACGCTGACGACGCTGCACTGTTAGCAAGCAAATCTAGATAGCCTACAAACAATGATGAATAGTGTGACAACACCGAACAGAGAAGAAGAAGATTAGAAGACTTTGAGATGTGGGTCTACAGATGTATGTTAAACGTCCTGGGTGGATCACATTACAAACAAAATGGTTCTAAAAAGAATAGACAAAGAACTGGAAGTCTTATTCAGCATAAAAAAGAGAGGCATTTGGGCACATAGCTCTCAACTCAAAATATGAAATTCTGCAGCTTATTGTTATACGAGGCAAAATCGTGGGAATATAGGCCGACGCAGAATCTTATGGTTGTGCAACCTACGGGATTGATTCAAACTATCATCCAATGAATTATTCCGCGAAGCAATTTCTAAAGTATAAATTGCTAGATTTATAAGGGAAAGTTGAATAGGAAAAAAGGAGAAATAATCAAAGCAAAATATTTAAAAAAAATCCTTTCCCTAGTTTTGACAAAAGATAAATTTGAAGATGCCTTCATTATAAATGTCGACCGTCAGTTAATATAGCTATTTGTTGTATTTTTCGGAACATTATTGTCATCACCTTCAAAATGGAAACATTTTCTTTAAATTTTCTTGAAATTGTTGGTCTGAGCGTGATTCACATTTAGAGATTTGTCGCTTACTTTTTCGATTGTGATAATTCGGCGCATACTTTCCTTGTTGTGGCGTATTATTCGAATTATAAAATAATATGAAAAGACCTAAACTAAAATAACATAATAAAAGTAATAATATGAAAAATTATTTTCAATGAGCATTTCTGCACTATTTTTTACATTATGATTAATGTAAAAATTTACCAGCTAACAGTTAAAACAACTACTCCTCGTACTAATATACCGCCAGCCATTGAATTATATAACTGTTAACCGTCATTACATGTCTGAAACATGTTCAGCACAATGCAACATTTCTGTGGTGTAATCGTTTTTTAATCGCGTCTCGAAATGTGCTATGTAATGACTATCTGCAGACACGTGTTTCGCTGTATCACAGCTCCTCAGGTCAGTTTAATTATATATATGTAAAGGTTGGTTGGCAGATGGCTATACAATTTAATATTTAATATTCTTTAAAGAGCAATATATGCAGGCATATTATATATATGTAAGTACGTAGATTTCATAAATATACAGGGTTATTCACGCTATACGGCACGGAATATTGTGGCCAAAATACGTGATTTTCAAAAAGTTTCACTTTGGGGATATATGGGGGTCTATTAGGGCTACTTTTTAAAATTACTTTCATAATATACAGGGTGTCTCAAATACCCTAAAGGTATCAAAGTTGTGTTTTTTTTTAATGAAACACCCTGTATTTTATTGCATTTTTGGATCCTTCGATCAAAATAAGTGTGTGTTTTAATAAGGTTTTTATTACTTAAACCTTAAGGTTTTTGAAATAATTTGAATTTTGTAAAAATTTAACCTAATTTTCATGTTTCAAATACTTAAAAAGTAATTAAGTTATGCATACCAAATTTACACTGAAATGTAACAATAGATCATATTTTATTTTCCAAGTATAATAAATTTGACATCTTATACCGGGTGTAAAAAAATTGGAATTAAACAAATGAGAACTTTAAATGGCTATAACTTCATTTATTTAAATGGAACGCTATATTTATTAATTTATCAGCAAATGCACGTTTCAATTACCTATCGAATGGTATTTATATCTTAAATGTTAAGTCTTCTCGTTTTTACAGAAAACGCCAAAATATTGTTTATTGCACCGTTTTAGTACTTTTTAAGTAAAAATTTTAATGTATCTAGTTTTCCATCGTATTTAAAAACGTAAGATAATTAATTTAGTCTGTTACTTTAGTTTAAAATGCCTATCTTTTGTTTTAGTTGTGTTATTTTGCGTTTTTGTGTTAGATCGTTAGTAATCGTTATTGTTTGAACATCGTTGTTGTATTTAATAGTAAAAAATGAAAATTTACACAGATTTTCTTATACTGGGGTTTTTATAACTGACACTTCCAATTTCTTTAAATTGGTTTAATAGTCTCTCAAAAATGGCTGGCTTAGGGTGATTTCTTTCGGGAAACCTTTAAGTATAAACTCGACAAGCCAATAAACAATTTTGATGACATTCTCCAAGCATAAAGATAATGCCAATACCCTTCTTCTTTTGAGTAAATCTTCATTTTTTACTAAAAAATACAACAGCGGTGTTCAAACAATAACGATTACTAACACAAAAATGCAAAATAAGACAACTATAACAAAAGACAGGCTTTTTAAACTAAAGTGGCATACTAAATTAATTATCTGACGTTTTTAAATACCATAGAAAACTAGATACATCAAAATTTTTACTTAAAATGTACTAAAACGGTGCAATAAACAATATTTTGGCGTTTTCTGTAAAAATGAGAAGACTTAACATTTAAGATATAAATACCATTCGATAGGTAATTAAAACGTGCATTTGCTGATAAATTAATAAATATAGCGTTCCATTTAAATAAATGAAGTTATAGCCATTTAAAGTTCTCATTTGTTTAATTCCATTTTTTTTACACCCGGTATAAGATGTCAAATTTATTATACTTGGAAACTAAAATATGATCTATTGTTACATTTCAGTGTAAATTTGGTATGCATAACTTAATTACTTTTTAAGTATTTGAAACATGAAAATTAGGTTAAATTTTTACAAAATTCAAATTATTTCAAAAACCTTAAGGTTTAAGTAATAAAAACCTTATTAAAACAAACACTTATTTTGTTCGAAGGATCCAAAAATGCAATAAAATACAGGGTATTTCATTTAAAAAAACACAACTTTGATACTTTTAGGGTTTTTGGGACACCCTGTATATTATGAAAGTAATTTTAAAAGTAGCCCTATTAGACCCCCATATATCCCCAAAGTGAAACTTTTTGAAAGTCATGTATTTTGGGCACAATATTCTGTGCCGTATAGCGTGAATAACCCTGTATACTTCTATTAAATATTACTGATACCATTAAGCCACGTATGATAAATTAACTAATTTAATTTTTCCTAATAATTCTTTAATTTTCCATAAATTATTAGTTTTGAGCAAATAAAATAACATATTTATTTAATATTTAATTACTTTATACTTTATATTATAAAGTTAGTGCATTAATTTTGGAGAGTAGATAAGAATGTTTCCTCTATTGAATGAATTATTGATTTAGATACTCACCAAAATATGTCCTAGAAATATAAAAGTATTTCTTACCTGAAATCAAAAATTAGTATATTGTGCTTTTTATTAAATAAATAATAAAATAATTATTCGATTACAAAGATTTTTTGTATGAGTTTTCCAAACCATATACTTCCTATCTTAGCATTTCACAAATTTTCTAAATATACACAACTCAGCCATTGGTTTACTTTATTTTTTATCTTTTAAGACATTTTACTATTAACTAATAATTTAGTAAAAGCTAAATATATATTTTGCGTTATTCATGCCTGATGAAAATCAGGGTAACATTTTTATGACCAAACTTCATACAAACATTTAAATACTAATTTCTACCCACTTTTCTTGCTGCGATGTTAATGTTACTGAGTATACTATGTTATCTTCTTTAACAATATTAGCTACAATACTCTTTAGGACTTTAAGAAATTGCAAGAGTAATATAAGGTAGGTTAGTAACGTCATCACACCGGATTTTATTTGCATTGCAGAATAAATGAAAGTATAATCAGCTAAACTCATTAAAATATATGTTTAGTTACTACTACTACAAGTTAAGTTACATTTTTATTAAATTAAATAAAATACTAACAATAAAAATTAAAAATAACGTACCCTAAATAAGGCCTATTTCTAACACGAACTCTATCCGGGCGTTATAGCTATAATATTAATAACTATTTATTAAACAACAACAGTTTTTATTTAAATTATTAAAGGTATTCATTCAAATTTATTTCATTTATTTATAATTAAATCGTTCCGTTTGTTTTAAAAAAGTTTTCAAAATGATGAATGCGCCGGGATTAACGTCAATGTCATATCTTTGTATTATGATCAAAAAAAAAATCAATTACCAATTACAAATTCAAATAAGTATATTATTCGTATAAACTTATATAATGTCGCTTATATCATTTTTCATAAATCTAGAAGAGTCTCAAGGAGACTTTGTAAATATATTACCTTATAAAACAACTACTTTATTATGGTTATAAAATAACTACTTTACGATGGTTTTATTTGTATAAAAGTAGTTTGTATCTTATAAATATTCCAACTGTGTAATATACATACATCAAACTATAACACTTTTTGAAAATAAACTGAGTCTAGGTTAACTAATTTAATAATAAAATAAATAATTGAATGTAAACTTAATTTTATTTTAGCTAAAATAAATATAATAAAGAACTATTTGTAATTAAATTATTACTTATACATAGAGCTTATATAGGTATAATTTAGAATCAAAAAAAAAATTTAACAGACATTGAAAACAAAATAGTTTCATTGTTTAACCATAACTTTAGTTAATAGAAAAATTTTACGATTTTGAATAACAAAATGAGTACAATTTAAAATAAATAAATGCCAGATATTTAGGTGACAAAAAATAATTTTAATAATACAACACCTTTCGTATATCTAGACCATAAGTATTAATAATACTGCAAAAAAAGGCAAAACTCATACTAAAATAAATTTATAGCTAATACACCAACCTATACTGAATTATAATATTTATAACACTGTATTTAAAATAAAACTTAAAGTCGATATGTATATTATTTTTATAACTTATCTTCAGTAAAGATAAAAACATCTAAATGTATTCTCTACAATTCAATTCTATTTCTTTACCAAAGAAATATATAAACTTGCAATTTTTTAAATATTTTAACTTTACTAAAGCTTTACAGCCGAAATCATTACGATTTCATATGAATCGAAGAATACATGCTAATAAACACACAACTGCAACCACTATAGTCTACCCTAGAAGTAGCAAAGAATAATGTAAAAGTTAGTTGCTTAAACTTTTGTTTGTTGCGTTCAGACGACGTTTGTCTCCTTAACATTTCCTTAGATTTGCCAGATATTTAAATATACTTATTTCTACCAAAACCAGTCAGAATAACTGGTATATAAGAAGAAATCCTTATTGAGGCTTCCACTCTTAAAAAATGACAAAAAAGTTGAACAATATTAATTGTAATAGATAAATTGATTTGTTGTTATTGTGTTGCGTGCTTAATGGCCTTGGCTACTAGGCCCTGTTGACCAGCCACAGTAGTTATATGATGTTTGTATTTTTCCAGTTGATTAGTACTGAAAAAAAACATATATTGGACGAACATCTATAAAGAGAGAATTTATAGTTTTATATAATTTATAGAGTTAAATTGATTAAGTAGTATTAGAGTATTGGTAGATGGATTACATAAACATAGGAAATTTTTAGTGGAGTCTGGTGTCCAAGGTATACTAGTGCAAAATAAAAATCTACACATCTATCATCTATCAAAACATATGGTCAAGATCCCCAAAACCACCACAGCTGCATAAAGAGGAGGGAATTTGTTTTATTTTGTATAAATGGCTTGGCGAGGAATTGTGACCTGTTCTTATTCTTTAATGTAGTAATGAATCTTCTCCCTAATACTTTGACATTAAAAAAAACAGGGATTAAGAGGGATTGTTGGCTGATAGAAGAAGTATTTGTAATGAAAAGATTATTGAGATCAGAGCGTCTGCCACTTGGCTTTTAGACTGTCTTTAAATACTTAGTAATCCTGATAAGGGGAAGATTGAAGAGATATAGAGGAGAGGCGGGCATTTTTTGCACTTTGATCGGCTATTTCATTACCAGTAATGACTGAATGGCTAGAAATCCAACATAGTAAATGTCATAATTTAGGTCTTTTGAGAGGCAGTAATAGAGGTAATGAGTTTCCATCGCAAGAATGGATAGTTTCTGGTTAGTACCGACCGCAACGCTCCAAGACTTGCAGAGCACACCTGGAGTCAGTGAATCACCACGCTTCTCAATCTCAATTGATGAATCAAGTTCAGACATTCCTTAATGGCAAGAAGTTCTGCTGTGAGGATTGAGCAAATGTTTCGAATTCTTTTGCTTAGGGTTAGATGGTTTTCAATATATACTGCAAAAGAGCAATACGGAGGTTGATATAACTTTGACCCGTCAGTAAAACAGGGGTGGAAACCTTGCCACCTTTCCGTCACCAGTGTATGAAAAACTGAATTGATAGCTAGATTGTAGATAGAGGAAAACTACTTATCGCTAAATTGTATACTATTTTAATAGGGAAAAAATGGGAAAAATATGGAGAGTTATAATAAGGATGAGAAGGACTTTTTATTATATTTAAAGATGAAGTTATGGAATAATTTCCTATAAAAGGGGTAAGTGATTTATTTTTATATCTTAAGGTAGATTGTAGGTTTTCCAAGGCATTAATAACCGGAAAATTATTATGAGCTAGTACTTTCAGCAAGTATTTACTGGAAATAAATGATATTCTCAGAGAAATGGGAGGAGTGCAGCTTTCCACTTCAAGAGCTCTAAAAGGCGCTGATTTCATGCATCCATGTTTTTGAGAGAGGAGACATTACTATCATTCCATATTCGATCTTAGATCTAATCAGCGATTTGTAGAAGGTCAGTAGAGTTTTCGGGTCCCACCATGTGTGTGATAATGTTTAAAGAGCCTTAAAATTTTATGTATTGAGACTTTTAACTCATGAATAAGTTTCCAAGTAAGGGAAGAATCGATCGTTAGTCCTAGGTATTTAATTGGCGGAACTTTGGGGATGGGATCATCTTCAAACCGTAATTGATAATTAGGAAGCTTCTCGTTCTTGGTAAAGATAATATTTTTTTATTTTTGAGAGGAAAGGAAGAGGCTATGATAGTGAAGCCAATCAGATAATTCTAAGAGGGCGCCATTTAAACGATTAAACAATGATTGAATGTTGTTGTATAAGACGACATCGTCTGCATATTGAAGAACGGTAAGTAGGGTTTTAACAGATTCTCTAGTTCTTGTGTGTATAGGATGTACAAAAAAGGACTCAGGATGGAGCCTTAAGGTAAGCCAATGTATGATATTCGAGGATTCTTGTGAAGTCAAACTGAAGAGGAGGGTATATTTGTTTATTCTCTGCCCACCAATCTAAACGGTGTTTTATTATGAGTAATAAAAATTATTTTTTTACACAGGAGGTTAGGCCTATTGGGCGATAGCTGGTTGGAATATTGGGGTCTTTATTTGGTTTTAGAATAGTACAGATGATTTGTTCATACCAAGAATTTGGGATAACGCCTGTACGTAATATCTCATTATAAAAACCAAGGAGAGTAATTTTACCTTTAAATGGGAGGTTTTTAAGCATCGAGTAGGATACTCTATCCTTCCCTGGAGATTAATCTTTTCTGTCTTTTAAGGCAGAATCCAATTTTTTAAGTGTGATATTGTAAGAGAGAAATGAGGGAGGAGACTCAGAGAAGTTAAATTTTTGTGAAGTTTCTACATAGGGAGGAGTAAGATTTTCAAAGAATGAAAGAAGGCATTGGTTATCTGTCGCCTTAGGTAGAGGAAGAACGAATGATTTGTTGTAGCGTCTTACCGTTTTCCAGACCGAGGAAATTGCGGTTGTGCGTGAAATAGATTCACAGAAGGCTCTGAATGAATCTTTTTTCTTTTTGTTGAAGAGTTTTTTTGAAAATGTTATTGCTTTTTTAGCATCAATAAAATTTTCAAGTGTACAGTTTTTAAAATATTTTTTGATTTCCCTCTTTCTCAAGGTTTTTGCTGTTGAACATTCAGCGTCTCACCAAGGACATTGGGATTTATGGTTTAGTTACAGAGAGGTAGGATGTGCTAGGGATGGGGTATTTCAAAGATGGTTGTGTCGAAGCAGCATGTGAAGCGTTATTTATTACAGGAAAATTTCTATAAATGGGGGTGTTATTAATTTGAAAAGGAGTTAATAACGAGGTATTGTGTTCTTTAGGAAATAGGTTGGATGCTTCAAGGAAGGAGACATTATGTAGAGACATATATTCTTTTATATTTTTTTGTCTAATGAATTCTGTACAGACTCGGTTCCTAGCCAGTGTACCTTGTTCTGAGGTTAGGTGATCACCATCACAGTGTAAACACTTATTGGTTAAGGATGGGCAGACTTCCACAGCATGGTCGAATGAGCCGCACTTGTCGCAGCGGGGTTTGCCTTTGCAGATTTTTTTTGTGTGACCATATCTGAGACATGTGTGACATTAGGTAACCGGGTATATATATATATATATATATATGTCTCTGGAACTTTGTTTGTGCAAAATAATTTGACACTAGGGGGAAGAGATAACATTCTGAATGTGACTGCTAGAGAATGGGTATTAATAAATTTTATCTCATTTTCAACTACAATTTTCCTCTATCAACGTTTGACATGTAAGGCTTGAAATGGATTTGAAGAATTTATAGAATACAAAATCTACTTCTCTGTAAATGATGGGTCAACGTCTCTTATAATTCCCTTGCATGTAATGAATTGACTTGGTATATATGCATTGAAATTATTTCTTGACAGTAAGGAAGTGTTTTTAAGAAATTTATTAGCTTCAGTGTATTTTTTGAAAATGGCATACACTCTATTCCTGCCTCTCCTTGATGTAGTAACATCATATCATATCATATCAAAATAAGGTGTTACCCACCACCATCTCATGAAGAGATACGGGCGAGGAGTCCAGAGAAATTCTTTCAATATAAATTGTATAAGGCGGACGATCAGAAGGATTAAAAGTGTTAATTTTGTTGTGTGAATCTTCAACAGTTAAAATTATATCTGAATTATGATTTAGATGTGTTGGTTTGGAGGACGTGTTATCCGGGGATTTTTCGGGGGGGTCAGAATCCCCCGGGCTTATATCCATTTTTATATTAAAAACCACTACCTATGTGATGTGTTTGATTTAATAAAAATGAAAAGAGGGTAAGGAGAGAAAGTAAAAAAATGGAACTCACGTGTACAATAGCTTGTAGACAAAAAACAGCTGAAGATAATACAAATGCCCTCAACGGCTGCTCTCGGTCGAATCAGACTTTCAATTTCATATATAGATTTATAGACATTGTCAAATAACAAAACTCTTAATCGTTTACAGTTTTTCGGTCACAATTTCTACATATATAGATTTTTCTGTGTGTACACTTTCCGCGTTTACTTTTTTGCATGTATTGCAAATACTTGTAATCGTGTTGTTATTGCGGTATCCTATTGGAAACCATTTGCGTACGGAAACCATGCCATTTGCCTTAAAGTCCGATATTCTGAAGCAAGTTCTTCTGTCAATCGAAACAGAAAGGCTTTCCGTTTCTTTGAGAAACGTGCCATACTGTCAATTTTCATTTTGCAAGTTTTCGGCAGTTCCCTCTTGTTTGCGTGTATTGTTCCTACCAATGAAGTATTTTAATTCGCTTAATAAAGTTGATATATTTCGGCTTCGTCTTTTTCTAAAAATGAAAAGCCTCTTACCACATATTTCGTCTGTGCATCAAACGCCAGCCAAATTTTGAGGCCAAATTTATGGGGTTTATTTAGCATAAACTGGGTAAATAAGCATTTGACCTTCATTAGAAAGAGTTTCTCATCCACGGAAATATAAGCACCCGGTTTGAAGCAATATCGACTCTTTTCAATAAATTTGTCCCAAACTGCAAAAGTTTGCTAAAGTTGACTCCTCTGATTTCTTTTGTCAAAACGAATGTGTCGCAGAATCTCAGTAAAATTACGTCATCTCATAGTGCTGGGAAAAAAATATAATTCTACAAATATTAGAGCCTCAAAGTATTTCCTTGTCCCCATATGCGTACAATATTGCAAGAAATGCCTTCAATTTTGCTTGCGTAATTGTCCAGTTTTTCTAACTCTGTACAAATCTGTACATGTTCCAAAATATGGCGCTCTATTAGTAATAGGAACGCACTACTTAGATTCCCCGTTCATAATTGGTAATCTAACAGCAACACCTCTTTCTTCATTTCCTTTTTTCAAATAGTTTTGTCTGAAGCAATTTCAGTTTGCTGATTTGGTACGTTATTTCAGAACTAGAAGGGAATGAATCGTTTGTTTCGAATATTTTCGCAATCACTGTCTCTTGACTGATCTATATTGTTTTTATCAGGAATTTCCTCATCACTACTTTTAATAATAGCACTGTTATCGTAACTGCCTTGTGAATCAGTTTGTCTCTCACTTTCTACATCTGAACATTTCAGAGGTATGCTGGTTGCATTTTTCAAATATGTAGAAACTTTTCAAATGCAGGATGAAATGAAACACTATTTTCTAGGTTTTTTTGCCACTGTATTATAATGATTATACAAGATTAATAAATTATCTACGAGTATAGATTCAATTACTTGATAATGACTGGAAAGAGTCAAAACTATAGTCATAGATAATTTATTAATGTTGTAAAATCATTAATATACAGTGGTAAAAAACATATAAAATAGTGTTTTATTTTATCCTACATTTGAAAAAAGTTTCTACATATTTGAAAAATCACTGAAACACATTTTATTCCCCACGCCGTTGACCTCATCTTCCTAAAGCTTCCTTTTTCTGCTATCTAGTTAAATTTGTTTAATAAAGTTATGAAAAAAAAGTATAAAAAACACTTATTGAGTAAATTAAAACCAAAGGAATAGAGCTATCAAGCATAATAAAAGTGAAAAAAGAAACAAAGAGCAGAAGAAAATAAACAAAGAAAATATTACAGAGTATAACTCATGACTACATTAAAAGCAAAAGGAAAAGGAACGTAAAAAAATCTGAAGAATACGAGAAACTAAAAATCGAATATCTCAATTTTCGGAAAAGTGTGAAAACAGGACACCAACAAAACAAACTACACCAAAACAGACAGACAAAAGAGCACCAGAGAAGACAAACTTAGGAAGCAATAATACAGAAACTAGAAGAGATTAAAATGGAGATGAAAGAAGAACATGACAAAAAGTGTGAAGAGCTGAGAGATTTCCAAAAGGTAAAGACATAATGGAAGAAGAAAGCTTCGAAATGAAATAAAGAAAAAAAGTCTTAGATAGACGAATTAACAAGCTGGAAAAAAGATAGAAAACTAAGAAAAAGAAAAAAATTAAACATAGTAATTGAGCGGTGTAGCTGTGACGAACATGTTACAGGAAATACCAAAAAAATCCCATGATAGGGAAAACAAAAGCAAACAAGTAGTAGTAGCAAAAAAAAGTCATGATAATGAAGAACAAAAACGAGCTAAGAAGAACTAAATTAAGAATAGAAAATAAATAAGGAAATAACAAGACATACAAAACAAAATAAGGAGAGAGCAACAACTGAATGGAACAAGGGGAGGAAGGTACAGATAAAATAAAAGAAACTAATGATAGAAAACATATGACATATATGGAATCAACAGAAGGGAGACCTCAAACTAAACAATTTACAGATGGAACAAAAAACTAACACAGCAAGGGAAGAGCGACAAGCAAAAAATTACGAAACAAGCAACGAATAAAGTATATGAAACAAAAACCAAAAAAAGAAAAATCAAAATCGGCACGTGGAAGATAAGAAGCATAAAGGGAAAGGAAGATAAACTAGAGGAAGGATTTTAGAAAACAAAAATTGATCTAATCGGACTAAAGGAAACAAATATAAAAGGGAAAGGAATCAAATATATTGGAAACCATCTACTATTATACAGTGGAGTAGAAACCAAAACAAGAGCAAAATATTGGATTGATGAGGCTTTTACTTGGTGAAATTCCATTATATAGGTGATAAATAAAACTCTTGGGTTTTGAGAATTTACACAATTTAATGTCGATGCACTGCGACAGTGGCTTCATCAGGCAGATGATAAACATGATTTTTGTCGCAGTGCATCACATTAAATTGTGTAAATTCTCAAAACCCAATTGTTTTATTTATCACCTAAAGAGCAAAATAATAAGAAGAGAAAACCGTGGAAATTATCAGAATGAGCACACAGAGCGCATATTAACACTAATTATGAAATATAATAAGACTAAAACTAACCACAGAATAGTCTACGGATAATCACAGAACAGTACGGAGATGAACCATTATACTTAATGGGCGACATAAACACTAGAGTAGGTAACCAAAACACTTCTGTTCTAGAACACGTAATAGGGAGACAAGTAGAAAAACACAAAAATAAAAATGGAAACATACTACTGTACTTCTGCGCAATTAACAATCTAATGATACTAAACACAATACACACACACAAGAAAATACACAAGCGCACGAGAGAAATACGCAGCAGAAACGAACGATCAATAATAGATTACATAATAACGAAAGACATCCAAAGGAAACAAATAAACGACGTACGAGTGTAAAGGATATACGAAATAGGAAGCGATCACTTCCTGATGGGAGCAACACTCAAAAAGAAACAGAGACAGAAAAAGAAGGACATGACAAGAGAAATAAAAAAAGTGTACAAACTAAAAGACTAAGAAATATGGAAACAATATCAGGAACTAATAAAACAAGAAATAGAGAAAATGGAAAAAATGTCTTCTAACACATGTAGAAAAAGCAGCGAAAAAGGCATGCGGCACAATAAAAACCAACCGAAAGAAAAAACAAACGAACTGGTGGACAGAATAGTTGAAGAAAGAAATAAAACTGAAAAAGAGGTTAAGGCAAAGATATCTACAAAAAAAACAACAACAGTTTTCGAAAAATACACAATACAGATAAAAATCCAAGTGTAACAAGCAAAGGTATATTCATGAGAACAATTCGGAGAGAAAATGGAAAACAAATCACACAGAAAACCAAAAACTATTATACAACGTGATAGGAAAACAGAAAAGAAATCAAGATACACTAAATAAGGGACAAAGACGGGAAAATACTAACAAGAGATGAAGAAATGGTGGAAAGACGGAAGCAACACTTCCAGGAGTTGCTGAGTAAGAAAAGGGAAATGAAGAAAGAGTCAAAGGATAACAAACAAAACAGCAGTAGAAACAAAAACGAAAAAAAAAATAACACCTGAAGAAGTAATGCTTCGTCAGTAAGAAAAATGAAGCTGGAGAATGCCCAGGAATAGAAAACATCATAAGCGAATTCAATTCAAAAGATAATACTAAACAATATGGATGCGAAACGTGTACGCTAAACAGGAGATACAGACACTAGAAATTAAGTACCTAAGAAACAAAACAGACAGAATCAGAAACGTTGACAAAATAATTGAAAACAGCTGTAATGGTTGGTGACACTTTTACAGAAGATAAGACACCAACCACACAAAAAACTTATGGCAAACAAAAATAACCGGAAGAAGAAAAGTGGAAAGACCGAAAAAGAAGTGGGACAGATATGAAAAAAGCATCAGAAACAAGAAGAGCTGGAATATATTAATAAAAGAAAATACAAAAAACTGAATAACTACATAATTCTACACCCGAAAGGGTAGAAGAAATATGGTAATAACTCAATAGAAAAATTGCAAAAACTCATACTAATAAGCGAAAACTATGGTCAAATTAATTCGGTAAAAGTAGAGTTCTTCTAGAGCTTTATTTTGTAATCCCTACATCATCCTTTAATATTGCTCAAAAGTACCTAATAATACAATTTTGCCCCTGATCATAACTGGCGTTGTATAATCTTATAATCTCTTGAACTGTTTCTCTAGGCGGCTATTTTATAATAGCTAACTACCTGTCTAAATTTCTCTATAGAATCCAGGTCAGCTCCGTGGCTGAGGTTTCGAATCCCAGGGGTGGCGTTTTCTAAGGTAGAATTCCTCGTGCGGATCCATGTGACTGAATGGCACATGTCTAAATCAAAACATCTTTCCGTTTTTATAAAAAAAATATCTAGTGTAGCGGTATTTGTGTTATAGTTATTAAGACATAGTAGTTGACCTTATTCCTTCTAATGCATTTGATAAACCTCTTCAAATTACTTATATGCACATATTTAACGTATTGCAACTGCATAAACTGAGTTATTTTGAATATCTTCTAATTTATCGCATTTTCTAATTCTGTACAATTTCAAGCCCTTCTTTAAGAGATTTTAACTAACGTTAGCGAAATCTTAAACCCTTCCTTCAAACACATCTATAATTTTATATTTAAACTTTATGTTTTCTTAAATGTGCTCTTTTGAGGGGTGCAATTTTACCCAAAGTTTTTCTAACCTTTCGACAATGAATAAAACATCATCTTTGATTTCAAAATATCTAGCGGTTTAAAACTCTCTTGTATACACACATACAGATCCACTCTCACTCGTAGATACATATTTCTTTCTAGACTATTAAATTGGTATCTACGGACTTCAAAACGGTCATTTACTTTGTAAAATTATTTCTATCATAATTCTTTCTCGTATTTCGCACAGAAAAAATAAAAACCCAGTTTACTGTCAAAACATTTTATTAGCTTTAGTTTCTAGGTCATTATGCGACACAATTGAGTTTTAATTACCAGTGGAATAAAATTCTGACAAATGCACCGAAGATAAGGCAATCAAACGTCCGCAAACAATAATTTTCCTCAATAATTAATGATATGCTTGTACAACAATATGTAATTTTCAAACGATAAAATCTATTACAATCAATATATAATCGCATCATCACTGAAACCGTTACATTCATAAAATGTTATTGTTACTATTTATAGCCACAACAGCCGCACAAGTAATGTTTTAACGTTAATTTTATAACTAAACACAAATACATAATAGTTATAATAAATATGTTTCCGCATTAACAAATATTAGCCTTTCCGCTAAATATTTCGTACCTTTAATATAAATCGATTATCTATAAAATACACAAATTAAAAGTATATACACTGTATACTTTTCAATTTGGTTTTAAAATTACTTGATGTATAATTTAATCAATAGGTATAAATTATGCATACAATCATTTCAAATGGTATATATAACTTAAATTAAATGTATTTATTATAATTTTCTAATTATTTTAAATGTATATTTTTTAGTTACTTCGCAGTGCGGGTCGTTTTGATATTAGTCATGATCATGTTACTTTGGATTCATACAATAAAGCATATTTTTCCTATCTTACGGTAGAAAATATGTGGTATAATAGAACTACGAGGACATTTGGATGTGAAGCTGAAACACTTAAAGATGTCACGGACAAATGGTGGGTAAGTAGAATAAATACATTTCCAAATTATTTTATCTAGTTTTAATACTTTCTACCTTATTAGTGTTCTAATATTATATATTTCTCTGCAACCTTTTTGCTTTAAATTAACTTACTATACGTTTCTCTCAGAAACTCAGTGAAATGGAAATAGCAACACCAAGAAAGGGTAAGAATTGTTGACGAAATTTTTGGGACAAACGTTAAACTATTAAAATTTTTATTTATATGAATGAAATAATGATTTATTTGACAGATCTTTTAATTTTTTATAACAATTGTATCAGGTGTATATTTTGCAAAATTTTGTTTAGTACTTTGCTTTTTCCGCTTTTTTGATTGTTTTGAATGTGTGCTCCAATGTGAAAATTACCATCTTTTAATCAAATTCGGCAGAAATCAAATTGTTATTATGCGCGAAGGTATTTTATCCACCGCCGTGTGTTGCTATTAGGCATGGACTAAAGGAACGTCTCAACAAAAAAACAGGGTGACAAAGAAAAACAAATGAAACCAACATCTTATGGCAATACTACCGATGGTTAGCTAACGAAGGTCATTCTGTAACCTTTTACCGCTTTTGGACTTTAATCCACATCTTATATTACGGTTCAACATCGACAGCACTTTTGTGTGTAGGTTTCCAATGCACTGGAACCTGGTGATATTTAATGATGAATCCTGATTCTATCTGGAAGATGGAATTTCCTGCTGAGAGTCCTATGCATAAAACTGTAGTGATTATGGTATAGAGTGCTATAACTTATGGAAGAAGGTCTCGTTTAGTATTCATCTAAGGTAATATGAACATCCAGCAATATGTGAATATGTGGATGAGGTGATAGAATATTATATTATTCCGTTTCTTTAGCAGTTGGAACGAACACCCACTTTTCACCCTCGTATTGTTAGAAATTCTATAGATTAATTTGCAGAAAATAATGTCAATATCTTGCCATGGTCACTCTGACTTCTTAAACGTTCGCCCATTTAGTATCCTCCGCAGATGATGCAGCTCTTCAGCACGAATGACATGTTGCTTGGGATACAATACCTCAAAAGGTTCTAGAATCGATGCCATGAATAGTAGGGGAGTGTGCAACCAGTAGAAGGGCATCAGCCCATTATTAATAAAAAAAATCTTTATTTTTATTCTATTCCTTTCAAATTTTAATCAATAGTTATATTTTAACAGTTTAAGATTTGTAAATTTCGTCAGAAAATTCCTACCCCTTCTTGCTGCTACGAATTTTATGTCACTAACCATTAAAAATTGCACAGTAGTGTAATCTTAAAACGAGAGTTTTGGAATTTTTTGTATTTAGAAAAAATGTTCTATTCTAATTTTTAGTTTCTAAATATTTTCAGCTTGACCTGAAGATGTTCCAGTTTCGCAACAATGACTATCACTCTTTCACACCAATGAACTTTGGGTTAAAGGTTTCCGAGATTCTTTCAAAAAATTATATGGGATTTAAGGAAATTCTTGAGAAAAATAAAATACAGACCACACTTCCAATTCCTAAGGTATTTTTACTATTTCTTTATTACTCTATACACTAAGTACAAAGCCGTGTTTATATTATTGATCGATAGACCTGTTTGTTACGTTAAATATTGGTCGACAATCAAAACAAAAGTTATTCCTATTAAGAGACGATGAAAGAGAATAAATTCATTAAACTCGAAATAGTGAAACCTATATGATCCCGAAAAATTTCCAAGTTGTTGTCTTAACCGAGTTGTTAAGCTGAGTTATCAATTTATAATGTTGCAGCACGTGTATAATGTGTTGTCTTTATAATTGCCTTCTGGCAAATATGGTCAAAAATAAAATGAGGAACGACAACGTTTCTATTTCAGATACATCATTGAATAGATTGATTGAATGGACATATAACAACAGACATTCAAAAATACCCTAGGAGCATATTATTGCTGCAGTAAAAAGATACAATTTGGCTGAAGTACAACTTGCAGAATGTTAAAATAAGAATCCTTAATTCTAGAACAATTTAAAATAATTTTTTAATATACATTGAATAGGTATACTGATAAAATACTTAATATTATTAAGATATAAAAAAATATAAAAAACATTTCTACAGTAGACATAATGTAAAAATATACATATGATAATAGAGAGGAATATAAGAGTAGACATTTAAAGAATAATTAATATTTAAGTCATTTAATAATTATAATATAGACAATTTTAGTGTTCGGTATTAAAATACTATATTATCACATACTATAAAAAATTCTACAAACGAATAGAAGGCCTTTTGAGTTAAAAATTATTTACACCATACCTTTAAATCCTTTATCGATAAATTTTGTATTTTGGAAGGCAGGGCATTAAAGAATTTGATACAGTAATATCGCGTGCCCGTTTTCGATTTTGATAATCTAAACGGGTTAACACGTATTTCATTTATGATAAGAACTGTTACAATTGTACTTTTCGATATTTTCTTTTATATGCAAGATTCATTCCATTATATAAATACTTGGAACAGTCATGATTTCAAGCCTTTTAAAGTGTTCCCTGCAATCGCATCTATAGTTAATTTGTGCTACAACCCGAACAGCTCTTCTTTGTACGCGAAATCTGTTTGTCATAATAGTTGAATGACCCCACAGGATTATACCATACGATAAATGTGAAATAAAGTATGAATAGTATACTGTAATTAGCATATGTGTAGATACTGATCTTGATAATTTTTTTAAAATATATAGTTGTTTTGACAATTTTGCTTCAAGTTCTAGCCCATGTTTTAACCATGTTAGGCGAGAATCTATGTATATACCTAAGAAATTTATTGATGCATTCTCAATTGTTTCATTTCGTTTGAGGGAAAAAAATATATGTTTTATTGTTATTTAATTTTAAGCGATTGTTGAAGGTATTCATATCGTTTTGTATTTGCGATTCAACATTTTGTACAGTTTTTCCTTTAAAGGAGATTGTGGTGTCATCTGCATACAAGATTGTTGACCCATGTGATGGTTGAGAGGGCAAATCATTTATGTAGACTAAAAATAGAAGTATTTGTTACGTACGATGTTAGAAGTCTACAACTCATAGGACTAAAATCATAGAAATACATTTTTTGTAGTAATAATGTATGTTACGCAATCGAAAGCTTTGCTTAACTCAAGTAAGCAGCTCGCAACAATTTCTTCATTTTCAAAACCATCAATCGTAAAATTTATCAATTCTTTAATAGCCATTATCGTCAATCTATTTTTTCTGAAGCCATATTGAGAATACGCGAGTATATTTTTGTTTTCTAAATAAATTGTTATTTGCTCGCATAATACATATTCAAATATTTTTGAAAGTATTGGAAGAATACATATTGGGCGGTAATTATTTGCCTCAGATTTATCTCCTTTTTTATACACTGGAATGCATTTTGCTATTTTTAGGCAATCTGGAAAAATCCCTGTTTTTATACTTTTATTAATTAAATGAGTTATCGGACCTACTAAAATATCTAAAGCAATATTTGCTCGATTTACTTTTTAATTTGCATATAACATCACGTACCTTGGTGGGAGATACTTGTTTAAAATCAAATTTTGTTGAATGAGTTAAGTTAATGTTAGATCTTAACATGAAATTTAGTGGATGGTTGTTTTGTTTTGGAATTGATTCTAATACCGATTCAGCAGCATTTGCGAAAAAAACATTAAACTCTGTTGCAGTTATATTTACATTATTGTTTCCTCTTTGTTTATTGTCGCCTTTTGATTTTATGAGATTCCAGACTGCTTTTGAATGATTGGAAGAAGATCGGATGTATTTATCATTGGCTTTCTTTTGTTCTTCTTTTATGCGATGTTTGTGATTCGCACATTAAAGGAGAGTGTTGATCTGTCAATTTTAAAATTGTCTTATCACGCTAACTTTGAGAGTTTAATTAGGTTTGGAATAATTCATTGGGGCAGTTCTCCACAGATAAATAAGATCTTTATTGTACAAAAGAGAACCCTAAGAGCTATGTTAGGTCTAAAACCGGTGTTCTCGTGTAGGACACTATTTTCGACAAATAGAATTTTAACCATCTATGCGATATATATCCTTGAATGTGTACTATTTGTTTGGAAACAGAAACACCTATTTTCTTCGAAAAGACAATTGCATGATCACAACACACGTTATAAAAATAATTTTGTATATCCAACTCATAAATTTGCATTTACGGAAAAAGGTGCAGAGTACAGGTGTATGAAATTTTACACAAAACACTTGTAAGTAACTGGTAAGTAACTGTACCTTTTCTCTTAAATGTTTTAGATCTGTTCAAAAAAAGTGAACATTATATTTTTCTTGAGAACGATTGATTTCTCGTTCTGGAAAAGCTGATAAGTAAGCATAATTTAGCCTCTGTATTAAAGTATCCCAACCTACATTTACATTGCTTGAGAATTGACATAGATCAGTCCAATCAAAACTATCTAAGATATTGTAGAATATGAACCTACCATATTGTGTGATTGGCCTTACAATTTGTTTATTTGTAGTATTATTTGTGCTAAATTCAATGCATATTCCACGATGGTCCGATACTCCCAAATCCACCAGTTCCATATTTTCCATACTCGTATTAGTAACTTCCAAATCAAAAACATTTGAAAAGATGTTATCAATACAAGCACCTTGCCTTGTAGGACATACTGTTAATTTTCGCAAGCCATAACTTGTGAAAAGATTACATAATTGAGTTGCTCTATGATCACTTTTATTGAAATATACATTGAAATCGCCACAAATATAAACCTTTGATTTTATATTTATCTTATTTAACATTCTTTCTATAATATCACGAAATTCTACAAAAACACCATTGGGTGGTGGATATAAGGAAACAATTATCGTATTTGATGCATTTAAATGTGTTCCTGACATTTCAGATGTTTTTTCGACAGACAATTCTGTAAGAAAATATAAGTTTGTGTATTAAAGACCTGTTTTTATCATAACTAATGAGCCTCCGTGTTTTGATATATCTCTACTGTAACATGTTGCAATATGAAAATAGTGAATATTATATGAGTAAGCTTCAGTTGGAGTGAGCCAATGCTCGCTTAATGCTACTACTTTGATGTCCTTACCAATAATATACGTTTCCAGTTCCTCTAATTTATTTCTTAAACATTGAATATTTATATAAAACAATTGACTCCTTTCTAATTCTAATGATTTTTGTTGATTTTCCTTTGAGGTCCAGGGGGTAGTTTGAATAAAAAACGCCTTACTTCAACTCTTCTTGGCCATAACTCAGGTTTTTCTATTTCCTGTAATTGATTAAAGGGTATGGATATTTTGAAGGATGTATATTCTTCTGGCCTTCTGGATTTCAACATTTCACAATTAATTACTTGAATTTTATGTTTTTTTAAATGTGTATTGATATCTTCCGTTATCGTCTCAGAGACGAATACTATAGGGTAATTATTAATAAATAGGTATTCCCGCAATATATAAAGTTAATTTAAAAACTTTTTTCTTAATTCAATTTTCAAAGTTACTTATCAGGTATTAAATTCACTTTTTCGGAAACTATAATTATGGCGTTCAGGATATTTTATCCGTCAGCTATTATAATATATAACATCAATTCACTGCAATTTAAAATAATAAAACATTATTCATTTATAAGACTTTAATAAGTTAATTTTAAATATTTTTCATATTTTGATTTAACTTCTAATATTAACAGTTATAATGATTCATAAATGTGTATTTTGATGAGTTGGTGTTTTACAGTGTATTTGTGTACATTACTGCATGCCCGTTTTATGCACTTTAACGCATGTAGTACACTAAGAAGTATTGTTAATAAATTTTGTCCTGCAGCTTCAGCGTACTAAATAATTTACGTAAATCTTACGATACCCCAACAACTCTTAAACTTAAGCTCTTTATAGCAGCCAATAACCTAAGCAAAGTTATCACGTGGTGTAACATGTAAATGCTTACGTGACTTAATAATGTTCCCCGAGGATTATCACAATCCATCGCGAGCACTAAATATTGAAACTTCGTCTGGAACTAATTATTATTGTAATCGCAGTCTCAACATATAATTTCGTAAACTTGTCATCAATAAATTATATTAATATCAGTGTAAATGTAATTAGGTGTCATAAATGTCCTACTTGTATATTTAACTCTTTTTTTAAAGGAATTGATATAAATTAGTTAAATGTGCATTACAGTTCTGTCTTAAAAAATGAAAGAATGTGTATATATAATGAAATATTTCCACTATCACGTATTTAAGAAGAGTAAAAGCAATAATAATTGAAATAAAAAAATACCAAAATACTATTAGGTGTAAAAATTAATAATCTATTAAAATATTTTAAACAAAGAAATTAAGAAACAGATGAGGTGCTTTTTTCCCAACAAAGGAAAATTGCTGCAAAAGCTTGCGAAATCAATGTGTTCCTCTCTCGCCAAAGGTGCTATATCGTACTATATGTTCGCATTTGGTTTAAGCGGTTTAAAGCCGTGATTTTTTTGAACAATAAATTAAACGCCCTGGAGGCCCTTAACAGTGCGGCAACAATAAGTTGAAGGAGATGCTTGCTGCAAACACAATTGCAGAAAGAGCTTGCAGAACAGATGGGAGTACTGCAGCAATTGATTTCAAAACGTCTGCAAAAGATGAGAAAGATCAAGAAAGAAGGAAAATGGGTTTCAACAAAAATCGACAAGTGGCAGCGTATCTAGACGACAAAATTATTACCCTATAATAATCTGAAAGGCAGAAAGTTATGGGCGAATCCCAGAAAATCATCACGATTAGCTAATTTTACCCAGAAAGGCCCCATTGTTTAAACAGGTACCTGTAGTTATATTGCTGACTATGTCAAATAATTCTTATTTTCGTAAAATCATGTAACTGAACAAGGTCTTAACTCTGGACAGTGCCAGCAATTTTTATTCTTGAGTTTTGCAACTCATCTGTTCCTGCCACAGCCAAAATAGATAATATAAAAATGCCTTTAATCTTAAAATATTCTCAATTTTTATAAAATATGTAAAAACAGCATTAAAGCTTAATATTCCAATTATTATTTTCGTTCGTAAGTAGCACAGCATATTTGCACAAATCAGATGATATTTTAACACACACAACACCTATAATATTGTCTTTAGCTAGATGAACATTCCATCACTCGGCCTAATTGTCACTAGAAAAGGTTTTCATCCTTTAAGAGCGCCATGAATTCCATTAAAACATACTGAAATGTCTGCTTCTTTCTTTTAAATTTGGCCTGTAGATGTGACAAGCTGTTGTATTATCTGCTGCTTTAGATATCAAACCTGGATCAAACACAGAAGTGATTCATTGTCTAATTAGAAAGTGAACCGGTGTTAGAGGTTCAAAGGCTTTAGAAAATATTTTAAAAAAAGTTACAATGGACAGAAATTAAGCAGAGCTATAATTTATGTAAAAATTGTATGAAATTCATAAAAGTTTGATTATACATTATCCATAATTCTATATAGGATAAGGGTTTGAGTGAAAGATCACCTGGAAGCGTGAACTCCGCCCGTCAGCATGGTGTCAAAATTTAATAGGTTTGTTTGGATTAATGCACTTGTTGTGTTCCATGTTTTTATTATTTACAGTTTCCTGACATATGTTTCGAACTTATACTCCTTTGAAAATGAATTGTGAAATTCGAAACATATGTCAGGAAACTGTAAATAATAAAAACATGGAACACAACAAGTGCATTAATCCAAACAAACCTATTAAATTTTTGTTCCATCAAGAATGAATCTTGGAAAGTATTAAATTTATGGTGTCAAAATTTTATGTATGTTTTTTTATTCCTTCGATATTGTGAATGTCTCGATATTTTATTTGTATATATTGTTTGATAAAGATTAAATAAAGATAAAGATATATAAGTGATTTTTGATAGACTTAATATCAACTTCCCACAAACGTCCAAAATTAAGTGATCGAGTGGCAAATGACTTACAAATTGGTATTTTGGGTCAATAAAAATTATTCACGTCTACTTGTAAATACTTGGATTGGATTATTGTATAATGTTCTGCCGCATATTAAGCCTATGCTGCAATAAAACTCTGAATTTAAGCTTGAAATTAATTTAAATGAATAGTCCGTAAAGCAAATATATAAATAGATATGAGCATTATAAAGTCATTTTTTTCGATTTAATGGGAATAGTTTTGCATAGTTTATACGACAATTTATGAACAGTGGCTCTATTATGACTCTTACTGGTGGCCAGTATGCCAATTTATGGCATAAATGATTTTGGTCGAGAAATATCAGCCTGGTACACGGATGGTGCCAAGAATAACAGTGGTACTGGAATAGGCATTTACGGCCCTAACCAAAACCACAGGAGCTTCATGGCTCTGGGTACGACACCCATGATTCTGTAAGCAAAAGCAATTTAAATTCATATGTGCACAAGGAAACGCCAGGATATGAAACAACTAGCTTATATATATTTGCTCAGACTGCAAAGCCACACTAAAGGCCTTTCGAGACTATCTGGAAGGGTCGACGATCCCTCTTGCAACTGGCAAAGAACAACTCGTTGACTCTCATGTAGGTCCCAGGCTGAGTATCGAAGGCAACGAAGTGGCAGATGAACTCACCAAAAGAGGCGCAAATACCACTCCTATGCGACCAGAGCCGTTTTATGGACTCCCAATGGCACACAGAAGAGAGGTAGTGCAGAAATGGGAAGAGGACAGAATTGAATTGAATTGAATTGAATTGAAATTTATTGATCTATTACATTGTTGATTTACAATATTAGACAAGTCAATACAATACATAAATAAATAGACACATAAGATAAAATGTAAATTAGACACAAAATGGAGTAATCCATAATACAAAATTAAAAAGAGAAACATCAATAAAATAAATTAGTACTATAAGAATTAAGTCGATTTAAAAACATAGTCATATAAAGGTAAAGTCAACTAGACACTTTTAAGAGAAAATATAGTTTTTAAAGTTTTTTATGCTATAGAATGCTTGTTGTTGTAAAAATGCTTTTAATGTATACTTAAATCTATTATTTGAGAGTGTTGACCAAGATTGGGGAAGTTTGTTATAAAGATCAATTCCGGATTGATGAGGTGAATTTTCAAAAAATGTATGCTTATGTTTAAACGGTACTATTTTTTCCTTGTTGCGTGTTGTGTAATTATGGATGTCTCGATGTTTTAGAAATAATGATTTATTACAGTGAATGTAATTTAAAATATGTGAGATATAAATGCACGGGAGTGTTAATATTTTATATTGAATAAATTTAGGTTTACAAGTTTCTGTGTACTTTAAGTTGAACATTAAGCGAATAATTCTTTTTTGTAATATAAATAATCTATTCAATTCGGTGGATCGGCCCCAAACGCAAATGTTATAAGAAATGTGTGAGTAAACTAGAGCATAATAGATATTGATGATATAATCTTGATGAAACTGATTCTTAATTCGTGAGATTAGATAATATGATTTATTTATTTTGCAGCAGTGTGTTGAATGTGATCATTCCATTGAAAATGGCTATCTATAACTATCCCCAAATATTTAACCGAATTTACAGTTTCAATTTTATGACCATTAAACGTAAATGTTGATTTAATATTTTTACTATAAACGTTTGACAAATGCATTATTACTTTTTTATTGAAATTAATTACTAATTTGTTTTGTTTACACCATTTGCTAAATTCTGACATTATTTGGTAAACTTTTACTTTTGCCTCATCCAAATTGTTTGCTGATATTAATACCGCAGTATCATCGGCATACATAAAAACGTCTCCATTAGTAATATGATTTGGCAGGTCGTTAGCATATATTAAAAATAAAAGTGGCCCTAAATTACTCCCTTGAGGTGTTCCGACGTCAAGAAAATATTCATCAGAAAATGAATCTTTATATTTGACAATATATTTCCTATTATTTAGAAATGTCATAATCCAGCTGTTCATGTAATCACGGAAGCCCATATTATGTAGTTTCTTTTGTAATATATCGTGATTTATTGTATCGAATGCTTTTTTAAGGTCAAACATTACAATGAAGCATTCTTTATTTAATTCCAGCATATTTAGTGTGCTCTGAATTAAATTTACGGTGGCGGTTTCTGTAGATCTGCCCGAGCGAAATCCGTATTGTTTGTCGTTTAAAATATTAAATTTGTCAAGAAAAGACACTATTTTTTGGCAAATGATTATTTCAATTATTTTGGAAAGGACAAACAACAAACAAATAGGCCTATGATTTTCTATAGTCTCCTCACCTTTTTTTGGAACTGGTATCACATATGATTGTTTTAGAGATGTAGGAAATTTCCCTTGTATTAAAGAACTGTTAATGATACTTGTTAGATAAGGGGCAATGATATCTGCAGTTTCTTTGAATAATTTTACCGGAATTTCATCAATCCCTGTCGAGCGAGTGTTTCTTAATTTCGATATTGTATCGACCACTTCATCAACAGAGACCGGAGTAAAGAAAAACGTATTGGCACAAGAAATAGTGTTTGATAGATGTTCACCATCATTTGATGTAATTAATTTTTTTACTGAATTTTCAAAATAATTGACAAGTTCATTAGCAAAAGCGGTGTTAGATTGACCCGTCTCGATGTTAATATTTTTTTTACTTTTAAATTGGACTAAGTTCCACAGAGCCTTTTGCTTATTGCTCGCCTTATCCAAACAATTGGCAGCATGTTGCTTTTTCTCAGAAATAATTAATTCATTGAGAAATTTTGATTTATTTTTATATAATAATGATAAATCTTCCCTACCAGTTAATTTATATACGAAATTTAAATGTTTGACTTCATTATATAGTTGTTGTAAGTCCGCAGAAAACACTATTTTATTTAAAATATTGTTATTTCGCGATATTCTGTACTTTTTAATTGGAAATGCTATGTTAAAACACCATTTAAGGTGTTCGTGAAAATGTTCAAATAGGATGTCAACGTCAGTATCATTAGGCCACATAGGAAATATCCTGGTTTTGTTGAAATGATGTCTAAATTCATTAAGGTTTGTTTTTGAAAATTGGCGTTTATTTACATGAGAGATAGAATTTGTGTTAAGTTTTTTAATTTTTATGCTTAGAAACTGTGCGTGGTGATTGGACAGGCCAGGATCAAAATTACATGTACGCTGTACTATATTCATATTATTTATTAATACATAATCTATAGAAGTTTTAGAAATATCTTCTGAATTAGGAAACTTTTGAATTCTGGTGGCATCATTTATTAGGGAAAATAGTTTATGAGCATTAATTAGATCTCTTAGGGAATTTGACATTCTATCGCTTTTTAATTCATCAATATTTAGGTCTCCGCATATGACGATGATTTCAAATTGATTAGTTATAGTATCTAATAGTCGGTTACATTGATTAAAAAATAATTCAGTTTTATCGCTAAAATTATTAGGGGGTCTATAGATTGAAATTATGCATGTTTTTTTGTCAATTGATATCCCGCAACATTCTATAACATCTTGAATTGATAAATTGTTTATGAAATTTAACGGTTTGCAAAATTCAATTAAATCCGTTTTTACTAATATAGCAGTTCCTCCATGTGGGTTATTTATTCTATAAAAATTCGCGATCATTTTATAGCCATTTATCATAAAATCAGAAGACGTAAGTACTGTAAAAATTTCCCAGGCCTACGTCAATCGAAAGAACTCATCAAACTCGATCACAGGCATAAGGTGCTTGAACTCAGGAACGAGCTGAGAACATTCACGGGACTCATGACTCATTGTGCCCTCCGGTACCATTTATGGACATTGTGAAAAGAGGAAAGTGGAAATTGTAGTTTATGTAATTCGGCGGATGAAACGACCGAGCACATACTATGCACTTTGTGGACAACACTGCGGCAAAGACCGATTATCCCACGAAGAAGTGAGTGGCATCACCGTCAAGAACGTTACCAGATTCATAGAGGATATGGGACTGCTTGGGAAGTGTTTGGTTAAGGGCAGAACAATAGACCTGTTAGGTCGCAATTCACAAGAGGTTCATTCACCTCAAAATGACCTTATTTAACCCGTAACCTGTATATACATTTTTTACATGCATCAATCCCGAAATTATTCAACATTTTTGTTCTTTCTATTAATGCTTATAGGCCACAATGTAAATTTCTGTTAGGCTCATGTTAAATTATTAAGTAAGTGATAGTTTTGATGATACAATTATAAGGCACCAATATTTGGCCTTAAAATTTCAAAGTAATTTCAGTAACTGAAAAAGTCGATAAAATTGTGCTACTGGTGGAGCAAGACAGACACGCAAGCTGTCGCGAAATAGTGGAGGAACTAAACTGGAAACATTTGATAGTTTGGAATTATTTAAAGAGAGTAGGCTACAAAAAGAAGCTGATTTTTGAAATAAATGATTACTGGTTTTGAAAAATGGGTAAAAAACGAAAACATCCAACGCAAGAAATCGAGGTCAAAGGCTGGCGACGCTCCACAAACAACTTCAAAGCATGAACATGACGATACAAAAGCTTCTTTTGAGTGTTTGGTGGGACTAGAAGGGAATTGTCTATTATAAGCTGTTGCAACCTGGGGAAACTATCAATTCGACCGTTTGAACGAAGCAACCAAAGAAAATAGACCAGAATTGGCCAACAGAAAGGAAGTTGTCTTTCATCATGACAAAGCACGGCCAAACAAACATTTGATGACTACGAACACATTGACGGAACTTGCTTGGGAAGTTTTGATGCATCCACCATACAGCACGGACCTTGCACCGTCTGACTATCATCAGTTTCGACCTCTGCAAAACTCCCTTAATAGTAAGAAATTGGCCGACCGAAACGCCGCTGAAAATCACTTGACCAAGTGTTTCGCTGATAAACCATAGGGATTGTGAAATTACCAGATAAATAGGAAAGGTCAAAAATAATAATGGTCAATATATACTTGATTGAAATTAATTTTCACTAAAAACATATTTGTTCAAATATATAGAAGCTCGAAATCTGTATATAAGGCTTATATACATATTCCAAGCCGCCAAAGAAACAGTTGAGTTCTATATTTCGAATATTTTTACACATTACGTATTTAGAAATATTATTTTTTCTAGTAATTTTTCAATCAAATGTAGTCACTTAGTAAATATACTGAGTGACAATATCTGTTCTCATTGCATTGTTATCAAAGTTCCTGCTTACTTAATTTTGCTTCTATCATATTATGTCAAGAGCAATAAATCTAATAATATCTAATAATTTCGGCCGCTTAGAAAATGTTGACATTTGAAAATTATGTTTATAACTGAAACTACATCCTGCGAATTTCAGCAAAAAAATACCTTCTCGCCCCTCTAAAATCCAGCATCCCAGACCACCCTTCCAACATCCAACTCCACACGTACAAAGCTTTTATAAGACCTATCCTCGAACTCCACCCCCTCTCAACTCGAATCCCTCTTCTCTATTAAACGCCGTCTCCTCAGGAAATACTGCCTCCGACACCCATAACGATAGAGTCTACAGTAAATCAAACACCTCTGTCAGAAATAATAACAAAACTGCAACCCGTTCTCCCTCCACCAATCCCAAGAATAAACCTCCCCTACCACGAAATTACCATACATGCATGTCGAGGACATTGTAGAGATAGTCTCATCCCCACCGTTAACGAAGCACGGAAACTAGCCCTTACTCCCAACTACCTAGCTACCCCTTCCCTTAATCCTTAACATTCAAATAAATTTAAAGAAAAACACAAAAAAACTCGCCCCATCCAACCCCATATGCATACAAAAGTAGCGATATTACTCCATCTCCCCCTTCCACCTCCAACTCCTCTCTTCTCGACATATTCTTCCAACCAGTACCATGAGCAAGACCACGCCTCCTAAGATCTGGACCCGCTGCCGGACCCCCCGTCAGCCATGCTCCACTCCACGCTACTCACGGTTGCATAGGCTTAGGCCCACATCAGACCTTAAACTACGATACCATGGAACCATCGAAACTGTGGATTCCAGCAAGTATCTAACATTAACAGCGGTTCAGTTAATACTTTTTTAAGTTCAATCCTCATCCCTCAAAATATTTTTACCATTCTTGATTATTTTAACTTCACCAATTGAATGTTTTTCAAAGACATAATTCTATTTAATTATTAATTATAATTGGTAACATAATTTTCCGTTATTCGTGATCGTATGCTATATGAAAGTGTGAATAACTAGGAATGGTGCAGAGTGCTGTATGATAAGGTATTAAATTTATTGCAAGCAGTTAATGTATTGATGCTGATCTAAAAGCCAAAAATATGTTGAAGAAGTCTATAATTGTCTAAATAATCATTTAGATTTTTTAGCCCTGCTCTTTAAATATGATTAAATTTTCATCAAAGCAAATCTTAACTGTGTTGTGGTACTAGTTTCTCTAATAACCTGATAATATAGCAAATAAAATGTGTTATTATTATCTAAATATTCACTAAATATAAACTTTGTTTTGGAACACACTATATTACATCTATATAATTTTAGCAATAACAATATTGAATTAATGTATTGTATGTTTTAGGGAAAATATCGGGCGAGAAACATTGCTCCAGATTCTTCAAAAGTACCTCCATTGCTCGTCGCTGGGAAATATAAAGTCACGACTACTATATTTGATGCGAATGTGACTGCAGTGAAAATATCTTGGTTCGGATCAGTCACAGAAAAACTATCTCGTAAAAACACTTAACCTTCTATTAATTATATTACAATAAGTACTAAATCTTAGTACTCTAACAAATACATTTATTTACTAATTATCACCACTATATGTAGATAAAAATAAAATAACAATTTTAAAAATCAATGATGATTTATACTTAATCATCACTCAACAACGTATTTATGTAAGTATAATTATTATAATCATATTTTAAAAATTCGTAGAAATATTCTAGTCTATATAGTCATCTTTTTTTAAATTTAAGGATGGACTGTTTGTATGCAATCGTAAATGCCAAGAAAATATATTTTGAGGTATAATCATATATTTTTATTAAGCATTTAAACAATATAATAAAGAATACTATAATTATTATTATTTATTATTATTAAAGCTGACTTTAATATACGAAAGAATTACAAATTTAAATTTAGCTAATATTAAGTATATTAAAGGCCATTTAATTTGTTATTAATTATAGTAATGGAAGACATAAATATACACCTATAATACAATAAAGGAGGAAACAAATGCAATAATCACACGAATTTTCTTTACACACTTGTGCACTTAGACTCTATTCCCCCCCGATAACATATTGCAGCCCACACTACCTTCTTTTATCTTTATTATGTTACGTCATCAGTTTCCCCAAATTCAAACGAATTGATATTAAACCAATATTTATAACACAGTATTCTTTTTAATTAATCAATAACAATTGTTGGGAGATACTTATATAATAAACAAACATCTCTCCATCTATTTTACACTGTATTCGATATAATCATAACAAAATACGTTCTATACAAGTGCACTCTCACATCCATTAACAACGAAGATAAATAACGAGTTTAAATTGCCCCAAAATCGTAAACATACATATCTCGTATAGGTAATAATATTGCCAATAATGGTAATTATTATAATGCTCACTGCGCCATATAAAGCAGTAATGGAAATCATTAGAAACAGTATTTGAGTATCTTGTTTATTGAGGCAGCAAACGTTGGTATTGATTCGCGGCCTTAATCAAATAATGGAAATTTGTGTACGCCGAGTTATTACAGCTTTTTTTCCCTCTCTGGCCCTACAAAATGATAAAAGTTATAATATCCTTGTTCAACGGTTATTGCCTTAATTTACGACTTTCAGAGTTGTAAAATTGAATTTGCGACGATGGATCGATGGGAGTAACTTCCTCGAGAGGAAATTCCTGTATTAAGAAGAGTTCATTGTTTTTACTTATAAATACTTTAGAATTTTGTATTTGAAAAATGTAAAACTCTTGTCATTATAGGGTTTATTTGATGTTATTTAAACTACTCGTCAAATATTCAACTGTTAATTTTATGATAAATAATTAGAACGTACAATTATTTACTATTTAAATACTCTTATAAATAGAGAGCGGATTTCTAGCATTATGCTTATCCCTAATATTAATAGCATCGAACAAATTTCTTAATATCTATACGAATCTTGAAGAATGTGATTACTTAGCGCTAAGTTTTTTTGTGCTCTTTTGCTTATTTTGACTTTTTGTGCTTATTTTGACTTTTTATGCTTATTTTCATGCTTTTTTTAGATTCTGATACTTATTTGGAGCATTTTCTTAAACATTTAAAAAACATTTAATAAAAATTTCACGCTGATATTAAATTAATGTGCTAATATAGAGAATTTTCGTAAAAATCTGTATCCCATCATTTATAGATTATATTTGTATTACACATTTTCTTCATGTCTTTTGACAACATAATTGTTTAAAATCTTCATAATATGATACAATAATTACAATGAATTTTATTATTAATAAATATTAGTAGAAATTACCAATTTACAATGGATTCGTTTATAAATAAGTAGATATAATAGACCGTCTCATTATTCAGATAATACAGACAAACGCTTCATAGGAATCACACCTATGATATTCCGGATGTAAACGTCGTTAAACTAGGCCCAAACAGAGGCCCCAGTAAGTATTAAATGTAAACAAATTTAAGTGATAGCTAATAATCAGGTGTTCTGCAACCGTATCAATTTTCTACTCTCGGCAAAAATACGGATGGGACGACTGGCGCATATTTACCGTTTTTGTTAATTTTCATATTCAAACTCGCATTCATAAACTATTGAATTGACATTCCAAAAACTTTGCTTATTTATCAAAAATTATTATATGCGTGAATCGTATTAACCTGGAGAATCACAGATAAATTATATTATATAATTCACATGTATATTTAACCCATAATGCAAAAGGTGAAAACCACAATACAAGAATTAATTAGAGACTATCCAGAATTAACAAGTGAAAATTATACATTATTTTGTAAGGCATGTTTAAAAATAGTAAGTTTTATTTTAGTTCTCAACTGCATCCTAACTGGTCAAGACTTGTATGTAAAACATGTTATAACAACACTACATCAAGAACGTTTGAAAAAGTTCAAAGTTGAACTAAAAAAACAGCAAAATTTCACAATCTTTAGCATCTTCAACAAACGATGTACAATTTAAATTAAATTTACATTTGTGCAAAATACTTTTACATTCGAATATCCCTTTAAGAAAATTACAAAATAATGCATTTAAATCTTTCTTGGGAAAATATTGTAAAATGCGCATTCCCGAGAAAAAATTATGTAGCTCTTGCGTACTATGAAACCATACAAAAAATTAAAGATATTATTAACAATAATTAAATGTGGTTTGGTGTGGATGAAACCACAGACGCCTGTTTAATTTAATAATAGGAGTTTAACATGAAGACATCCGACCAATAGTATTTTGATATATACAAACGAATTGAAGAAAACTGATAATAACATTATAGCAAAATTCATAAATGATGGACTGACAAGCTTATTTTTGCCGTAGACAATACCAAGTTACAATATTTTACTAATAATGCATTTTGTGCATTGTACAAGTTTAGCACATGGATAGAAACGAATTTCTGAAACTATAAGAATGAAATTTCCATTTTTAGATTTAATTAAATATGGAAAAATAGTTCTTATATTCTTCTGTGAGTGCAATTATTCAAGGAGTCATTACCTGATATCTCACTGCTCAATAAACCAGTGCTAACAAAATGGGGAACTTGGCTATATTCTACGATGTACTATGCGAACAATTTTGAAGAATTTAATAAGGTTATATACAACTTTCCCAAAACGACAAGCAAATCAGTTAATGACTGTCAAACAGTTCTTAAGAAACAAGAGCTTCCTTCAAAACAATTTAGTTACATAAAATCACGTCTAAATTTTGTGAGCAACACAATCAAATCTTTATAAAAGCAGATTCATTTTAGATAATACCTGCACGCATTGGCCAAGAAATCAAAATAATATCGAAAGAAGTATTCGGTGAAAATGAAGGATTTTTGATATTAAATAAATAAAACTTGATTTTGAATGGCATTTTTCAAATGGATCCAGCTATAATTTAAAATAAAGAGAAGCTTTTTCACTTTCAAAAATTTATTGAGCGTCAGAAGTAATGATCTACTGTTTTCATGAATAGATTTTAGTTATTTTGAAATGTATACAAAATTACAATTTAAGTTTTAAATACTTACATGATATTGTATATTGCGTAAAGAAAGTGTGTTTATTTTAGTTTTAAGCAGAATTTCTATGTAAAATATGTTGATAAACGTGCAACATATTAAGAAAATACAGTTTGTATGCCCCCTTACTGGCACAACTGGACCAGAAATTCCCGGAGGCCACGCAACTCGACATGTTGTATGGATTGTTAAAATACGAAATCAGGGATAGGATATCCAGGACCTCCGTGACGAACTTCAGGGAACTACTGAATCAAGCCAGCTTGGTGGAGGCCCACCTGCAGGAAAAGCAGCCAGAACGTGCCGACGCCAAGGAGAGGGTAAGATGCTCATTTTGCAAGATATTCGGTCATACAGCAGAAGACTGCAGGAAGAGAAATAAGCACCAGAAATCCTCGTCATTGACCGACAAGAAGGAATTACGCTGCTACGGATGCCAGACGCCCGGATACATTAAGAGGAACTGCCCCAAGTGCTCAGCGCAAACCAGCGCCCAGGCACAACCTATTGGATTCTGCGCAGCAGAAATTGGACTACGAGTCAGAGATCGTCCAGCACTAACGATTGAGATTGGAGGGACTCCTGGGACAGCGTACATAGACACCGGCGCTCGCACCAGCCTGGCCAGCGAACAGCTCTACCAGAAACTCCGGAAGCAAGGAACGCAGTTTCAGGAAAAACCGGTGAACCTCACTCTGGCTGATGGTTCCTGCAAGGTAAGAACCGCAGCATATGCCAGGGTCGACGTCAGCCTACAAGGACGGAAAATCCCAACAACGCTGACGTATATCAGGAACACTCCGAATTCCAAAACACTCCTAGGAATCGACTTTATAGAGGATGCAGGACTCATCCTAAATTGTCGCCAACGGACATGGTCATTTGAGGAGAATGACCGGAAACACCCCTTCACACAAAAATAAGAACACCCTGCGAAGAGGCCGCGAAACCTTCCACGGGCAGAGGAGGACATTATTTTCGGCCAATTCCAGCAACAATGGGAGGAGAGGACGCTCATCCAACCAAGGGTATCACCAATACCTAGGACCCCCAACAGGAGGGAGAGGCCACTACCAATGGATCGGCACGAATGGGATTCATTCGACTTCATGTTCCAAGACGCCATAATGCATATTAACGCAGAATGGGACCTCCAAATAGCAACGTTGGACCTGGAGGAAATTCATTTGGACCTCACGAAAGAAGCCACAGATCTTTCTCCGGAAGACATCAACCAAACCAACAAACTCCTCTTTTCGAAGGAAGGACCTCCCACGGATGCCGCCGAACATGCCATCAACACATGGGAACACCTCCCAATTGCTCAGCCACCATACCGGCTATCCCCTTCGAAGACGGATCAGCTGAAGAAGGAGCTGAAGGACCTACTACAAGAGGGAATCATAGAAGAATGCGAGAGCGCATGGGCCGCTCCAGTGGTATTAATTCCAAAACCGGAAGGACGGGTACGTTTGTGCATTGACTATAGACGATTGAATGCCATCACCAAGCCGGATAGTTACCCGCTTCCCCGGATCGACGATCTTCTCCACTCAACAAACGGGACCAAAATTTTTACAACACTGGACCTAAAGTCAGGCTACCACCAGGTAAAAGTACGGAGGGAGGACCGGGACAAGACGGCATTCATCACTCCATTTGGCCTGTTCCGATTCACCAGGATGCCCTTTGGCCTAAGAAACGCACCAGCAACGTTTCAAAGGTTGATGGACAAGGTCAAGACCGGATTGGAACCAATCAGAATGTTAATCTATTTGGATGACGTGATCATCCTATCCACAACCTTCGAAGAACACAGGAAGGACCTGAGACGGCTGTTCCAGAGGTTGGAGCAACTCAACCTGAGAATAAACCGGAGGAAGAGCCGTTTCTGCTGCGAGAAGGTCCTATACCTGGGTCAGGTCATAAGCAAACAAGGAATCCAGCCCAATCCGGAGAAGGTGGCCGCCATCGCAAACAGGCCGGCCCCGAAGAATGTGAAGCAGCTACAGAGCATCCTACAAGCCTGCAGCTGGTACAGGAAGTTTATACAGGACTTCGCCCGCATCTCCAAACCGCTAAGCAACTTAACGAAGGCCTCCACTCCCTGGGAATGGGGAAAAGAACAAAACGAGGCGTACCACGCTTTGAAGCAAGCACTCATCTCCTCGCCGATACTGCAACAAGCTAATCCTGACCAACCCTACGTGCTGAGGACCGATGCCAGCGCCTACGCCATAGGAGGAGCCTTGATGCAGGGGGAGGGAAAAGGTAAACGCCCAGTGGAATACGCCAGCCGCCTTCTCACCCAGGCAGAAATAAACTATAGTACCACGGAAAGAGAAGCACTCGCCGTAGTATGGGCAGTACAGCGCTTCAGGGGCTACATCGAAGATAGTCCCACAACAGTCTTAACAGACCACCGATCATTGAAATGGCTAATGACACTACGGTCACCCAGCGGACGACTTGCGAGGTGGGCATTAAAACTACAATCGTTTCACCTAAAAGTTGAATACACGCCGGGAAAAGCCAACCTACTAGCCGACTTCCTGTCAAGGCCACCGGAGGAGGAACTACAAATCACCCTGATCAGCATCGACCTGCCAGCTAAGACGATGGCCGAGCTTCGGGAAGAGCAGCAGGATGACGAAGAGATCCGGAAGATCACCGCCATCTTCGAGGAAGACAGCCCAGAGCAGATTAGCCAATGGACCTCCAGAGGGTACATAATGAACCAAGGGATCCTCTACCGGTACTCCCCCGATGAAGACATGGAAGAGCCGCAGCTCATCATTCCCAAAACTAGAAGGAAGGAAGTACTGAGAAAATTCCACGACGACCCAGTCGCAGGCCACTACGGAGTCGAGAGAACCCTACGAAAGATTCTAAGGAATAACTACTGGCCTGGAATCCGTTAAGACGTCGCGGAATATGTCAAACAATGTCAGGAGTGCCAAAAGTACAAAGCGTCAAACCAGAAGCCGCAAGGACTCCTACAAACCCCAGCCATGAATAGAAGATTCGAGGTGCTGGCAATCGATCTGTTTGGACCACTTCCAGAAGGACCCAAGAAAGAAAAATGGATACTGATACTAGAAGATACCGCCTCGAGATGGGTAGAGCTGTTCCCCCTAGAAACTGCAACAGCCCTCGCCTGCGGAACCACCCTAGTGGAAGAGGTATTCATGCGGTATGGAATTCCGAGGAGGATCATTAGCGACAATGGCACCCAGTTCGTGAGCTCGATCATGCAACAGATCACCCGGCTGGAAATCGACCATAACTTCACTCCGGTTTACCACCCAGCCGCCAACCCAGTAGAGAGACGAAATAGGGACCTAAAGACGCAACTCGCTATCCAGGTCGGAACCAAACACACCGACTGGCCCAGCAAGCTTCCAGCGATCCGGTTCGCAATGAACACAGCGTACTGCGCTTCAATAGGAATGTCTCCAGCCTACCTCACCTTCGGACGAGAACTACGAACCCCGATGGATGTCCAACACGACCTAAGGGAGATAATGAAGACGGACATCTACCTTCCGGACATCACCTCCAGGCTAAAGGATTTAGTCTTAACGTTCGAGTCAGCGAAGGAAAAACATGAAAAGGCCCAGGACGGAAGAAAAACACAAGCCGACAAGAAGCGATCCGAAGCAGAGATCTACGCACCAGGAGAACTAGTATGGGTAACGTCACATACCCTGAGCAACGCATCTAAGAAGACTACATCAAAGTTCGCACCAAAGAGGGACGGGCCATACCTAATATTAACGGCAAAAGGACCCTGCTCATATGAGATTGCATCAAGAGAGAATCCTGCAGTTCCACTGGCCACCTACCACGTCTCAGCATTGAGAAAATGCACGGAAGAAGAAGGAAGACTCCCTACTTACCCCATCAGGAAAAGGGGAAGACCAAGGAAGAATCCAGGACCCTCTGCCGGGACGTCCTAAGGGTCCTGAGGGGGAGATTGTAACGGGGTAGTACGACGCGCCGCTGGTAGTACTAAAGCGCTCCGCACGACCCTCCCCGCTTGCGCCACCATCGCATCACAACGCACCGTAATGTCGCACCCCCACGCGATTCCACCACCGTAGAAAGGAGGACCACCCGCTGTGCACCCTATATAACCAGCCGCACCGCTGAGTACCAGCAGAGTTCCACAAGCTCTTAGCTCTAGCAGTTGTCCGAACCCTTGTGTGGTCAGAAGCTGTTATTAGCAACGACTTTGGTGAATTCCTCTACGAGAAAGCCGATCCCTTGTGTGGACAGTTTTGCTCAACAACGTATTGCTGACTTCAAGGAAGCCGCTCCCCTGTGTGGACAGCCCTTGCTATCAACCGCCTCCAAGGAAGCCGCCCCCCCTGCGTGGTCAGCCCTTGCCGCCGATTTACTTACTCCAGCCGCCCTCACGCCCTAAAGACTCATTGCTCTAATATACATACTTTGTAAATATTCTTGTAAAATAAATAATGTTAACTGAGCCAGCTACAAGTTTTCTTTAGTGCTTTTTTCGTGTTTTTATGCTTTTTTTCCTGTTTTTATGCTTTTTTAATGCTTTTTTTCACTAAATTTTGTGCCTTTTTAAGTGCTTTTTTTCATATTTTTTAAGCTTTTTTATCCGCTCTCTACTTATAAATCTGTTAAAATAAATTACTTAATAAATATTTTCGATAATCTTATACTAGTCTCGTGTTTAAATTAAATCCTGAAACTTAATATTTGTATTTTTGTAAAATAATTCCTACAGTTTAGTACTACTGTTTTCAATTTCTAGCATTTATGGGAATTCTTCTATCCCCCATATGTTTTATCAATTCGGCAATGATGTCGTTTGCGAATTAATTCATTCTCATTCCATTGTTTTCTATTTGTTTCAAAAATAATTTTGTTAGCTTGCTATTTTGTTTGGTGATATTCCATTATATAGGCGATAAATAAAATACTTGGGTTTTGAGAATTTACACAATTTAATGTCGATGCACGGGAACAATTTTCCACACAGTGGCTTCATCAGACTGATGATACTATGTTACTATTTAAACCCATACATCCTTAATAAGTAGAAAATAAAATAAAAACTATGATTGCTGGTTTACTATTCTGAACGACTTCTGTTTATAATACAACAATAAAACAAATGAGTTTAACACTGAAAATATTAAATCTCGCTGAAAATGTCACTAACGCCACCGGTACATTTCCATTTCACGTCGAAACAAGCCCATTTCAAGCATAATTTTTTGCAATTTCATCCTCGATCAAGAACGAAACGGCCTTTAATGTAAATTTATAAAAATTCCATCCCCCATAATTCGATGTGGGGACAGACCATTTTTCAGTTTTCAGTTCTTGCGTGTGATTCGTCAACCCCCGCGCGCAAAAAAATCACCGGGATGCGATTTGAATTAATCATTCGCGGGGTTATTTATGAAAATCTATTTTTCATGCAAAAAGTGAGACAGCGAGTATTGTTATTCATTAGCGATTCATTTATTACCGAAAAAGGGGTAAATCTAACGTCGCTTCGATGGTCCGCAGAGGGTTAGGCACACAATAAATATCATTTATATATATATATATATATATAATATTGCAAAAATATATTTTCTGTGACTAGAGTTAATGCACAGTCATTTCACATTTATGTAAGAACTAACAGCTACCGCTTAAAATAACTACTCCTCATATCAAACCACTGTAAGGCATTGAAAGCATTGAATTATATTACTGATACTTGGCAGTTGATGTATAAAATTACAATTATATTGAACGTTTTCCCTTAATAATCATCTCTTTTCTCTATCGAATTAATAATAAAGGCAATCATTATTATGTATCTTGGCTTTTTGTATATTTATCTTTTCTTTATTTCTATCAAATTTAATAATTGTGTACAAAAATTAAACAAAATACGTTTACACTGTTGTACAAATTTAACTTATACCTTCTTTAAAAATTTAACAGCTTCGGATCTTACTGCTTAATTAATCGTAATGAATGCTCCTTCATATACCGGATGTTTCTAAATGAATATGGGGTTTTAAACTATAGAGCTATTCAGCAGAGATGGCGGTCGGGGTGTCTTGTCCATCCGAATCAAGTAGTGTCCGTTGCAATTTTCCACCATTGGCGTGCGCGGCCAATTTTGAACAGGAATAAATAATCGGATTAGTTGTAATTGCAATGCTTGACTAAATCGCGCGCGCCTATGAAATAACCGGTAAGTAAGAGACACCGTAAACTATTTCTTTCTCCTTCTACCGCTCGGTCTAAGACCGAGCTACGCAGGCCGCGTGTGTCTTTTCTATATACGGCCGACGAAATCGTACGTCTTGGGAATATCCGCTCGGTTATCAGGTAGTAGAAAAGGATACCAATATTATTTGAATGTTCCGAACTGTTCATAACTGGTAAATGAAATGAAAGAGCAACTCAAAAAGTTCTGTTTGTTGGTACGCGAGTGCGCTAGAGGAAGCTTGTAGCAAAAATGGCGACTAGTAAAGGGAAACGGAAACCTACGACAGAAGATTGAGTCTGCTGTTGCAACCATTACACCACAAACATTCAACAAGGTTTGAGAAGAACTGATGTATTGATTTGACATGTGCCGTGTGACGAAATGTGCTCATATTGAACATTTGTGTGCTTGTACGTATAATTGTATGAGTTGCTCTTTGATTTCATGTATTAATTATGATTTTAAGTTTTACGTAATAAATATTATAAAGCGTGATTACCCCAATATTTATTTAGAAACACCCGGTATATCTATCCGGTTTAAAATCTGTCATACAAAAAAATCCAAAGAGCTTAGAAAACGCAAACTCAATTATCACACAAAAAGAATAATGACCAGTATATGCCGTATTCTCGCGAGTAATACAACAAGTGTATAATGATTGTCGAAACACAAATTCATTCGATTTTGAGAAATAAATTATGTTGCTTGGAAACCACACGAGCGCGTAAGCGCGAGTGTGGTTTCCTAAAGCAACATAATTTATTTCGAAAAAGAGAATGAATTTGCGACAATCGTTATTTACACGAGTTGTATTTGTTAAGATTATTTCGTAAAAAAAATATACATTAATTTTAATAATTTATTGTTTATTTTCTTGTACTCACTTCTATCCGTTTTTCGCATATTGAAAGCCCAATCAGTGAGTATATCAGCAAGTTGTTCATTTGATGTATTTTCTTCAAGGCAACTGTTTCCAAACGTATTTTTTGACCGCGCGGCATTTTGGGGCGTTTGTGCTTCCACATTGTGTTATATTTCACTTAAACTAACTTCTCCAAACCGTTTTGGATTCATTTTAAACACTTTTACGCGTGAATGTAAATGATGACATTGACATTTCGTAAGATCAACGCTACCTGGGATGCTTCCACATTGACTGAAACAGCCAATAGCCAAGTGAAATACAAAATCGAAAACACAGTACCTAATACCTAATAAACCAATCAAGAGCCGAAGCACAAAATCGAAAACATAGTGTTGTCAGTTATATATACATATTTGAACCAATGAAATAAGTGTATTTTATGTTGAACGAAATAATCACTATAATGCCACAGTTATCGCATATTGGTGCTTCTAATCTACGAAGCAAGTATTGTAAAATACGGTAATGTCCACTGCGCAATCTCATAAGTACGACTTCCTCGTGGCCGGAGTCTTCTTGAAGACGTAAACCCTAAAACTTTTGTGTCTTAGCATTTTTCGCTAGCTCTCTTACTTTAGGAGATATTCGACCGTTTCCATACATATCAGCGACTCTGTATAGATGCATATTGGATTTTATGTATAATAATCATTCCATAATGTAGAAACAAGGAACTGTTAAAATTCCAATCTTGGAGAACCAAATGTGATTGTATTTCAAAAACGTCTTTTAAAATAGCAGAATGTCCCCATGTCGTTCCATACGACAGATATGAGTGTATGAAACCATAATAGGCCGACACGAGTACATCTCTAGGTACAGATCTACAAAGATTTCGTAACAGATATACGTTTCTTGATTACTTACATCCCAGTTCATTGCCATGCTTATTCCAAGCCATATGTGGATCTAAAAATATCCCCAAAAACTTGACAGACATGCACGACAAAGGGCTTTATGATGATTAGCATATTAACTGTTCTAGTTGAATTTAATTTTAATTTATTTGCATTAAACTACTGGGTCGCAGTATTCATATAATAGCCGCCGCCCGTGAGGACGGTTGTCCTGTTGATAGTCTCAACGAAGTTAGTACTATACTTTGCTATAAATGTAAAAAACCTACAGTGGTAAATAGTGTAGAGTGTAAACTGTGTTATAATACTCTTCACAAATCGTGTCTGCAATTACACGAACCCATATGTAGAAGGCGTAAAAATCGCACTGCGAGTAACAGTAATGAAGATATGAAAGACCAGGATCCTTCGCTGAACGGTAAGATGTATGATTTAAATACTACTCAGCAAGAATCAAACGTAGAGGGTAATAAAGAGACAATAATAGAAAAGGTGGAATACAGTAGCACTAATACTAATATAAATGTAGAAATTGCTTACCTAAAAGAAATCATTTGTAATAAAAATGATATTATACGTGAATTGCGAGAAAAGACGAACATTATGATGAAATACATAACAACCCTGGAAGCTGCAAACAAGCAAGGAAAACTAATAAGTGGGTCTCACTGGTCACCTACGAATGTAAACAAATACATAACCAAAAACTTTAATGCGAACACGACGGAGTCGGCGCCAAAATCCTTTAATATGTCAGGGCATCCAACCGAAAATTTTCAAAACAGCACGCGGCCGGGCACGGCAACCAGCGGAATTGGAGGGGATATTAAGCGGCAGAACCAACGAAAATTATTTGCGGAGATTATTAATCTAGCAGCACCTGAAGTAAAGGAGATTAATCAACCGTTTATATCTAATATGTCGATGGCAAAGAATACAGAAGTGATGGAATGCAACAAAAAAAACGAACCCGATATTAACAAAAATACAGTCACAGAACAACAAGAAATTATTGAATGTAATTCCTTACATCCAGAATCCATTTCAAACAAGCCAAGTGTTACTCATGTAACCGGTCAAGCAGTTTATGATTGGAAGACGGCGTCCAATAAAAAAACACGAAAAAGGAAAGTAATACATGGAAAAGGCGAAGATATAAAAGGGATCATGGGTGTAGGAAAAAAGGCACATGTACATGTTTATCGACTAAATCCACAAACATCGGAACGCAGTTTACTGGATCATTTAAAGAACAATAATTTCGAAGATGTTTCCTGTCAGAAGTTGGAATCAAAGCACCCTCTCGAATACAGCTCGTTTAAAGTTACTGTTCCTTTTAGTAAGTTGGCTGATTTAGAGAATCCATCCCTGTGGCCAAAAGGAACTATAATAGACCGTTTTTTATTCCACCTACAACGGGGCAAGAAGATAAGTACTCCAAGCAATTAAGATTACTCCATTTAAATGTTCAGTGTTTGAGAAATAAAATTGCATTGATGGAAGCACTTCTAATGGAACATAATAATAAATATGACTTTATTTGCCTGTGTGAGCACTGGCTTAGTGAGCAAGAATCCGCACAAATTAGCTTAAATAATTTTATTGTAAATTCACATTTCTCACGGAAAAACCATGTTCATGGTGGGGTAATTATCCTATCTAATAGCAAATATTTATGCACTGACCTTGATTTAGCCAAATATTGTATTGAACGTGATTGCGAAATTGCTGGTATATGTGTACGAAATATTAACTGCATGATTTTAACTGTGTACCGTTCACCTTTAGGTAATTTTAATGTGTTTTTAGATGTCCTGTCCAGAGTGTTTGAAAACCTTAACCTTTTAAAGCATGACGTTATATTAACAGGGGATTTTAATGTTCGGTTCAATGGCGAAGATCCACACAGGTATGAGTTATTTGATTTGCTAAATAGCTATGGATTGGATAGTAATTTTAGTCAACCAACGCGAAAACTCAATTGTCTCGATAACATCTTTACCAATGTGGACTTAAATGGAGTGTTCTCTGAGACAATCGAAACTGGATTTTCAGATCACTTGGCAGTCGTAACAACTTGGCGATGCAATAATTATAAACAGGTCAAATCAAAAACATTGTGTAAACCAATAACTTTGGAAGGAAAAATCAATTTTCATAATATCCTTCTAGATGAAAATTGGAAATTTTTATATAATTGTAGTTTAAGCTCTAGTCAAAAAACAACAAAATTTTGTAATATACTAGAAAACGCATCTAATACTGCATTTCCTGTAAAATTAAAACAAATACCAACGAATAATAAATCAGAAATATACTGGTTTAATAATAATTTAAAATTCATGAGAGAAAATCTTAGGTTTATGAGTAGTGTCTGCCAACAAACCAAGAATCAAGAACATATTCAAATTAAAAACAAATATAAAACAAAGTATTTACATGCAATTAAAATGGCAAAAATTGAAGCAACTAGTAAATATATAAAAAATCATAAAAACCATCAAATGGCAATGTGAAAAATTATTAATAAAAATAAAGTAAAGTCCAATACTAATGAGTGCAATTTAACAGCAAATGAGTTTAATACCTTTTTCATAAACGCACCAAAATCACTAACGTCATCACCGCAAGAATCGAATATTGATCCCATTGTTTTAATGTGTAGCGTAGAAAATCCTATATCAGTCCCCTCATATTTTAATTTTCGCGAGGTCACGATCAATGAAGTAAGGGAGGCCATCAATGGTCTAAAATCAAGTAAAAGCTTTGACATCTATGGATTAACAGCCAGCATGTTAAAAGACGAAAAAAATTCTATTATTATACCGTTAACTAAACTTTTTAACTATTGCATTAAAGATAAAATTTTTCCAGAAAATTTAAAAGTTGCAAAAATAATACCTATTTTTAAGAAAGGCGACCTAAATTGTCCATCAAATTATAGACCAATTAGTTTATTACCAATAATTTCGAAAATTTTTGAAAAATTACTGAAAAATCAGTTAATTAAATATCTAGAACTAAACAACATACTAAACAGACAACAATTTGGATTTAGAGAAGGCTTATCAACAACAGATGCCATCATACATTTCACTGACTGGGCCATTGAGTGCTTTGAAAGAGGCCAATATATAACCACTTCCTTTATTGATCTAACCAAAGCGTTTGACTGTGTATCACATGAAATACTCATTAGAAAACTGTATGCCTACAACATACATCCTGACAGCTGTAAGTTGCTCTCATCGTACCTTCGAGATAGAAAACAAGCTGTATTTTTTAAAAATTCTTACTCAAAAGTATTACTTAATAACATGGGTGTTCCTCAAGGGTCAATATTGGGACCAATATTATTTTTATTATATATTAATGACCTACCCAAACATGTAATAGATCGTAATATAGTATTATACGCGGATGATACCACTATAAGCACAAACGATTATAACCTGACATTATTGCGTCATGATTCCCTCATGTCAGAGGTATCAAAATGGTTTCGTAGTAACGAATTAACAATGAACACAGCCAAAACTCAGAAACTTTATTTTTCTGCGCAAACCAAGGCTAAAGCACCATGGCAATATATTAGCCAAAAAATTAACTTCCACCATTTTCTTATTACGCAATATGGCCAATACTTTAACTTGTGACGTGCTGAGGGTAGCGTATTATGCACTCTGCCAGTCACACATGGCGTATGGGTTACTGGTATGGGGTCATTCTCCAATTCTAAAGAGAATTTTTTCACTACAACGACGAGCGGTACGTATTGTAGCAGGTCTTACATATCGACAAGATTGTAGAAGTGCTTATACTACATATAATATACTAACCATGCCCTGTTTGTATATTTTAGCTTGTTTAAAATATATAAAAAAATCTGAAAACAACTTAATTAGGCATGAATCAAAACATAAATATTTTACTAGAAATAGAATGGTCCTTTATCCACATAAGCACAAACTATTTGGCTCTCGGCATGCAACAAATTATTTCGCAAAGAAATTTTTCAATATTATTCCTCATCACGTAAGGGAACTACCCCAAAAGGAATTTATACTTTGCATGAAAAAATATTTATTAGAACACGCTTTTTACAATTTTGGAGAGTACCTCAACAGTAGTCTTGTAGGCATACAGTTATGATACCCTTTTAATTAATTTATTTTTATTTATTACTTTTATATATTTGTAATTTTATCTCTGTGTTAGTGTGTATGTCTTTGTTTTTTAATATTTAACTTATATATAATTTTTTATCCTTCTAACTATTTTATTTGTTTCAATTTAATTTTTTTAGCCAAATGTCTTATATATGCAACTTTTATCTATTTGTATAGATTTATTTTATTCTCTATTAACTTTTATCTATAACTTTTAATCATATGTGTAAATATGTTTTGTTTAGATACTTTTATATTTTATATTTTGGGTTTTACTTTTACTTTTATATTTATATTTTATATATGATTAATCTATTATTTTATATTACTTAAGTTCTTTTAAAATGTTTTACCAGTTGTTTTCGAGCATATACAACATCAGGCAATATCAATAAACACATTTAATTTGGCATTGATGTTTAAGAATATTTGCTATTAGAAGCATGCCTATGTAGACATATGATAAAGTATATTTGAAGATAACATATATTGTAAAATTATCTCTAGTTTACTAGCAATTAAGTATATTCGACGTTTGTAAAACTGTAGTTATGACAATAAAGATTACTATTACTATTACTATTACTATTACTATCTGTCTCCAATTGATTAATTGCAGTATCTAGATCGTGATGCGATGATTGTGTCATCTGCGTACAGTACTACTGACGACTGTTTTATATTTAGAGGGAGATCATTAATATAAATGAGACACAACAATGTACCAAATATAGATCCTTTTGTCACCCCAATTGTTATTTGTTGTTGTTCAAATATATAGTCATTTATAGCCACCATTTGTGTCCGGTTGGAAAGGTATGACACAGTAAGTTTACAACTATTTGGACTAAAGTTGTAAAACTATAGTTTACGATAGGATGGAGTGATTCATACAATCGCAAGCTTTGCTAAGGTCAAAAAAGTTGCAAGATACTATATCCTCATTTTCGAAAGCTTCAATTATGTTTTCAATAAAGTGTCCTATTGCTGCTATAGTTGACTTTTCTTTCCTAAAACCGAATTGGTTTGGTGTTAATATGTTATTCTCATTTAGATAAAGAGTTACTTGCTCTATTAATAATGATTCGAGAATTTTAGACAAGACAGGCAAAATACATATTGGACGATAATTAATAGGATTTTCTGTGTCTCCACTTTTAAAAATTGGTATACATTTAGCTACGGAAACATACCTATTTTAATAGGCTGACTAATAAGTTTAGTAATTGGACCAAAGAGTAAATCTAGTACTATTCTGGATCTGGAATGAGTTTGCCAAGGGTGATCAAATCATTGATCAGAGTACTTAGGCCTCACTAGGCCAGTTGTGCCCCCCTGACTGGGACAGCCCTGCGTTGTTCTATCACTTATTTAGCCACCCAATGTGGCGAGCAAATGACAGCACAACGCTTGGAGGGTTATCCCTTATGTTGGCCATGTTCGGCCAGAGCCCCTAGCATGGACTCTCTAAGGTGGGCGAGAGCCGGGCAGGTGGTTAACACATGTTCCACTGTCTCGTCCTCTTCTTCACATGCTTTACATATGGGGGTTTCCCCCAGTCCCATAGTAAACAAGTGTTTCCTTAGCTGATAGTGACCCGTAAGGATACCTGTGATAAGACGCAGATTCCCCCGGGATAGTCGCAAATAGTATTCAGCTGTTTTCAGATTGGGTGAGCGTATTGCTTCCTTGGCCTGTCTGCAGCCTGAGGCGTTGTCCCAGCGTTGTTTTAGCATCTTGAGAGTATTCTGTTTGAGGATGTCAGTGAGGCATTACGGTGTTGGCGCGATCGGGAGCCCGTCCGTGATATCACTGAGAACCGAACCAGCTCGCGCCAACTCGTCTGCCTTGCTGTTGCCTTCTTCATTATTGTGTCCCTTGACCCAGCGCAGCTCAATACTGTTTAATGATGCTGCTTGTTTCAGGTTGTTGTGACATTCTTTTACTAGTCTTGAGGTGATCTTGTGACCACTCAGTGCTAGTATTGCTGCCCTACTGTCTGTAAGGATTTGTATGTTCCTATCATGGATGTCACGGATTTCTTTCGCCCCTTGGATGATGCCAACGATCTCTGCTTGCAGAGTAGTTGTGTGCTTCTCTAGGGGTATAGCTAATGAGAGGTCCATTTGTTGCGAGTAAATTCCCGCCCCGGATCCTCTTTTGGTTTTAGAAACATCTGTGTAAATTCGGAGGGTTTCCCCACCCTCTACACTCCCGGTTCCTCTTTTTGTCGATAGATTATAGGGTCTATTGAAGACCTAGCAGGGTGGCAAATTGTCTGTCTTCCTTCCAAGGAAGGGTGTCTTCTTGACAGCCTCCTCTAAAAGGTGACAGTGTCTGCCAGCCCTGCCTCCTTTGTACCAGAGTTCAACTGAGTTTAGGTGCAGTGCTGCCGCCGTGGCCATCTCCTCTACGTATAAGTCGAGAGGTGGAAGGCGGAGCATTGCTTCCATTGCTGCAATGGGTGTTGTTCGCATTGCTACGGTCGTGCTGAGGCATGCTATCCTTTGCAACTGAGTAAGCTGCTTTGCTGAGGTTTTCTGTCAGGCTCTGGCCCACCAAACCAGTGCTCCATAGATTAGCATTGGTCTTACTACTGCTGTGTACAGCCAAAGTGGGAGATAGCCCCATGTCTGCCCCACAGCCCTCCGGCATTGCCAGAGGGAGACGCATGCTTTTTTACATTTCATTTTGAGATGTGGTTCCCACGTCAGCTTGCCATCGAGGATCACTCCCAAGTATTTGACTTCCGACGACAATGTCAACTGGGTGTTGAGGAGCTTAGGGAGCTTTAGCTTACCTAGTTTCCCTTTCTTTATGAAGAGGACCATTTCAGTCTTTGACGGGTTTATGGTCAGAGACTGGTCGTTACACCAGTGTTCAATTATTTTAAGGACTTCCTGCATCAAGCTGCATAACACCGTCTCAAATCTGCCTGTTAGCAGGATGGTTATGTTATCTAAGCCATTGTCGTTAAGTCGACGCAGTAGGCTGTCAACAACTATGTTCCACAGGAGTGGTGAAAATACTCCACCCTGTGGGCAGCCTTTAGCAACGATCTTTCTGACAGTGGTGTTTCCTACATTTACTGGGACTGCCCTATTCTCCAGCATGCTTTTGATCCGTCCACTAACTGTGGGGTTCACACCATGCCTGAAGAGAGCAGTTTCCATTTTTCTGAAGGTCGTTTTATCGAAAGCACCTTCTATGTCAATGAACACGCCCAAGGTGGACATTTTGTTGTCCAGAGATCTTTCGATTCGGTCTACAACAGTGTGCAGAGCCGACTCCGTTGATCTCCCCTGAGTGTATGCATGTTGGTTAGCGTGGATCGGATTCGTAATCAAAGCCGTCTCGCGAATTAATCTTTCCCACAATTTCTCTAACCTTTTCAGGAGAAACGACGTTAGACTAATTGGGCAGTGTGATCTGGCTAGTGTATAATCTATACGACCAGGTTTAGGTATGAAGATAACTTTTACTTCTCTCCATGCTAGAGGGATGTATCTGAACGCAATACATGCCCTCCATTGGAGGAGGGCCGGGAATATACCGTCCAAGCCTGGCGCTTTACTATACTAGTACTATTCTTATAATTTTTATATTTGGCCCATATATATCTTCGCTTGTCTTTTGACTCAGTTTAAGAACAATGCTACGAACTTTTGCACAAGATACTTCCTTAAAATTAGAATTAAAATAATATTTTATTCGGAAAATTATGCATAAAGTAATTCGGATCTTTTAAGCAGTTTAGAATAGTATTTGTTACTGACACAGCTTCAGTTGCAAAGTGTTGTTAAAATTGTTTGCAGTAATATGTGCAGATGGTTTAGATTTAGATTTGGTTGGTCTTTTCGAATCTATTACTTTTCACATTGCCCTGCTGGAATTCGAAGAAGATTTTATGAAATATAAAATATAACTAATATTGCTCGTATCTAAATTCATTATATATCATAAATATAACGTATTTCTCATAGGTTTTAGTTGAGAGTTGAACCAATGAATCTTAAATTTACGTGATTTTACCTCTTTCTTGGGAAATGCTTTAAATAATGAATTAACTATTTCAATTAAAATTGAACATTAGCCAAAATATTGATTTTTTTCAACATAGTAACTATCAAATTGAGAAAGTCAGCGTAATTCCCATTTGGTGGTCTATATACAAAAATAATGATGAATTATGATTCACATAAAAACACACCAGATATTTCACAGATTTGTTTGATAGAGATATCATTTAAAAATGGCAGAGGGAAGTAATTAATATTTTCTCTAGTCATAATAAGAAATCCAACATTTTTTTAATATCGTCTGTAATAACAGGATGCTATATTATAATTATTAATTGAATATCATTTCATTTTAATTGGTAGTAACCAATGTTCACAAATTGCAATACATCTTATGTTTTTAGCTGCAACATAGTCAATTTGTTTCATAAACACTGTATGTTAATGTAAAAAAGTGTAGCGAGATCCTCATCTTCTGCATATTCTTTCAGATGTTTATTGATTTTGCCAAATTGCGTTTGAATAAAAAACGACTAATTTCAAATTTTCGAATTTTCTATTGCTGTACGAATGGCACCATGATTTTAAATGACGAATATTCGTCTGGCCGTCTTGAATTAAGCTTATCGCATTCAATTTTATGGAGATTGTGCTTATTTAAGTGGGCTACTTCTTTTAAAATGTCTTCTTCACCATCATCCATAATATTTTTCTTCTGGGCCCTTCATGAACGTTGAATTGTAGTCCATCCGTCGGCAGCTACTTTTCTCATCGGATTAAATTTATCCGTTCGTGAAATGTTCGGGATAACAATCTTTTTTGTTTCAGTAGTAGCATTTACAGAATCTATAACAGAAACTGTATTTATTTCATGGGGTTTAAGGTATTTGCCTTTTGTTGTAGTTTTTGAGATATCAGTGGTGGTTGTTCGGTTGCCTAAAACATCGGAAAACCTCATGGTCGTGTTTATAGCGGGAAACACATAATTCCCAACCTCTTCACTCAATATTTTTCCTGAAGGGTTTCTAATTCTTCAGTTAAAATACCGTTAGTTAATGTAAGGCTCTTAACTAAATCCTTGAGGTGAATATATGCTTCGATCTTTAAAGTCAATCTTGGGCGGAGATGTCATCGTCGGCGTCAACTTCTTGCCGCAGCACGTTTTCACTTTTCTCACACATCCATTATGATAAAGGGCCCCACAGATTACACATGTGATGCCACATACATAATACTTTTTATTATTTTCACTTTCATTAATTGAATTTTTAGAGGAGCTCATGTTTACGTTGTGAACTATAGTAACCATTGGAGTTCCGTCACGTTACTTTTAATATTTTTGACATTGCCATGGTAACGGTGGACGTGGAAGACGTCCTCGTGGTGGACTGGCAAGGAAGTAGCGCCGACGGTACTTTCTGGAACCAACACGCACTGGTGGCGGCACAGGGGTCCCTGGCGAGGCTCACCATCGATTAACAGCCGCAGGCTTCGATTAAACAGTTTCCCGCCTGTGATACTTGCTTGGGCTTCCACGCCACGTCAACGTAGGGGCACCGGCTAGCTGTGAAAAAAGTAAAAACAAGAGAAACATGTGTAAATTAAATACGGGGCCAGAGAAGAAGAGAATATATTACAAAAGTCAGAAAGAATAGACAGAGATAATATACAATATATACAAGAGCAAGAAGCTTGAATCGGCGGAACCGACCAGGCTGACCACCGCTGCTGATGGCAGACGACTGGTAAAGAGCGATGGCCGGAGCCTGGTTTTATACGGTGGTCTTCGGTGACGCGGCTTTGTTTCGGTCACGTAGGCCCCGCAATTCCTCGAACAGGTAATTATCCACGTTCGCCGAAAAGGGTCCGTTTTATTGTTCCGCACTGGCAGCTGCACATTTTGGAAAATTATCTCGTTTGGATTATTTCAATAATGCGGAATTTATGCAAATTATTATTAAGAGCAATGGGTAGCTCGTAAAATGGATTAAAATATAATTACGCATTTGTTACCACGTTCAGGTAAACTGAACGCCGGTAACAGCCATTATCAATAACAATTTTACTAATAACAAATGGTAAGATTTTCTCAAAGCTACCATTTTCCATTTGATAATTTTGAATTTTTTAGAATTTAATAAGTTCTAGGCTTAACTGCCTTTGCCGTTTCTATCCGTTTTAATTTTCCATTAGGAACCCACCTTGTAGCCTTGAATGAGACATCTGAATAGAAACTATTGAGCCAGCCAGGTTTACAAAGAAAAAATAGCCATAAAATGGAAGACGTAGGTAGATTAAACGCACCTTCGGACATCAAACAACTCGCCCCACAAGCAAGCCCATGCTTGCTATGATAAGGTAAACATGAACATCTCGTTTATATAAATTCAAAGACAAATTGACCTCTTTATAAGAACAATCGCAGGATACACAGTCCATCAACTACCAATATCATATTCTCCTCCAACACTGCTCGCATGACAAATGGTGGGTCAGACAACCACAAGTTTAGAGAAAACACATATAAACATAAATGTAAACATAAAGTAGATACAAGCCACTAATCAAATTACATTCAGGACAACAACACTTATGGTTTAAAACTTAGCACCTAGTCGATACACATTAATCGACGTATAATATCCAGAAAGGAAAGCACTGTGTATAATTAATTTACATAAAATAGATAGCAGCTGTCATATTACAGAAGGATTATGATAATTACTAATAATGAAATAATGAAATAAATATGACAGATTCAAAACATTTATTATTGAGGTTAATCCCCATTCCAAAAGCACTATTTTTCTTAGTTTTTTTTTTACTTTTAGATATTTGAAAAAGTATACTTTATCTAATATTGTGAAAAAAATAATGGTTGCTTTAGTTATTTTATCATACAATATATCAATTAATTTACAAAAAACTACTTCTTTTGTGACGTGTTTATTGTAACCCCGATTCAACAAGTAGGTGTGTAACGTGTAAACTTAATTTATTCAACAATATTGTTGGGACAATCGTTGTGAGACCTTACCTCGTAACTTAATTTTACGCAGTGTTAATTTACAACTACGAACGTCGTAACCTAATAAACCGCGGTAATCTACTCGCTTCCAACCATACACGCAATTCCCACATTCTAACTAAATAACATCCAGGAATCGACAGGTAATACCAATTCTTCTGCAACCCGGCTACATTTCAATGGAACAATGCGAACATCCGACGTTTACATTTGCATTATACACGACACACGAGTCGCATAGACTCTTCGGGCATAATATGGTAAATCATTCCTGCAGTATGCGTCACGTTCAAAACGGAGGGCACATCCCTCAAACATTCACGATATATTCCCTAAAGCGTATTGACTTTTTTACTTATTTCCGTTCCGCCCTCCACCCTCCAGAAACGATTGCACATTTTTGCTCGCAGATTGTAAATAACGCTGTTTGCACGGAGTATGAATAGATAGTAAATATTAATAAATCAAAGGGTGTGGATATAGTTGCAATAATATTCATGACAAGATAAGTAAATAAAGTGAAAAGTACATTTATTTAAATAATGGTAGTATAAATATTTTTTTTAAACATTAGTACGTTCATAAATTAAATAAAAATATTTGTTAATGTACTACCATTAATTCTCTGGTTACTTTGATAATAAAATTTATTTTTTTACTGAACCTGTAATACTTTGATATATCATATATTCTTAGAAGGGTGATTTAAGTAGTTCATTAATATAGCAGTGATATTAGCATATTTTATTATACATGCAGAATGTTAATTCAGCCTGGAATGAAATTCATATTTCTGTTATCTTGGGTTTAATGGAAAAACTCTGAAATAAATCGTTAGATACACCATTGGTCATAAAAAAGTGTAAATAGTTTAGTATCTTAGAAAATAGTTTTTAAGAAAATATATAATACAAAAATTATTATATTATATGGTATAAAACAATATTTTATAAAAATGTAATATTAAACATTTACCGACATGCCATATTTTGAAGCTTAGTTTTAAAAGTGATTTACGCAACGTCTGTAACCTTCTTGGAACATATACATTTTTATTTAGTCTAGAAATAAGCTCCTTGAATTTAAGGGACATTTAAAAATAATTTAAACAATTAATAGTACAATTAACATCTAATTATAATTCCGTCTTTATTTTATTTCACATAAAGCAAGCGAATATCTAAGCCTATTCAAGAGATATTTTGTCTGTGTTACTACCAAGATACCTTTACCTCTAATATTATTAGTTGTAATACGGTCGGAAGAGGAGAGTTGCCATAAGGTAAAATTATAGGAGTCTTAAAAATTAGAGCTAAATGTGCCAAAATATTGCCTCAATGGATACAATCGCGTTATAAGCATCATCAGCAGCTGTCTAATTAGTCGAGTAGAAGAACACCAGAATTGATGATGTATTTTTGTGTTAATTTTTAAATAGATCTTGTAAAGTAAACAAACTAAACTAAACTAAGTTTTCTTGAGAAAATTGTTTGATATTATTGAGTTTATAAAACATGCTAATAGTATATTATGTACTGAACAAGATTCAATATTTAAAATGCCAATACATGAAACTTGTAGAGGAGTTTAAAAAACAAAGATAAAATTTATATAATTGATACTTGTTCTGCTACTCTCTTGATGGAACCAAATTTTCAAAATAGGAGAAGTAAAACTCTTGTTATATTCCACTTCTTTATTAATTGGAACATAACAAGAGTTTTACTTAATATTGTTCAAGTTGCTACCTATTTGGGTTAAACTTTAAGATAATAAAATAAAAGTTCTTTTATGATTTTTTGTAACTAATTATAATATATCTTTTGAGGTTTGATTTTGGAAACGCCATTTAGGACATCGGTTGCCTAAATTGTACTTTTTGCATGCTTTTAGATATATCAAAATTTAGTGTATGTTTTTATGTATGTGTATATTAATGTTTTTTTGTTAATCCAAAGCATCACAATAAACAATAAATGATTAATAGTTACAACATCCTATTAAATTGCAACTTCATCAGTTAATAAATGGATGTAAATTATATCTAAACTGTCTTCGAAATAAAGTAGTACGCTATTGGCAACTCTCTCCTACTATACATAATAGTTATTTAATTGTAATTGGACATATATGTAGATGGATGGAATGATGAAATCAAATCAAATATGGTAGAATATGATTTTTTTTAAATCTAGGGCTTGTACTCGAATTTCTAGGAAGATAATATAAGGATGATATGTGGAAGTTAAAAGAATTTTTCGAAAATTTTTAAGATAAGTAGGGGGAACTGGACATAATGATTATGTAGAGGATTAAGATTATGCCTGAGTTTTGTTAGTTTACTAAGGGATGTTTGATCATTGCTTGGATTGAGATAGACAACAATAGTCAAGTAATGTGCAATTTATTTTTTATATCTTTATAGTTCTTCTAGTACCATTTTTTTTTTTTGTTAAATTTTAGTATTTTGCCCTAAAAGTTATTTTACTTTTGATTATAGTAGTGATTTTTTTAAGTTGATTTTTCGATTAGGCAAAAGTACATAACAGAAATTCAGGAAGGGATAATAATTTGGAAAATAAAAACTTTGTGAGGCGAATTATAAGGATTTAGGTGATTGATGGGATTTATTTTAATGCATCATTTTCCAACCATTGTTGAATGGCGTCAATAAGCAGTATCATCTGCAAATTTCAGGAGATATTCGAAAGGATTAAAGAAGAGAGGATCAGAGTTATAGGTATCAAAGAAAAAACATGTTAAATAATAGAGCCGAAAGACGAGATAAATATAAATGACCACAAATGATTGTTATGAAGCATCATTAATAAAAAAAGAACAATTATATACTGTTGCAGACTATTACAATACAACAGGAAATTAGAAAATACAAAATATTGTCTCGACCAAATCTGCATCAAAACCAAATACTGAAGGAGAAACTATAAAATGGCTGGTAATATGCTAGATGACGTTTTAAAACAACTTTTATAATCATGCACAAATTCGCTTATCGAACAAAAACGTGGTTTTATTAAAGAATGATCAACTAATCTTTCATTATACCAAGAGTTTATATCAAATAATATGGAAACAGAGAGCAGGTGAACTCAATTAACAACGACTTTTCTAAAGCCTTTGACAGTATATAACACAATATCTATTGTTTAAATTAAAAGAATTAAGCCCTGAAGATCTAGTTATTAATTGAAATAAAACTACACAATTGAGAGGGTTTCATATTTATTGTTGAACATTGCAACATATTTCGCCATTGTAGTAGAGTATTTATCTGCCTGATGAAGCCACTGTGTGGCGAAGCATATTGTAGTGTTCAATAATAAATGTGAAACACTGTCAACTGTGTATTTTTATTTCAACGTTATGGAGTTTCATTATGTATCCGCCTCGTCAATTCAATATCTAATTATTAATTGGCTTTTCAACGGTTCGAGTAACATAACACAATGTTCATATTGTCTCGCAGTTTTTCTAGTCGTATAAATGTGAAATCGAATTGACCACAGGGCTCACATTGCGGAACAATCTTATTTTTATTATTTAAAAATGACATCGTTATAACATTCAAAAGATCAATTTTATTTTAAAGGCCTATGACTTAAAATTTTAAACGTATCAAATCACAGCTGGATCAATAAGCACTACAAAATGATTTAAATAATATTCCTAAGGTTTAAGGATTTTACAATTAGTAAAATGGTGAAAATTATTTAGATATTAAAAAAAAATTGCATGACTTTTACTCAAAGAAATGTAATTAATCATCCCTATACTAGCAACGATTAAGAACTAAATCAAACCCTCGAAAATAAAGATTTAGGTGTATGATTCACATATTTGTGTAATTGCCCAAATTAATTTACATTTGACAATATCTCATTCAATTGTCTCGATAAATGTAAGTGTTGTTTTAGTTTTATTTATTAGGTAGAAGTTAGAAGAGCAATCATAGTAATAAATATAACTAAATAACTTGTTTCTAATACGTTTAATTTGTAAATTTATATTAGTTAACATTACAATTTTTATTTTCTTTAAATAAATCAATTTATCTTTTAGTGCATTCGTGATACAAATAATTAAAAAGGAAAGTATCCTTAACGCTAGTCCTTAGATCTTTCATTGCTAAAAACTGCATTCATTTTTATTATGTGGAATACGAAATTATCTAAGCGTTCAATAATAGTATATTGTATAATGAGCATACAATGTACTCATTGCCCACGAGTATTCGCCTTCGGCTCGTGCAGCAATTCGTACGAGTGGGCAATGGTCATTGTATGCGAATTGTACACTATATTTTTTCTACGATTATACATATGAATTAAAAAATACAAATATAGATTCCTATATATTGACATTGAATAAATTTTTATTTTTAAAAATGTTCGTAATATTGATACAGCTATGAAATGTTGTTTTTGGAGATCATGTATATGATGAAACATCAAATCGGTTTGAATTTTTTAACAAAACTATTATTACCATTACTACTTACCATTATTTTGCGTAAATTTCAACACATTCGAAATTTTAGTTTGAAGTGTCAGTAGCCACGGCTATATGTTTTTTTGAGAAAAGTTAATTCAAAAGTCAAATGTGTGTACATTTTATAATGTTCGTATAATATTTGCGTGTAATTGAAAAAGTATTTTTTGAAATTAAGGAAATTCACATGTATTTATTATAAAAGTCGTTTAGTCTGATTCAATATTATTATTACTATGCTATTGTGATATCCCTCGCCTGTTTACATATTGTAGCACTAGTGCTACAATATTTATATTGTAGCACTAGTGCTACAATGGTTTCTATGACAACGACTCTATAGTGTATGCATAACATACAATTACTGCATTTCCTAATCAAAAACGAACCTACAATTATGATATTTCATTATAGGAGTAGAAAATCAGTATTTATGCATTTTATCTTAGTATTATTAATAAAGAATGTTATATTTTTTCTGTTTTTGTGTTTTTTCTATGTATCAAACAATAGTTAGTCTTCAACTGTATTCTAATAGTATACAAACATATTCTTACCTTCAAAATAGTTTTGGGTTTTAAGTGATATTGTTATTAAATAAAGTATATAGTTTCCATACTGTATAAGCCAATGAAAAAAAAGTAAAACATAAAGTAATTAAAAAATATATATTGCTTTAAAAACATAAACATAAACTTAAATCAATAAGTGACAATGAAGCATCATCAATAACCACTATATATCGATGATATACATAACTCAATTGTGGCCGTAGTTCGCTTAGTGTTTCGTTAAGATTGTCCCAAATTGGTTCATAATTCAGAAGACGTTGACTCTGCACCTAAACTGAAAATTCAAGATCGTTTTGTGACTATTTGTGAGATTAAGGCATGCTAGGGTAATAGTGGGACCAGCATACATTCAATACTGCATGTACATTTGGCTGTCAAGAAAAATTGTTGGTGTTATATTCCACATAATGTAACAATCGCTTAAAAAAGCTCGTGTCGATTAGTCGAAAAAAAATGCTCAAATACGATTGCGGTGCTTCAAGACACTTCTGATTATTGATTGATGGATATATGTGTATGAGCCTAAGACTGTAAGGATCTTTCAAGTAGAGCAAAATCCAACAAAAGTTGTTCGAGCACGATCCAAATGATTGCCTGCTTTTTCTGAAAAAATCAGACATGTTGAAACTGTAACTAATGGTACAATATCAGATGGTCAATTATGAATAGTACAACCATTGGTTTATCAGAAGACTTTGGAAAAATAAAAGAAACCAACCGTTGACAGCGTCTTTCTGCACTAGAACAATACGAGCTCTCACACATCAGCTCACCCAATAACTCTTTTTTATTCCCGCAAATGAAATAAATTACATGGTCATGGTTCACTCATGGTTTTTTGATGCCGAAGAAGCGGTAAATGCGTTCAAAATGCATGTTTTGGACTGGAATATGTGAAAATTGGTTCAAGTGCATGCAAAATATATTAATCTTCATGGAGAATATTTAAAAAAGTATATACCCATGTACGATGAAAAAAAACGTTCTTCGCTGAATACTCCACAATTTATTTGTTTGAAATAATTTTACAAATCTGAAACAAAAATATAATGTTTTAAAAAAGTATTAAAGAAAAGGCCGACTCTAAGATGTAAATACATTGAAGCCACATTTGTCAGTGAAAACAAAATGATGGAAATATTGGTATTTAAATTATGGACGCAGATATTGGTATTAATGAAATATTAATTTTATGGTTTTCAATGGGTTTTTAAATAACTTTCTAGGGCTATGAAGTATATTGCCCAGCATTTGCCACGTACACATTTATAACTACATAAATGTTCTTGAATCATAATGAACATATTGTTGTAGATACTACTTTGAGCCCATAAAATAATGATTCACGAATGTTAGTTCATTTATGCTCCTTCTTTAGACATTCGGCAAACATCAAAAGAGTTATAGAAGAGATTGAAATGAAAATTGATAAAAATATAAGGAGCATCCACCAAAAATATTTTGCAAGGCAAAATTTGAGAATTTAATGATATAAACGGCAAAGTAGTAGTAGTAGTAGTGTTAGGCTATCGACCACGTGGTCCTTCCGCCATGTGTCATTTGTGTATTTGTGTGTGTGTAAATGAGCTTGTTACTTTAAAGGATCGCCCCCGTCACTCTAAAGCACCATTAATTGTATCCCAATGGTGAATGGTACCGGTCACCCATCCGACTACTGACCCGAACCAACGTTGCTGCACGTCAGTTCGGGGCCGTAACCGATGCGCCACCACCGGCGTGTATAAACGGCAAATTTTAGTACAAATTAAAAAAAAAATTCTAATCTAGCAATATTCTTTCTAACTATGAAAAATTAGATCATGCTGGACTAAATGCCTTTAATTAAAACAAATTTTTCATCTCTTTTAATTCTAATTACGAGCTTAAATTTACACATTTAGTACATGTAGGTCAATACATTATTATTAATCCGAAGAAAATTTGCTACAACATGCACTGTTTTAGGTTTTCCCTTTTAACAAGACATGGTCACGTTGAATATCCCTTAACAAGTTAAATTAGTTATATTCATTTAACTCATTCCTGCAGATCTTATCACCTTTTATTGTATAGTACACATAGTATATAAGTCATGCATTTTTTTTTAAGAAATATGTCTGAATAACTGTTTGTGTGTATATATCACTTATCGTAATAATAGTAAATTGATATGGTAGGCTTAAAAAGTCTATTTAAATAAAACACTTGTTTTCAAATAAAGCAATAATAAAGTGTTTTGAAAATTTAAGTGTTTTACTTCAACAACCAAACAAGTGAATATGAATTTTCAACATATAACAGATATAAACATATTTTGGTCGATACCACACTATATTTTTACGTGACTCTAGTTTTTATCAGGAGCTGATCATTTTCAAACTTTAATTTTCGAGTCACTTGTGAAAATATAGTGTAATATCTATAGAAGGTGTTTTATTTAAATAGCCAATTCGTGATACATTCACGAAGTGAACACCTTAATAATTAATCAATTAAATAGTCTACTTAAATTAAAATATTTCTTATAAAAGTTTCTGTATATTTTTTTTTTAATGTGGTCGCGTCTAAGTATGATATCAACAACTTATGAGGTTCAAGATAGTGGCAGCTAAATAATAAAATCTTCATTTATTTTTATTCTGGAGACCTGAGTGTTATATAATTGATGTTTGGAACCATCGCTTTGTGATACATTCTAAATAAGGTTGTCACTCAATCCTACTTGACCTTTTTGTGTTAACGGCACCTAAACGCATGTCGTTATTTTTAAATGATAGTTTTAAAATCACCTTCTAAAGGTTGAAACCGGTTAAGAATAAAAAATCGTGTGCGATATATATTAATCTGTCTAATTGTTATGTTTAAGGTGTATAGTTTAAAATTAATAACTTATTTTTGATAAAACATAATGTTTTTTATTGCTTAAATTACTTATAATTATTTAGATAAATTACTTCTTAATTCCAATCAATTATTATCTATTCAGTAATTTAATATTTGTATTATTAAACATAGCTTAATAAATGTTATCATCCATATAAATCTTAATTTACTTTAAGCAAAAAAATAGGTATTATTCTTATAAAATTATACAATATGTAGTATTTTAAATATTATTTAATTTCACATCGTTATTATTAAGTCTGAATTTGTACAAAACAACTAAATAATTTCTCTCTTTGATTATTACCTTCAACTATTACAATTGTAATTAACAATTTTAAACTAATTAAACGTAAACATGATATAAACGTGTTTTAATTGAATCGGACGCTGTTTAGCAAATAAACAATTATCACATAATCTTACCGGCAAAAACCTCTCGACGCTCCACAAACCAGTATAGCTTTAATGTAAAGCCCAAACAGCGCAAATCAAACTGCAACAAACCCTCCCGTAGCGGTAAATGAACAAACAGAACACGAGCCGCATCATCCCTCTGGCAATTTAGAGCAAAATAGAACACCATTTGACCCGGCAGAAACAGATTTTCTATCAAACGGAAATAACCACAAAGAGTAGGACGTATAATCGGGTAAAATGCTATATTATTTCAAAACAAATCTAGTTACTAATTAAAAGCAAGCGACAATAAGCCCTTCGAAACCATCTTGTTGCAAAAAAGTCATACCTGCTCTTATAATTAATTATAATTATAATATAGAAATCTTTTAAAAATATACCAATGTAACAATTTGCTAAAGATATACAAACAACCCTTACGAATGTACCTGCATCTTGTAAAAAAAATAGAAAGAATACAATCAAATTTAAAAATGAATTACCACGTAGTAACGGTCATAACTTTTCTTATGAACATTCATATTTGATTGTAGAATAAATACATTCAATAACAGAATAATAATGGCTTTAACGTAAGTATTATTGCTTTGTAAATCTACAGAACCGTCACAATAAAAACAAATAATCAATTCAAGAAAACTTCCAAAAAGAGGCCAGAATTATATTTTAGGAAATACTCTATGCGAAACGTTCACATAAGGTTGGTCTCAAAAAAATCTAGCTGCAAAATGATTTCTTCAATAAGACTTATTTAAATAATCAACCCTAAACTTTGAAGGTACTTAATAGATTCAATTTATTACAAACATGTCAATAAACACAGGAAAGATATTCGCAGATTGTCGTAAATTATGTCAAGAACAAATGATGTAGAACTAGATTGCAGATATAAGAGGAAAAGAGATAACTATTTAGGATTTAAGCTGTTAAAATTATTCATCGCAGGAAATAAAAACGAAAAAACTAAATAATTTGGTAAAGAATTCATTCTTTACCTTCTATTCCATGATGTTTCACCAAGAGTTAAGTAAGAAAATTATTTAGGAAATACTAAATAATTAACTAAACACCTAAATCTAGAAAGTATACCTCTCCAGCCTGTTAAACTTGGATTCTTAAAATTTAGTCAAAAAATAATAGCATATACTTTTCGCCAATTTGCTTCCCCAATTTGTGGGTTTCAAAGGAATAATAGAAAAAAGGCTTAGTTGAAGATTTCAGGCAGAATAACTATAGTTACGAGAATAAATCTAGAAGCCTTAGAAAATCTTTATAAAGACGTGTTTTGATGCAAGGCCTTAAGCGTTGAGATTAAACAAATTTTAAAAAATTAATGTGGAATATCTACAAGGTTAATATTTAACAGTTTTCGTAATTAAACTGTAACCATATTTATTGTTATGCTCACAATTTGGTGGGATTGCCACAGCTGCTACCACAGATCCAAACCATCAATACGGCTGTGTAGTGTCACCAATTGGACAAATTGAATAAAACCATAAACAAAAAGCAGTTAGAATTTGCAAATCGCAAGGGTGTTGTGTTCCACCGTGACATCGCGAGACCACACACAAGCTTAGTGACCCGTCAGAAGTTGCTGAAGTTTGGATGAGATTTGATGGACCATTTACCATACTCACGAGACCGACTACTATTTCGATCTTTACAGAACCCTTTGAATGGTAAACAGTTTAATTCAGACAATAGTCAAACAGCACTTGATTCATTTTTTGCTGAGAAAGGCAGGAAGTTCTTTGAGCGTGGCATCAAGATATTATATTATAGTAAAAAACTGAAATGACTCAACCAAATAGGACCTCTAAATTTATTTATCATTATTTTTAATATTTCTTTTATATTCAAAAGGTGCATTCATTTAATTATAACCTACCAATTTCAATATATTATTATAATTTACTAAATGATTATTTAAAACCAACAATTTATAATTGAAGAACACTGTTTCTTATAATAGAATATGTTTATTCTCAGAAATAAAAGAATGTTCATGCATGCAATTAAGATTCCAAGTATGTATAACGAAGTAGAAGCCTCCAACGAGTTCCATACATACTATTGAAATGACTTACAAGTTCCAAAATAAACCAACTATGCCAACTCATAGTGCATATCTAACTTTAACCATACATACTATTGAAATGACTTACAAGTTCCAAAATAAACCAACTATGCCAACCCTTAGTGCATATCTAACTTTCATCTGATGTTTTTATCATAACAGAACCGACTTTAGTATCTTACTAGAACAGGTATGTTAAAATAGTTTTGATAGAACGAATCAAATGAATTGAAAGTCGTTCATCTAGCTACCATAATGGCATTAAGTGGCGGTGTAAGCACTCACTCATTTTGAATTGAAATATTTGTGGCGTAATCAATTTAGATTATTCGAATAAAAAAAATAAAACTTCTAATTTTACTCTAATAATTTCTGTTCAATATTAGAGATACAAACTGCAATTGAAAATTTTACATGTGAATTCCCTATGGTGCGTCTTAAAACGGGAAAGACAGTATACTGGCTTCAAACAAAAGTGATGATTAAAATTTGAATGGAATCTAACCAAACCACTGGTTTGTTTGTTTTCTTTTGCACTTAGTAACAATAAATTTGAAGAAATAAAACAGTCATGGTATAATTAAAGGTCAATTTTGCGAATAGTTTATTCACGACTTCCTTCTGAACTTGAGAAAAATGCCAAGAGCACGTCATCATCAATTTTTTTTTCTATTTTTCGTTTTTAGTAGCGGTATTTTCTGATGCTTGAAAAGGGTTGCGTATCTGTATTGTCTTCAAAAAGGGAGTGAAAACAACAATCGAAAATTTCCATCTTGAACAACTTGTCCAAAGTATTTGAATCACTTCTCAGCATCTATATTTAAAATAACGTCAGTACGTCTCTCCATAAAGATCAACATGGTTTTACGAGGGAAACGCTCTACAACTACCAACTTAACCAATTTTACACATATTATTTCTAAAGCCATGGAGTCTAGACAACAGGTCATCTACATTGATCTTGTCAAAGCTTGATCAAGCCCTTTTAATATCTCAGCTCATGGACTACGACTATAACTTGACTACTAGTACTATGTAATCATGCAAACATCCGAATAAAAAATCCAACTATTAATATTGCAGCAGACTTGACGGATATTCAGAGGAAAAAGATAAAAGTTGTTCAAGAAGAACTCAAAAGACGGCGTGCAGGTGGCGAAGAAAACATTTTTATTAAATAAATTTATGGTAATCCAATAATCATTCAGAGCACTAAGGAAAGTAGTGCAAAATTTCACCATCGGAAAATCATTAATTAAAAATCTATTATCACAATATGGAAGGTATTAAAGCTAAAATAACTGATATAGGTAATAATATAAATTGTTCAGTTTATGATGCAATATTTTTAATTGAAACATGGCTCAATGCAGATACTTCAGATGGTGAATTTAATATACCAAATTATACTATATACCGAAAAGATCGTAGTAATCCCACAAGCACCAAGTTAACTGGTGGAGGTGTATTGATTGCAGTAAAAAATAAATTTGTATCAGTTATTGCCATGTTGTGAATCTATTGAAGAATTATATGTACTTATAAATAATTATACATTATAGGTTCTATATATATATACCACCAAATTTGGCACCATCTTTATATGATAACCACTGTATATTATTAAATAATTTAATTGATCATTTTCCGAATAATAAACTTTTAATCTGTGGGGATTACAATTTACCATCTGCATCTTGGTCATTTACGAGGGTAGATTGATAAGTTTCCGGAATGGGCAAGAAAACGCAGTAATTAAACAGGTTTTTTTTTTATTATTCAACATAGGACCCTTGCAGGGCGATACACTTTTCCCAGCGGTGCTCCAACTTTTTTAAGCCTTCAGAAAAATATGATTTCGGGAACTCTGCAAAATAAGCTTTAGTGGCGTCGATGACCTCCTCATTTGACGTAAAGCGCTTGCCTCCGAGCCAAGTCTTCATGTTTGTAAACAAAAAGAAGTCGCACGGGGCCAGGCCTGGTCGTAGCCCAATTCAACCAATTTAGCATTGGCGATTCGGGATGAATGAGCCGGCGCATTGTCGTGGTGGAAGAGCACTTTTTTCCGCTGCAAATGAGGCCGTTTCTCCTTCAATATGTCGTTGAATTGATCCAATAAATCGCTGTAGTATTGTCCCGTGATAGTTCTTCCCTTCTGCAAAATGTCGATGTGTATCACACCTTGCGAATCCCAAAAAACGGTGGCCATGACCTTTCCAGCCGATGGGACAGTCTTTGCCTTCTTCGGAGAAGATTCGCCTAGAGAAATCCACTGTTTCGACTGCTGCTTGATTTCTAGTGTGTAGTGGTGGATCCATGTTTCGTCCATGGTCACGAATCGACGAAATGAATCCGTTGGATTACATATAGAAATTTGTTGTTGAGTTACGTGAAGATATAATTAAAACTTGATTAAAACACTAACACTTTCTTCACAATTAATTTTTATTTCGCTAGTTATAAGCTATTGATAATGGGTGCATAGTACCCGAAATGTACATCTAGCGAAATAAAAATTAATTGTGAAGAAAGTGTTAGTGTTTTAATCAAGTTCCGTTGGATTACGCTTTAACAAGGCCAATCACTCTTTCGAAGTGGCCACACGATTTCGCTTGTTGTCCATAGTCAGCAAACGCGGCACCCATCACGCCGACAGCTTCCTCATGCCCAAATGTTCGTGCACGATATTTTGCACACGTTCATATGAAATGCCCGTGGTCTCTACTATTTCGCGCAACTTCACTCGTCGATCGGCTAACACGAGATCATGGACATTGTCGACCATTTCTTCATTTGTGGACGTTTTTGGACGTCCACTGCGTGGTTCATCCTTGGTGCTCGTACGGCCACGTTTGAACTCGCTCACCCAGAAACTAATAGTCGAAAATGAAGGTGTGTATGTGCCATGAACTTTCTGCAAAATATCTCGTATCTCCGTCGCCTTTTTCCCATCCATCCAGAAATGTTTGATGACTGCACGAAATTCGTTTTTATCCATTTTTGCAAAAGTGCCTGACTTGCTTCACAAGATATCCCAGTAAACAAAAACGGAACGACGCATGTGTCTGAAAATTTGACAGCTTACCTAAAATAGGTTAGCCTTGACAACCATCATAACAATTTCACGATACGCGCGCCATCTCTTGCCCATTCCGGAAACTTTTCAATCTACCCTCGTAATGGACAAAGTGTTTTGCATGAGAACAATGATAATAATAATGCTCAGACAATTGGTGAATGCTATGAATTCCATCAATTATTTCCTCGCAATGATATTGTTAATTCTAGAGGTGTTTTGTTAGATTGAATGTTTAGTAATTTTGATTGCAGTGTTAATAATTCATTTGATCCTATAAGTGAGGGTAGTATCCACCATAATCCAATAGATGTAACTTTAAGTATAGAATCTAAGGACAATATTGTGATTATACATATGATTTCTTAAAGGGTAATTACATTGCTTTCAATGATTATTTAGCTAGTTTTAATTGGAAGAATGTATGTTTGGGTGTAGATATCTTTTGATTTATTTTATGACATTTTGAATAATGCAATGTATTTATTTATTCCAAAGAAACGTATTATATCTAGCAAATTTCCCAAATGGTTTAATTCTGAATTAATTAAATTAATAAAAAATAAACAAGTAATGCATTCTAAATGAAAAGTAACTGGTTATCCAGATTTTTATGATGCATTTGTTGATTCGCGTGCTAAGTGTAAAGTACTTAATCAACTGTATAGTAACTATATTACTAAAGTTGAACAAAGAATTAGATTTAATAATACTCTTTAATAATAATAGTCTTTATTTCTCTCTTAAATTACAATTAAATTTAAGTGATGGTATAAAAACTTCTTAAATTTAACAATGTGATGCTGTTTCAAATACTATAAACCTTTTTTCCACTTATTTTTCATCGATATTTAAACATACTAATCATTCATATTCATTTACAAATTCAGACAAGATTAATTTTAACAAATTTCATATATCTTTATTAAATATCTTTGATAGTATTAATAATTGCAACGTTTCATGTTCCTATGGCCCAGATGGCATACCTTCATATTTATTAAAACAATGTATATGCCCTTAAACTAAACCTATATATTTACTCTTTAATTCATCTTTAGAAAAAGGGATATTTTCCGATTTATAGAAAAATAGTTTTATCACTCCTACTTTTAAATCAGGTAGGCGGTATAATATAAAATGTTATAGGGGTGTTTCTATTCAGTCGGCCATCCCAAAGATCTTCGAAATATTAATTGCACAGCAATTGAGTTGATGTTGCAAAAATATAATTCTAGATGAACAACATGGATTCTGTTCTTTGTTTTGAAACTCGTGTATTAGATGCAATGGAGAAAGGTTTTTAAATGGATACTGTATATACGGATTTTGAGAAACCATTTGATAGAGTTAACCATCGAGTTTTGATTGCAAAATTAAAATCTATGGGATTTGGTCCTTCCATTATTGATTGGATAGAGAGTTATTTGATTGGACGTGAACAGTATGTTAAAATAGCTAGTCATTTATCTAATGCAATCGATGTCCCTTCAGGTGTACCTCAGGGATCACATTGTGGTCCCATATTATTTTCTTTATTTATTAATGATATATGCGATTACATTAAGTCATGTAAATTTTAATTGTTTGCCGATGACATGAAGTTATTTATGCCAGTTCAAAGTATGAGTTGTTGTGATAAGAATTAGATGGACTTATGTGGAATATATCGACGGTGTAAAACTAATGATTTATACTTTAATATAGACAAATTCGTGGTTATGTCATATTACATGAGTAATTCCTTTGTATCTAATGAATACACTTTAAATAGTATAGCACTGCGAAGAGTTGAAATAATTAATGATTTGGGAGTAACATTTGATGTAAAACTGTCATTTAAACACCATGTTAATAATATAACATGGATATTAGGATTTATCAGAAGATTTTCAGAACCTTTTTCGGCAAACACTATAAGACTTTTGTATGTAACACTAGTTAAGTCTATTTTAGAATATGCGTCACCAGTCTGGTCACCATTTTATTTGGATGCTCAACGACAGCTTGATAGATACAAAATAAATTTATTAGACTGGTAGCCTATAAAATGCATATCACACAGCGAGATCATAATACTATCGCTCAAATTTTAAATTTGCAAAGACTTTAAAGTCGAAGAATCATGATAGACATTTGTTTTTTATTCAAATTAATTAATGATTATATTTATTGTCCTTTCTTCCTTAACCGGGTTAATTTCTGTTAAGTCAAATTACGGTATCCATGCGCCAATTTGTAGGATGTAACGTTTCGCTAATATTTTATGCAATAATTATAAATTTAATTTATTGAGTGGTGATTTTTATATCTTTAAGTTGCAATTGTCCAGGACTAATTTATTCACATTAGATTTATAAGTTTTTATTGCGCTATAACACACAGAAATAAATATTTTAATTATTATTGTAAATGGTGTATCCGTTAAATTAATAAATAATAATAATAATAATAATAAATATGATTCGCTTATACTTATATAGTCGGCGGCAAGTGGTAGAAGTAAACGGTGTTCGGCCACGCAGGTACGAAGCTTCTAGTGGTGTTCCCTGGGGATCTAACCTGGGGCCGTTGTTATTTCTGTTGTTTTTTTAAAATAATGTTTGCTCTATAATTAATTGCATTACGTTCCTTTTTGCCGATTACTTGATGATCTTAAATGTTATTGGCTCTACTGAAGACTTTTTATTTTAGACTTACAGCATAGTCTGTATGGTGTGGTTACTTGGTGTCTAGAGAATAAGATAGAATTAAGCATTAGCAATTGTTCAGTCACATCTTATACCCGCAATCAGAACGGCATTAAATTTAATTACTTCATAGGTGACCTACAGTTTTCCAGACCTATCATAACATTTGCTCTGGATATTACGATTGACAGTAAACTTACATTTAACTTGCACGTAGCTAAACTTTCTGCTGATTGTTACAGACTCCTAGGCTTCATAGTTTTAAACTAAAACGAACATTTATCTCCTTATTAAGTTATTTAATATATTTATACTAAGCACTTTAATTATATTAATATGCTAGAAATGTGCAAAAGAGATTCTTGAGATACATTTATTTTGTTAAACGTTATGAAATTTAATAAATTAATAAATCTTTGGGTATTTCTATTGGGTAGCTTGATTCTCACGGTCTGTCAGCATACGTTGTATCGATCGACATAAAAAGCTTATTTACATATCTGCTAATCTCAAATTATTTTACATTAAATTCAAAAGTTATCACTCAAGAAAATGGATTATCCATGAGCACCCAACATCACTATTCTTTATTTGTAGGCGATATTTTTGTATAGCTAATCTAATCGAAAATTAGATAGATATATTGGGCCTAACAAATTCAATCAGAAAATGCATTTTAATAAGGAAAAGAATAAATAAATTTTCTGATTTTATAAAAAAAAGCAAAACAATTAATTAAATTACTCCAACTTTAGAAAACCACTCACCAGCGACAGAAATGTATTCCTTTCACTATAAACAAAAAAATGCTTACATACAATTACACACAATTAATAAATTTCATCATTAAAACACATAAAAATCTTAAGTTAGAAAAATACAACAGAACTTCTTCAGGTATTAAAATACAGTAATTTTTCGTGAATTTAAGACAAATATTATTAAAGTAATCGATGTGTACTTTGAAAACTTGAACATTTTATGCGCGCATATTTCAGAAATTCTTATGACAATTTCTTCTGTCGCAAAATATTAACAATAACAATGGTCTGGCCATACATCTGTTGGCAATGACTAAAATTCAGGCTTCTATGTATACTATTTAGACCATTAATATACTACCTGCTTAAACCAAACTATAAGAAACAGTTCTACAAGCTCAGTAATTATTGACCGAGAAACACTAATTATTACAAATAAAGGATCGTTACAAACTAGCCCTTTAACAACCAAATGCTGGAATAATTTTAACAATAACATTTTACCAACAACTACAAAAACATCGATCAATCAATGTATCAAACAGCCAGACTTTAACTTAAATGGGTGCATATTTTCCTAGTAAATCGAAGTACTACAACAATAAGAAAATAGTCTAATGCAAAATGAGCAAAAATAAGCCAGTAATGGCCAAAATATTACCGAAAACGGCTAAAATATACTACTGGTGAGAATACCATAATTCAGTAATATTGGGTTGAGTAGAAGAACACTTTGTGAACTCCGCCCGCATGTTACCTGCTTTAAATTATTAAGTAATTTAAAATTTATTGTTACCATTTTTTTGAAGTGGTCATGTAAAGTAAAATCAATAAATTAATAAGAGAGCACATACAATATTTTACAAAATCAAGTACAGAAACCAAATGTTATTAACTATCTAAGGATAATATTTCTGCGCCATTTAAGATTGGAGTGAGGAAAACAGAACTTGGCACCTGTTTAAATTTATAAAGAAGCACAGAAAATTAAAGAATTTTCGATACCGATAGGCATACCTTAAATATATAAATTTATTATCAGAACAAAACTCTCTGAATTTTATATTTTCATCCTATTAGGGGAATACAACATCATTAGCAATTGTTTCCAGAAATAAAGAGGCCTCGAGATTGAAAATAAAAAATTGCCGATTTATGCTATAAATACATATATTTTAACTAGTCTATCTCTTAAATATCTAGAATATACAAATATGGTTGAACATCTATCTATTCTATATCTGAATGCAACAGTTGTTCTAAAAGATTATAATCTACCGAATGTTTCATATAATTTAGATTAAGGTGATTTAGATTACTTCCTCAAGGTGTTTCTATGTAATCTGAAATTGTCGTTTTGTTATATTCAATAGGTTTTGCAATGTTATTTTAATTCATTAAATTCATTAATAAAATTTAATAATTATCATCCTGCGCTTGTTAATCTTAATAGTAGAAGCTATAAATACGATTACTATGAATCAGTGTATAACTTTAACCGTACTGATAATTTAAGTGTAAAATTTGACTTGCAAAATTTAGACTAGATGGATATGCTAAAAGATTTGGATTTGATTGTAAATGTGAACAGTTTTAACAAAACAATTTATGTATTACTAAAACGATTTAGTTCTTCGTTCTCAAAACGGTACAAACGTAAATTAATCTATCTTGTTTACAGTTGATAATAATTATAACGATTACGCAATATTCTCTCAGAAATATTTAATATGATATTGCTTTGAAATGAACATCTTTTTGAAAGTTTTCAAAAGTTTTCTAATGTCATTATTTTCTACAGGTTACAGGTTATATAGGACCATTGTGAGGTGTGTTAGCCTTTCATGAACTGCGACCTAACAGATCTATTGTTCTACCCTTAACCAATCACTTCCTTTCGGTACTTTCTAAGGATAACAAGGAATATTTTCAAAATTTTTCGAATACATTTATAAATCCGTCACAAATTTTTTCAAACTTGAAATTTTGAAAAATTATTTAATAATATTTATTCATATCAAATATTAATAAAAAAAAGCTTCTACAGATCCTGGTAATTTTAATGATGATTATCAACGGTCTGTTTTCCTGCAAAGTGAAAATCTTCTATTTTAATTTCTTTGTATAAAAATAAAAGTAAAAATGGTGATGTGGCCATCATAGTACTTTCCCTATATATTACGCGAAAACTATGAGGTTTACGCAAAAATGTTATTCTTAATAATTTGTTCACTTTTTAATTCTCTACAATTATTTGTTAAATAAATTTTACGTAACTCCAAGAGTTTATTAGCAATTGACAAAAAATGTCAACATTTTCAATTTTGTTTTTCTCGAAAGTTAAGAATTTTACGAAAAAAATGTTTTATTAAAAGTCGTTTATTTTCTCATTCTCTCTAACTATTGTTTGAAAATTTTTTAAATATTTTTCATATTTAGAAAAATATCGACAAAAAACCTCATTTTCATGCATTTTCATGCACAATACATACTATTCAAATGGTGATGTGGCCATCATAGTACTTTCCCTATATTTTTCTCGAAAACTATGAGGTTTACGCAAAAATGTTGTTCTTAATAAGTTGTGCACTTTTGAATTCGTTACAACTATTTGTTATATGAATTTTATCTATCTCCAATAGTTTATTAGCAATTGGCAAAAAATGTCAAAAATTTCAATTTTTATTTTTTTTCTCGAAAGTTAAAAATTTTATGAAAAACATGTTCGAATAAAACTTGTTCAGTTTTTCATTCCCTTTAACTTTTGTTTGAACCGTTTTTTAAAAATTTTCATATTTAGAAAAATATCACGAAAAAACAAAAAACGCCTCGAGTAAACAACCACTTCCGGTTTATGAATGTTTACCAAAAGCTTTTCAGATCGAGTTTTTAACAATAAAACCTTAAGTTTGAAGTTTCATGCCATTCGGATCATTCGTTTTTGAGATACAGGACCCACCGACAGACAGACAGACAGACAGACACACACACACACACACACACACACAGACACACAATTTTTTTTTCCAGAAACTAGTGTTTTGGGTTCAGGGGACGCCAAAACGGATATTTCCGCAAAAAAAATTTTTGAAAAAAAAATCACGAAAACAATACTCCCCCTATATACTACGTGTATAGGGAAAGTAAAAATTGTGATGGGGCCATCATAGTACTTTCCATATATTTTACTTGAAAACTATGAGATTTACGCAAAAAAGTTATTCTTAATAATTTGTTCAGTTTTAAATTCTCTATAATTATTTGTTATAGAAGTTTCATGTAACTTCAATAGTTTATTAGCAATTAGCAAAAAATATCAAAATTTTCAGTTTTTATTATTTTTCTTGAAAGTTAAGAATTTTATGAAAAAAATGTTCAAATAAAACTTGTTCAGCTTATAATCCCCTTTAACTTTTGTTTGAACCGTTTTTAATTTTTTTTTTTATATTTAGAAAAATATCAAAATTTTCAATTTTTATTTTTTTTCTCAAAAGTTAAAAATTTTATGAAAAGTATTTTCAGATTTTCATTCTCTTTAACTTTTGTTAGTAAAGTTTTGTAAAATTTTTCATATTAAAAAAAATATCGATAAAAAACAAAAAAATGGCTCGAGTAAACACCCACTTCCGGTTTATGAATGTTTACCAAAAGCTTTTCAGTTCCAGTTTTTAACGATAAAACCTTAAGTTTATAGTTTCATCTCAATGGGATCATTCGTTTTTGAGATACAGCACCCACCGACAGACACACACACATACACACAGACACAACATTTTTTTTTTTCCAGAAATTAGTTTTTTGGGCTCAGGAAACCCCAAAACGGATATTTCCGCAAAAAAAATTTTTCAAAAAAAAATCACGAAAACAATACTCCCCCTATATATACTACGTATATAGGGAAAGTAAAAATCTAGTGTTTAACTATAGACTTACATGCATACAATTAGTTTTTGATGAGGTAATAAGTGAATTTATTACCACAACATTTAAATGTTTCATATGTGACTAACAGTTTAAATTTTACCTTACTAGATCAATGACAACTAACTTCTTTTTATACTTGATGAAATTATTAATTAATTAATTAATTATTAACAAATTCAACTCTAATTTCAGTACTTTCCCAGAATTAACTCCAATATATAATATATAATAATATAATTATAATTGCTCTTTTCTAACGAGTTAAAAGTTTCAATTCCTTTGATCGTCGTTACTGTTCGAAACATATGACAATAAAATAAATACAAAAATATGAAACATAACAACTGTTCTAATCTAAAATTATTGTTCAATTGAATCATTTAACCAAACCTATTAATATGATCGCCTAGGGCACGTAAAATGATTATTTGTTTATAAGTACAGGATGGTGGTGACCGATACTATGTGGTATTTCATTTTCAAATGAAGGATGAAATTTAAAAAAAATAGAAAATCGTTTTTTTATTTCATCCTACATTTGTTTATAAGTATTTGTGCCATAAATGTATCTTCATACCAATCAATAGAAAAAAAATGTTATTAATAGATGAAAATTAATAAACTCTATCTCTTAAAAATCTCTAAATAAAATATCTATAGACGTCCACGTACAACATACAAATATTAACATTTTAGACTCATCTATCGATCACTTCAAAATTGGTTTAAAACGCCTATTACTACTGTGTGGTATTGGGAATAAAACTTTTATTAAAAGAATACCATTACTCATATATAGAGTATATTACTGTATTATTGTTAGTTAATATTTTTTTGGTTTCGTACATTTCTTAATGTACTAAAAAAATAAACATATTTACTACAATTTACAATTTTATATATCATCAATTTTATTGTTGAATCATTTTTATGTTGATTTTACAGGTGAGTTCGTTATTAATGCAGGTTAGCAACATACTCGCAGAAATCAGTTCTACATAAATTTTGAATTAAGCAAAACTTGGGGCGAACTGCAACTTCGGCATGAATTATTACTCGACCCTCATAATCCTCCAACTTCAACATTAATCCCAGGAGGAGCTTAATTATATTCAAACATCGAAAGTATATTGTTGGATATTATTAGAAGAATATAATACATACATAAACAAAAATAAAAACTTAGTCAGTAACTTTAGAAGTAAGGCCTGAAAAATAATTGTAAAACAAAATAATTTTCAATCTTATATTTGTTTCTCATTAATCACTTGGTGAAACATGTTAAGAATAGGTAGTTGGTTAAGAAATCACTTAATTTCAATTTTTATTTCAGCAACTAATAAATTAACCCAGCCTAAAAACATTGAAATGAAAAAAAATATATATAATTTATCTGTCACATGGAATACTTGTTGATTGGTCATAACAATATAAATACAAATTAAATCCATATACGAGGGTAGATTGAAAAGTTTCCGGAATGAGCAAGATATGGCGCGCGTATCGTGAAATTTTTATGATGGTTGTCAAGGCTAACCTATTTCAGGTAAGCTGTCAAATTTTCAGACACGTGCGTCATTCCGTTTTTGTTTATTTATTTATTTATTTACGGACAGGGCCATTGTACAGAGTTACATAGGGCATAATAACATAATAAAATATAAAAGTTAACCTAAAGTATCTTACAAACTAATTAAATAAATAAAACAAACATTTTATATTAAAAACGATAAAATTATAAATGTCAAGAATAATAAAAAAGCGATAGTACACAATACTAATATACTGGACAAGTAAATTGGTTAAAAATTCGTTTTATTACGCATGACCATAACAAAATAAAAGATAAATAAAATATATACACATACTCGCACATATACATTAAAAATTATTTACAACGCAATAAAAACCGTAGTCTAGCCCAGCTAGTGTTAAAAAAATCAATGTTGGACGCATTACAATTTCTTGCGATTCGTGCCAACCCAAAATGCCTACAGTAGTCAGTCCGATAATAGTTTTCTTTAAAGAAGAACGCAGATCGTAAATTTCTCGACGGAATGTGAATATGAAATCTACTTAGCAAATCCGGACAATTAAATAAACCATTAATAATTTTGTACCCTATTCCAATATCGGTGTGTATCCTTCTGGTAAATAAGGGCAATAATTTAAATCTTTTTAAAAGGTCTGTGTAAGCACCAGATAACTGGAATTTGTACATGAGAAATTTTATAATTTTTTTCTGAACACGCTCAATCCTATCAATGTCGTAGTGAGTACAAGGATTCCAAATTACAGAACAATATTCTAGATGAGGGCGAACTAGAGACGAATAAAGAATAATTAGAGTTTGAATGTCATTTAACTCTCCACTATTGCGTTTTAAAAACCCTAGAGCACGACAAGCTTTCGATATAATGTTGCTTATGTGTTCAGAGAAACTCCAGTTGTTGGAAATAATAACGCCAAGGTCTCTAATCGACGTTACCCTAGAGAGTTGTGTTCCATTTATGACGTAATTTCTAGTCGTTTGAGATCTTTTTTTTGAGAATGTAATAATATTACATTTATCGATGTTGAGATGCATGCCATTTAGTCGACACCAGGAATCGAATCGATGGAGATCTTGCTGTAATAGCTGCGAAGATTCGTTACATGTGATATCTTTGTAAATTTTCATGTCATCGGCGAAAAGCAGACATTCTGAGTGGAGAAAGCAATTGACCACATCGTTAATAAAAAGGTTAAACAGCAACGGTCCTAGATGCGACCCTTGTGGTACCCCAGAAGTAACGCTAAACTCCGATGACAAGAAACTACCCACCCGAACAGATTGAGTTCTACCAACTAAATACGATTTGATCCAGTCAAAAAACACACCGCCAATCCCAAAGTTTTCAAGCTTCTGAAGGAGAATGCCATGGTCTACTCTATCAAAGGCCTTTGAAAAGTCCGTATATACGGAGTCAACCTCATGGCCCCTGTCCAGAGAGTCTATGATGAATTGGCCGTAAGTAAGTAGATTACTCCAAGTAGCACAACCGCTTCTGAAACCATGTTGTTTACTAGGATATCTTGTGAAGCAAGTCAGGCACTTTTGCAAAAATGGATAAAAACGAATTTCGTGCAGTCATCAAACATTTCTGGATGGATGGGAAAAAGGCGACGGAGATACTAGATATTTTACAGAAAGTTCATGGAACATCCACACCTTCATTTTCGACTATTAGTTTCTAGGTGAGCGAGTTCAAACGTGGCCGTACGAGCACCAAGGATGAACCACACAGTGGACGTCCAAAAACGGCCACAAATGAAGAAATGGTCGACAAAGTCCATGATCTCGTGTTAGCCGATCGACGAATGAAGTTGCGCGAAATAGTAGAGACCACGGGCATCTCATATGAACGTTTGCAAAATATCGTGTACGAACATTTGGGCATGAGGAAGCTGTCGCGATGGGTGCCGCGTTTGCTGACTATGGACAACAAGCGAAATCGTGTGACCACTTCGAAAGAGTGTTTGGCCTTGTTAAAGCGTAATCCAACGGATTTTTTTCGCCGATTCGTGACCGTGGACGAAACATGGATCCATCACTACACACCAGAAACCAAGCAGCAGTCGAAACAGTGGATTTCTCCAGGCGAATCTGCTCCGAAGAAGGCAAAGACTGTCCCATCGGCTGGAAAGGTCATGGCCACCGTTTTTTGGGATTCGCAAGGTGTGATACACATCGACTTTTTGCAGAAGAGAAGAACTATCACGGGACAATACTACAGCGATTGATTCGATCAATTCAACGGCATATTGAAGGAGAAACGGCCTCATTTGAAGCGGAAAAAAGTGCTCTTCCACCACGACAACGCGCCGGCCCATTCATCCCGAATCGCCAATGCTAAATTGGTTGAATTGGGCTACGAGGTCGTGCCGCATCCCTCGTACTCTCCAGACCTGGACCCGAACGTACTTGGCTCGGAGGCAAGCGCAAGTATCCGTTTTGTGGTCCCCTGAGTCCATTAAACTAATTTCTGGAAAAAAAAAATGTGTCTGTGTTTGTGTCTGTCAAAAACGACTGATCCGATTGAAATAAAACTTTAAACTTAAGGTTTTATCGTTAATAACTGGAACTAAAAAGCTTTTGGTAAACATTCATAAACCGGAAAAAAAACTCGAGGCGTTTTTTGTTTTTTTCCGATATTTTTTTTAATATGAAAAATATTACAAAAATTGAAATTTTTGACATTTTTTGCCAATTGCTAATAAACTATTGAAGCAACATGAAAATTATATAACAAATAATTGTAGAAAATTGAAAATTGAATAAATTATTAAGAATAACCTTTTTGCATAAATCGCATAGTTTTTGAGTAAATTATAGGGAAAGTACTATGATGGCCACATCACCATTTTTTATATTGTCATGTCATTAATAGAGTAGGCCTACAAATCATAACCTATTTTAGTATGTATGTAAATGAAGCCTTAGATATATAGTACACTTCTTAAAATGCCCTATTTAGAAATCATATCCTTATTTATAAAAAAGTGACAATATTAGACTTGGCCAATTAACATAATATTTCATCAATTGATTAATGAAAAACAAATACAAGATATATTAGACTTGGTTGTTTAAAAACACGTATATATAATTTGTAAAGAACTGTTTTAGTTTAAATATAGATAGAACCAACTTTTTTTTAAACTTTTCGCCGTATTTATCGAGATGAGTTTGATAATCCCTTCGTCATACATATTTATTTATTTATTAAAATTATACATATAACCATATTATAACTATATTAGCTACTATGGACCATGTCTTTGACATTAGCATCTATTTACAATTGTTTCCACCTAAAAGTTTTGTTGCAAGTTGCCAGATCAAAGCTATAAGGTGGATGATCTGATTGCGTTTTTACACCAGTATTTGGATAAAAATATCGAAGATTAAAAACACTCTGACCAATAAATTTTATTGACGATTCTGTATTACCTGAAAATCTTCTTCAATGTTACATAATACCGATCAGCATTTATTATTTCTATTCGGAGCATAAACTCTTCTCTTTTCCAGAAGATTGCTGCTGTTGCTTTTAAAGTGTAAACAGCTTAAATTTTCTTGCTTCTATTGGCATTTTAGAGAAACTAGAGTAACTCACTTTCTTTCTCATATGAGATATAATATAAGACTTATATCTCATCTATCAAAACCCGCTTCAAAATGCCTCCACATCCTTATAACGTTTCAAAAAAGGTAGAGAGAAAAAAACGCTTTATTGTATATTCCTAAGTTACTAGTCTTGGAATTAAACCAGCACAAGTCTTTGAATAATGAAAGTAGTTGCTGATATTGTCATAGAGAACAGTTAGATACACATATTAAAACTTGTTATGTAGTTCCTCCTTAGTAAAGCGATCGGTTTGTAGAATGTGTGCTTCATCTCTGCTCTTAGTTCATCAGTGATCACAATTTCACAATTAAGTAATTAAAATATTCTTTATTAATCATTTTCTACTTTCGCTTGAGATTAACCGACAGCGTTGATAAATGACACAAAATGTGTATATTTAATAACCCAATATTCTTTTGTTTTAAATTTAAAGAATATTATTTCTGAATTGTCAGGTAAACAAATAATAGTGATATGTTTATAAAATGCATATTCTTCATTCGTCTCTAATAAAATCAATCACAAGTGATCTTTAGTGAAAATTAAAAGTGACAATTAATGGAATCTTTTAATTTGATTTCTATTTAAAAGGTGTATAGACACAAATATAATAAAAATTAACCCTTACATAAGATTCTAGTCGCTATACTAAAGTTCTAAAAATATGGTCATCATGATGTGAAAGTTAAATATCCGATAATTATGTGTAATGGTGTTCCAGAGAAGAATTCATGGCATATATACAGTTTTCTGGTAAAATAAAGCCATACCTCAAGTTTCTATGATGCGTGATAAATTGGTCTTAAATAATTTGGGATTGTGAGTTTAGGTGTATCAGTTCCCATATAACGGGTGTCCACCAATTATTGCAGTCCCGGGTGGCGTTGGAATAAAAAACGTAGCTCGATCCTTACATGTTGCAAATAAATGAACTGACAATTTTAAAGTTATGTTTGACAATTAAAATGTCAGTTCATTTATTTGGCACATGAAAGAATTGACCTACGTTTTTGATTCCAACGCCACCCGGGACTGCAATAATTGTTGGTCACCCGTTATAACATGAAAAGCTGCGCATTTATAGAATGACAATGGATCGATAATATGCTTTCAAAGAAGGGGAATCCATCAATACCGAGATCTAATATCCTTTACTTGATGGTATAACTAAAGAACAGGCTATTGGTTCTCATATTGAAGGCGATTTTAATGTAGATGACAATCTTCCTATTTGCGAACCCGCAACTAGATCCTTACCTAAGCGTGCTCAACTCTATGGCCGATCCAAACTTTATATCAAGTGAACAAAATCACTAACAAGAAACCGATGAAGATAGTGTAGGAGACATATCTGTAAATAATTTTACGTACAACTGGGCAAAAATTCCATTCTCAAAATCTATTTGAAATGTCTGCTTTCGATAGGGATTTCATACTAGTGCAGATTCCCTTCTAGATATCATCACATGTATAGTAGATCAACAACTATTATACAATAGTATACAAATTCCTGGGTACAACGCAAAAAAGTTGTATCATGAAAATAAAATACTGAACTCCTTAAACAAACCAAAAGAAATATGGAAAATCGTGAATAATACAGGTACCTTTACCTAATAACTGTACTCCTAAGGCACATAGTTTCCAAAAATATTTAATAAAAGCAGTTATAAAAAAAAACCTTACTTTGATATGTGACAACGAAGATTTCAAGAATTAATTAAAAAATTAACTCCAATAGTTAGTTTTTCCTGGAACCAGTTACCCAACACGAAATTAATAACATTACACGAACACTGAAAAATTCTAGTTCAACGGATGTATACGGTATAAATGTAAATGTAATAAAAAATATCGCTGATCAAATAAGTCTTAAACTTGAACATTTAATTAATGCATATTTGAAAGTGGAATTTATCCCAAACAATTAAAAGTCTGTAAGGTGGTCCCAATACATAAAAGGAATAATATAGATGATACGAGTAATTATAGACCTATAACACATATATTATCAAAAATGTATGAAATATCATTAAAAAATCAATCAAATATATTGTTAAGTTTATTAGTAATACTCTCTATGGGTATGATTCCGGCAAATCAACACTTGATGCGGTGTTAGATTTGATCGAAAACATAGACCAAGGATTTGAGAACAGTGAACTCTTGCATTGATTGAATCATTTCTGAATGACAGAGTAAAGCTGTTTATTTTCAAGAAGCATATTCAAACAGAACCACCATAAAAGAAGGTATACCTCAGGAGACAATTCTGGGTCGATTATTGTTTCTCTTATACACAAATTATTTAAAATATAATATAATGGCTACTGAAACCTACCAATATGCAGATGGTACAATATTCTTTAACAAAGAAAAAAATACTTGTCTTCTTACCAAACAAACATGATTCAAAATCGAAGATGTAGATTGGTTTAGGCAAAACAAATGAAACAAAAACCAAAACCATGTCATTCTCGTTGTCAAGTGCAAATAAAACTGACACTCTTAAGTTTTTAGGCGTCATCTTCGATCCTGTACTAAGTTGGGACGATCAAATTTATCAAATTCGTATCAAACTGTGTAAAAACATATATTTACTATGTAAAATCTCTGAAAATCTTAACAGTTATATCATTCGTTTATTATATTTTGCTTATATATATATAGTATGATAAAACATGATATAATGATATAGGATGGTATTGCTACAGCCAGTAAAATATTCGTATTGCAAAAAAATGTAGTTAGAATAATGAGAAGACTGAAGATGACAGAGAATTGTCGAAGTCACTTTAGGAACCTAGACATTTGTACGGTAGCTGGATTATACATTCAATCATGTTTTATATATTTGTCATGTCATGAAGATAAACGTAGTCATAATACCAGATCAAACTTGGACTTATGTTTGCAGAACACAAACGTTTTATAGTTTTATAGTATATGCTGCAAAAATTTATGATTATTTACCAGACAGTGTGAGAAATTCATCGAGACAGAAGTATAAGCAAAGGCTGTTCTAATTAATTCAGAACCTTACAAAATCGAAGACTATTTTGAAATTGATATGCGTAAGTTTAATAATTCAATCTGTTTATTTATTTTATTATCATTAGGCTTCATACGTTTCATTTGTTGTATCATGTACTAGTTCGCACATGAATTTGAAGTTTTATTTACTTACTTATTTATACTTATCTCTTATCTATACATTTATTTTAATATGTTTAATTATGGTTTTGATTTAGTATGGTTAAAATTTGAAGAATTATTTGTCTATTATTGTCCTTCATCCGTACCTAAATTTTAATCTGTATATTGAATTATTTTTAATTTGTGAAAAATTTTAAAATGTTTGTTTATGAAATTACTTATTATTGTATATTTTGAAAAATCATCTTATTTACCACATTGACTTATCCTTATAACACATTATTGTATTTTTTTGGATCAATAAATGTATTTATCTACTAAATAAAGTAATTACCCAGTCAAATCTATGTGGTAAGCAAAAGGGTGTCGAACTAGATCTGACCGAAGATGAACTTAGGATTATCATAAGTTTGATTATTCTAAAACGCTTTGATACTTATTACATAGTATTCGAATATACTGATCAACAGATATGAGCATCCATCGGAATATAATTACAGATGTGTTGCCAGTTAAAAGGTTCTTGAAAATATTGCGTGGCTTACATATAAATGTCAATTCAAAAATGCCAAAAGGAGAACCTAACTTAGATAAATTATACGCAATAACGCCTTTAATAAAAAATATTGAATCCATTTTTTTGTCGGCCTTCAATCCGGGAATTATTTTGTTATTAGATGAAAGCATGATTGCTTTCAAAGACAGAACTAGTTTAAAACTACATATGTCGCTTAAACAATGTTTCAAAGTCTGTTCTTTAGTATGCGATATATTGGGATGTCTCTTAGAGTTATAGGTGTATGACATCAAAATGAAAAGCTAAGAAGAACAACCTCTAGCTGAATGTATGGTTCGAAAAAAAACATTACTGCATTTTCTTCAATAATTGTTTACAGGTTTATCATTACTCGCCAAGTTTCTATAAGGTGTTCAGGGAATAAGGACGAATTTTAATTTGGTGCCATTTTGGCATTTGACTTTAGGTCGTGCTTGTTTCATGTTTGTTAAATACTATCCTTCCCATTTGCAGCCTGATAGCTTTTGTGTGGTGAGCATTGTAGTTTGCTGTTTATTTTCCTCATGGAGCAGATGACAACCAAGCAACGTATCCAAGTGATAAAAAGTTATTACAAAAATACTGAAAGTCCCATGGCAACCATTCGTGAATTGTGTGTGAAGCTTAAACGTAACACTGCTCCAAACGAATCCTCAGTTCGTAAGTTCATCCAGAAATTAGAAAACAAGGGTTCTGTTGCAAATGTTAAAAACACAGGACGACCGCGTTCTGTTCGAACACAAGAAAACATTGCTGCCGTGCGTGATAATGTGACCGTCAGCCCCAGAAAATCGGTTCGGTAGCGAGCCAAACAACAGAATTCAGAAGTTCAATGCATGCAAAAAATGATCTCTTTGGGTGACAACCAAAAATGGTCTGCCAGATCATACGATTTTACGCCTTGCGACCTTTTTGTGGGAATTTGTGATATCAAAAGTGTACGTGAACAAGGTACAAAGAATACACCAATTAAAGGATGAATTTCAAAGGGTTATTAACGGCATCCCACCAGATGTTTGTGAATGCGTCATCGAGAACTTCAATGAAATGCGTTCATCGTTGCCGCACGGCCTTCGGTGGTCACATGAAGGATTTCAGGATTTTTCATAAATGAGACATGTCACTTAATGTGTTTATAAAAGAAAATTACATTTTCAATTAGTTTTGTATGTTCTATAGAACTTAAATATTCGCCCCTACTTCCTGAATATCCTTTAGAAAACTCTATATGTAGAATAATTCGTACAAATAAAAAGAATTCTATGAATTTTCGTGAGTTTTCAATTGCAAAGTGTAAAGAAATATGTAGTTGTAGCAAGTTCAATGCACAAAAGCGTCCAAACTTCAACAGTTTTATGTCAGTTTAGAAAGGTTTAGAAAAAAATTTAGTTAAATAACTTATATCCAAAACCGATTATAATAAATATATGAGAGGTGAAGACTTCCTCAAATGTGCTACCAATTCTTATATTATCTATATACATACATCAATTCAAATCAAAAACAAATTATCAGTCTAGTGCCAGTAGTAGCAGAGAGAGCAAGTGCGACTAGCAGAGCGAAGCTGGACGTAGTAAGCGATTTTGTTTCAATAATTTTTATTTATTTTATCTATTTACATCTAGTATAACTAACAATAGAATATTGGTGGTATTTATAATAGAAAGGGCCTTGTGGGCCCAAACAACATAATTATCATCACGCGGCTTAGCCATGATGTCAGACGAAATGGATACAGGTACTAGTGATTTTCTTAACATAGACAAAACTTGCGAAAGGAATACATCAAATAATAACGATATCCAATAGTAGCAAATAGTGCGGATGACACAACGGTCGTAGCTATCTCGACAAACACCTCAGTTAAATATAATAAAAACATGCAATACAATTGTAGTTTATATGAAAAATAATAACAATAATATAAGCCGCATTCGCCCATTAAAAATTACTATATTGCACAAGAAATATTTTATGCTATCGGATAACTCTGACTTTCCGTAAATAAAAGGTAAAAGGCACCTGAAACCATTTTTAAATGATGTTGAAAATAATAAGCACCAACCCTCACAAAGCAAAAAAACTAGAATGCAAATAAATGAAATTACTAATTGCGAACATCACACGATAAAATGCAAAACAAATAATATTTCTTATAGCATTAAAGAATCATGTGTGCTTCCTAATTGACACCACGATCATTTTGTTTAAGATTTAATTGATAGAATCTTAAGGGTTGTTTATAGAAAGGCACTTGATTGGTTTCACAATTTTTACGATTTATTCCGACTAGTTACGATTTTTACATCATTATCTAGAAATGGTTCCTAGATAATGATGTAAAAATCGAAACTAGTCGGAATAAATCATAAAAATTGTGAAACCAACCAAGTGCCTTTCTATAAACAACCCTTAATATTAAAAATGTTTCACCACGTGATAAACGAGAACCAAATTCAACAAATAGATAGAATCTTAACCCAAGTTAAAAATCTAATTGAAAACTGCCACATCATTCAGGAAGATAAATTCCAAAGCGCCCTTAAATATAATTTGTCTGAATATATCAACAACCTTACCCTTCACAGAGGGCCTAACCCAATGAAAACAATAAAAATTGCCCAGTGGAACTGCAGTTCAAATATAGCCAACAAACACAGCTCAATAAACTTCTTAATAAACAATCCCATTAACATTATTATTTTAACAGAAACCTGGTTAAAACCTTATCTTCAATTCAGCATAAAAAACTACGACCAAATGAAAAAGATGATGTTAAAATTATGGTTCATAACATTCTAACGCCGGGTTTCTCCAATGCATCTTAACTTGATAAAATAGATTTTAAAAATAAGACATTCTTAAAATATTATACCAACCGTAAATCAGATCTGAAACGCCTAAGAACGTCTTACATTATAAGACGCCAAAAATGATGACTTAAAATTCGCTTTCTAACCTTAAAGTCTAGGTATTTTAAAACGTTCGTGAAAAAGGTATTTTATATAACATGTAACAATGGATTTATTAGATAATAAAATATATTAAAATCCTTTAGTTCCTTGTAGAAAAATTAACTAATAATTTAAAATTACCAAAACATTTCGTGAATCTGCAAAAATGGCTTTAGTTTGACGTGGATCTTGCGGATGAAGTTAATTTGCCAGTAATACCTCGTCATATTTATCAGCGTGATAATTTTTTCGATAAGTATATAAAATCATCTTCATTTTTCGATGTGCTTGAGACACCTTCTTCTGTTTTAAATAATTATTTTTTATTATCCGTAGCATTTTTCCTGATTTGGTGTTTCATGTTAGTCCACATTTTTTTCAGGGAATCGTTCTACCTTGTCAAATTCAACCCTTGAGCATTGAATTGTTAAGATACAAATAAACTAGGGTGATCTAGGAATTTTACGTTCGACGGACTGTTCACGTGACGTTGAAAGCAACGTTGTCAAGCGTATTCAATTTTTAGCTAAGATGTATTTCGTTGGTACAACCGAACACAAAATTGAGGACGTAAGACTTACTTATAAAAAACGTACTTTAAAATTCGTTGAAGAAACCGAGCGTTAGTGTATATAAACCCCGATTAGTAAAATTCAGTCTTAATGACTGGGTTAACTTATTTGACCCTATAAAGGATAACTGGATCATAGGTGGTGATTTTAATAAAGGGTGATGCTTTTATGGGGTTTTCACTTATCCAGCAACGAAGGCCAAACAAAAAAAAATTGTATTAAATACCGGCCATGAAATCAAAATAAATCCGTGGTAGATATTACCCTATGCTCTTATAATATTGCCACAATATCCAAGTATAAAGTGTGCAATGACCAAGGGTGTTTCTGGCCATTTTCCAATCACTATCACCCTGAATTATAGAATATTACGTAATTATTTCTCAAAATATACCAGAAAATATATTACAAATAAAGATGACTGACTAATTTTTAAAAATCATTGAAAGAAGAAATAAATGATAACGTTAATGTAAATAATGACATCCTTGTATATAAAACACCCAAAAATTATATTCAGCCTCTGGTGGGATGGATAGTTCGTTAAAAACAAAAAGAAAGCTTTAGATGAATATAACTACATTCATTGAAGCTAGAAAGGAATCTGCAGAAATTAAGCCTTTATTCAAAAGTAAAGCAAGAGAGAAATTGATAAACATCTGTAACAATATTAACTTATATAGGAACATCAATTTGGCATTAAATAGAATCTCTTGGTGGACAATATAACACACGAAACTCACCTTCAATCAAAATCAAAGAATAATATGTAGACTACATAATCCCTACCATGTAAGGGCATAACATTAAGAAATGATTTTAATAACACACATAATTTTCTTTCTGAGCCATTTACTATGATCTACTTCACTCATATGCGATAAAATTGGGCAAATCAACAACCTCCGGCCTCGATGCCACTTTCCACCCAACTGCAGAAAAAAACCCTTGGGATTTTATAATGCCTGATAGTGCGATATGACATAATAATAATAATAATAATAATAATGCTTTATTGGTGTTATAACAGCGTTTACACAGGTCAAAGTTTAGTTTAAGTTTAAATTAGTACTAAAAATAAACATATATAATAAGCTAATACATGAATATATTACAATCAGAGAGGTGGATTAATATCAAATTCTTAGAAAAGTAAAGTCAATTAAAACAATATAATTAGTATTTGAAGATGAAAAACGCTGTATAGATAAAATGATTAAAATAGTGTAAGTATAAAAGCACTAAAATAGAAATAAAATGATTAAAATAAATGTAAATATAAAAACACTTAAAAACACGAGTATAAAACAATTGGAATAAAACAGACAATTGGATGTATATAAAAGTCTTAATTACTAAAATCAGATAAAAATATAAATATATAACTAGAGTTAAAACAATAAAATTAGTGTAGAGGAGATTAAAAAAAAGCTTAAACTAGTGAAAAATAATATTACTAAAATAATTAAAAATATAAAATCGCTAAGATAGGTTTTAAATTCTAAAATTGTGAAAATTATTGGATAAACACTCACGGATGTCATAGAAGGCCATTTGCTGGAGATACGATTTAAGTCTAGTTTTGAGTCGATGATCATTTAGAGATTTGACGGAAATAGGCAGTGCATTATATAAAATAGGTCCATAGTAGTTAATACCGTTTCTGTTTTTCGATAATCGCAATGGCTTTAGCGATATATTTGATTTGTGTCGTGTATGGTAATCATGTATGTCAGAATTAATATGGTATGTAGATATATTACTTCTAACATACATTACACATTCTAGGATATAAATGCTAGGCAAGGTAAGTATTTTGAGATTGACAAAACTTTCCTTGCAATCATCCCTAAAGCCAAGGGAGAGAATTGTACGAATAGCTCGGCGTTGTAGACCCAATAACCTACTACTTATAGTTGAGTGACCCCAAGTTAGTATACCATACGTCATATGTGTATTAAATCAAGCAAAGTACGCAGCTCTTAGGGCCGATTGTGGAAGATAAGCTTGAATTTGACGCAATAAATAAATTGCTTTACATAGCTTATCTGCACCTTACCATGCTCATGCCAATTTAATTTACTATCCAAGGTTATACCCAAGAACTTTGAAGAAGATACCTTACTGTTGTGCTTGAGTGAAAAAATTACATTAACTGTTTTACTAGAATTTAATGATAACTTGTTTGAATTGAACCATTCTAAAATATTTTTATTTGATGTTTCGCTATTGCAGATCTTAAGTCTAAACAGGTCGTATCGTCAGCGTAAAGTATTATGGAACCATCAATACTTTTTGGTAGGTCATTGACATATATTAGGAAAAGTAAAGGTCCTAATATAGACCCTTGCGGAACACCACATGAGGTTGTAGCCTCAGATGACATGTGACTGTTTAATCGTACTCGCTGTCTTCGATTTCTTAAATAATTGTTTAGTAGTCGGCAACTCTCCAGGCTAAAGTTATAGAAATACAGTTTTCGCAGTAAGATTTCATGAGAGACACAGTCAAACGCTTTGCTAAGGTCCAGGAAGGATGCAACTGTATACATGTTTGAGTCGAAACCATCCAGGACAGCCTCTACAAAAGCATTGATCGCATCGCCCGTAGATTTCCCCCTGCGAAAACCGTACTGTTCGTTGGATAGTATGTTGTGCAAGTCTAAATATTTTACAATTTGCTTAAGCAAGATTTTTTCGAGTATTTTAGAAATAATTGGTAATAATACTATTGGACGATAGTTATTAGGATCGGATTCACAGCCATTTTTATATATGGGAATAATACAACCTATCTTTAATGATCTAGGAAAAGTATGTGTTTTGATGCACTCATTTATTAATTTTGTTAATGGTGTGATGATTACATTTATAATACATAAATATCCCGTGAATGTGAATTTTTTAAGGAGAGTGTTACATCTCTTACTTCAATCTCGCTAACTACATGAAAGTAAAAGTATAAATTCTGTGAGCAGTTTGCACTAGAACACATAATTTGTAGAGGGTCGATGTTGGTTAATAACTTAATTTTTGCGATACATTATTAAAAAATTCGTTAAATTCCTCGGCATTAATATTAGACGAATTTTGCTTGTCACATTATTAATGACCACATAGCCCTGGGCGCATTTTTACTATTTTTAATAAAATTATTTGCAGCCGACTGCCTTGATTCTTTTATTGCCCTCTTATAACTAAATTTATAGTTGTTATAATTGGTTTTAAGTTCGGGTATACGTTCACTGGCTGCTTTTAAAAAGAGAAGTGTTTCGCGCATTTGTTTTAAGTCACTGTTGAACCAATAAAATTTTTGTCTGTCATTGGGACGTTTATTTTTTTTCTGGAAAGCATTTTAATATATAACATTCGATGGTATGAATAAAAGTTAAAAATTTGTCGTCGACATTTATTTCAGAATTTTCGATATATGTAAATTTAGTACTTTCAAGATGATTTATCAGACATAATTGGCCATATTCTGTTATGGGTCTAATTACTTGATCTGTAATACGTGAATTTAGTTCGAGATCAAGTTGAATATGTATTCCAACATGATCTGATAAACCTGAATCTTTTGGAGAAACATCAATAGAAACATCTTTAATGTTTGAAAAAACGTTATCTAAACAATTTATTTTCCTTGTAGGGAAATTTACATGCGAGTACATACCATACGATGCTAATATATCACAAGTATAGAACGCTTGATGATTGTCACTGTTAAATTTTACATTAAAATCACCACAGATTACAATACTTTTATTGAAGTTAAGATTATCCAATAACTTTCCCAATATACAAATAAAATTATTAAAATCTCCATCTGGAGAACGGTATAACACAATCACAATTAAATCTAAAGAGGGAATAAATGATGCAGCTATTTCACAACACTTCTCTTGAGATAAATTATTAAGGTGTACTAGATTTTTAAATGAGATGTTTTTGTTTATAAGTTGCATCACACCCCCATGTTGCAAGTTTCTAGGTGCAACAAATGGACCGGGACAGAATGTGTCAAAGCGCATATAGGCACATTCAGCTTCTTTTAGCCAATGTTCACAAAAACAAATTATTTTAAATATATTATTATGTTCAGCTAAAAATGCCTCAAATTCATTCACTTTATTTCGAATGCTCTGTATATTTGTATTTGTGAAATATATGTTTATATTGTTTTTGGTTTTTTTGTGCGCACTATGATTTGGTCGCGTCTAGGCGGGCCCGCATAAAAATATACCTAGTTATCAATGCACCATCCGGCCAGTTTTGTGGATTAATTAGTTTATCGTGTTCGCGAAAATCTGCGCCAATTTTAAAACCGGAATTATGAGGAGTTAACTGTACCTTTTCGCAAGTTACGTTCTTATGCCCTAGAATGGTGTGGATATGATTCATAACGTCATTTGCTGTATTCGTATTTTGAATTCGTTTGACCAACAACCAAGTTTTCTTCGGTTCCGCCTGGATTTTTAAATTTTCGCTGCTGCCCGTTCCAACCACAGCCGTAGCTCGTTGTTTACGACGTTTCTTGTATGCGACCTTTTTCACATTATCCTCTTGTTGTTTATCGTAGGATGAAATCACACTTTGTTTGTTTGTTTTTTTGTTTACATTATTTTTCCGTTGTAGACTGTCAGCTGTTCGAGTGTTGACATCTGCAGTGTTGACATCTTCTGTACATATAGATATTAATGCTGTGTTGCCTTTTGAAACAGGAGCGACAACTTCAGATTTATTTTTATTATATGCTAATAAATCTAAAGCACTAGTAGAAACTGTTCTGTGTTTCGTAACAGGATTTCGTTTAGGGTGTTCGATTTCTTGGATGGCTGATTTGGGTTCAAGTGATAACACCTCACCGACGTTCGTGTTTTTTCCGTTTTTAATTAAGGTTAAATTTTCCTTTAGTAAAGAGCAGTTTTCCTGAAGGACACTGTATTTCTCCTGCATCTCTTTAATAATAGTGTTTAACAGACTTACTTCTCGTTTTAACATTATATTTTCCTTGGCAGTAGAAACGTGGTTAACCTCCAATTCATCGGAACTGCCGCAGCATATTAGTCGGGTTCCATCAACCGATTTAATACTTTTTATTTATTTGGCACAACTGTAGTGGAATGCATTTCCACATTTGGTGCAAATTAATATTTTGCACTGGATCTTCTCACAACACTTTAGGAATATCGCACTATCGTCGGACGCTGTTGCTTCGCCCGCCATCTTAATCATCAATTACGATTACGATGACCTTAAAACATCTGTAATTGTTCCATGACTGAAACAAAAATAAAGACGAATTGTATCAAATCGCCCAATAGCCCTACAAAAATAGATTGGAATGGTGGCTGGAGCGCGAGAATAAATTGCCACAAAAACAATATAGTTTCCCTAAAAAAAGGGCACTACGGAAACCGTTTGTGATTTAATTACGAATATCCAAGAATCATTCTCAAAAAACAGTTATCACCCCTGTCTATTTATTAACCTACAAGGGGCATATGATTGTGTAGATCTGGATATATTATTTGATAAACTAGTTTGACTTAAAATCCCAGAAAAATGTGCTTCTAATATAATAGCCCCTATATACAAACAGAAAATAGATACGAAGGGTAATATAATTAGATGTGCAGGGTATATTTATAATAAAAAATAAACTTTACGAAATATAGTAAAAACCATTAAAAACTATGCACATAACAATGAATTTAATATATCTTATGAAAAACCATTAATCGTTTATTTTTCTAGACACCGAACGCATGAAAATAACCAAATCACAATATGTGTCACCAACTTCACAGTAGTGAATCAATATAAGTATGTGGGCATTATACTTAATTAGAAATTGTTATGGAAACCACGCATTACTTATATTGAAAGGAAGTGTGAAAAAGGCATCAACATCCTGCGTTGGCTTTGGAAAAGCAAATGGGGATCAAACGTATTCATGGGTATTATATTCTATAAAGCGTATATTAGATCGATACTTGATTATGGCAGTATTCTCAATGACTCTACATGTAATATCTTGCTAAAGAAAATCGATCGGATTCAATATAGGGCATTAAGAACAATTACTAGTGAAATGATGTTCACTCCAACGAACAGTATTTTAGCAGAATGCCATAAACTCCCTTTGTATCTGCGTCGAGCCTATCTAGCCAAAAAAATAATATCAAAATATCAATCATACAAAAAAAACATAATAAATCATATAACTAATCTCAATATATGTATTTTAACCAACAAATATTGGAGTAAAAATAATTTTCCCCTCCTAACAACAACTTTTACAAATAAATATAACCTACCTTACTTGAATATCTGTACAATTATTCCCATGTACAAAGACAATTACTCGTACAGTAATGCCATCCTAAACACGATATTAAGTATATTTTGTCCAAGTAGTATACATATATATTGTGAAGGTTCAAGATTAGAAGGAAAGACGAGGCAGAACTATATGCCATTCAGAAAGCATTAATTTGGGCTATAAACTTTGGCAAGATATGGCTCACACACATTATAACTATTTCCACCCTCAGTTAACACAAAAACCTACATACATATTTAAAAATTGGTGGTAAATAGTACAATAACTCGCCACTTATGTGAAATAGTCAGGGCTAAGATACTTACCTAAGAATATATTTTACTGAGAATTTTAGACGTGTCTTGTCATTTTACATAAGGGTATTTTTGCTTTGTCATTCACATACGACTTATAAAAAAGTATACCAAGTATTTGATTTTCCGGTTTATATTATATTAATTATTAAATTTGGTAGCTCCTTGAACCTATGTTGATCACTTTTTCGCTCATTTGTCTATCCATATTTTAATCATTTTTATAAATACTCATTTCCGTGTGCTTCCTTTATAAATTATTTACATTTTAGTCTTTATAAGAAGTCAAGTTTTCGATATTTAAAATTGTGGTATTGTTTCAATTCACTAGTGATCTCCGTCAATACTAAAACATTTTATTTTTATAGATAGACCGAATTCCAAATTCTGCGGTTGTTTTCAACATAATAATAATATAAATAATATACAATAATTTAAATGTTATTCCGGAACCTCTATTATACATGCCGAATAATATATTTGCATTACGTATTTACATAATTTATATGTATTAAATAAACAAAATTAAACTTGTTTTAATAAATGAACTGTTGCCTGAAAATTAATATTGTATGTTACATTGAATATTAATCATTGTTGGCTATGATTTAAACTGTCCTTCACTAGCATATCATTAGTTAAAATTGTAAACATTCTCGAAATTACCGGAATATATTTATGTAATAAAAATATGTTTTATTGTGGGACTGGTATTCAAAACCGTCGGGCTTGATGAGTAGAAATATTGATATTATTTAGTGGAAGTATTGATTTTATCAACTTATGCTGTTTGATATAATCTATTTATTGACACGTTTTCAATATGTCCAATGTGTTATGCGTTGTTCGTTCCTAAAGAGGGCATTTTGTATTGATGGCCCATTGAGATCCATCATAATCGTTCACCGCTTAGTCACAAAAGACATTTTCTAATAATATTGAGCACATTCTTTCCCTCTTATATAAAATATTTAAAACATATGCTGCCAGTTTCATTAAACAAACTATAATTATGAGTGTTTTGTATATACGGCGTTACAAATCAATTAATAGATTTTAAGCTAGAGGTATTTTTGTATTTAACTACAAAATATAATAATAAAACCATACCCAAAATTAAGTATATTAGGATCTTTTTTATTACATAATAATCGTACAATATTTTACGATGGTATTACATACTTTCAATTTGCTTAATGTTATTTTTTACTTATTATTTGTTCTTAGACTGAATGAAAGCGCATAATTGAATTTTACTGTCTGTAAAGATGGTTTTGATTATTCAAAAACAAGGTTCAAAATGAAGTCGAAGCAGTAAACTGGGAATAACATTTTTATGTCCCATCTAAAAGCAATTACATTCCCCGAGACCGCATATTTAGACCGGAATTAAGGGCTTTATCGGCATTCGTTGAAATATCATTTATAAACGACAATATAAATAATAAAAAAAGTCCGTTTGGGATATCTGCAGTGTCCAATTGTAAGAGCAAGACTTATTTGCACCATAAAATACAATAAGAGTTTAGTTTATTCTAAATCGGAATGTGAAATTTAAATTACAGAACATGATACAGCTTTTCTATGAATAAATGCATACATGGAATGCATATGAACCCCTTAATAGATTGTTGTCTAAGATAAAATTATTAATAAAGGGAAAATTACATTAATAATAACACTATTAATAAATCGTCAATGAATATCGCAAGATCGCATATTTTTTGCGTTGAGGAATCTGATCACAGTTGACTTCACGGCGGCATTCTTTATTTTCTTGAATATTATAAATACTCCTATAAACATCACAGTCAATACCAGCGAGACGTAAATTTGCACACGGTGCAAACGGGTACTACTTTCCTACTATCCCTCATATTTCAATTCAATTTATTTTTACACGAGTATACAACTTCCCTAACCAGTTACGACCACGCGAACATTTTCAAAGTAATTATTAAAACAATATTATTAAATTTACAAGAATCTGTACACACATAAAAATCTATTTTGTACTACTGATTATTTCGCGGATGATATAATAAAGGTATTGATCAGAGGAAAGTTTTAAATGTTCAGTTTATCACTTACTAAACACACCTTTTACTTTGATTTATATAGCAGATTTTATTTATTTGGTGACCAATGGTTTCAATACACTAACGTATCATTTTTAAACCGTAAGTTAACCTTCTGCAAAACATTTATTACATTCAAACGATTATTAGGCAAAACATTTTGATAATTCGATTGATTGTTGAAGCCGTGACTTTGTGATACATCTTGATTACGAAATAGGTTTAAGAAATAATAACACTTTGCTAGTATCACGAATTTTTACACTTTTTATTGTGACTAGTTTCATCCTATTCGTTTGATAATGTCCGAATAGGACGAAACTAGTCACAATAAAAAGTGTAAAAATTCGTGATACTAGCAAAGTGTTATTATTTCTTAAACCTATTTTGATAATTCGTTTAGCAGATAAAGAACGCAACCCGGATTTTCTGAAAGCTATAGAAATTTAAAAAACCAAAACTAATCGCAGTATTTTTCTAATAATTCACCTATTTTCAACTGTACACGAGGGCCATCCGGAAAATAATGCCCGTTTGGGAACATAAAGTATATATAACCAAATATTTGTAAATAACATACCTTAAACTACTTTTCTACATAGTCACCTCATTAGACAATAATATTGTTAAGTCAGTTAAACGGAAATAATTTGATATTTACCAAAGACGATAAGGAAAACTTCATAGTAATTTTAGACAAACCATCCAACAAAGTAGGTCATTTCTTAAATAGTCAAGATATCATTGAATTAAAGGCAGATCCAACCCCAAAATTTCAAAAACTTCTAAAATCCACAATAAATTTATATGTTTTGACCAATATAGTAAAAACTATTTGATCCAAATAAACCCAACTTTTTCCAGATTATATGGTTTTCTAAAAATTCACAAGGACAATTCTCCCACCTGCATTCTAGATTCTTTAATTAATTATCCTGCTTATAAAATAGCATCTAACCTGAATTTCCTATATAGAGATTCTTTTTGATTAATAAAGAAAGTTTATATCTCTTTAGCTTCTTGTGTGAACACAACTCTTTTGAATTTGGCCGCTATGAAGCGTTTCTCGGGAGCGGTCCGCGCGTTATAAGTGCGAAGGTTTTACAAAAATTATGATACATTCTGCAAAGCTACAGCGGCACTATGGACATAAAGCTTTGTTTTTGACAGATCATAAGGACTAAAATCCAAAACGATTCATTATGGTAGTAGGACCATATATTACATATGATAAAAGCAACGATACAAGAGAAGCTTCAAACCCTTCATATAATGGCCTGTCTTTACCCCATCTATAGCAAAGGAAGCTTTACACAAACACATCAGAAATGTGTGTGATGAAACTGTACTGGCATGGTATAGGATATAGATCCTGTCTTCTAGAAATTCTAAACCTGATTAAACCATAGTTCCTGCAAATTTGCAGAGCAAATGCCAAACAAAGCCATTATCTAATCATTTCTGATACCTCTCATACTAGAGACAGCTTCTGACCTACTTATTGAGGATAAAGTTTCTATTCAAACTGCAACTGCAGCATAAGGCTTCAATAAACATAGCTAAGACAGCCCGAATCGAAACAAAAATCTAAAACATAACTCTGTAATCTTGTATGCAGGTGCTTCAAAAACGAAAGCAGGCTCCAGAATAGGCATATACGTCCCTAAATATAAGGAATCGGGCAAGGCTTATCAGCATTACAGGTTTAAAAAAAACTTGGAAAGATGTGCTCAAGTTTGTATATAAAAGGCTACAAACAGCACACATCTGTCTGATCTCGGACAGCCAGGCTGCCATTAAGAACATCAAAGTGTACGGGTTCAATTCCAAATTATCTTGGAACTGTAAAAAAGCTCTGAACCAATTGGCCAAGGGTAACAAGCTAATATGGGTACCAGGCCATGCAAGTGTAATAGGCAACGAATACGCCGATGTACTTACCAGGGAAGAAGCTGTGGCTAGCATGATCGGACCAAAGCCTACATGTAGATTATTAAAAGCACATAGGAAGGGCGTAGTTTAAGAGTGAAAAAGGCAAAACAGTGTACTGGGTAAACACAATCCAAAATATTTATTGATATCTCACCAAGCAAAGCTAAATAGCTCTTGCACCTCGCTAGAAGCGAGATAAGACTGGTTACGGGTCTCCTTATAGGACATTGCCCAGTGAAGAACCATCTTCACAAGACAGGTAATGTGGACAACACCACTTGTAGACGATGTGAATTGGCAGAGGAAATGGCCAAACATATCCTATGCGTGAGTATAGCACTGGCTGCCACCAGACTATCCCTAACCGATGAATGATGATAATGCCAGAACGGATTAGAGCATAGCCTCGTAGGAAATTAATTGACCCTACTTAGGAAATTGAATTCCTAGGAACGAATTAGTAGTAAGGTATTAGTACAAAGGATCTAACCAGATCGCAGTCCTGTAAGGGTGTCTATAGCCAAACGACCCCGTCCAATCTAATTAAATCTAATCTAACCTAAATTTATTAATTATTTCACTTGAAAATAATTGTTTCCCTATTAACAATAGCTACGGACCCGTCAGGGCAGCGCAGTCGAAGACACGAAGACGGAATGTTACTATAGAGTTTATAAACCTCCTGTTCTCCATTAAGTGTAGAGACACCATTAAAGTAACATCTATTTTTCGCATAAATGTTGCACTGATTTCAGACAATTATAGGAATGTCAACAACGACAATGAACAATAATAATGCTTAAACATTATTTTTTTTCTTCTGTCAATTACAGATATGTGCTACGTTTAAACCATAGCTGACACTTTAATAAGCTAAATTGTTTTATCAAAATTGTAATTACTCCATTGAAATAAAACGACACATTTGGGAGGGTTTCACATTTATTGTTGAACACTGCAACATGTTTCGCCATACAGTGGCTTCATCAGGCAGATGAATAATTAATTATTCAAACCCTCCCAACTGTGTTGTTTTATTTCAATTTGTTATGGAGTTTCATCATGTATCCGCCTCGTCAAGTAATTACTCCACTCACGTGTTTACTGATAGTTGATTTACGTCAAATATTTTGTTTGTGATTTTTTCACTACATCTTCCTTCATTCTATTAGAAGCTTTCAGCAATTGCATATTTTTGAGATATTTTTCATCTTGCAAATTTTACCTGCAATATTTAGCCAAAAATATAAATGGGTTCAAAGGTACTCTAATTATTTTATTTCGATTATTTCCTCAATATTGTGTTTTTTTTATTAGAAGTTTCCATTTCATGTATCGAGAATATTTTATAGCAATTTTTATGATTATTTATAATAATCTCATTGAGATTATTCTCCATCTATCTTATTATATCTTCTAGCAGCAAATAGTCTGCAATTCTTCGGGCATCTTTGTCTTACAAATAAATAGTAAAAACTATTTGATCCAAATAAACCCAACTTTTTCCAGATTATATGGTTTTCTAAAAATTCACAAGGACAATTCTCCCACCTGCATTCTAGTTTCTTTAATTAATTATCCTGCTTATAAAATAGCATCTAACCTGAATTTCCTATATAGAGATTCTTTTTGATTAATAAAGAAAGTTTATATCTCTTTAGCTTCTTGTGTGAACACAACTCTTTTGAATTTGGCCGCTATGAAGCGTTTCTCGGGAGCGGTCCGCGCGTTATAAGTGCGAAGGTTTTACAAAAATTATGATTCGGCGACTGCAGTGCGTAAATAGGGCGCATACATCTCATTCGAAAATGGATGAAGAAGTTTTGAGAGTTAAAAAGTGTGCTGCTGTCGATCAGCGAGGTTGTGTCTTCTGTCTGATAGGCCCCTGGGTGTAGTGTTCCTGTTATTGTCCTTAAACAATTAACAAAACGTGAAACTTTGCTCACACTCCCGTTAATTGAACCATTAAACATATCACGACAAAAATCTAAAGAGAAAAATAAAAATATAAATGATGGTGTATGCGACTCTGGAGAGTCAGTAACAATGACGGACGTCTTGTGCGAACTACGAGAATTAAGACGATCAATGGATTTTATGTCGTCACAATTTGAGACATGCTAAAAGAGAATAAAATACTGCACGAAACACTGTCAACGATAAATAAAGAAAATACTATTTTGAAAGAAAAAGTAGCAAGTCTGGAATCAAGAGTGAACTTTCTGGATCAGGACAGATTATTAAAAAATATTGAATACTCTTCATAATGCCGTAAAAAGCGAAACTAGTCGAGTAAATATAGAAAAATTGTGAAACAAAGTGTAATTTAAGTTAAACCTTCATTAGTAATAGTTCAAAATGTTTCACCAAGTGATAAATGAGAAAGTGATTCAAGAAAGAATTAAAAATTGTTAAAGTTAAAGACTGTGGATTAAGTGGCGCAAATAATAATATATATATTAATGAGCAACTAACTAGTTAAAATCAAAATATTTTTTATGAAGCTCGGAAATTAAAATCAGAATACGGATATAAATATGTTTGGGTTAAAGAGGGTAAAATTTTTGTTAAATTTAAAGACGATATCCAGAAACTATGCATTTCAAAAATTAAAAATTAAAAATAAATTAGGTTAAATATAGTGATATATGTAAAATTTATAGGCCTCCTTAAGATAGGTCATTTAAATATAAGGTCTCTAATACCCAAAATTGCTTATGTAAAAAAATATTCTTATAGAATATAATTTTGATTTCTTTGGTTTAACTGAAATCTGGCTTCATAATGATATTGACAACCTTTTGTTAATATTGATGGGTACACCCTTTTTAGAAGTGATAGGCAGAATAGAGGTGGGGGGTAGCTATTTACATAAAAAATATATACCGACATCTTATAACCTCTCAAGATATAGAGCAAATTTGGGTCCTGTTTACTTTAAATAAAATTAAATACGGATTAGGAGTTATTTACAGTACAATTTCTTGATATTTTCAAATCAACATTGACAGAATTATGTATTGATTCTACCGAAATAATATGTGTTGGAGATTTGAATATGGATCTGCTATCCGAGTCTCCAACTCGTATAACGGCTACAACATCATCTTTATTGGACTTAATAATCACTTCTAAATCGCTTCTAGTTACGGCATTGGATACTGTCAATGTGCCAGAGATATCTGATCACGAACTTGTACATTGCACTTTAAATATTTTGGGTGAAAGTGAGCCAAGTGTTATTAGAACATATAGGGCCTACAGCAAACTAGATTATAATCTATTCAAAGCGGATCTGGAATCTATACCATGGAATAATATTTTTGACATAGATGATATTAATGAGAAAATACTTTTCTTAAATCAAAATTTATTGACCCTATATGACTTACATGTTCCCTTAATAACTCGTAGTTTCACTAAAAAGTGCAGTCCATGTATTACCGAAACTATTAAAAAGCTTATTTCAGATCGCAATGCTGCATTAAGTAGATATAAGAAGACTAAGTTCTGTGAACACTGGGATGTTGCTAACAATGTATGTATTCTATATTACATATTATGTTTTGTTGAAATAAAAGACAATTATTATTATTATTATTATTAACCAGTCTGTTCCTGACGATCCAAACCTTTTAATTAGGATTAAATTTGCCTAAATCGTCATTATATAGTTTTATACCTAAAGCTGCACCCTATTAAACTTCCATTGGTACAAGAGTTAAAGCCCCAGAATGCCGATCAAAGGCTTTACTTCGTAAAGATGACAACTTCTTGGTGTCTGAATTGCAAAACTTTTCAGACTATAACAAAATAACATAGTTCCAGCAGGACGGAAACAACGTCACAAATACCCATCGCGTCTTTGCCAGGAGTCGGATTGATCTTCAGGAGAAGTGACATAAATTGGCCTCCTCACCTCCTCATTTTTTTATTCATTTATTCGTGTATATATTTAATTAAAACTACATATAAAAACAAATTAATTACAAATAAACATACATAAAATTTTATTTGAAAGAGGTACTGGCGGACAATTATAAAAGTATGTTCTTCCACTTCAACCCTCCATTTTTATACCATGATGTAAGACAGGTACCCTCATCCACATCCGGAAACTTTTACATGTTCTTTAATATTATATATCTGTCATGGTGCCATTAACAGCCAGAAAATTATCTCCGAAAAGGGGGACAAAAACACTAAACAAAAGTAAATACAGAATATTCCAGATGTCGAAAAGGATACTAGCTCCCTTAACATGGTAAAGAAAGGATTTGAGTGGAAGAACATATTTATTTATGAACTCCGTCCATGCTCCTTTTGCCCAAAATTTTATGTATGTTTTTATTTTTATTAATTTGTTTATATTATTCAAACATAAATAAATATAGTTTTTTGTCCCTATAATCTAAAATTTACGCTAATAGACCAAGTTATCTGGTACATTTGAAAGAAAATATTCATCACAAAAGCGTCTAATTTTTTATGGCGGCTTAGTAGTTTGCCTCAAGTTTTTTTTTTTTGCTTCCACTTCTTTGTAATGGGATGCTTTTCAATTATTCATTAATCCAATTCTATTATGTAAATGGGATGTAAATGCTTATAAGTAGGTTTTCATGTGCCATTTTAAAACCACTATTCTGGCCTGGTCCAGGAACATTAAATTCGCCGTTTCCTTATCGTGACGTCAACTAGATTTCATATAATCAAATTTTTGTTTCAAGACCATTATATCATTTGATAATAAGTTAAAACATCATATAATAATTTTTTGTGAATTTTAAATAATTTCTTGGATTCCATAATATCCCATTTTGCTGTAAAAACGATTAAAATGAAGAAACCATGTGTTATCAAACGAACTATTTGCATAAAAGGTTTATAATTAAGATTCACTTGGCTTGTTTCACTTATATTATAAACCCTTCATTACCATAATGTTTCACCACGTGATCAATAAGAAACAAATACATGATAAACTACTTGGATTACATAATAAATTTAATATTACGATAATCTTGTATTAATTTTAGAGTCATCGTTTTATTTGCATAATTTTACAAATTAGCATTAAGCCCTTTTAAACCTGTGTATTGTTATACAAAAACAACTGGTGATTTTATTAAATATTATATTGGATAGAAAGAGTTTGTTAGATTATACGAACTAACAAATTTTTAAACGTGAACTTGTATTCCTTTAAATCTATGAGTTCCTCGACCACAAATTGTATCACACCATAAAGTGCTATAACATGAAGTCTTCTTCATAATCAAAACATTTAATCCCACAGCATTTCTAATAAGCTTCAATAAATAAAACGTGGTGGCATTTTTGGATTGCAGAAGCAATATTTAAACAACAGTATTTTTTATTCGGTATTACATTAATAGGCATTCATACCGTCCACACATTGAAATTTATTCTATATAGCTTAAAATTTCAGTTAGATTAGTATTGCAATTTTATAGTTTGCAATAAAATTTCTTCTGTAATATTTGGAAAAGGATGGAATAATTAAATCTTTTATTTTTAACTTAACAGTTTTTTGTAGAAATACCGCCCAAGTTAAGTTTGTAATTTACTGAACGTTTGATAATGGCCTTTTAAAGGTTGAAACTATAGTCACGTAATAAATCCTGTGTGTGTTATATATACGAAGTGTATTTTCATTTAAAGTTCCTGATTCAAGATGTATCAGAAAGTGATGGCTTCAAGCATTAAACATATTGTTTTACATTTGGACAGGAACTGGCGTTCAAAATTTTACCATAAATTTAAAGCGCTACAACACCGGTACTAATATTACGGATATTATTAATCAATCCTAAATTATTACCACTTGATCAAGAAGGCTAACAACATTTTACTTTTTATTAATTTACAATTATATATTCTTATACAAAACATTTTCTATTTCTCGTAGGTAATAACAAAACAGTTTTTTAATATAACTTCAGAATTGAACAAAATTCATAATTTGACTTAAGTTTTATTGGCGAAAATGTCGTATTTTTGTTTATCATTACTTTCGATATTGTGAAATTGCCTACCATGTAATATTATTTCTATATGGAAATTTAAAAAAAATAAAAGCATTAAATTTAATTAAGAGAATGGTTGCGACCGTTACTACGTTGTAATCCATTCTTACACAGAATTGAAAAATTCACTAAGTTTTAACCACAAATAATATTTGTGTTTAAAACACAGTGAATTTTTCAATTCAGCATTAAATTTATATTATGGATTAGCACGTAGTAATAGTCACAACCATCATCATGATAAAAAATAGCTTACTATATAACATATATTTTTTTTGTTATAACTTTCCAATAGTTTCTCATGCAAAAGAATCAAAAATATTTATATCTGGAGATCTTGGAACTCATTCTATAACCAACATACTTCCGGTAGTATTTATCATTTAACCACCTTCTATTCCCAATGAAGGTGTAAATTAAATTACACTTGGTTTGTTTCACAATTTTTCTATATTTACTTGACTAGTTTTGCTTCTTAAGGCATTATCAAGAGTCTGACTGAGCCACCATGCTGGTATATTCAATTGTGACTAATATTTAGTACTATATTCTCAACCAAACTGGGAACTATTTCATTAAGAAAATTAAGGTAACTTTCGACATTTAAACTATTGTGTAAGATATGTGGTGTAACTATTCTTGTTCCAATTATTCCCATTTTGTTGATAGCAAAATGGTCCTTTTTATAGGGATTTTCATGTGCTCATTTGTATAAAATATTAAATGTTGCTTGATTCGTATACAAAATATTACTGTGGAAGTCGGGTTGTTCCTGGATCTAACCAATAACCAATTGTAAAAATTTATTCTTTGCCCATAATACCCATGCAACATAGGTTGTACAGAACTTGTATTGATATCGGTTTTGATGAACTATCTTAATGCCATTCATGTTAAGTAATCTTGGCTAATTTCTGTAATACTGCTGCGAGGATTTTCAATTACATCATTTAGAATTGCTTGCTCTAGATTAGATGTGCATTGAGTTGTGTGGTCGCCCTGCATCCTGTCTTATTATTATTATTGTTTATCATACCTATGTCTACATCAATGTCAAATAGACATAATTAATGTATCTCGTAAAACGAGCAAAAATAGGTTTTTAGTGACCTATATTTGTATTCTGAACTGGATCCTCTACAAAGCATCAGTGAGGAAGAGGATCAGCGGATTCGAGTGAAAAATCAACTTCGCCCTTCTACATCCAGTCAGAATTATTTGTATATATTTTTCTTTCTTACGTTTTTAGTACAATTATATATTTATTTGTGTAATGTATACCGGGTGTCTCAGACCACCCGTACCAGCCTTTTATTTAGACTACGCTTGGTCGAATGTGACTGGGACAAAAAATTTGTTTACCAAAGTGAACCCAAGGAATCCACTGATGAGTTTATTTTTTACCGGAATAATCCGGAAGTACCCGGAACCGGAAGTAACTTTAAAATTTCAAATGGCAACATAGGTCGAGTATGGTATTAGTTAATAGGTCTTTTTAAAAGAAACAAGTTTTATTAAAATATTTTTTTAATATTTTGCATATTTACAAAAATAAACGAAAAAAACTAAATTGAAAATTAGTCCATTCAACACTAAATTTCCTCAAGTAGGCTTTGCTTTTTTGTTATGTCAAAATAATTGACGTTCGTGAATATTTGAAGTAAAATAAATAATTATTATAAAAGTATTGAATATGTCAACATGGTTTTTACAAACCTCTAAGATTTTGATGTGCTGATGATATTAGATGAATGCGGCCAAAACTATCGTCTCGATGAGCGAATTTATGCTGAACGATACCCTCAACGAGCCAATCAGTCAAAAAATGTTTTTCGGCGCCTTGCAGAACGAGTTAAGACAACTGGTAAGCTACAGCCTAGCCACAACAAAGGTCGAAGTATCAGAAAACGTGTACAAGATGAAAGAACATCAGATATTCTTGCAGCAATTGCTCTGGACCCGAACATAACTACTAGAAGAATTAAAATCGATGCTGGAATAAGTCGCTCCACTGCTTGGAGAGTTTTAAAAACAAACAAATTCCATCGATATCATATCTCTTTCTACACCAGAAACTTGAAGAGCGTCATTTTCACGATAGGTTGAATTTTTGTGAATGGTTGTCTCATAAAAATTATAATTTCTATCACAAAATTTTATATACAGATGAAGCGACATTCTAAAGCAACGGAGTTGTTAATTTACATAATGGTCACTATTGGAGTAATAAAAACCCTCATTGGTTAAGAGAAGTTAATAATCAACACGTGTGGACCCTTAATGTTTGGTGTGGTATTTTAGGAAACCAAATAATTGGTCCGCATTTTTTCGATGGTTCATTAAACGGACCTTCTAGATGACGTTCCATATGCAACACGTTTAACAATGTAGTTGCAACAAGATGGTTGCCCAGCTCATTACGCAAGAGTTTCTCGTTAAACCGTTGATCGCCTTTTCCCTGGTCGATGGATTGGAAGGCTAGGACCATTTCCATGGCCACCTCGTTCTCCTGGCATAACGCCTCTTGACTTCTTTTTGTGGGTACGTATCAAAGACCTAGTCTATAAAGAGCTTCCAACCACGGGGGATATGAAAAAGAGGATACGGAATGTCTGCCATTCACTTAGTGAAGATGAGATACTACGGGCCGTCAACGACGTTCGAAATCGGCTACAAAGATGCATTGATCAAGAAGGAAGGCAATTTGAACATACCATAAATAATTGAATAGTTGTTTTAATTATCATTTTCTCTACTTTCACACTCTTATTTGAATTATTAAATAAATTACTTTCAAACAATTGGTACTTTTTGTTTGTCGATATAAAAGGCTGGATACTATAGAAGCCATCCATCTCAAAATAATAATAAAATAATAATTCAGTTTTGAATAAGAGGAACTCTTCTCACCTAGAAAATAACATATTACCCAAGAAAAGTATTGAGGAACAATACGAAGAATCATGTAAGAATATTTGCAATAGCAAAGCCTACTTGAGAAAATTTAGTGTTGAATGGATAACTAATTTTCAATTTAGTTTTTTTCGTTTATTTTTGTAAATATGCAAAATATTAAAAAAATATTTTAATAAAAGTTGTTTCTTTTAAAAAGACCTATCAATTAATACCATACTCGACCTATGTTGCCATTTGAAATTTTAAAGTTACTTCCGGTTCCGGGTACTTCCGGATTATTCCGGTAAAAAATAAACTCATCAGTGGATTCCTTGGGTTCACTTTGATAATAAAAAATTTTGTCCCAGTCACATTCGACCAAGCGTTGTCGAAATAAAAGGCTGGTACGGGTGGTTTGAGACACCCGGTATTAAATAAAGATTAAATACAATACTCGTCCACTTTCACTTAATTTTCTATCTAACCTCATGAGTATGTGTCACAAAGGTTGACGACGATTGTCCGGCTGAGTATTCTAGAAGATGTCCTCTAAAATACTCAGACAATGCAGAACAAGCGTAAGAGTTTCCCTCGCCAACTCCAAAAACCTTATGAATATCGGTATATTATGTGAAAGTAAACTACATACTTATAAATAATTAATAATATCATTGAAGTATTATTATGACAGTTAACTTTACAATGTATCACTATTTATTTAGAATGTTGTCCGATGCACTTTCTGAGACAATAAAAAAAGAAGGATATTATTAGTTTGCTTTAAAGGGTAATGATGCTAAATTATTGTTTATTATTATTTAATTCAGCCGAAATCAAAGCAAAACTAAATGCAAGATAACCAACAACGCTTAAAACTGGATATAATCCCGAAATTTGTATAACTATCAATCAAGAGGTTTTAAAAATATTCAATGTACCAAATTGCATTATTATTATCCTGTTCGATTGTTTGTAACTTTATTTCAACAGTTTTAGCCTGTCATTTTCAAAACTATACTTTAAATTTACATTTGTATAACAAAGTAGACGACTTCCACAATTACCTAAAATAAATAACAATAATCTTTATTCAGACAATTACATAGTTACATTTATATATACATAAGCAAAAACAAATAATGTGGTGTTATTCCGTCTGGGCTATAGACCTGAGGTCTTTCAGCCCATGTCTTGAATTTAAGGTGAGAAAAAAAAGGTATCTTTGCTAGCTAGCTTAACTGTCATGGTGATTCGTACAAATGAGTTGATGTATTGTGAGGGGAGGATGTTGATACTTATTGATATTTGGATTTCGAGGGATACAAAATTTGTTTAAAAGAGATAGATTTGAGGGATTTTTGCAAATTTAGTAGTGAGGCTTAATATACGCTGGGATATTGGTGGGATTTGGGTAATTTCATACAAGAGGTCGTTGGAGGGGTTATGGAGTGGATTATTTGGGTGGCGGAGTTTGGTTAGGGTTCTTAGGGCTGATCTTTCTGCAACTTCGATGTGGTGAAGGATGGATGGACGGAGTTGGGTGAAGAGGATTGAACCATAATCTAACAGGGGCCGGCATATCGATGTATATATATGTGTGGCTGTTTTAATTGATATGCCTTCTTTTTTATATGTCAATGATCTGAAATGCCGGGCCCTGTTTTTGATTTTAGTTTTTATGGATTGAGCGTGGGGTTTGAAGGAAAGTTTAGTGTCAAACAGGATGCCTAGGTACTTGCAGGTGTATGAATGGCGATGTTGTCTATTATAATTGTTGGCGACTGTGGTGTGATATTGTGGAAAGGGATAAATAGTTTGGATTTATTGGGATTTATTTTTATTCGCCATTTTGAACACCAAGCTTGGATGGAGTCAAATGAAGATTGGAGGGATCGTTGGGCAATTTGGAGAGTAGGGGCGTGGGTAATAAGGGCAGTATCGTCAGCAAAGAGTAAAGGATATTGTGAGGTGTTAAAGTACAAAGGATCGGGATTATATATGTCGTGACAATATATGTTATATAGAAGGGGAGATAAGGGAGAGCCTTGAGGGACGCCTTGTAAGATTGGGAAGGAATGAGAAAGTGTTTGTCGGATTCTTACTTGGCAGGATCTATTAAAGAGGAAGTTGTGTATTAGGATAATAAGGTGACAAGGGATTTTTAATAGGTAACATTTATAAAGGAGCCCAATATGCCAAACAGTGTCGAAAGCTTTTTGGATGTCCAAAAATAGTATGGCCGACTTCTGACCTTCAAGATGTTTAGTTTGTATATTGGAGGTGAGAATGGAAAGTGGAAGCAGGGTTGATTTTTAAGGAAGGAAACCGAATTGGTACTCTGGAATGGATTTAATGGATGTTTGAAGGAGTTTTTGTTTTATGAGGGATTCGTAGAGTTTGCCTATAACAGGGAGAAGGGTAATGGGACGATAGCTTGAAACGAGGGAGGGGTTATTATCTGGTTTGGGAATACATACAATGATACCTTGTTTCCATTCGGGAGGGAAATATTGTTGGGAATAACAGAAGTTGAATATTTTTAGAATGAAAAGGTGAATATCATGGGGAAGTTTTTTAAGGATTGATCTGGGAATTTTATCATAACCTGGAGATGAATTTTTACCAGAGTGTAATATTGAATAATAGTCTGTCTCGTCTATTGAATCGTCAATTGGAGGAGGTAAAGGAGTTTTGTCAAATGAATCGTACCAGTCATTAATCAATTTAAAAAAGTTTCTGTCATAGTCATTATTTTGTGTTGGTTTAAATGTAGCCTCTAAATGTCCAGCAAGAGCTTCTGCAATCAATAAATCGTCCGTCAATATGGAACCGTCAGTTGGGTCTTTAATATTGTTTGTATAGTCGGAGTGTTTGTATTTTGATAGTTTTTTAATTTCTGTCCAGTACGTCTTTCCTTGTTGTTCGTTGATTTTGTTACATGTTTCTGCCCATTTGTATTTTTTAAATTCTAGAATTAATGTTTTTATTTCCTTATTTAATTTGTTAAATTTTTGCCTAAGTGAACTGTCATTGTAGAATTTAATGTCTCTGTAAAGTTGTCTCTTGTGTTTCAAAAGTCGAAGGATAAATTTAGGAAGTGGGAGTTTGTAAAACTGTTTTTTTTTATTTTTGGGGTATGCATTGCAATGGATTGGGATAATGTATGATTAAAATTTGAAATAGTGGTTGGATTAATGTCTTGTACGTTTTGAAAAATTGTCAATATGTCTTTGGTTACTCTCTCAATATTACAACTCTGGTAATGGAAAATAGGTGCAGGAAGTGATTGGGTGTTTAAGTCAAATTGTAAGGACAAGTGGTCGGAGCATAGATCGGGAATTAGTGAAATAGAATGGATGAGTGGGCGGATATTGGAAGTGCATAGAATAATATCTGGTGTGGATGATTGGGATTCGTTCATTATAAATGTTGGGGGTGTTTGGATTTGAAGGAAATTAGAGTTGGAACAGAAGTTGAGGATCTGGCGGGATTTCCTGCTATTGACGTTGAAATCTCCAATAATTATTTTATAATCGTACAATGAGGCCTTTATAAAAATTGTATCGTCAATAGCGGAGTTTGGATGGATATAAACAAGGAATATATGAAGGATTATATTGTTGATAGGAAGTGTAAAGTGAAGACATTCATTTAAAGGATTATTGATGCGGGGGGATTGGCTTTACCGAAGGGGATTAACGGGTGAAAGGATGCGATGGATCCTCCTCGTTGATAAGAATTGCTAATTGTGGACGGAATTTGTAAACTCCACCAGTTATTAAAATTAAATGAATTTTTAGTTTTTGTTTCAACGAGGAGGTTTACATGGACTGGGTTATTCGATAAATAATGGAATAGGAGATGAGACTTGTTATGGAGGGAATTAATGTTTGAGTAAAGGAATAGTATATTTCATTAGGAGTCCAGAAAAAAGGATTTTTCCGTGCGCGCGTGACCGTTCCCGTGTGAGGCGGAGCCGAACACGGGAAGTCATGCAAGCACGGAAAAATCCATTTCTGGACGTGTAATGAACGCTATTTTTTATTATACTTATTTGAAAACAACAATATTAAGAGAGATATTTTGATAATTTTTTTTTTTCAAAACTGTAATATCTATAATAGTGAAAATATAAGTAGAGTTAATATTAACGAAAATCATATTTTATTGGAACTGTTATTATTAATAGTAAGGTTTATCGTACAATTAGTATTATTGTTAAAGTTTATTCCCCTTAGTATTTCATTTTCTTGAGTTATAATTGCAGATGTTGTATTTTCCGCATGAGATGGGCTAAACAATTTCCTTGAAACTTCTATTTTTCTTTGTATAGATTCTTCTATATATCCTTCTGCTACACTGCCTTTTCAGAGTAAGCAAGTCACCACCGCTTTCGACCAACATGGTTGCTGAAGAACGCCTTAGGCCATGTCCGGTATATTTTTCGTGATCATTTAGTTTTAGGTATTTCGCAACAAGTTTGGGGATACCACTGATAGTATGGCATCCAACATGTTGAGCGTAACATTTACGGTTTCGGTATGCTACAAATAATCTTCTGCTCTCCATATGTTTAGGCCGCAAATCTGCATATTTGCGGTAAAGTGTGCAGGGCTCGAATGTACATCCTTCATTTGAAATCGTGAAACTTCTCGATTTATGATTTTTTCCATCTCGCAAAAACACGACAAGAAAACTACCATTATCTTTAATATCGTCTAAACTTAAACGTATTAAATCATCTCGACGGCACGCACCGAATATTCCAAACACTAATATTACTTTTGCTAATAGATATTGCTCATCTGAAGCTTCACATAAAAATTTAGTTACTTGTTCTGCTGTAAGAACTCTTGATTTTTTTGGTACGTAACCCACCGCTTGACGCTTCAAAAATGCTACAGTTTTTCGAAAAATGTTCGTGTCAATATTTTCTTTAATAGCCAAACAGCTTTTTACCATGGAGAATCTACTCCATAAAGTTGATGATTTCATAGATTTAGCCTTTTCCGAAAAATAGACTAAAAGTACATCGTCACTTACATTTTTTATATTCTTCTGAGCCCGCCATTCATTAAATATTTCATATTCCTTTTCGTATCTTGTTTTTGATTTTGTCGGTAGTAAATCTGCACTTACTTGAGCCGCTTGAGCTAATATGTCGTCTGGAACATCAGGATTTTCATCTAAGTCTGAGTACATTTTTTAAATTGGCTTTCACTGACACAAAAATAAACTTCAAACCTTATCTGCTACAATGGAAACATTGGTTAGCGCACAGAAAGACCGCACAAACAAACATTTTCTGTGCGGTCGCCTGAAAAAGTGACGATTCCATTATTCTAGAGGCATATGGAATCAAAGTGTTTTCAGATAAGTATAATAAAAACGTATATTAGCTATTGCTTACCTGAACATTTGCGGTGGTTACTCCTGCAGTTGGGATTACAGTTGGAATAGTGTCGGGATATTTCAGGTCAAACATGACGATGAACATTCTATTACCCGAAAATGATGCATGAGTGTCAATGCTATATGAGTCGATAAATCTGCGGTGTAATTTTTTTAATAGTTCGACTCTGTCCGTAGCTGAAGGCTTATTTATTTCGGTGGCGTAGGTGTCTAATATAAAATCGTGTAATGTAAATGATTTGTGAACGCGGCAGTCTTTTTTTAATGATTTGTCAATGTCCGCGGATTTTTTGTTAGTTAATTGTATTCGTACGTTGGGGATTCCTTCAATCGGTTTGGTTGGGCGTTTTTTACATCTCATGGACCATGCAGCATGGCCCTCCTCCTTGCAGGACGTGCATCTTTCTGGAAGCGTCGTTTTACACGACGCTGTGGTGTGTGGACCGGAGCATTTTGTACATTTAATTTCGCTTGTGCATTCATTAGTGGTGTGTGTAAATAAATTACATTTATTGCACGGTACAGGGATAGGTGCGGGGGCGATGCTTTCGACTACCGGATAAACTCGGCACATGTATGGAAATTGTCTTTTTAGTAGGCAAGTGTATGCTTCGTGTGACGCTGTAATAATTCGTATTAGCCTTGTCTTTTCGTTGGTAGCGCGCGATATTATTCGTTTGCAATATCGGTGAACAATTCCCATATTGTTTAATTCCTCGCTTATTGCTTGTTCGCTTATTTCTTGTTCAACTGATTTAATGATGCAGCTGTAGAATGCGGATGGTTCACGTTTTTCTGGGGCCGCGGTTGAGGCCGCGACCGAGTGTTTTGTGATGATTTTTTCTGCCACAAGTGCGTTCAATTCGTTGATCAGTTTCTGTTTCTCTGCGTTCGACTTAATAATGAAACCGTGTTTTGTTTTAAAAATTACAGCCGTTTTATCAAATTGGCGTCTGTGCCATATTTGGGCCATTTGAACCCGTGTTAAATCATGTGATGTGATAAAATTAAATGCGTGTCTGTACTGTGAATTTGTGTGTACCGGCGTGGTGGGTCTATTGGTGGTGTTGGTTGTGTTGGTGGTGTTGTCGGTGGTAGTAGTTGTGGTCGCGGATTGTTTGCTATGAGGTTTTTTGAATTGTGGTCTTACCTCGGATGATGACGTATACGCGGAGCTGTCAGATTCCTCCTCGGAGTCGGACCCCATCGTGAGGGGTTAGTGTGAGTGTTGGTGGTAATACCACTATTAGTACAGTAGCACTTTGCGAAACACAAAGAAGATATCACGGTAAATACGAACTGGTAAAGAGAACTCTGGAGCGTACGTCTGCACAGTATGGCGACTAGCAAGCGAGTGACAATTACCTATTTATGCAAATTATATTTAATCATGTTGTCCTGTAATTGGGATTTGTATTCTGTTGAGCAAATAAATTTTAGTATTATTATTATTAATATCATTCTTATAAATCAAAATCGACGGCAGTAAAGAAAACCACCAAAATGTATGGTTAAAAAAAGAAGCCAAGTTTTGATGTAGAGATATAACGATAACGTACATTAAAATTTTCTTCAAAAGTCAGCTAAATCGTATACAATTAAAAAGATAGAAGAAGAATCTGAAAAAGTTACAAGCCGGAAAAAAAGTTTAGATCATCACATCTAACCTCGCAAGATTTTTATCATTATTAACAAAACCAATATTAATTTAAATCAAAAAGGAATATATCTACTAAACTCTCTCCATATATTAATATTACATCTTTGAAGGAACACTCAATAGTTCTGTACCTTCTGTGTCTTCTTCGGATGATAAATTAGTAAAGAGCATAGAAAAGAAGGTTAAAACGAACAATTTAATTATTATAAAGCAGACAAAGGACGTTCCATAATAGTATTACAAAAAGAAGATTATGTACAAAAAATTAGTCATATCATCATACATAATTGAAATTTAAAAACACATTTAAAATGAAGGAATAGCATTGCTATCAGAAATTTTCATAGATGAAATAACGAAACAAACACTGAATTCACAGTTAGGCCATAATTATATTAATTTGTGGTTTAGGTATGTGAACGATATAATAATAAATGCAACTATCATTATGACCATTTAATAAGTTTGATTCATTTTTTATCAACAAAGAACAACAGGGCGATTTTGACATATGCGTGTCTAATCAGCGCAGCACAGTTGAGGACAGGCAAGCAGCATGTTCTCAGTTATAAGACTTCAGTTGTCCGTTTAAGTAATATCTGTTGCCTTACGTTTCAGTTTTTCTCATATAAATAATTATAATCTAAAACTATGATTTTTTTTTTGGATTATACATTGAAAATAAAGCAATAAAATTACAAAGTCTTATAAACTACTAATGATAATTATCTTTTACATTCTTGAACTATTTAGTTACATAAAACAAACCTTATAGCAGGATTAACTATTTCCAATATTATTCTAGTTTTACGACTCAAATTAAAATCAAGCAATGCAAGGATGATTCATTATCTACTGTAAGTCGTGTAACACGAGACACACGTTTTCCCTTCGAATAAAGTCTACATGATTCATTTTTCTTTTCCCCCTTTGAACCGCCCGTAAAATATGTTATCGGTCATTATTTAATGACTGTAATCCTCACCACACATCAGATATCCGAAACCGCAAACTTATCTCCCCTTCTTTTGCGGCCATTACATGACCTCACATAATACGTTGTATAATAGCGCCGGGGAGAAATTACTCATGTTCATCAGGGCAACAAACAGAAAATATCAAGACGTAATTGGTCAAAGAAAATGGCGGCTCGTGAAAATTCAGTACGAAAATCAAATTGTCTTATATTTACTTCCTTCTGTTAGAGTAGGCAGTGCATTATAAGCGGTTGTCATGGAGACGCGTTAAAATCATTTTCTTGCCTTACACACAAATAATGAACCCTCTGTCATTCGTTAATACAATAAACTACATCAAACGATTTTTTTAAATATTATTTTAATTGTAATAAATATGTTTAAAAACATTGTTACTAAAATTTAGCCCTAAATGATTTTTTTTAATGTATAATTCAAATAACACACAACAACTTATATTAAAATAATAATATTAATAACGTCAATTACACAACTCCGTGATAATATGTAAATTAATTAAGCTGTTAACTAAAACAGAAAATAGAAAATTTGCGCTGTTTTAAGAAAAAAGTTTCGACAATGATAAAAAATCGAATGATGGCTTCTAAATGGTTAGATTTGACTTACCTGAATTACTCCTTATTTTCCACTAAGGTTGATTCACAGGCAGCTATGAGTGCAGCTTCCTCCATACAGCAATAAACGGGCACTGGGCAACAATAAATAATTTTGTGGTATGCTCGTGGAGCAGCAAGGCAAAATCTTCCAAAAGTTGCTTTTAATACAAGAACACGGCTTCCAAAATACGTGTTAAGCAATGATGAAATTGCAATTTCGAACATGAAATTAACGATGCAAAACTTTAATTTTTGGGCCGATCACGCAGCACAAACAAGCACATCCACTCTTCAACAAACACTAGACGAAAAAGTATTCTTTCCGATAAGAACGGGTCCGCTCGCACGCAGAAGAATGGAAAAAGGTGAAAGATGTTAAAGTAACAAGACAAGCTGAAATAGAAAGCGGCTACTACTAGATAAAAATAGAAATTAACACAGGATCAGAAAACTTGAAGAGTACAAAGTCGAAAACAGTAATAAACAAAAACAGAAAAAGCTACAAATTGATTAAGGAAGAAACTATAAATAAATACCAAAAAAGTCAAACAAAATAGAAGGAGCAGAAAGCAAATGGAAAAGGTTCAAAGAAATTATAAGTGAAGCAGCCCAAAAAAAAGCTGTGGAACAAGCACTATATCAAACCGCCAGAGGAAGAAAAACAGGTGGTGGTCAGAAGACGTAAAAAATTTTGTAAAAACAAAAAGGGAGAATTGGAAAAGTTACATAAAAACAAGGTAACCAATGCAATGGAAATAAGATACCTAAGAAAGATAGAGGGAATTGCAAGAAGAGACAGAGTACGAAATTCAGAAGTAAGATAACAACTCAATATTAATCCAATACAATCAGTAATAGAAGAGGGGCAATTAGAATCAAAAATTACCTTATGTATAATTGATTGAATTATAATAAATTAGTAATTAGTCAGTAACCGCTAAAAAAATTAGGATTTATATGAGACGTGCAAACAGTTTCGGTTTCTATCTTTTACATTTAAACCAAGTAAGACAAGAAATATTATATATTAAACTAAGAAATGCGATTCGCGCTCTCTTAATGTAAAGCAATGCAACGATTAACGATACCAAGGGGACGAATAGTATCAATATATGTCGAGTATTATTAGAAAAGGAAGTCGCGTGAAAGCCATCACTTATCTAAAAGGGCTTGTGCAATTAACTTTAATTTGTGTACATAGCCTGCCTGTTTTGGAAAAATTCACCGCCAAAGATCGCTGACTAAATTCAACGTAACTTGACTTGTTTCAAATAAATAAATTTTTGAAGAGTAAAAAAAATAATCAAATAATTCTTAGGAGGGGGGCGTAATTACCCAATTACCCCCTCTTAAACCGCCACTGATTAACTGATTAATAGTGGGTGTAAAAAATTGTTAGAAAATAATTTTTAATAATAGGACAGTATTGACGATTTAACTTTAAATACAACTATAAAATTCATCAATTCGCTTTAGGAGGAATTAAACTTGATTCGAACATTAATAAACGGTATCCAACACAGAATTCGTAAGCTTAAAGTAGCCGCCGGATGTGTGCTAACATGTTTAGTTGTATTTAAGATGTCTGTGTGAAAAGTTACGCCTCACTGATATTGACTGTGTTGTTTAAATGTTTGAGAAAATAAAGAACGCCGCCAGATTAGATTTCTCAACTTTCCGGATGGCCCTCGTACATTACTATACAGGGTGATCTACTAGCTCGGTGACAAACTTTGACAGGTGAATTCAGACGTGATTTTAAGCAAAAAATGTTATATAACAGAGATGCACAGACTTATTAAGACTAGGGGCCACTCGGGCAAATCATGAACTGATGGCGGGCCGCCAGAAGTGTAGGTAATTAAAGACAATAAATAATTGATAATAATGTATTAAAATTAAAAAGGAATTTATTAATTTGAAGCGTGGCACTGCATAGTGCTTACAATCTTTTTTATATTTGGCTCAAATTTACTTGTAGCAACACGTAAAACTGCTTCCAAACTTTCATTTGCAAGGCGGTTTCTATTTTTGGTTTTATTATTATTAAGTATTGAAAAAGTTTGTTCACATATATAGGTAGAACCAAATAAGCTGGCACATTTCAGAGCGTTTATGCGCAACTCTTTGTACATATTTTTATCAATGCAGCGGTAAAAGTTCAGCAAGTCTCCTTCGTTGAATTTGTTGCGTAAATCTTCGTCGTTTTGAATGTCGATAATTTCTAACTGCATTGACTCTGGCGCATTTTCAACTGAAATCGTGAAAGGATTGCTGAATATGTCCAACAGAGGTTTCACTTTTTTAAACTCCGAAAATCTGTCTTGAAAAGATTGAATCAAAATATCTAGCTTTTCTACATAACTGAAATTAATCGCAGTTTTGTTGAATTTTTCAGCCATTTTCTTATAATTCGGAAAATGATTGTAATTTCCAGAATTCAATTGCGATCTGAAAAGTGTCAGCTTGCATTGAAAGGATGATACATGAGCGTAGAGCTGGGATATCAGTTGATTTTTGCCTTGAAGCCGTGTGTTCAAGACATTCAAATGATTTGTAATGTCAACTAAAAAAGCCAAATCACACAACCAATCAGGATTTTTAAGTTCCGGGACATCCCTTTGCTTTTCCGCCAGAAATATTCCAATTTCTTCTATTAAATTTAGAAATCGTTCCAGTGTCAATCCACGACTTAGCCACCTTACTTCTGTATAATACAGTAAATCTCCATATTCGCTTTCGATGTCATCAAGGAATTGTTTGAATTGCCTGTGATTGAGTCCTCGTGATTTTATGAAATTTACAGTCGAAACTACCACTTTCATGACATTTTGAAATTCAATTTGTTTAGCACAGAGGGCTTCTTGGTGTATAATGCAGTGAAACTGCATGAGATCTTCAGCCTTTATGTTTTTTTCTTGCAGATGCTTTTTCAGCAAAGTAACTAGCCCGGAATTGACACCAATCATCGAAGGAGCACCGTCAGTCGCAACTCCCGATAATTTTGATAAGTCCAAATCAGTTTTTGAACGCTCATCCAAAAGTACATTGAGTATATCAACTCCTTTGGTTTGACCTTTCAATGAACACATTCCTAATAACTCTTCTACGACTTCAAAATCTTGAGTAACACCTCGTATGAATATTAGAAGTTGAGCTGTGGAACTAATATCAGTGGATTCGTCGAGTGCTAATGAAAAAAATTCAATGATCTTAGTTTTTTCAGTTAATTGTTCCGCAATATTACCTGACAAAGACATAATTCGTCTTTGGATGGTCATACGATTCAGTTGAATTTTCTCAAACTTTTTTGCTGCTTCTGGACACATTTTCTTAGCGGCAATTTCTATGCATTATTTTACAAAATCCCCATCATTGAAGGGGCGACTTCGCTTTGCTATCATTCGAGAAATTTCATAACTAACTTCTGTAGCTGTTTCTGAATCTTCAATGGGTTTTCTAAACATAGCTTGCTGACCCGTAAGCTCCCGTTTTAAAGACAACATTTTTTGCTTTCTTAATTCGCCTGTAAACTTGGTAAAAGAAGGATGCTGCGTTTCATAGTGCCTTTTTACATTATATTCCTTTGCAATTGCAACAGAATTCTTGCAAATTAAACAAACGACTTTCTTATGCGACCATACAAAAAAGTATTTCTCAGTCCAAATTTCTTGAAATTGCCGATTTTCATCTTTAACCTTACGTTTTTTACTAGGTCCTGGCTTGTCCATGTTGCGTTCTAATCCTGGCTAGGATTAACACAGCACCTAAAAACAATTACAGTACCTACTTAAATTACCCATCCTTTTTAAATTATCAAAAATAATTGATTAAATAGGTAGGGAAACACTTATTAATAATAGAGTTTTACTTACGATTTCACAACACAATTATACACGGCACTTGACGGTTAACACTGCAACAGGAAATCTACGTTGAATGTGGATCAAAATATATGACACCGGCTAGTGGAGTACAACTATTGCCTTCCAAAACCTCTATTAAACTCACAGAACACTAATACACCTAGCGGCGATTAAACGTGGCTTTTATACCGCGCGTATAGAATCGAAAACTGTCTGGAGAAATCTCGAAACCGACTCTGGAAACTTCGAGTCGTGTACTATCTACGCGAGCGATCATCATCGCGCCGCCGGCCGCCGCGCTTCTTCAAGCAAACGAATTTAACCGAGATCAGCACGAACATTACCGACCGCTGTTACCGACGACGCGTCGTCGCGACGCACGTACGGCGCACCGTAATAGCGCGCGCGCGAGATTCAAATTACTTTTCGAACATATTTTTTTTGGTTTTATTCTGGAATAGAATTCAATATTTTTAGAATGTACGAGAGTATTATTTTTGCTGTCGGCGGGCCACCGGTATTCGACCGGCGGGCCGCATGCGGCCCGCGGGCCGCGGTCTGTGCATCCATGTTATATAACATGATGTCCGATTTCGCTTCGCTTCTTGAAGAGATATATGGGATCAGAGTTTGCCATGAAATAATTTAAATAAGACAATAAAGTCACCAATAAAATAGCGATAGTCATGATAAAACAACAACCAGTTGCCTGTAAAAATAAGGAAAGCTTAAACTTTAAGTTTATTATAAAAAATTAACAAAGCAAGTAAATATTACGTAAAAAATGAAAACTTAAAAAGTTACAATATGTGTTCAAAATGTCCACCTGCAGCTTGTATGGAAGCATTACATCGACGCACCAAAGATTCCGTAACACGACGTATAATATCAGGATTATTTCTTATGTGAATTCTGTCAAGTAATTGCTGACGAGTAGTAATTTCAACTTGATAAACAAACTGCTTCATTGTTCCCCATAAAAAAATGTCTAATGGATTTAAATCCGGGGACCGTGGTGGCCAATGTTCTGGACCTCCACGGCCGACCCATCTATTTGGGAAATGCGTATTCAGCCAATTTCTAACCTGCTCCCCATAATGCGGTGGTGCACCATCGTGCTGAAACCACATTCCTCGGATGATATTAAGTGGTACGTCATCCATTAAATCGAACAGAGTACTTTGTAATAAATGTCTGTATCTGTCCGCATTCAAAGGGTCATTTATAATTTGTAATGGTAATAAATTGTCGTTAAAGATACTACCCCAAACATTTATACTAAAATGTTGCTGAAATCGGCGTGCTCTAATTGCATGTTTATCCTGAAGAGCCCACAAATGGTCATTATGATGATTATTTATGCCATCTCTCGTGAAATTTGCTTCATCGGACCATAATACAAAAGAAAATCACAATTTTGTCCATGTTGTTGAAAAACCCAGTAGCAAAATGTTAAACGTTCTTGTGCATCTCCAGGCTGTAGCGCTTGAACATTTTGACGATGATATGGATGTAACAATTCTCGACACTCGCCAGACAAAATTTTGAGAAACTTGTAAATGTCTTGCTATGCGGCGAGTACTAATTGATGGATCTTCCAAGACGGAATCAACAACATCGTGTTGTTCTTTTTGAATGTTTACTTCACGGGGACGAATAGCTTTTTGCGGAACCGCATTACCTGTCTCTCGAAGTCTGCGAAATGACGAACTAAATACTGTTCATACAGGTGTCTGCTTGCATATCTGCGCTAGTATTCTCTTGCAGCTTCTCTCGCGTTTCCATTACAAAATCCATATACAAAAATTATATCTGCATACTCTTCGGTGGAAAATGTATACATTTTTAAAACAACTTAAGATCATGACAAACAATACAACAAACAACAATTTTCTTATTATGACAGGCAACTATTTATTGTTTTATCATGACCATCGCTATTTTATTGGTGACATTACTGTTTTATTTAAATTATTTCATAGCAAACTCTGATTCCTTATTTTCTTAAACGAAGCGAAATCGGACACCGTGTTATAGAATATTTTTTGCTTAAAATAACGTCAGATTTCATCTTTAAAGTTGCGAGCTAGTAGATCACCCTGTATATGAAAAAGTAAAAAAAATGTACGGTGATTTTATACTAACTATTTGTAAAATTCAGCTGATTTCGTATAATTCACTATCCAACGTGGAATTTTTAAATTGTAAGTTAATTGTTTATATTAGAAAAAGATAATTTCTCCAATCATTACTGCACAGTTGTCCTAATTCTTAATTTTTGGCATAACTTCACTGATGAGCTATGATAGAGCGAAACTAGTGTCTGGAGATTGCCATTACGTAATACCTTTAGTATTTCGTTTGAAAATCAATTAGACCATAGAAACGTTACATTGTGTCGATTGTGATTTCAGTCATGTGCTAGCAGCTATTAGTAATATAATTCAACACCTGGCGGAGTTTTAGTACGATGAGTAGTTGTTTTAACCATTAGCTGTGAGTTCCTATATAATTGAAAGGCAATAATAGTACAGTAATGCTCAGAGAACTTATTTTTTCTCATATAGTATATCATGTGTAATTAACTTATTTTATTCACTACAGGAGATATTTAAGACGATTATAGGAGATAATAAAAAACTTAAAGATTTGAATTTGTTCTTATTAGTTGTCATTTAATTAGCAAAATATTGGATTTTAAACATATTTAAGCAAATAAAATTATGGGCAAATTTTGAATAAAATCTGATAGGAAATAGATCGAGGTGAATAATCATATTTATATTTTTAGTGAGTATTAATAATTTTGGAAATAGAGTATATTTGGATTTAAAAAAAACTTGTTTATTTAGTATTATATAAAATAATTACGCTCGTATTGTATTTATTTTTTTACTGTATCGTTAATTTTATTTTTATTAATATTTATAACCATATTAGTTTTAAATAAACTCGCGTTCATAGGTCACATGACTTAAATCACATTAAGTACAATACGACGTTTTTTTGTGCTGTTATCGTTTCTTTAGGCACATCACGAAATTATTAAGATGCCTAAAGAAACGATAACAGCACAAAAAAACGTCGTATTGTACTTAATGTGATTTAAGTCATGTGACGGCAGCTAATAGTTATATCATTCAATGCCTGGCGGTGCATTAGTACGAGGAGTAGTTGTTTTAACTATTAGCTGTTATGTCTTACATATGTTTTGTGAGATAACGGTGCAGTAATGCTCAGGAAAATAATTATTTTTCACTTAAAATTTTCATTTCTAACCATCTGCATCGGTAAATTAATTTTATTTAATTTATACATATATATATATATATATATATATATATATATATATATATATATATATATATATATATATATATATATATATATATGTTACATCTTAGGTTTTCGCGGGTGTAATCTGGTTTTGTGTTTTTTCGGGTGTTGTCCAACCATGGGCGGAACAAATGATGTCTTTTGTAAAAAATTCACATCATTTCATCTCAATTATAAAAAACGTCAAGCTAGCACCCACAGACCTATTAATTAGTTTTGACGTAAAATCATTGTTCACTCAAATACCAATACAGGAAGCACTAAACATAATCAACGAGAAATACAAACCACCTCCGGACATCATGACACTTGCTAAACATTGCCTATCAACAACCTACTTCTCGTTCAAGGGACAAAAATATAAACAAACAGAAGGAGCCCCAATGGGGTCACCCCTATCCCCAATAGTGGCGAACCTCTTCATGGAAGATTTCGAAACTAAGGTACTACAATCCCACATCTTAAAACCTAAACTATGGCTCCGATATGTAGACGACACTTTCGTAATATGGCCCCACGGAAGAGATAAAATAGACGATTTTCTACACCACCTTAACACCTTCCATCCAAAAATTCAATTTACAATGGAGATAGAAAATGAAGGAAAACTCCCATTTCTAGACATCTTATTAACAAAGAGAGAAAATGGCCAATTAGGACACACAATCTACAGAAAGGACACCCATACAAACCGCTACTTGAATGCCGAATCGCACCATCACCCAGCCCAGATACATGCAGTAGCAAACACCTTAACCACCCGTTCGCTGAAATTAACAGACAAAGAAAACATAAAAAACGAATTAAACACTCTTCATACCGCACTCAAACAAAACAACTTCAAAGACTTCACTATAAAGAAAATAATCACCAAAACACAAAATAAAAACAACCATCAAACTGAAAACTTAAGCAACCACCAAACAGAAGAAAAAGGGTACAAATCGTGCGCCACCCTACCCTACATAAAAGGAACGACAGACAGAATTGGAAATATTTTAAGAAAATTTGATATACGGACGGTATTCAAACCCGACACAACTATAAAAAATCTCCTTCAAAGCCCTAAAGACTGCATCCCCTTAGAAAGCCAGGGAGTATACAAAGTGCCGTGCGGAGATTGCAGTAAAATTTACATTGGACAAACGAACCGAAAAATCAGTACCCGAAGGGATGAACACATGTTAGCCCTAAAAAATCATGAAAAAAATTCATCCATTTTCCAACACATGGCGGCCACGGATCACAGAATAGATTTTGACAACACAACAATAATCGCACCAATTAACAATTACAGCGATTATTTCGTTCAACATAAAATACACGTATTTCATTGGTTCAAATATGAATATATATATGACAACACTATGTTTTCGATTTTGTGCTTCGGCTCTTGATTGGTTTATTAGGTACTGTGTTTTCGATTTTGTATTTCGCTTGGCTATTGGCTGTTTCAGTCAATATAGAAGCATCCCAGGTAGCGTTGATCTTACGAAATGTCAATGTCATCATTTACATAAACGTGTAAAAGTATTTAAAATGAATCCAAAACGGTTTGGAGAATTTAGTTTAAGTGAAATAAAAAACAATGTGGAAGCACAAACACCCCAAAATACCGTGCGGTCAAAAAAATACGTCTGGAAACAGTTCTCCGAATTTTGTAAAGAACGTAATCACTGCCTTGAAGAAAATACGTCAAATGAACAAATTGCTGATATACTCACTGATTGGGCTTTCAATATGCGAAAAACAGATGGAAGCGAGTACAAGGAAATGGTAGTCAAAACGATTTGGAATAATACAGCAAAATTAATTCAAGAAAAATATTATAACGAATATAACCGCTCTTTTGATCCCTTCAAAGATATATTATTTCAAGCTGCTAGAAATGCGAAAAATACGAAAAGAAAACAACTACAAGGTATCCCGGAAAAAAGAAAAATATCTTGTGTACCCTTGACATCCGAAGAACTAAAAAATATTATTCAGTGCTGGGATGAAAATACTCCAAACGGACTACAAAGGAAGTTGTATCACATTATAGCAGTGGAATTAGCTTGGCGGGGCGGTGAGGCTTGCCGAACTTTAATTCAATACTTCAAAGAAGAAATTAGTAATGCCGGAATACCATCAGGAAGACTCGAATATAACCCTATATTTACAAAAACAACACACATGGAGGTTCCAAACATATTTCAGAAACTAAATGGCTTACCCCAAATAAGGAAAATCCTGATCATTGTCCAGTTCGGCTATTTAAAAAACTTATATCAAAACGAGGAGACAATATTAAAACAGACCGGTTATTTCTAACTGTTAATAGTCATTGGAATAAAGACAAAAATAGTCCTTGGTTTAAAAATATGCCAGTTGGTGTAAATGAAATTAGCAAATGGACACAGTCTGCAGCAAAAATAATTGGATTAGATACAAATAAAGTAAAAATATCCAACCATTCAAACAGATCTACAACAGTAAGTCAGTTGGCAAGATCTGGAATTGGAGAGCAACAAATAATTAAAGTAACTGGACATAATAGCACAACATCCATAAAACCATATTTACAACTCAACAAAGAACATCATGAAGAATTAATATCAAATTTAAGAAGTGGTCATGCAAAAATATCCAAAAATCCTGAAACATCTGGCAATATAAAAGAAAATGAATTATATTTAGACAACATTAAAATAAATAATGCTACAAACTGTACATTTAATGTTAATATTTACAATAAACAATAAATTATTAAAATGAATGTATATTTTTTACGAAATAATCTTAACAAATACAACTCGTGTAAATAACGATTGTCCAAATTCATTCTCGTTTTCGAAATAAATTATGTTGCTTTAGGAAACCACACTCGCGCTTACGCGCTCGTGTGGTTTCCAAGCAACATAATTTATTTCTCAAAATCGAATGAATTTGTGTTTCGACAATCATTATACACTTGTTGTATTACTCGCGAAAGGATTATACGAGAAGCAATCGAAATAGAGAAAAATCCTCTTAACATGAACAAAAGAGACGACAGCACCCGATTGCCACCTACCTGGAAATCTATTTTGAAAATTAATCTACCCCAATCCCAAAATCCCCCAGCTAATGAGGGTAGGCTGGTTAATCACATTTCGGCGAACAGCCTCCAACCGCCGATTATGCAAATTCATGATGCCGACAGAAGCGGACCAATTACACGCAGCCGAGCAAGACAGCAAAATACATAAATAGAAAGTCCACCCAGCGTATTATCAGTTAAATTGAATATTTCAAGATACCAAAACACTCCTGAAGATGGCGAATGTGAAGTCGCCGAAACGTCGAGAAAACTCGAAAAACTCCACGCGGGACAACACCCGAAAAAACACAAAACCATATATATATATATATATATAGTACAATTCATGCAGTTTCATTAATAGAAATTGGTCTTTTGAGGTTATAAATAAAATATTCGTGGTACATTTATAGTGGATTGATGAGACTGTTACTTGTTAAAACTTTATGGTATCACTTAGTAAAACACTGATAGAGTGTAAGGTTTAAAAAATAAATGTCATCTACCTGATGAAGCCACTCTGTGGCGAAACAATTGTTGTAGAACCACAAAAAAACAATTTTTAAAACCTAACTCTATCAGTGTTTTACAAAGGGATAGATTTATATTGTATGTCTCTGTGTGTTGATCGCTGTATCTTAAAAACCACGAAATATTTTTAAACTTAAATTTTTATTCTTTATCGGAAAATCTAAAAAAAATATGTTCGAAAGCATTATACAGCAATAGTAACGAATGACAATTATTGACACCGAAGCAAGGTAAGATTCTTCCGATTATATTATTGTAGTATGTATTTATGATTTTGCATTTATTTTTGTTTAAACTAAACTGATGGTTTCTGTGAGATATGTGGTAAATGTGAATTTTCCTGTCTTGTATTAGACATGTTTTAAAAGTTCTTCTGTTCTTTCGCAAATAATCTTCCTAGTTGTCCTAAAAACATTTTTGGACAATCAATGAAAATGATTATCTATACCCCACATTTTTGGTTGATTTCTGTTTTGTCTTTATTATTTTTGATTATTTTCTCTAGACTGTTATTCGTTTTTGATGATGGTTAATTAATTAATGCATTCATTCATTGTTAATATTTGTCGTAAGCATTATATATTTTCTCTGTCCTATATAAGTTAATTTGATTTTTAAGATTATGTTTATTTATTTAAAAAAATATATATATTGGACACTTTTTGAAAAGTATAGAAATTTAACTCTTTAAAGTTATCTGTTGGCATGGGTGTGTTTATTAATCAATTAATTAACCATGTTATAATATTTATTATTGTGATGTTTAAGAACTGATGTTAAGAGTTTAAATTTTTTTAAAGGTGATCTAATTGTCGGATAAAACTTGTATAGGCTACGATAATATCGTCAACATATCTATTCCAGTAAGAATGTATGTTAAATTGGGTTAAATTAAAAAATCATCCTTCGAAATGGTACATAAATATTTACGCTAAAAGTGGGCTCAGTAGATTTTCTTTTTGGCGGTAATATTTTGATTTAGGAAATGATACACATATTTTTATTTCTACCATATATTCCTAGCTCTTCTTGGTATGGTTTACATTTATATCGTAATACCAAGAAGAGCTAAGATTTTTTTGACTAAACTTGGTACAAACGTTCACAGATAACAATTGATTAAAATTTCATTCATATGGATTAAGTGATAATGACTTATTTCAGTTTTTTCTAACAATTTTATTACGTGTGTATAATACGAAATTATGTTCGGTTCTTTGCTATTTTCGCATTTCATCGTTTGTTTGCAAAAGTGATTATACCTAGAGTATAAATTACAGCCACTTAACTAAAAGAAATTGACCTATCAAACATGGATTAGCGGGTTAGCAATATCGCAGAAGAACTAAGAGATATAGAAGAACAAATGAGGTTTAAGATTGCCATCTTCGACTTATGGTAATAAGAGACCGATTTTCCAGTACCAGATCAATTGCCGACCTATGGTTAGCTAATGAAGGTCATCCTATAACCCTTCGAACGATTTACCCCAGAATCAGAACTTTCGGCTAGCAATGCTATCGGCCACATATTGTATTACCACCAACGGCTCAACATATACAGCAACGTTTGGAGTGCTCTTGTTACAACTATCTAGAGTGGCATAGGGTGATGTTTGGTAATGAATCGAGATTCTTTTTGAGGATGCTTGATAGCCTTATGATGGTCAGGCGAACACGTGGGGAACGTCGCAACATTTAATTTTCTGTAGAGAGGCCTGTGCATCAAACTGTAGGGATTATGGTATGGGGTGTTATAACTTATAGAAACAAGTCTCATGAAAGCAAGACCTTGCCTCTCACTATATTACAAGAGTTTGTATGGACCGATTTGCAGAAAATAATTTTTTCCTATTGGGCATGTAAGGGATAAATAAGACAATACTAAAGAATTTACATCATCCTCCGCAGATGCTGAAATTCTTTCAGTACGAACCAAATGAGGCGGACTAACCCATTATTAATAAAAAATTACAGGGTATGTTTTTTAGATGTTCTCTATGGGGATAGGAAAAACGGTTAAATGGGAAAAGAAGTGTAATTTTACGAGACGAAAAAATTTTCATTTTCAAAATGTTCTCTATGAACATCTAAAAATCTCATCCCATGTATAAGTAACAGTTAATATTTGAATTGCATCTTATTTTAGGGTAACATTATATTGAATGAAACTAATTTTAAATCTATATCTGAATTTACATAACTTTAAACAAACAAACTTTTACAAACTAAATTGCAAAGATTGCTCCTCGATTTACATAGGGCAGACAGGTCGTAGTTTTAATGTTAGGTTAAAAGAACATTTAACGTCGTTTCGTTTGAAAAAAGAAGATTCAACATTCGCTAATCACCTTATCGAAAACCGGTATTCTTTTGACGAAGATGTACTTCAAATTCTTCATCTCACGGACAAGGGGATTAAAATGGATGTACTCGAATCCCTCTAAATCTACAAACACAAGAAAAATCCGGGCAGCCTTTTCATTTTCAATTTTTTAAGTTAAGTAATTTCTTTATTTAAAATAATTTTAAAATCTTCTAGAGAATAACCTAATCATTTCAAAATACGAAACATTTCGTAAATCTACAACAATTAGTCTTACTAAGTCTACAAAAACAAATCACTTGTCTTGCAATAATACTACAGTGCATATAAAATTAAACTGAAACAATTTACTTGTAACAAATAGCTAAAGAAACAATTGTTTGAAAGTATTTATTTCTGTAAAAATTTAAAAATCAAAATAACCTCATAGAATCTTGGTACTGAATCTTCATCTATGAATTGCTCTTTCTCTCTTAAGGGCTAACTAAAAACCTTCAATATTCTATTTATAGAATACCTTTATGGTATCTATTATGTAGATACTTATCTTGGTATTGAAATCATTTCTTTCCTGTGGTTATCGTAGATTTTATTTAACCGTTAATCAGTCATTTTGTGACTTTTACAAAACACAAGGTCTATTTATAGTTGGAACAAATTCTTCGTGAAGCTTTATACGTAAAAACTGATGATTACATCGTTTTTTTTTTTTATTTTCTTATTTCTTATCGGATATTTTCTAAATTTCGAACATATCTCCAATTTCAAGCACATAATGTATGTTCCGCTATCATTTAGTCTGTCAGAGAATGCATGCATAACTAATCTTTCCATGGTCTCACTTGTATGAGAATGTGCAATTCGTGTTAAACAAACTGTATCTGTTTTAAATTCCTGCATATTCTACATACCCATATAATGCCATTATTATTGCAGTATGTTTCCTATTATTTATGTACTAATTTAAATCTGGCCAAGAAGATTCAGCATCGAAATGAAGTGGTTATATTTTTTATAGTTGATACTTGTTGAGCTAATATCTTGATGGAACCAGATATGTAATTTTGATGAAGAAAAACACTTGTTATGTTCCATATTGTTACCTTTATTTTCAGTTTCCTGACACGTGTTTCGATCATACTCGATCATTTTCAAAGGTTAAACTGTTTAAACTAAGAAAATGATCGAGTATGATCGAAACACGTGTCAGGAAACTGAAAATAAAGGTAACAATATGGAACATAACAAGTGGTTTTCTTCACCAAAAGGTTATATTTTTATCCAGCGGAAAGACTAAACGCATAATTAAACATTTCAACTCATTTCAACTTTATCTTAATTAATTTTGGTTACTTCTATTCGATGCTTCTGAATGTTTCAGGCTTTATTCATTCAAGACTCAAAATATCTGATTTCTCATTCAACATGGCGACTAGTAGTGTTGATATAAATAATATATGTAAAGTTCTGATAAACCAGTTAAACAAACCGATATTACTACCCAGTGCTACGGAATATGCAGTGGGCTTGTTCATGGTTCATGTACAAGCTTAAAAGATAGCGATCTTCGCCTCCTAAATGGAAAGAAAAACATTGTTTGGTTATGATCACCATGTATCAAACTTCGACAAGGTCAGTGTATTTTTATTATACTATCTAAAATTGAGGCAACTCTTAAAGAACACAGATCTATAATAAAGGATAATCAATCCAAATTAAATACATTAGTTATAACAAAAGTATCAAATATCATGGAGTCCAACCGTCCAAACATTGATGCTACCATCTATAGTGGAAAAGCACAATCATCAAAATCCACCGTACGACAGGATTCTGCAAATGTTGTCCACTGTAATGAGAATTAAATTAAGGCCGGAGATCAACTATTGGACGTTACCGTTAATCATAGGGAGCGTACTAATTCTAATAAGAATACACACACCAAACAAATCAATTTAAATCCAGCTACAGATAAGTTTACAGATTTAATATCGAGGAGGCAAAAAAAAACAAAACTAAAAATTCCAAGATAATTTTCGGACTTAATGATGACAACAAGACCATAAAAGCAGTCGAGAAAAAAGCTTGGTTTCATGTTGCGCGCTATCCGCCCAAAATGTCAGCTGAACAACTACAATTCATGTTAAGTAGTAGGTTCAGAGTGGAGATAGTGTGTGAGAAAATAACTCCGAAATTAACAAAAAATCCGACTTATTCTAGTTTCAAAGTAGGAGCACCATTTTCATCTAAAGAAAAATTTGAAGACGCCAACTCTTGGGAAAGGGGAGTTGCCATCTCAAGGTATAATTTTTTCATAGAGCGCAAGAGGAATCAGCCAACGCAATAACCAACACAATTGCCGGAAGCAGTTTCAAACTTCTCCATCGCAATGTGCAAAGCCTAACGAACAGTATCAATGAACTAAAAGCATTAATTAGTACTCTTTTGGACGTTCACATTATATGCATTAGTGAACACTGGCAAACAGCGGATCAACTTCAATACTTTAACATACCAAATTTCGATCTAATTGCTTATTTTTGTAGATCTAGAAACGAACACGGAGGAGTTGCCATTTATTGTAAAAGTCATATCCCCGCCCTATCAGTAAACAGAATAAATAACTTATCAGTATATAAAATCTTTGAGTGTGTAGGAGTGGAGATACGACTTTCTAAAATAACAATATATGTAGTATGTATTTATAGACCTCCACAGAGCGATATCAACACCTTTCTTGTTATCCTTGATAAAATATTAGGAATTCTAGTGGAGAAGGGTAGTGCTTTTTTCATTGCTGGAGACTTCAATATTAATATTAAAAAAAAAAACGAATGATTGTTTTCAGTTTGTAAATCTTCTCACATCTTATAATGTTAATTTATGTATTAATGAGGCCACAAGGACGCACCATACAGGTTCTATATCTTGCCTGGATACTGTAATTACAAATATGAACACTGGTATATCCACAAAAGTAATAAAAACCTGCTTGTCTGATCATAGTGCTCAATTAATCACTTATCATAGAAATGTACATAGACCTACACCATTTATCTATAAAAGGTTAGTAAATAGCACCTTATTAAAACAGTTCTGTGATGATTTACACGGTGAGCTATTCATGGATATATACAATTATACTGATGTAAATAAAAAATATAAAGCTTTTTTAAATACATTTTATGCTATATCTAAACAAACATTTCCCTTACCGAAAACAAACTGTAGGGAAGTCAAAACTGAAGGTTGATTTCAACATAGAAGACATTTTAGAGTGTAAACGAAATATTCAAATATATCAAACAGTATCTACATATATACCAGAGTACAAATCCATTTTGAAGGAACTAAAAATAACGTATAATAAACTATTAAATTGTCAACAAAATAAACACTTTGAAAATTTACTAAATAACTCAAACAATAGATCAAAGTCGACATGGAATATCATCAAATATGTTGTAGGCAATAAAGCAGAAAAAAATAACAAATTACACAAAACAAATAATATGTACAATTGGGAAATGAATTCAATATATTCTTCAAAGAATATGCACTAAATCTACTTTCAATAAAGTTTCCATTTTACCAAAACTCCATATTTTTTCAATCTATTACATATTCAGAAATCATAAATATTATAAATAAATCTGAAAATAAAAGTACATGCGGCTACGATGGCATTCCTATCAGCATCATTAAGGAAGCTTTGCCTCATATAATTAAACCGTTGTTACATATTTTTAACTCATCGCTGGAAACGGGAATATTTCCAGATGATTTGAAATATGCACTAATAACTCCGATCCTTAAAAAAGAAAATCCTGACTTAGTAGAAAACTATAAACCAGTTAGTGTCTTATGCACTTTTTCAAAAATATTCGAATCGATAATAGCATCACGTATTATATATTTCTTTAAAAGTCATAACTTATTATCCCAAAACCAACATGGTTTTCAAACTGGAAAAAGCATCGAAATAGCGATTTTTCATTTTTCAAAATCAATACACTCAGCTCTCGATGAAGTAAAACTAGCATGCGGTGTCTTCCTTGATCTTTCCAGGACTTTTGATACAATTGATTATAAAATTTTACTAACTAAATTAAACCATTATGGCATACGAGGAAAAGCTAATGACTTGATTAAATCATACCTTACATCGAGGAAGCAATCTGTAAAAATAACAGATGATATACATGGAAACCATATTGTATCCAATGCCCTAGAGATCAGTATGGGTGTACCTCAAGGAAGCATCCTAGATCCTCTTCTTTTTATTATTTTTATGAATGACATCAATATCACAATATCTCAAAATTTCACAGTAACGTCTTATGCGGATGATACTAATATTCTTTTAACATGATCATCATTGAAAGATATTACAGAGCATGGTAATCTTATTCTGAGAGATTTGGAATATTGGTTTACCTGTAATAAACTAATATTAAACCCGGACAAGACAAACTTCGTTCTATTTAAAGCAAATAATAGTACAACGACATCAGAAACAATAGAAATCAATAAAAAAATCTATGAATTCACTAATTATGTAAAATTTCTAGGGATTTACCTTGATAACAACCTGAAATATAACGTTCACATTGACAATTTGGTAACCAAACTCAGCAAAGCATGCTATGGGCTACGAATATTAGCCAAAAATACCAATAAGAACATAATAAAAATATTCTATTACGCTAATTTTTATTTATATCTGAGATATGGAATAATTTTCTGGGGTAGTTCAAGCTTTATTGATATTCATTGTACAGAAAAGAGCAATTAGAATCATCTGTAATGTAAAAGCAACTTTCAGCTGTCGGGGTCTATTTAGGCAAGCAGGTTTTTTGACCTGCACTGCAGTCTATATATACGAATGTATAAAATTTATGTGGAAACATAAATCTTCATTTTATAATAACAAACTGCAGAGTAGGAACAATACCAGGCATGGGATTGAATATGCATACCCTCCACATAAGCTAACTATGTTTGAAAAAAGTCCTTACTATAGCTGCATAAAATTATATAACAAGTTGCCGAAAATAATTACATTATTAAGCTACTATTCATTAATGAAGAAAGCACTATTTAAAAAACTTCTTGATATTGAACCTTACAATATGCAAGAATTTTATAATTTAATAAATTAATATATATGTTGCACCTTAGTTATATTCTTTCTTTTGACGATGTTTCATGTGAATATGATACTTCCTTATGTATGTATTATGTAAACACTGAAATAAAGTATATTATTATTATTATTATCTGATTTTAGATGATTTTGAGATCTAACGTTTACTATTTTTTTTTTCCAAAATTCTGGTATTTTCTTCGAAAGTTCTGGAATTTTCTAGAAATTACTGATTCTAATTTCTAGGAAAGTCATTTTTTGAGAGTAATCATGAGTTTTATTTCTGTTTATGGAAGAATTTTTATTCCAATTTTAAAGATTATTTAAACTGTGTCACCGAAAATAAAATTTGAAAATGTATCTGGGTCGTGGTCTTAAGTCACTGTTATAACATACTTTTCTTATCCATTGTTTCCCAATCTCGCTCTTCTAACTCCGCTTCTTAAATCCATGAATTTAATATCATTTTTATTGCAATTTTCAAACCCCACATAAGACTTCAACCTTTAATCGTTATCGCAAGTTCCTTTGGATGCAATTATTGCATTAATTTATTTTAACTGTTTATTTACCTACATTCTATCTCTTATTTATATTAGTTTGGTTATAACCACTAATATTTATTTATTTACACAGTTTTCGGAAAACTTATTTTCACCCACTTAGAACTAACTTATAGCTTTGAATTTATATTAAGTGTACAAAGGAATAATGCATTTTTTATTTTACATTCTAAGTTTATTTTAAAAGAATGTAAATTAAATTGTTGGATCAAAGTATTCATCGTTGCTTACTATAACTGTAAGCCATTTCTCGGCAGCATTGAATATTGTCTTATCTGTATATGTCTTTGGACACTATAAAGTCGTCAAGCCACTTTCGGATCTCATCCACTGATTGAAAATACATATGGGACAAGGCGTATTACATCAATCGGAATAAGTGGTAATCGGGTGGAGCAATGTCTAATGAATATGCCGGATGCTGCAAGACGTCCCTGCCAAGACTCAATATGATGTCTTTTGTACTGGAAGCAATGTATGGCCTACTGTTGTATACAACAATTTCACTAGATGTTCTCCTTTTTCAGTATACGGCCGTTTTCGTTACAAGTCTTGACTCAAGCTTATTAATTGATGTTGATAGCAGTCCGTAGTAAGTGTTTCATCTGCTTTCAACAACTCATAATACAGCACGCCCTTCATATCCCACCAAAGAATAAGTATAGAGTATCTATTTTTCGTCGCCCGTAACAATTTTCCATAAGAAAGCATCTTAACGCTCTATACTGAGCAGAGAAAGACACGATGCCACTCGCCTATTTTTGTTGGTTTCAGTGAACTTATGGGGAACCCATTTTCTTACTGGATCTTTCCCATCTCGTGTCGGTGTTGAATCAGTGAAAATCAGTAGCTGAGTAACTCCCAGCTGTTTTGCAAGCTTCTACAACTCTTCGTTGTCGTACTTTCTAGAGTGTTGTTTGGCGTTTATTCCTTATTACAATTCGTTAAAAATGCAGTTCTGTAACATTAACGTAGATGAAATATTAATAAAAGTTACCTTATTGTCTCTGAGATTACTGAGATCTGATATACATGTCCTGGAAACTTTTCAAGAAGGCTTCTTTTGTGATGGAGTTCAAAAGCCTCGTGACGTCTAGTTGGATTTCAAATCTCTTTCCTTCGCCGAACTTAATTATCAGAGGTTGGATATTTAATTAGTAAATAATGAATATATGAATATATCATATTTTATAAAAACCTTCTGAAATGCCACACTTTAAGGCCGCACATAAAGATAAAAAGATGGAAAAGAAAAAAAATTCCTTATTTATTTATTTGTCCAAAACTGTATTAATTATTAGTTTAAGTAATTAATAGTAGTATATAATATACCCCACTAAGTACATAACGTTTAATTTATAACATGATAAAAACTTTTAAAATAGTTGTTGTCCACTTTTTCGAGTATATTCCCCCTAAAATAACTGTCATTCCAAAGTTAAAAGTATATAATTTACTGGCAAACTAGTACCAAATAGCCATGCTTTATTATCCACGTTTAAAAACACCGTCTCCTATTCATCCCCCTCTCCTTCTCATCATTTTCATAAAAGTTCTTAAAGTATTAAACACGCACTTTGTTATATTAGAGTGGAAAAGAAGTATTTTAATTTACGTTCCGAGTCGGTGGAACTATGATATAAATGGGAAAAGGGGAAGGAGGCAATAATATTCCTCCGGCTCTGCCCGTCTTCTAACATGGAGGATAAATGCTCACACAGATCATGCGGCAGCTGCTTTCGAAATTTAGAAGATATCCAAAGTTACGTAATACATTTCATACGATTGCCTGGAGCGTGTATATGAGATTATCTTTTACACATTATTGACGACATTTATTATAATAGATTGTTCACAGATATAGATACAGATTGTTAAAAATATATATTTCTAATTCTTACCTATCACAACAGAATAATTTTTCTTAATTTATTTTTCAAAATAGAAGTAATATTATATAATTAACGAAAAAATAATTATTAAGCATTCATTTATAATAATGTAACTAGTTTTGAGAAGATTAAAATTAATGTATTCTGAAATTTACTGATAAATTTTATGAATATTTTTTTTACACGGCATAGTTACAACTCAGAGAAATTAATGATCCGCAAGCTATAACAATATTTGTGTTTCTGGGCTTATCTTCCAATTTATTTCAGCCGAGATCGACCGCTCTTTGTCTCCTTATCTCATCCTGTAAAATATGATCCACGATTCTTTTATAGAATATTAAATACGGAATTACAAAGGGCAAGAAGGAGATACAATCGTTCTAGCGTGTATCGCGGCAATCCTTTCTTTTTTCGTTGTTGTCCTTTAATGAAAATAGGAAATTCATTAGAGGACGCAATTTCAAGTTTGCCAACTTAATTATGCACTTTTCTGTTGCAGGGTTGATTTATTAGTGAGGGCGGTGGACGTACCCCGGTCCCGGGGATGATTTAAAAAGTTTGCTATCCGGACACCTGATCTCGATCATTAATTAAATTTGGGGCGAGAACAGTGGGATGTGCGGCGGTCCCCGTTTTTTGGGGCTTAAATGATTGCTTCTAGACTGCCGTCGTGAGGAATTGCAGGTTTATGAGGTACATGATTTAAATTATCAATTAATGATTAGACAGTTAATTTATGCGAGCAATTTTATTGCGATAATGGGTTCCTAAATAACCATTTAGTATATTTTAAAAAAATGTACAGGGTTATTCACGCTATACAGCACGGAATATTGTGGCCAAAATACGTGACTTTCAAAAAGTTTCACTTTGGGGATATATGATGGTCTATTAGGGCTACTTTTTAAAATTACTTTCATAATATACAGGGTGTCCCAAAAACCCTAAAAGTATCAAAGTTGTGTTTTTTTAATGAAACACCCTGTATTTTATTGCATTTTTGGATCCTTCGATCAAAATAAGTGTGTGTTTTAATAAGGTTTTTATTACTTAAACCTTAAGGTTTTTGAAATAATTTGAACTTTGTAAATATTTAACCTAATTTTCATGTTTCAAATATTTAAAAAGTAATTAAGTTATGCATACCAACTTTACACTGAAATGTAACAATAGATCATATTTTATTTTCCAAGTATAATAAATTTGACATCTTATACCGGGTGTAAAAAAATTGGAATTAAACAAATGAGAACTTTAAATGGCTATAACTTCATTTATTTAAATGTAACGCTATATTTATTAATTTATCAGCAAATGCACGTTTTAATTACCTATCGAATGGTATTTATATCTTAAATGTTAAGTCTTCTCGTTTTTACAGAAAACGCCAAAATATTGTTTATTGCACCGTTTTAGTACTTTTTAAGTAAAAATTTTAATTTATCTAGTTTTCTATGGTATTTAAAAACGTCAGATAATTAATTTAGTATGCCACTTTAGTTTAAAAAGCATGTCTTTTGTTATAGTTGTGTTATTTTGCGTTTTTGTGTTAGATCGTTAGTAACCGTTATTGTTTGAACATCGTTGTTGTATTTAATAGTAAAAAATGAAAATTTACACAGATTTTCTTATACTGGGGTTTTTATAACTGACACTTCCAATTTCTTTAAATTTAAGTATAAACTCGACAAGCCAATAAACAATTTTGATGACATTCTCAAAGCATAAAGATAATGCCAATACTCCCTTCTTTTGAGTAAATCTTCATTTTTTACCAAAAAATACAACAGCGATGTTCAAACAATAACGATTACTAACGATCTAACACAAAAATGCAAAATACGTATATATTTATTTCAGAAAAACGGAATATCTCCAATTTATACATATGGTATAAAAACTTAAATCTAGGCTTAACTATCTTAAACTACCTTAAATTTAAAACATGTACAGTAAAAGCACAATATTTTTAAAAAAAAAACACCGAACAAATATAATCCATACAGACAAGGATTAACAAAGTTGAAAAATAACGTAAAAAAAACATAAAAGGGCTACAAGTTGATGGAACAGAACAAAGCCATTTATACCTTACCCTAGAATATATTCGAGGTTAATACGCAGTAGATGCTTTTGAAACTAATAAATGTTTGACTCAAAGAGATCAAAATCTGGATAACGTTGTAATTGTTTAGCTACACGCATAAATCTTGGAACGGGGCTACAGTATGCGTAATCTAAATCGTTCATCTGTCTAGTAACAGCACCATGCGACTGGAACTATTAATTAAGTTATAACAAAAGATAAGGTCAATCACATCTACTGGTTAAAATTTTATAGAGTGTACACATGTCCGTAACACAACTTCTAACGTGTAAGGAACGCATACTAAAGGTGCATCTCAAAGCTGCAAGGTCTTGAGAGGTACGATTGACCATGCCAGATCTATAAGCTAAGGTTCTTAAAAAGCGCCTTTTAACCGACTCAAGTTTATTAATTAAATAACCTTGGTGAGGCCACCAGATTTGAGAAGACTATTCTAAATTCGGCCTGACCAGAGAGCAGTAAAGTGTTTTATATGAGTACAACGACAACTCTTTAGAGTTTTTATTAATAAATCGTAATAACTTAGAGGCGTTTAGAATGATAGTTAAAATGTGGCTCTTGAAAGAGAGAGATGTATCGAAAACTATTCCTAGATCTTTAACTTCTCTTGATCTGATCAGTTCGATTGTAATCGTATGTAATTGTATTCCTAACTTTATAAAAAGAGATAACTTTCCATTTAGATATGTTGAGATGTAGGTTCGATTTTATACACCATATGTCAACCCTGTCCAAATCTTCTTGAAGCTTATGACAATCGGAAAAAGTTTTAACAGGAGTAAACATTTTCAAGTCGTCCGCGTATAATAGAAACTGGCTATGTACTGCGGCATAGATATCGTTAATGAAGAAATTGAAAAGAATTGGACCAATATGGGAGCCTTGCAGCACACCAGATGTTACATCAATGTCATGAGAAATACAATTATCAATTTTGACACATTGCGATCTATCAGACAAGTAACTTCTGATCCATTGTACGATCATTGAAATGTAAAGCCTCCAGTTTTTTTTAAGCAGAATGGTATGGTTCACCCTATCGAACACCTTTGAAAAGTCTGTATATATGGCGTCTAATTGACTTTAACTCGAAAGGGTATCAATAGCAAACGTCTGAAACTCCAAAAGGTTAGATACTAGACCTACCAGGTTGAAAGCAGTGCTGATGGTCAATAAAACCCCCTCTTCTAGCCACTGCAGCTACTTAGCCAATCTACTGTCAAGCATTTTGGGAATACATGATTGAATGCAAATACCACGATAGTTGGCAATATCAAGACGATTTCCAGCTTTAAAAATACGAAGAATGAAACTAAGTTTCCATAATATGGGAACGTATTGTAATTCAACGAAACGATTGTAAAAAAAGGAAATAGGATTGGATAAAGTGAAAATACAGTTTTTTAAGAACACACTATTGGTGGGAATGAAAATTTATAATTGGGATTGACCGATCTAACACTTTTGAACTCTGTTGAGCAGCGAGTAGAACTAGTAGAGTAGAAGGTTGCGAAGTAACTCGCAAAGAGGTTCACAGTGTTACTCACTGAATCATTGAAAAATAAGTGATTTGGAAAACCACTTGTTTTACGCTTATCCTTAACAAATCTTCAGAATTGTTTAGCATCCGTGTTGATTTTCACTTCAATTTTACCTACATAGTTCATGTACAGTATTTCATTAAGCCGTTTATATTCAGCTCTTAAATTAGAGAAGACTAAATAATCACAATGATCATTACTTTGTTTCAATTTGAAGTGAGCCTTTCGTTTATCATAAATTAAATTGAACCATCTGGGATACTTATTCATAGAGGCTTTAATTTTGGTCTATAGCGGTGTTTGGGTTTACATAAAAATTATTAACAGTGTCATTAAAATTATTGCTCTAGTGACTGTCATACTATCACTTTCACTATCGCAAAAAATCAGGTCTAGTAGAGTGTTCCTCTGCCGTTTGGTAATTTGTTGACTTGATTAAAGTTTAAAGAGCACCTCCGCCAGTTCATTGATGGTGCCGTCACTGTTCGAATTTACTTCTGGTAAGTTATAGTTGTCGCATAAAATAAGCTTATCAATTGATCTAGTCAGAAACAGATCTTCCAGTGTGTCACAGTGTAAAAACATTTACTCGAAAGGGGAAGAAGGTAGATGGTACCAATCGCTATCACTTTCTTATCGATGGTAAAACTTACATAAATCTGCTCTAATTATTACAGATAATCTGAAACATGGACGGTAACAAATAAATTTTAACAGTTTTACTATAACCATTTCGGCAAAGTTCCTCATCGCATATGTTGTCCGACAGCCAGATTTCAATAAGCACAACCACATTGTAATTACTAGCAGCCACGTTTAGGGGGATATCAGTTAATTTTGACTTAATACCAGCGATGTTGTTAAGTAAATGTTAACTTTATTTATAATTACTTTTGCAGGCTGGTTTTAATAGGAGTGCCGCTAATGTATTGTATTGTCAGATTATTTTCACCCATGTTGATTCTTGCGTTTAGCTCAAACCTTAGATAATTGAGATACGATAGTTGATTGGGAGTTACGTCCGATTTAAGCCTAATATCGTTGACATTGCATGATTTACTACGTTTCAAAATGTCAATCGCAGAAGGTTTATCAGGGAAAATAAATTTTACCGGCCTTGGTCTATTAGAGCGTTTACCCATTCTAATCACTTTGAGCGGTACAGACCCAGAACCAACTTTGTGAATAACATCAAGAATTGAATTCTTATCGTCCTTGATACGATTGCTGGTTTACGTGTTGAGGAAAGTCGCCATCAGGTCTCGCCAAGACGTCTTCCTCTGAATGTGCGACATCTGCCTTGCGGATGTCAATGCAAAACTCCGAAAGGGACAACCTGTCAGCGTCCGTTCCATTTTCTTACTAGACCGCAGCGGGTAGTGTTCGAGATGATCATCTGCAATCGGCTAGAAGATTTCACGAAATGAGCCCAGGGTCTGTTATCCAGCCTATACGACTCTGGAAAGCAACATCCTACAAGGCTCGATACTTGGCCCTCTACTGTGGGACATCATGTACGACGGAGTACTCGGGTTAGCTTCGCAAACGATGTCATGGTGATGGTGGATGCGAAGCATCTGAAGAAAGTCACCGAAAAGGCGGAGAATACTGTCGGCATGATGCATCACTCACCAATTTCACGCTGCGAAGGGCCTGCAACTGGCTGAACACAATATGAAGGCAGTTTTGTGACCAGTAGAAAAATCAGGTAGACTAGCTCCGAGAGCCGTCTCTGTTGCTCTAAAGAATACCTCCATCACTCTAAAACGCAATTAATTTTGCCTCAATGGCAAATGGTCCAATCACCCATCCAGTTGCTAAACCAAAATAAAAAAATACTGGACTTTCGCTATCGTTAGTTAGTCCGCAGCCGTATGCGCCCACCAAGTACGTAAATATTAATAACAATTGTCTATATTTTTTAAATCAGTATAGTTGACTATAGAAATGTCTATCATTTTACAACTTTAAAAATTTCTAACGACTCTTAATTGTTTCTTCAAATAAACCAGATTACCATGATGGTTGTTTATAACGAAATATCCAATAGAAATTTCCACCTCCAGTTTTTTACATGAAGCTTTTCAGTTCGTTGAATAAAGAACAAAGCCCTATCTTTATAGTCTAAGTTCAAAATTTTTAACAATTTTTTTTTTTAAATAAAGCGTATTTGGAAAAATAAATAAAAGAAATTATTACAATACTTTTCTTGTTATATGACCAATTGTTGTTTCTTAGATTTACGATATAAAAATTCAGACTACCAATGATTGTTTCATATTAATAACGGTGAGGCATGTGGGAATCGCATGAACTCTGTACAAATCCAGAAACCACGGGAGTAAACCATGCCGAGCCGCTCGAATATATGGCGTAATATAAATACGCCCGAACACAACTCAAGGGGAATATTCTATAAATAGCCACAAACCACACACTAGAAAGCTTTTTAAATATTAAAATCAAACTTTGAACAAATAGTCAGTGTTTTAGAGGCATTTGGCTGTACGATCGCTCTTAATGTAAAGGGTTTTCCAATAAGAGGTTTCATTTTGAATAGCCCTCTATCTATCTAGCTATCATATTTTGACATTTGACAAGTAAAAACTACGCCATTAGTAAAAATGCAACGATACACGCTTCAATAACGCATTGAAATTATTAAAATTCACTACAGAAATGGTGAAAATTTTGCAGTCACAGTTCGCCAAACTAATGCACTTTTGGGTCGACGTGAAGCACCTTCTCGGCCAGCAATAGTAAAACTGGTTAAAAAATTTGAGCTGTTGGGACAACTTAGTGAAGTGAAGAATCGAAACTGTGTGCGTCGCCTAAGAACAATTGAGAATATTGCTGCTGTAGCCAATAGTGTTAACAAACATCCAGGTTTGTCAATTCCTCGTCGATCTTTGGAATTAGACATTCCAAAAGCGACATTACACCGTATTTTGCATATAGATTTAGGTTTGAAGGCTTTTAAAGTTCAGTTTACATAAGAACTCAAGCCGGTCGATCACCATCAACGTCGTATCTTTGCTGGTTGGGTCCTTGAAATGCATCAAAATGATCCGAATTTTCACCGAAAAATCATCTTCAGTGATGAGGCCCATTTTTACCTCGGAGGCTACGTGAATAAGCAGAATTGTCGCATTTGGGGCTCGGAAAATCCAAGAATTCTTCTTGAAAAGCCTCTCCATCCTCAACGTGTCACTGTTTGGTGCGGTTTTTGGACTGGCGGTGTGATTGGACCTTACTTATTCAAAAATGAGGTTGGTGCCACTGTTAAGGTGAATTTTTATGGCCGCAATTGGAAGATATTGATGTGGACGACCTTTATTTTCAACAAGACGGCGCTACGTGCCACACAAACCACGAAACAATCGCAATTTTGCAAGAAATGTTTCCTGGCCGTGTTATTTTGCAAAGAGGTGATCACGACTGGCCCCCGAGATCTTGTGACTTAACACCTTTAGACATTTTTCTTTGGGGCCACGTGAAAGATAAGGTCTATGCCAATACTCCACAATCGATTCAAGACCTTAAAGATAGAATTCGTGAAGTTATCGAGGACATACAGCCGCAAATGTGCGAATTGGTCATAGAAAATTTATATTGTTAATGTAAGAAGCTTCTACTTCGTTATACATGTTTGAATAATTAATAAAACACTTCAACTTTGTTTGTATAACACTCTATATTTTATTTCGTTGACTAGTTTCGGCAACTCCACTTGCCATTATCGAAACATAAGTAAATTAAATCTACGATTTGCACAGGTATTTATACATAAAAATTATTTACAGACAGCGTCAAAAATAGGAGAATACATTAGGTCAACCTGGTCGTAATTAGTGGAATTCCCGGATTAGCGCGGGCTTTGTGGATTTCTAGGGATTCTAAAAGATTCATTTATCTTCCCTTTTAGGCGTAATGAATAATCGTTAGTACATCCTCTCCAAAAGAATGGTTTTGTTCAATAATGTGTTTAGCAAAAGTGGATTTATCAACATGATTTAATCTAATAGAGCGTAAATGTTCTTTAAATCTTACATTGAAATTTCGACCAGATTGACCTATGCAAATTCCTTGACAATTTGAACATGTTAATTTATAAATTCCAGATTTTTCTAGTTTGTTTTGTTTTTGGATTAAAAATAAAATTTCTAATTTTACAATATGGTTTAAATGCAATATTTAAATTATGTTTTTTAAGTACATTTTTGATTTGAACACTATAATTGCCAAAATAAGTTAATGATTTAAACATTTTAGGTTCTAACACTGAGTTACCTGCAAATAATATATTATTGATTTTACGCATCTTTTGTTTATTTAAAATTTTATCTATTAGTTTGACATTAAAACCATTGCTAAAAGCGATATTCTTTATAATATTGATTTCTTTTTTGAAGGAAACAACTGATAGGGGTATATTTAGTGCTCGGTGGATCATTGAGTTAAATGCTGCCATTTTGTGTTTGTGAGGAAGTCGGGAATTGTTAGGAATGATGGAATTGGTGAATGTGGGTTTTCTATAAATCTCGTATGAAAATATGTTATCTATTCTTGAAATAGAAAGATCTAAAAAGTTAATATGATTATTTTGTTCTGATTCAATTGTGAATTTAATTTTTGGGTGCAAATTGTTAATAAATTGTAGGAAATGGGATAACTGTCTTTCGGTTCCTGTAAAACAGGCTAAAATATCGTCAACATACCGATGCCACATTTTAATATGTCTTTTTCCAAGCGGAGAATTTAATATTTTTAACGTTAAATTTGACATAAATATTTCTTAGCTCACCACTAAACCCATTGCTAGGCCTTCTGTTTGCTTATAAAATTTATTATTGAATGTAAAGTAATTATTGTTTAAAACAATTTCCAATAAATTTAAAAATTCTGTTTTTATAGAGACGTTAATGTTGTTTCTGTCAAATGATTCTTCAACTAATTTTAAGCAGTCTTGTGGAGGTATATTTGCGAACATATTTGAGACATCAAATGAGACTAATTTTTAACTTGATTCTAGTTTGAATGAAGATAGTTTACTAGTTAATTCAATTGAATTTTTTATGGAGTGGGGATCCTTAAAGTCAGTTAGTTCTTTGTATAATGAATTTAGAAATGCACAGATTTTTTGGGTTGGAGAATTAATAAATTCACAAAGAGGATCAACCTATTCGCCCGGTAGTTTCATTTATTAATTCTCCAGCCCAAAAAATCTGTTCATTTCTAAATTCATTATACATATACCTATCACCGCAACAATAATCCTGCTTAAAATATCCACATCTCCCACACAACTGTTTTACCTTCTAAATTTCAAAAACAACAGAGCTAATATGTTCATACAAAAAGAACGGTGTATCTATCAACACCTTTTCTCCAACTTCTGCAATCCTATTATCCACAATATCCAAGTTAGCAAGCAATCCTCCCAAAGAACTTTAATCAAAATCCATCACCCCAGTAATCCTTTACACAATCCTTCTAAGCAAGTCCTATGTGACTACCTCTGTTATCCCTATCAATTAACGCCTTCTATACCTAAGCGAAAAATTTTCCAAAAATCTCTTCAACCAACACATCCTTTCCCTCTACTGCTTGCCCAGAAATACGAACCTGATCCCAAAATTCAAAACCTCTTCATTCATTACATTCAAATTTATCATCGACAAATCATCCATCATCATCATCAGAGACAGATTGACGAGACACTTCGTCACTGACAAAACCGCGCTGAAAGACCGCCGCTTAACAGACTAACAGACTAATACGCATATCATCATGCATGTATTATATTTACTTTATCTGTATTTTTGTTTGTTAATAAAGATATATAAGAACACAGATTAACAATTTAAATGTGTTTTTTTATTTTTATTAAAAAGTATTTAAGAATTTTTTTTAAATAAATATATTGAAAGAATAATGAAATGAGTTTATAAAGAATAGTTTTTTTTTTGCTCTTTTTGATTCAACTTTAAATTTATTAAACTTTTGGTGACCTGTGCTGCCTATTTTTGATTATTTGACTAATTATGAAAAACGTATTTTGAATATTATTGTAACACTGCACCAGTTAAGTTATATTTATATAATAATAATGCAAAACCCGATAATAAAATTAATACTAAAGGTATTTTTATCAAAAAGTATAGCACTTAAATTAGCTAAAAGCGAATGCTTGAGAGTCTTGTTTTATTTGTAGGGACACTGCTTCAATTGAAATAATATAGTGGCTACATACAAATTATTATACTAATTGTAGAGAATAATTTATGTCTAAACAGCAAGATTTACAATAAAAGTGCAGAGAAAATAATTTAGTAGGCACATCATTTTAAATCCACTGACCAGTGTAATTTTGTTAACAAAGTTCATACGGAGTATTATCCTATTTCCGTTTGTCTTGTGACAGTATGGTACGACGATAGTTCTAGATTAACATAATAGGCCCCGAAGCAGGGCAAGGAAGGGGAACCGCTTTGTTTATATTATCATATCCTGCCGGGTTGTACCTTTAAAATTAAATTCGGGTTTCAAATAAAAATTGGGTATTTAGTCGAGGACTTTTATTTTTTTTCGTATTTTTAAAGGATTTGTGCAGGGAAAGTAGTACGATGGCCTCATCACCATATTTTTTTATTTCCAGTTGAAATATTACAGCACAAGGATTCAAATTTACAATATCATATTAACATATTAAAAAGTGTACAAAACTAAAAGCAACAACAACATAAATATATACAAATACCCACACAAATATAGTATTTATTTATCCATTGTACTAAAATAAAATTCAAAATACATATATAAAAATACTTTCTTACAAAAATTTTGATTGCACATGGAAAGGCTCGAGTTCATAAAAATAAGATCTTCCAGTCTTGCCTACTGTTGCCTTGATGACACTGCTGCCACAGAGGTTTCTTTGGTAAAAGTTATTCCACCATTTTCTTGCCAAGTTTGGCTTATATTCCTCTGAAGAGAGGACTTCAATTACATTAGTTATGTCATATTTGACAGTTTAAATAATTATAATTATCTGTTGTCTATCAAATAATAGTATATTGTTCAACGAGTGACGAAAGTAACATTTTTTTAAGCGAGAGAACAGTTTACCAAACGAGGCGAAGCCGAGTTTGGTAATGTTCGCGAGCTTAAAAAAATGCTTTCGACGAGTTAAACACTATACTTTTTCTACTACCGTACCTATGATACTAACAAACTTTTATTATATAAACAAATACTTTATTTTGAATTAAAAATTACAAAACTACAGATCATATTTAAATTACTTACCGACAACTTTGCAAAATATGCAAACAGCACAGTGAATATGAATTTACGCGATTATCTGCCTTAAATTCCATGAATTTTGCATGTATTTTTTCATACCTCTTTTTCGATTTTTCTGATAATAAATCCACATAGGTTTTCTTAGCTTGATTTACTATTTCTGGTGCAGTATTGGAAAGATCTAAATCACTTACTGAATCAGAAATCATGATATGATGAAGTTACGAACAGTACAAATTCAAAAACTGACGTTTAATAATGACACGATATAGTGACAGTAGGCAACTAGACGGAGGTGAAAATTTGTAGGTAACTTTCGTCCCTAGTGACGAAAGTTAGCGTTATGGGATTTTCTCTCACTAGTGACGGAACTCAAATTTTCGCTGGAGTATTCGGTGACGAAATAGTATATTGTTCAACGAGTGACGAAAGTAACATTTTTTTATGCGAGAGAACAGTTTACCAAACGAGGCGAAGCCGAGTTTGGTAATGTTCGCGAGCTTAAAAAAATGCTTTCGACGAGTTAAACACTATACTTTTTCTACTACCTTACCTATGATACTAACAAACTTGTATTATTATATAAACAAATACTTTATTTTGAATTAAAAATTACAAAACTACATATCATATTTAAATTACTTACGATTTAAATATCAAATTTTCCGACAATTTTGCAAAATATGCAAATAGCACAGTGAATATTAATTTACGCGATTATCTGTCTTAAATTCCATGAATTTTACATATATTTCTTCATACCTCTTTTTCGATTTTTCTGATAATAAATCCACATAGGTTTTCTCAGCTTGATTTACTATTTCTGGTGCAGTATTGGAAAGATCTAAATCACTTACTGAATCAGAAATCATGATATGATGAAGTTACGAACAGTACAAATTCAAAAACTGACGTTTAATAATGACACGATATAGTGACAGTAGGCAACTAGACGGAGGTGAAAATTTGTAGGTAACTTTCGTCCCTAGTGACGAAAGTTAGCGTTATGGGATTTTCTCTCACTAGTGACGGAACTCAAATTTTCGCTGGAGTATTCGGTGACGAAAAATGTCTTTTTATAAAGGGTATTAGAAAAAATGTCTTTTTATAAAGGGTAGTAGAAAAATTATATATCATGGCGCAGAACCAAGCGTAGCTTATGCAAAGTCACATTGCAATCATCGATATTTAATGAATTACAATTCCTAGCGATCCTTGCAATGCCATAATGCCCAACATAACCCGTCCTATAACATCGCTTCTCAGAAAACATAAAAGAACGCAACTCTCTTTTAGGCACGTGGATATGGAGTAAACTTAGTAAAAGTGGTGAATTAACTAAGCTATTAATAAGTTTAAAACCAGTTGTTACGTCCACGTTTCTACGTCTCTTTTCCTACGAGTCAAGATTTAAACATTTCAAAAGAGCAGAGTAAGGCCCTAAAGGGTCCGCCAATAGGGACGCGCGAAGTTTGCCGGAAGGGTGCGGCCATGTTGTTCGAGGTAGAGCTGTCAAAGTTGCTGTCATTTGTTCAGTATATAACCCCAAATCACCATGGCAAGTTTGAGTGTCGAGCAGCACGTGCAAATTATTAAATTGTTTTACGAAAATGGGTCATCAGTTCGAGCAACGTTCCGCGCACTTCGCCCATTTTACGGTCGCGATGATCGGCCTGTAGAGTCGACTATCCGTCGATTGGTGGGCAAATTCGAGTCGACTGGTTCAGTAAACAACCAGCCAATACTGACACGTCGACGAAACGCCCGATCGAACGAAAATATCGCTGCTGTCCGTGAGAGTGTGCGCGAGAACCCGAGGCAGTCCATTTTTTGTCGTGCACAGGAACTTGGCCTTTCGGAGACATCAACTCGCAGAATTTTGCATCTGGATTTGGGTCTGCACCCGTACAAAATCCAATTGACCCAGGATCTCAAGATAAACGACCACAGACAATAGCAATAAAAGACCGATTCTCCAGTACAAGATCTGTTGCCAAGACAAGACCTTTCGGCTCGAAATAGGCCGCTTCTTGTGTTACCGCTAACAGATCAACAACAACAGCAACGTTAGAGTAGTGTATGTTGCGACTCCACTGGAACCTAGAGTTTCATAGGGTGGTATTTAGTGATGAATCCCAATTCTGTTTGGGGATGAATGATACCCATATGAGGGCCAGACTTGAAGAACGTCGCACCATGGATTTTTTTTGGAGAAGGCCATGTATCAAACTATAAGGATTATGGTATGGTTATAGAATACCATACTATTCATCCGAGATAAAAAAATTCTGTATCAAAATATATGGGGACATGCAATATTTCTAATAACTGATTTGTGAAGGATAATGCTAATCTCTTGCCATGGCCACCTCCATCTCCTGATATTTAACCCATCGAGCATGTATAGGATATTATAGGGAGAAGACTAAAGAACTCACAACATCCTTCGCAGACTTAATACCTCAATACCTTGCCATCCATTAATAGTTAAACATTTGTGCCAAGTTTGGTCAAAAAATTCCTATCCTTTCTGGATGTTGGTATGTATGAGTGTGAGTAAACAAATATTACGTATATAGGGTGTTTCTGTGACTCAGGGAATAAAATTAACCACATATACTAGAGTGAAAATGATGATGATTCGTCATTATCCGTCGTTTTTCGCAAAATGTTGAGACTGACTCTCATTCATGTCGTCGCGTGTGGTTGGCGGTTCGCGAAAAACTACATCCTTAAGGTATCCCCACAAAAAAAATCCAAGAACGTCAAGTCCAGAGACCTAGCCGGCCAATTCACTGGCCCTTCACGACCAATTCACCTTTTCGAGAAAACCTCGTTGAGATGAGCACGAACTTGATTCGCATAGTGTGTCCTCAACTGCAAATCGACATCTTCTAATAACTGTGGTAGAACTCAAGATTCCGCGCACCTGCCAATAACTCTTCTAAAAAATATAGCCCAATCAAGTATCCATCCAAAATCCCACATCAAACATTCAGGCTCCAATGATGTTGCGTTTTCAAATCTCGCGTCCAGTGGGGATTTTCAGCGCTCCAGTAATGACAGTTGTTGTGGAATGTTGCTTTGTCCGAAAACATTACTCGCCGGAAAAAGTATGGATCTATGGTCTTTTTCTGGTCAGCCCAATTGCAAAATACAAGCCTGATTCGAGAGTCATTTTCTAAGAGCGCTTGCACTGGTGTAACATGGATCACCCATACCATGTTACACCAGCTTTGAGTATGCGTTGAGCTGTCGATTTCGAATTTCCTCTTCGATACCTCGCAGACTTAAGGGGGGAAATACATGTAAAAAAATGTTTTTTTCGATTTTTTGTTTTTTGCATAAAAACCTTCCTTATACATTTAAGATTTATCAAAAGAAATATTAAAGTGATCGCAAAAGTATTCACGGACATATAACAGAGTTTCTACCTCCGTGTCATGAGCCGATTTTATCTTATAGTCTATGGAAATATAAACAATCGTTGTTTGTTTGTTTTAACGTCGCGGTGATTGTTGCCGTAAACAATGTATCCAAAACGTAATAAAGACGAGTGTCATCGTGCTAGTAGACCGAAAAAAAGACAGTTCAAAGGGAATCAGCACCGAAGGAACCGAAGCATTTGAACTGCGGCTACAAAATCGTTCAAATTGCCGCATATATCACTGCTATTACATTCAACGAAGGATACAAAGGTTTCTGCAAAATTATGGAAGGGATGGAATGTATCATTGGCCAAAATACTAGGATTTTCGTTGACAACTATGACGACGCCCGATAAATCCGTTAGGAGCGGCGATCGCTAAATAGGAGCAAGGAAGGCAGAACAGCCAGAAAAAAGTCTCAAGCCGAGCTTAACTACTTCTATGAACGTGAGGAAAGCACTCTCTATGTCTCGGGATCGCCGTTTAATTATAAGTTTACACAAATTACACTTTTTCTAAACTTAAAACTTTAAACGCGTTTTTCTCGAAACCATGTTTTTGAAATTGACGTACATGATAACTTTGTCAATTTTTATTCAAATCGCTTGAATTTCTGTCTGCTGAACAGCTAATAAAATTTTGTTCTAAATGAACCTCCGAAATCAGAAAAAAATTAATAATAAATAATTATTACGGGCCTACGAAATCCGAAAAAAGAGTCAAATTTTAAACTTTTAGTTTCAGCAAGTTGCAGAAATCATATATTTGGGTCTTTTTCTACTTTTTGAGGTTCATTTAGGATAAAATACATCTAAGAAAAGGTTTGTGCAAGAAAAACTTAAAAAAATAATTTTTCAGGCCTCCAGAGTGTACGCCAATTTAGTCGGTATTTTCAACATGGCGGCACAATCGATTGAATAGAGAATAGAGGGCTAACCAATTAGCGGAAAGACTTCAAATTTTCTAGAATTACAGTCTACTGTATGCCCAATAAAGTTCAGAAATAACGGCATGGGTACGTAAGGTCGCTACTTCCAAATGGCTGTGCACGTCAACCACCCCTGCGGGAGTTGTGCTCTTGTCTAGATGTTTTAGCCGAATATCGTTATTAACGTCCACGATTCACGCGCAAACCCAATCATTTGTAATAATAGATGGTCGGACACTGACGTTAAAATGCAACTGCAAACACGAAATCTTAGGTATTTATCGAAATAACAAACGTCACTATTTATTTAATTATTGACACAATATTAATTGGTAATACTTTCTCCCAAAATCGCATTTTCATGATTACAGCGGTACCTGTTGGGCGTACAAGAATAATGACGTCAAAATCCAATGTCTCCCTCAAAATTATGTATGGGTGTGTGTGGATTTTATCTTAAATAAGAACGTTTGTTTCATCCGAATCTGTTAAAAAAAAATTTAATAAAAACGATTTTTTTTAGATAAAAAATGCATATTTTTAAGCTCTTTCCGAACCTGCAATAAAAAATAGGGGTTTCCATTTAAGATTTTCAAGTTCCCGCCCCCCTTGGGGTCTGGGGGTACTATTTTGTCAGAATCCGATGTCCCCCTCGAAACTATGAAAGTTTCCATTCGGCACATTTTTCGTTACAATGCATTGTTTTCAAATTATTCGAGACCGTAATATAAAATGGGACACCCTGTATATTCAATGTTCGACATCACAACAAATAATGGAATATAAACTACTCAGTATTCTCCTATGTAATATAAAATAGATACAATGCTAATCTGATAAAGATCGTGTCAAATGTTCTTCATGGTTTATAATTATACGAAACGATTATCGGCCTAAAATTATGAATGTTATGTTCAAGATGGGACAAAAGTCCCGCTACCATTTTGATTGCCTATAACTTTGCTCAAAGAAAAGATAAGTAAGTTTGGTTTTCATAAAAAGTTTATTTGGTCTTTACATGTTTTTTTTCGATATGATTGGAAAATTATATCGGCTAAATGGTGACCGCGATTCGTTATGCAATTTTCGGCTCTTTTTAGGGCAGTTTTCATGACATCCTTCAACATATCGGGCTGAACTTCTTCAATTTCGTGACCGGATCATGTCTTTAAGATGTTGAATCGTTTGGGGCTTATTCATATAAACTATTGATTTTAAAAAACCCCATAAGAAAAAGTCTGCTGTTGTTAAATCCGGAGATCTGGCTGGCCATGCTAAATCGCCACCTCGCGAAATTAGTCTTCGTGGAAAAAAGTCATTCAATAATTGAATTGTTGAACGAGCTGTGTGTGCTGTGGTCCCATCTTGCTGAAATCACATGTCCTCTAATCCTTGCTCTTCCATTTCAGACACAAGAAAATTTCGAATCATGTCTTGGTACCTTTCAGCATTAACAATAACTCCAACGACTTGGTCATTTTCAAAAAAATAGGGACCAATGATGTTTCCAGCATTAATACCACATCATACAGTTGTTTTTAGTGGATGCAATGATGTTTCATGAATTAATTGAGGATTATATGTTACTGGAAAATATTAAGTGGGGTGATATTGAGACCATGGAAGGGATGGAAGGGGTCATAGCCAGATGTGGGTACAGAGTGAGAAGAGGAAGTAGTGTGCAGCACCCATGGTTTGATCTGGAGTGTGCTGAAGCGAAGAGGGAAGTAAGGAAAGCGGTCAAAGATTGGAGAGCGGGATGGGGTGAGGAAAATTTGGTGGTGCAGAAAAGAACAAGATACAGTAAGATGTGTGAGGAGAAAAAGCTCCAATCAATCAAACAAATAGAAATAGAGATGAGGAGGTGCCAAAATGAAAAGGAATTGTGGTCGATATTAAAGAGAGGAGGCCAAACAATGAAGCAGGAGATATCATTAGCAGAGTGGGTGGGACAATGTGAGAGGAGGTGTGGGGAGCCGGCAGGGGGAGGGGAGTATCAACACATGGAGGAAGTGGTGATGTTTACAGAGGGAGAAATAGAAAGGGCTTTTGAGGAAATTAAAAGAGGCAAGGCAGCGGGACTCGATGGGCAGAAGGCCGAAATGTGGAAGATGGTGGGAGAAGGAAAAAGGCAGTTCGGGGTCTTATTAAACAGGTTGTGGAGAGGCGAGTCGGAATTGCCGGATTCGTGGCGAGTATGGGTAATGTGCCCAGTACACAAGGGGGGCAATAAAAGAGAGATTGGGAACTATAGAGGAATACCAATCATGTGCACCGGATACAAGATAGCCATGGCGGTGGTAAAGAACCGGCTAGATGTGTATGCGGTATTTGTTGACCTGAAAGCGGCGTATGACTCTGTGCCTAGAGAAAAATTGATGGAGTGTCTGAAGAGGAGAGGTGTGAGTAGTGTGACAGTTGAATGGGTGAGAAGGGTGTATGAAGAGACATGGATGAGAGCGAAAGTGGGCGAAAATATGTCAGACAAAATTAGGATGTGGAAGGGGGTAAGACAATGATGTCCGCTCAGCCCTTATTATTTAATATATATATATATATATATATATATATATATATATATATATATAAGTGAGCTTGAGGAGGTTCTGAGAAAAGGGCAGGCGGGCGGGGTAGTGATTGGGAGAATGAAAGTATGGATGCTGGCGTATGCTGATGATGTAGTGTTACTGGCGCGAGGATAGGGAGAAATGAAAGATATGTTAGGAAGAGTGGAGAGGTATATGGATAAAAGGAGTTTGTGCGTGAATGTTAAGAAAACAAAATGGATGAAATTTAGGAATAGAGGAAGAGAAGGAAGAGTGGAAGAGTTGAAATGGAAAGGAGAAGTGATTGAGAGAGTGAAAGAATTTAAATATCTGGGATTTGTGTTTACTAGTGGTGGGGGATACGGGGAGCACGTCAAATACTTGCAACAGAAAGCAAGGAAGGCATGGTGCATGGAAAAAAAGATGTGGGGAAATCTGTTAGAGGGAAACTTCCTAATGACGTGCAAACTGTGGGATGCGTGCGTGAAGCCGATATTGATGTATGGTGTGAAAACATGGGGAATGAAAGAGTATGAATGTATTGAGAGAGAGCAAACGACGTTCTTGAAGCAGCTACTAGGAGTGGAAAGATCAATTCCTAGGTATATTCTGCTTCAGGAATCAAATAGGCATAGTATGCATGTAGGGACAATGGAAAGAGTGGCTAGGTATGAGATGAATGTGAGTACGTGGAATAGTGAGAGGTTAGTAAGAGAGGTATGGAGAACTTGTTTGGGGGTAAGAGAGTGTAAATGGAGATTAGAAAGAAAAGTGGCAGAAAAGGTAGTGAACGATTGGCTGGAACAGGGAGTGAATGTATCGGCTTGGATGAGGGAAAAATGGTTGGAAGTGGAAGTGCAAGGGCGACAAGAGTGTATTCAAAGGAATGAGTACAACCCAATGTATGGAAGTTGGCAAGTGCATGGCAGGGTGCCAGAGTATCTATTGAAGACAGAGTGGGCAAGGTCCAAGAAAGTTACTCTGGCGAGGGCTAGATGTGGATCAGACGAGAATGGAAGGAAGGTATGGATGGGGGAAAGGTATGGCAGGTGTCCGTTGTGCGAGAGTGGAAGGGACACATGGAGCCATCTAGGCCAAGAGTGCAAGGAGGTGCGTGATGAATGGATAGGGGGAATAAAACGAATAGGTGAGTGGATGAGAGAGGATGGGGCGGGCGTAGAGATTGTGATAATAGTGGGACGGGAAAAAGAAATCCGAAGAAAAGGGGTCTGAGACAAGGGGGCTTTTAATATTATTAATTAAGTATATATTAAGTATGTAGTATTATTATGTGTTTAAGGATGCCATTTAAGGTCTTTTTTTTTGTTTTTTTTTTATATATTCCCCAAAACCGACTGTTCTGTTTATTGAATGTGAGTACGTGGAATGGGCCACTGAGAAGAAAATGGCCTTCATAGCTGATTATCAATTTAGACGAAAAATCTTCAATTTCACCAGACAGCCTTAGGATTGCATTACTGTACTCAACTCGTTGATCATGATCTCTCGGTAGCAATTTTTGGGCTAATTAAATTTTGTACGGGAACATTTTCAAATCAGTCTCCGAATTGATGTTTCTGGAGACTCTGCAACACTCTCGCGCACCAGAGCCACATTTTCAGCGTTGCGAGACGTCCGTTGTCTTCCAGAACGAGGCCTGTCTGCTGTCGTGCCGTACTGTCGAAAATTCGCATGTAAACGATACATTGTGGTTTTGTGAGGCATTGAACGATTATGAAATTTTTGACGCAATTTCCACTAAGTGGCAATAATGGAACGATTATTTTCAATAAATATTGTCACTATTTCTGCTCGTTCTTGTGGCGTATATTTATCCATAATAAAATTTGGACGTCTACACAACACAATGGTTAAAGCGAATCTGAGCTAAACGTCACAACAACGTTCAATTATATACGAAACAGCAAATAATCCTCAAACATTGAACAACAAACTGATTTACTTTGTTTTAAATAAAATCAGAATTAAGAACATTATTTTTTTAATAAAAAAATTATTTTCATGTAAAGAAAGATGATAATCTAGAAGCAGAAAAGAAATATGTCCAGGCCCATACTCTCCAGTAAATATTAGAAACACATACAAGAACAAGATGCTGAAGTTTCTTAATTTACATCTTTTGCATTTTTACAAAGGAGTACAGTCTGATAAACGTAAACATGCAAAGTAACCGCTGTTGCTTTCTATACCTTTGAGTCAGCTGATGAATTCCATCTCGAAAATATGTTACATCTTTGGACACGATAAATTCATCAAGCCATTAAATTAAGGCAAAAATTAACATATTTAAATGTTAGTGAATGTTAGTAAATAGAAGGAAAGAGGTTAACAAGGGTTAGAGTGGAAGATCATCGCAGCTGCATGAACTCCACCTAGCTTCATCCATCCAAAATGTTTTAGGTTTTGAATATTTATATATTTTTTTTAATATAAATGTCTAATAAACATATACATTTTCAGGTCTTATCCAATGATTAGAAATGTATATCGGACAAGGCGTTTTGAATCGACGGAATAATAATACATGACTGGTGAATATGGCGAGTGCTGCAAAATATCCTAGCCAATACTCATTATGATGTCTTTTGTATTGGAAGTAATGTGTGGCCTGGCGTTGTCATGCAACAATTTCACTGGATATCCTCCTTTGCCAATATATATCCGTTTTCAATCAAATTAATGACTCAAGCGGATTAATTAGGGTTGGTAGTAGTCCGCAGTAACTGTTTCATCCGCGTGTAACAAGTCAAAATAAAGCACGCACTTGATATCGGACAAAATGCAAAGAAGAACCTACTTTCCGAAACGATTAGGTTATACGACCGATTGTGATGATTCGCCGGGACTTACCCATGACTTTCTTCGTTTCGAATTGTTATAGAGTATCAATTTCTCAAGAAATAAATGTTTTAAACAAAAAGTTGTTCCTTTAAAACGCCCATCTAGTAATACCCCACACGAATTAAGTTCTAAAGTTACGTGTAATTACTAACTTTTGAAAGCCAAAACCATTGCTCTAAATTCATAGCTTAATGGTATTACCAACGGCTACATTTCTTAAGCTGCCAACTATTTCTTTTATCCGTATTCTCATCACATTTTAGTCATAATTTGATGGTAATTAATTTAGTATTATATAATATGTTATATTGTTTTAACGATAATTAAGTTTATCGTGTTTACTACATATAATATATACAGGCCATCAGTCGATTTGTTTAATTTCAATACATTTTATTATTTCATGAATATCATTTATTAAAGAAACTATTAAGTCAAATTATAGTTTAAATGTAATGTATTTTTGCTTGGCAGTAGGGAAATGCCCAATTATTTTTACTAGTTTATTATAAATCATATAGTGACTAAAGCTACGAAATTTTAAGGGCAATGAATCACTGATAAAAATAAGGGCTAGGATAAATTGTTAAAATAAAGAAGAAAAAAATATATAATAAGAACATTTTTCTCGCCCTCGGTACATCCGGTATCGTAACTGATTTATAACAGGTCGCTCCCATGATTGTCGTATTTCTGCGGCGGAATCCATGGAGACCCGACTTTTTTTGTAATGTTTTACTTGTTTAATAATTGTATTCTTGTAAAAATCGAGGGCCGACGCCTCCTGCTGGCTTGTAAAGGAGACGGCCATGAGTGGAAGCGATGACTCGCGCTAGAACAAGGTTGCCAGGCGACGCCATCGATCCGAAGGAATAACGACGCCATGCCACACACACATACACACACACACACAGGGAGAACGACCGACGCCGCGCGTCGTCCTCTCTCCCATCTCTCGCTCGTAAACTCCTTTTGGATTGTGTCATGAAAATCGATGGGATTTTCCTTGCTGTGCCATCTTACATGCGACACGCGAGGAATCACCCACCAAGAATATAAATAAAAAAGAACGCCCGGAAATCATTCCTGCTCCCTATTTTATTGATCAAATCATATCTAACACAATGTTATATCATATTACATAATGTTCCTCAATCGTACATAAATTCCACACAATAAATAACAGTCACACTGATAAATGTCTAAATAGTATATACCTTAATTTTAAACCTTTACATATACATAGAGACTAAATAGTATTATTTAATTAAACAATTTTAAAGTATCTTTACTATAGGTGACAATTGAAAATCTCCCAAACATTTTATAATTATTGACAGCTAATTATCTGTGGTCAAATTATTTCTTACATTATTTTCTATTCTATAAAAATTTCTTATTTTTCTACAAATAAATTAAAATACATACAGGAGGATAAAACCTTTTTAAAATTATATTTAATGACATTATTCCGATTGTTCAAATATCTGTACTATTGCAACTACTTAAAATTAGAAATTTGTTCTTGAGTTACATGAAGATTTAATCAAATATAATTTAATTATAATTCGTGTAGAATTTATAGCTTTGATTAATTTTAAGGAATAAACTTGGAATAAAACACTCACGCTTTCTTCGCAAATAATTTTTATTTGAGCTAGATGTACATTTCGAATACTATGGACTCATTATGAATAGCCTAAAACTAATTATAATGAGTACATAATACTCGCAATATACATCACATAAAAATTAATTGTAAAGAAAGTATTAGTGTTTCATTCCAAGTTTATTCCTTAAAATTAATCAAAGTTATAAATTCTACACGAATTATAACTATTTTGTACTAATAATATAACGTATTTATTAACGATTTAAACTAAGTCCAAATTCATACAGAAATTAAAATTATGAGAATTTGAGATATAACTGTTTTAGTTTAGTTTTATTTCAATAAACAAATATTCAATGTAATATATCTGCATTATTGAATATATTGTTGAAAATTTGTGCATTGAAATAAATTGAAATAGTTACATCTAAAATAAAAATATATTAATAATAAATAAAGGCAGGATCGAAAAAGTAATTAAAATTAAAATATATTCAGTCACTGTTAGTAAATAATAGGTCATTTATACTAAAATTGAAATAATTTTCAACTGATATATTATTTTCAATTTAAAAATGTTATATATTTTTTAAAGTTAATAGATAAATCTGGATTATTTCTTTTATAAATAAAGCCCATATTCCTAATGGAATTTTAAATGATAAAATGTAAACTGAACTAGTTTTTATATAAATGAAAACATGCATTTTATTTATATTGAGTTCAATAGTGGATTGCCACGCAACAAATATCTGACAACTATATATCATGAATAAAACAAAATAGCGTGATGACCAAATGTTAAAAACAATTTTTTGTAGATAACTTTTCTCTCATAATAAATAACCTTGAAAACTGATATTTATACATTGAATACTAAAATTATTCCCTATGCTCACATTCCGTACTCTAATTCAACACATGAAACACGAGGATAATTTTAATAGTTAACGAATTACAAACTTAATGTGATGATTGGCCACCATATCACTTAAGTAAATGGTCGCCTGTTTTTCCAAAAAAAATAAACATAATAGTAATTGTGCTATTAGTGTATTAACATTTGCAAGCAATTTTACAGTATTGCAGCGAAGACAATGTCTTTTGAACTTAGCAATATTACGAATTTTAAGGAAATTTGCAATCATTTTTGAAAGCATAATTGTTTTTCCTTTTTTCTTTGTGTGTTTATCAATTCTATAATTTATTATTAATTTATTTCATCATAAAATTGTCAGAGCGAGGAATTATATACTTTTTATAAATATTTATAAAAATGTAATACCTTCTGTAAGGATAAATATTCTGCTAAGATTTTAATCAAATTTTATCTTGACGTTCACCGCCATTTTGATTAACTTATCGTGTAGATGTGCTCCTATGACTTATAGGATTAATACGATCTATAGTTCATTTGATTATAAAATGTTCATTAAGTAATTTCTTAAAATATATTGATTTTAATAAGAGTATAACTTTTATTAAAATTCGCAAATTGACACCTGCAGATTTACGATTCAAAACCGAATTTGGAAATATTCACGTTTCCTTTTAAAATCAGCAAATGGTACATTGACCATTGTGTCTATCGAGCTATATGATTATTCTTAAAAGTAAAGTTTTCGGAACAATGTATAACCTTTTATTGCACCATTATAATAAACATTCATTCCTTTTCGTTCCCCTCTTTCAGTTGTGGGAAACTCAGCAGGATTTTAATTTTTTCTTCACAATCATAAACCATAATTATAATGAGGCTCATATTTCGTGCATAACAAACAATGCGTGCTTAATTTCTTTAAATTCATTTGTGATGTCGATGCTAGAATTCTAGAAAATAAATTGGCAGTTTTCAAAAAGATCACTAATATTAATTGTAATTCATATTTTAGTATTCAAAACTGAACTAAAACTTTCTCCAACAAAACCACCAACATTTTTGAGATTTCATTCAATGCTTTTGCGTCCACAGTCGCAGGGTTTCTAGAGTCAATAGCCACCCACCTCACCATTTTTTCTTTATTGTCCTCACGAGGTGGTGTCGCTTAGCGCCCCTGCACTGCGGTCTCCGAGGTCCTTTTGTGCGCCTCTGGCTGTTTTACTTCTTTTGAACTCCTGTATCTTCTAAGAAGTCCAGGAGTTTCTGCCAGGGGATATTCCTTAGGTGTTCTACAGGAAGCATGGGCTTCCCGAGTTTCGCCTTGCGTTCTTGTTTGTATGCTTCGCAAGTGCACAGTAGGTGTTGGATAGTTTCCTCTTCTTCCAGACACCCACGGCATAGGGGGCTTTTCTTAATGCCCATCCTATGTTTGTGCTTGATCAGGTCACAGTGCCCAGTGACTAGTCCTGTGATTTTTCTTAGTTTCAATCTGCTCAGTCTAGACAGCTTCAGCATGCTGTCAGGTACCGGGCCATCTAGGAAGAGTCTCGTATGCCTCATTCCATTTTGGTTTTGCCATGCCTTTTTGTGCTCCTCTGCTAACTTGCGTCGGATTATTTTCTTTCCAGTTTCATGGGGTATACCGAAAGCGGGTTCAGGTCCTATGAATTCACCTGCTGCTCCTTGTTTAGCCAGCAAGTCGGCCCCCAAGTGTCCAATAATTTTTTGGTCCTTGGGTATCCCTACTAGCTGTGTTTCTCCTGTTGTCGCCAGTGCGTCCAGTCTGTTTATGCAAGTCATGACCAGCCTGGACTGCACTATTGGTGAGGCTAGCGCTTTTATGGCTGCCTGGCTATCTGTCATAATGGTAATTGGTCCTTTGTTAAGTCCCGACTCCATTACGTGATGAGCACACCAGTCAATGGCGGCTATTTCGGCCTGGAAGATAGAGGCATGCTTCCCCAGAGCAATCGCGAATTGTTTGCTCCGGTTGCAGCCTCCATAGATACCAACCCCGGTTCCTTTAGTATTTTTGGCCCCGTCTGTGTACTAGATGGTTCCTTTACTCGTTCCCCGGTATGTTCCATTTGTCCATTCACTCCGCTGTGGTATGATCGTTTTAAATCTGCGGGATGGGTGTACGATTTTGGTGAAATCGGACCTCATTTTTAGTGTCTCTTCTTCTTGTAGTACTTTAAATTTTGCTGGTCTTGATGGCCCCATATTTAAAGTGTGTCCATTTATGTGCATCCTATAATCTGCCTGCTTAGCTTCCATCATTACAAATAGATGTAGTGGTGGTAGTGATAATATGTGTTCCATGGCTGCCGTGGACGTTGTTCTCACTGCCCCAGTGATCAGCAGACATGCCTGTCTTTGCACTCTTTCGAGTTTTACTGCTGCACTTTTGGTTTGGGTCTTTTCTCCCCAAACGAGCGCTGCGTATGTCACTATAGGTCTTATGACCACAGTGTATAGCCATTTGGTCATACTGGGTCTCAGTCCCCATGTGCGTCCTACCATTTTATGGGTCGCAAAAAGTCCTCTCATGGCCTTTTTGCTGATGCTCTCTAGGTGGAAGTTGAAGTTCAATCAAGTATGACCCCTAAATATTTTACTTCATTTTTTGATTGGAACTTCCATTTTATATAGGGTCCGCCAATAAGGGCGCGTGAACTTTAAAATTGAATAAAACAAGTTGTGTGTGAGGTAGAAACGAAATTTATTTTTCATTCGAAAGGGTATTCGACCCCATTAAGTATGGAAGATAACATCGTTCAAATGACCACCGTGGCTCCGTTTGGTAGCCCGGATCCGGGAGGTCCAATTTTCGATGACTCTGGAGCACATATCGGCCTCAATTTGAGCGATGGCGTTGACCAGCGACTTGAGATAGCCCCAGAGAAAAAAGTCTAAAGGCGTTAAATCGCACGATCTCGGTGGCCAGTTGATATCGCCTCCGCGCGAGATGACCATGTCCGGAAATCGCTCGTGCAGAATGTCCATTGTGGCATGGGCTGTGTGGCACGTGGCGCCGTCCTGCTGGAACCACATGTCGTCCGTGTCCATATCATCCAGTTTAGGCCAAAAGAAGTTGGTTATCATCGACCTGTAGCGCTCCCCATTGACGGTTATGGCCGCCCCAGCTTCGTTCTCGAAAAAGTACGGACCGATGATGCCGCCGGCCCAAAATCCACACCAAACAGTGACTTTCTGGGGATGCATTGCCACTTGGTGGACCTCGTGTGGGTTGTTCTCACTCCAAATGCGGCAATTTTGCTTGTTCACATACCCGTTCATCCAGAAATGAGCCTCGTCGCTGAAGATGATTTTTCGGCCAAAATGGGGGTCTGCTTCCAACTGCTCCAGAGCCCAGTCAGCGAACGCCCGACGCTGTCTGTGGTTGTTTATCTTGAGCTCCTGGGTCAATTGGATTTTGTACGGGTGCAGACCCAAATCCAGATGCAAAATTCTGCGAGTTTATGTCTCCGAAAGGCCAAGTTCCTGTGCACGACAAAAAATGGACTGCCTCGGGTTCTCGCGCACACTCTCACGGACAGCAGCGATATTTTCGTTCGATCGGGCGTTTCGTCGACGTGTCAGTATTGGCTGGTTGTTTACTGAACCAGTCGACTCGAATTTGCCCACCAATCGACGGATAGTCGACTCTACAGGCCGATCATCGCGACCGTAAAATGGGCGAAGTGCGCGGAACGTTGCTCGAACTGATGACCCATTTTCGTAAAACAATTTAATAATTTGCACGTGCTGCTCGACACTCAAACTTGCCATGGTGATTTGGGGTTATATACTGAACAAATGACAGCAACTTTGACAGCTCTACCTCGAACAACATGGCCGCACCCTGCCTGCAAACTTCGCGCGTCCCTATTGGCGGACCCTTTACATACGTAGTGATTTTATGTCATTGGTTTTTCGTCGTCTAGTAAAAGGGACGATCGCCGTTTTGACCGGGTTTACAGTTAACCCTTCATTCCTGCACCATCTTTCTACGGTATTTAGTGCCTTCTGCATCAAGTTTGATACAGTGGTCCCAAACTTCCCGCTTACTAGAATGGTCAGATCATCTGCATACCCTAGTGCATATATGCCCTGGCTTTCGAGTAGCAGCAGAAGGTCGTCCATGACGAGGCACCATAGGAGCGGCGAGAGAACACCTCCCTGCGGGCACCCGCCAGCGACTAACGCTTCTGCTGTTTTTCCATATAGGGTAGTTGTCACAGTCCGACTTCTAAGCATCTTGTTTACCCATTGTCGGACTTGCGGGTTAATTCCTCTTTTCTCCATTGCTGTTGCTATGGAGTTGAAGGTTATGTTGTCAAACGCCCCTTCAATATCCAGAAAGGCCCCTAACGCAACGTCTTTGCATTGTAGGGTCCTTTCGCATCTGCTCACTAGCTGGTGGATTGCTAGCTCGCATGACTTTCCCGCTTGCTAGGCGTATTGTTGATGGTGTAGTGGTGAGTCCTTTAAAACCCCTTCCCGTATGTGCCTGTCTACTAGTTTTTTCTAGTAGTTTTAAAATAAATGATGACAAGCTAATCGGTCTGTAAGATTTAGCCTGGGCAATTGAATCACGCCCTGGCTTAGGTATAAATACCACCTTTACAATCCGCCAGCTGCTTGGGATGTATGAAAGGGCAAGGCTTGCTCTGAGGATATCACATAGTGGTTTCCTCAGCGTTGCTATCCCCTTTTGTAGCATGACAGGATATATCCTGTCAGGACCTGGTGATTTGAATGGTTTGAACGTGTTAATTCCCCACTCAACGTCACCTAGTCTGATTATTATTATCGCTTAGGTCCTCGGAAACAGGATTGTCAAGTATTGCAGAACCCGGGAAGTGCGTCTGCAGTAATACTTACAGGGTCTCTTCTACCGAGTCTGTGTACTTTCCACTTTTGGTCTGCAGTGAGCCGATGTTCCCAGCATGATCTTTGCGTCTTTGAGCGTCTTGAGTAGACGGGAGCTTGTGGGTTCACTTTCTATGTCCCCACAGAATTTTTGCCAAGATTCCCTCTTGGCTTTTTTAATGGCATTGTTATATGGCGTGAGGGCCGTTTTGTACTGCGCCCATTCACCGTTTCTCTTGGCTATATTAAACAGTCTTCTGGTGCGTGCCTTAGCCCTATCAAGATCCTTGTTCCACCAGGTGACCCTGGTTGAGGTAGGTTTGGTAGTTCTTGGGCAGCTTGCTTCAAACGCAGTATTGATAGAGTCTGTGATGCTTTGCACCATGAGCTCTAACTCATGCGTTGTTCTCGCTACTGTTGGACAGTCCCCGATTCGGATGGCTAGTACCTCTTTGTATAGGTCCCAGTCAGTTCTCCTCGGGTTTCTGTTTTGCACCTCACCATACTGGCATAAGTTAGCTAGACGACCAAGCGGGATCTTATGAAATTTGGTATATAACAGGTGGGGCAAAGGTCCCGCTACCATTTTGATTGCGCGCCATCTTGGTTCTGTAACGTTTAGCTCAGTTTTGCTTTAACCATTGTGTTGTGTAGACGTCCAAATATTATTATAGATAAATATACGCCACAAGAATGAGCAGAAATAGTGACCACATTTATTGATAATCGTTCCATTATTGCCACTCAGCGGAAATTGCATAAAAAATATTCTAATCGTTCAGTGCTTCACAAAACCACAATTTATCGTTTACATGCGAATTTTCGACAGTACGGTACGACAGCAGACAGGCCTCGTTCTGGAAGACAACGGACGTCTCACAACGCTGAAAATGTGGCTCTGGTGCGCGTTAGTGTTGCAGAGTCTCAAGAAACATCAATTCAGAGACGTGGTTCCCAGTTATACATTCCTGCACGCAGTTTAAGGCGAATTTGAAAATGTTCCCATACAAAATTCAATTAGGCCAAAAATTGCTACCGAGAGATCATGATCAACGAGTTGAGTACAGTAATGCAATCATAAGGCTGTCTGGTGAAATTGAAGATTTTTCGTCTAAATTGATAATGAACGATGAAGCCCATTTTTTTCTCAGTGGCCACGTCAATAAACAGAACCGTCGGTTTTGGGGAACAAACAATCCTCAATTAATTAATGAAACATCATTGCATCCACTAAAAACAACTGTATAGTGTGGTATTCATGCTGGAAACATCATTGGCCCCTATTTTTCGAAAACGACCAAGGTGTTGGAGTTACAATTAGTGCTGAACGGTACCAAGACATGATTCGAAATTTTCTTGTGCCTGAAATGGAAGAGAAAGGACTAGAGGACATGTGGTTTCAGCAAGATGGGACCACAGCACACACAGCTCGTTCAACAAATCAATTATTGAATGACGTTTTTCCACGAAGACTAATTTCGCGAGGTGGCGATTTAGCATAGCCAGGCAGGTCTCCGGATTTAACAGCAGCAGACTTTTTCTTATGGGGTTTTTTTAAATTTTTTAGTTAAAATGTTTAAGAATATATAAATCTTCATTCAATATTACATCAATATTTGGTTAGTGTAATGTGGAGTTTGCACAACAATGTTACTTGTTATACGAGGGTGAATCAAATATAAACCGAAATTTAGTTTTTAAAAAGGCATGTTTGTATTAATGTGAAATAAAATATTTATCTTTATTTTTCTACATTGTCTCCGCTTTTATGTACACATATTTTCATTATTAAAGAAAGTCGTGTAGGTCGTGTTTTCGGCTAATTGCTCACAAACGATTCTACATCTTGGTCAGTGTTTAAACGGCATCCTCCCAATTCGTCTCTGAGTGGACCAAACATATGCAAGTCACACGGGTACATGATAGGGCGGGTGTTCCAATATTTCCCAATGAATTTTCTCTAATTTTCCTCTGGTCAAAGCGGCTGTGTGTGGCTGAGAGTTGTCATGAAGGAGAATCACACTTCGGATAGGCATGCCTTATTATTTCTGTCGATAAGCCAATTTGGTTAAATAAAACACTAGTTTGGCACTTTTTTTCACTTCTTTTATTAATCGCTAGATGTATATTTTGATCACTAAGTGACCATTACCAATAGTTTGCTATTAATAATGCACATTCAGAGATTCCGCGCATAACACTTCACTTAGCGATCGATAAATAAAACATTCCAGTTTGTACTTGATCCACACTCGTATATTAAATGTTGTTTTAATTATTATTGCCTGTAATTTAGTAAGGGGATTTTTCATAAATAAATATATCTATCTACTTTTGCTGCAGTTGTAACTAAAGTTTAACGTTGATTATCGTTTACAATTACATTTTATAAACTAATTGAATTCTACATCGCTTTTCTTGAAAGGCAAAATAATAATGGATAATGTAGATATGTATTTGCCTTTCACAACTCTAAAATATGTTTAGATTCTGAATTAACTACCCCCATAAATCATCCCTATCTATATTTCCAAACTAATGTTCTGAAGTCTTTTGAATCCTCGAAACTAATCTATAATCAAATTAACATGTATAAAAACTAAAATTAAAATTAAATCCATACATTTATAAGTGAAAAAAATTTAAAACACGATGGAGAGTAATGTGAATATAAAACCAAATGAATACAAAAAAAAAACAAAAATCGTAAGAATGTCGAAGTTATAATAATTCTACAGAAGATTTACGAAATTGTCTATCAAAGAGAACACTAAATCACTAAAACTGTTTACTATTAATATTTTAGTTTTCAAAACTTAACTAAAAGTTGACGTAAAACTTTCTCCGGCAAACTCTCCAATATTTTTGTGATTTTATTCATTACTGTCAGCCAAATATCCTTCTGATGCAGAAACAAATTAATTATCAGTACCTTCGTTTCAGGTAATAATTAAAGTTCGATATAAATTATCATATAGTCAGTGTACAAAATTTTACATTTTTTTCAAAAACTAGAATTTTCAACAAAGGATATAAATGCTGTTTTTTTCGTAAATGAAAAAGTGCCCACGAGTCGCATTAGCGTCACTGAATCAATTTCACCAATGAAGAAAAGTTTTCATCTCGAGTAGGAAATCAAATTTTTTCTACGATATTAAAGTAAGTAAGCTTAAAACAGAATATTCAAAACTTCATTTTTAGGATAAATGTAAAAAATACAATTTAATTATTGACAGTTCGATTTTCCGATTTCTGCAATAATTGTTGAAGGTAATAACTTTTCAGTTCTCGAGGTTGTTGCTACCTGTAAAGTCGGTGAAGTACGCGTATGGTGAAATGTTTGGCCACAACTTGAACTACGCCATTTTCTAAATATTGGAATATTTTGTATCCACTTTTTACATTATTATTTATTAAGTCTTCAGTTGCTCTGCCACTATACTTGACTTCTACTCACCATGTGGTTTTATACCCATAATTTTAGCTCCAGTATCGGTAGCGATCTTAATGAATACAATATCTGGTTATCATTCTTCCAAACCATAATTTTTTTATAAAGAATTCCTTTCTCGGAATTCATAGAGTAGAATTTTATGGAAAACAGGGCTTGCTGCCTCGATTATATTTGGTTGTGTACCTGGTTCACTCATTTCACTTTCAATTGATTGATTTCAATAATCGCAATAATATTAACTTTTACGACATTCAAAATAAATTGTATAATATACTGCTCTTGATTGGAGTTTCCACATCAATGACTCTCTTTTTGGTAGTATGACTTTCACATATATGATTAGAGAAAATCAGTTTTTTCGACGAATTGAATTGAACAATGTTTATCTTAAGCACATCAAGAAAATAATCTTTCAATCAATCGATATAATTAATTATGATTATATAAGTGACAAAATACGTATTTTTCCTATACAATTATAAATTGCATCCTCAACCCACAATAAATAGCTAATTTTACTAAATTTATGAATATAACAAATATACAATATACAATTGAAATCCATACATTTGGAAGGGGAGAAAAATTAAAACGATATGGAGTAAAATATAACTGTATTCAAAACTGAATAAAGGAATATTGATTGAAGGTGAAACTGATGATAATTCTACTGAAGATTTACACAATGAAACTAATCACGTGGAGTAAATAATCATTTTCGTTTTTGTCGGGCTTTACTATAGGAAATAATTTTATATTATTATAATGGATTGGAGTGTACGCTTAGATTTAATATAATAAATAATAAATAGATTTTATATGTGTCCACTGTTATTTATTTGCTTGTATACTATACCGCAATAATATCAGCTAAGTTATACCTCTACTTTTTAAAATTGTATTTTTTACAGGTTGGTTATAAAAGTTTGTATGTACCACGTCAGTGAAGTGTTTTATTGAACTCTCCTGTTACTTATGTTACGTCGCTCGCTTTCATGCAGTCTCGTTCGATAAAGAATCACTTTACTGACTTTGTAGATATAAGAATTTACATGTAATGCCGAAATAAATCCGACAGCACAAAATGATACTAAATAGTTGCATTTTATTCCTTTTTATAATTTACACCAAACGAATACGCAGTATTAGCAGAATCATGCGAATCTAACGAATTACAAAAAAACTAAAATATGTAACATTATATGTATTTGCTCGCAATACCTATTAAAAAAATCTGCTACTGTTCCTGACATGGAAAATTCGGGAATTCAATTAACAATTTCAGAAAAAAAATATTCAAAAGGTATTTTATTTATTACGGTATTTACACTGTTTTATTAAATTATCGATTTATACCATACTTATACAAAAGCCTCTACAATCAAATATTATACAATATACCGGGTGTTGGATAAAAAACGCCCAACGCCATAACTTTGCTATGTATTAACCGATTTGAATCAACTAAAAAACAAACTGAATGGCCGTTTAAATATTATGAAATGAAATTATATATATTTTTTTCAAAATTAACTTCATTAACAAATGACAGTCAACTTTAATTTTTTAAATGGCTGCATATACTTTTCTTATTTTATTACACTAGACATTATTATTCTGAACCCAATGATGCCAATATGTTGACTTTAATTTAATTTATGTCAGAAAAAAATAAATAAATCTTATTCATATGAAATTGTCCAATATTTGTAGTGTGTCTTAAAAAAACGGAACAAGCAAATGTCATTTGTTGTAAAACACAGATTAATAATAAATGGTTGACATTACTTTACAATGAATGACATTTGTTTGTTCCAATTTTTTACATAAGAATAAGATTTAATATTTTTTTCTAACATAAATATTAAATTAAAATCAACATATTGGGCATCATTGGATTCAGAAAAATAATGTCTAGTATGTATAATAAAAGAAGAAAAGTATATGCAGTCATTTAAAAATTTAAAAATGGCTGTCATTTGTCAATGGAGTTAATTTAAAAAAATATATAATTAATAATAATAATTAAGTTTCAAAGTACATATTTAAACGGTCATTCAATTTGTTTTTTAGTTGATTCAAATCGATTAATAACTAACATAGTTATGGCGTTGGGCGTTTTTTTATCGAACACCCGGTATAATTATTAAATACTATTCCGTTAGAGAGGTAGACACTTCATTCGAAGCTGATTATCTTAACACGTGTGCGTGAACATTGCAAATTGGAAATATAACATACTTTATTAAATTAAATGGTTTTTGGTCACAATCATGACGTTTCAAGTATTTGACGTATATTTTCGATTTTTTTTTTATTTTGTATTTATTTATTTTAAAAACGTCCTTATTTTATTGTTTGAAAATAAAGGGCGGCAAAATTAAGTGCCGCAAATTTGTTTAAATGTTTGTTGCTTTTCCTTAACCATTATTTTTAGCACGCTAAGAAAGATTGAATTGTTTCTATTAAAATTTGAAAAATTTAAATGCAATTAATTAGAAAAAACATGAAAAATATTTCGTAAAATCTACAACAAATGAGTCTTATTAAGACTACAAGAAACAAATCACTTTTGAAACAACTACTTCTCTAGCTAATACTTCGACAGACATTGAATGATACAAAAGTAATTTGCGTGTTACAAAATAGCAAGGCTATCAAAGCAACACTAGTTTGAACGTATTTCTTTCTGTAAAATGAACTAAAAATGATTGAACGTACGTTAAATAGTTTATGAGTGACTGTACCATAGTACATTTGTTGTAGATTTTACGAAATATTTTTCGTGTTTTTTCTAATTATTAGTGAATTTTCTACAACGTAAGGACTTATATATTTTATTATTAAATGCAATTAATTGCACGTATATAATATGAATCTCTATTGTGGACTGTGGAAACCTACTATGTAGAAAATAAAATATATTTGAAATTTATTATTAAACTTACTTGACGGTGCACAGCAGAGCGGAAACATGTTGCATTGAAAAAACAGAATACTATCTTCTGATGAGCCCGACATCTTTAGTTGGGTTAACGTACTTCAATTAATACGCATAATAACCATAGTTACAATATCTGCAACCCAAGTTACTATAATCCGATTATAAATGATATTTTTTAGTTAAAAAGCATTAAATAATTCACTCAACCAATTTCCATACATTAATTGGAATTTCTTAACGGTATAAATGGAATTATAAACATAAACGGTGTTTTTTAACAAAACCTTGAACTATAAGTTGTAAATGTAGTTGCATATGTTGCACATAGTGTATTGATTATACTATTTTACTATATACTAATTTATGTATTAAATAGTACACAACATAAATATTTCTGCTATTTTAATTCTATTTTAAATTTTCATATTTAATGTTCAAATAATAACTTCGCTAATTGATATATAAACAAAATAATAATCTATGGCAAACGACTTTAGTTGACAGTCCGCTGAATTAGATAGAAAATACAGATTGAATTGCCGGCAATTCTTTGGATGTATTTTCAAACGTAACAATTAATAATCAAGAGATTTTAAATAGGTAAGAGTACATAACTTAAATATTTCACTCGATACCAAATTAACTTTCCAAATTATATTACACTGGTCTTGAAAATTAAATTTACTTGCAATTAACCTAAAATTGAAATTTATTTTTTTTTTTGTTTTCCTACATTTTGAAACGTTATTTATATTTCTAATGCGAAGATTGTAATTATAGTAGCTTATCACTAAATATAATAGAGCCAACGATTTAATAAAAAGGAAGGGGTGATCATCAGCTATTGTATTTTGTTTCTTAGCATGAATGATAAATTATTCATGCTTTTCTTTTATGAAATGTGAGAAACTAGTGTATATAAGTTTTAAAAGATAAAAAATAGTTATTTAAGGTACAAGTGTAAAAAGTGATGCTTTATTGCACGAACTGGCGTTTAAAAACACGAGCGAGGAACGAGCGAGTTTTTTTAAAGCCAGGAGTGCAATAAAGAAACTTTTTACACGTGTGGCTTACAAAATTTTATCTTCGATCGTAAAGGATTTCAAAGAATATATTCTTATGAGTAATATTTTAATGTCATTTCAATAATTCAATTAATGAAACCATATTTTACCCGCAGTGCACTAATGAAAGCGTTACTTAGCAACCAGTAAACAAGTTGCACAAATGTCGGCCGCCATTATTATTTATGGAAAAAATGTTCGCTTCATTGTAATCGATTCGACTTGCATTAAATGAAATCTTCAGAGTTCTTAAATCTGCCAATTGGTTTGTATTACATATTTTATTTATAGTTTATTAGTTATTTGTATCAATTAATAAAAAAATAAGTTTTTCGTCGGAATATATTCATCTGTCAAATTTGACAATTCTGTGCAATAAAAACAGTTTGACATTACCGTGCAATAAAAACGTAAAAAAGCACTAGTGCTTTAAAAAGCCACTTTTGCAATGAAAAATGATGCAAAAAGCGTCTACTTTCTGTACGATCGTAGATAAAAACAGTAAACGTCATCACATTTTAGACAATTCAAAAATATTAAAAATTAACAAGAAAATAAAATATAATTTTTAATTGTGGAGGCATTTACTTGTGGTACATTTTGAATAAAATATAATTAAATTTGATAACTTCTGTTCAACACAGTTAATCCCATAAAAAACACACACAATTAATGTAATTAAACCGATAGAATGTCATTTACGATGCTATATTAGTTATCCCCTTTCAATAACACTTCATATTTCGCACTAAAACATTCTTTACAAATCCTTCAAATAGGTGATAGTATTTATGCACATTATACCATAATATTGTTAACTTTATTTTACCTAATTTTTTTCAGTAGTATTCAATAATACTTTTCTTGATTTTAGTATTAGTTTTCTAAATTATTTGAAACAAACAAACTATAAAGGATACATAAAATTTGTTTAATCAATCATGGTAAATAATGTAAAAATAAAGCATTTAAAAATAATCATTAATTATTGTTTATTAGTTTCGATCTATTTTGGATCTCTTCAGCATAGCCCAGTTAGATACAGGGAATATGAGTTAAATACTCCAAAGTAAAACTCCGTTTCCCTGTCTCCAATTGCTCTATGCTAATGAGACAAAAATAAGTCAAAACCGTTCCATGGCTATTGTTACAGGGAACAATAATTACTGTTTACATTTTTATTGTTTTAATTGTTGCTGTTAACAGTTCTCTAAGATTTGTCAGTGTTTATTAACAAATGGTAATATCTTAATTAAAAATAACTTTACTTACAGATAGACGATGAATTCAATAGTGATTCCACCCTCGCCGAACTGGTATTTCCCGGATATTTTGGCTTGTGCTTCAGACGGTACGCTAGTTTATGGTTCTCATATGAGTATAGTCATCATCAAACCCAAACCAGAGGATCAGCCAGCAGATATAAAATTGATATCATTTGCTCACCATGAAAGGTAGTGGTAATTTAATTTTTCATTAAAAATCAGTTAACGCATGGTATGTAGGGCTGTATCTAAAGACTTACTTCTAAGAATACATACCATAATATAGATAGATATTAACTGCATATTTAATTTTAATTAATTTTCCCTTATTATTTTACATTCAAGGATCTCAAGCATTTCTTTGAATGCCAAGTGGGGGGACAACAACAAACTCATAGTTTCTGCTGGTGAGGACAAGGTGGTGAAAGTATGGAACTGTGACACTTTGGAACTTTTCAAAGAACATAATTCACACACTGTATGTAATAGTATTTTTTATGTATATACTTCTTGAGTTATATTTTGATGGCCATAAATAACACAGACTTCACATAATTAATTTGATAATTATTCTCATTTACATTTCAGTACATGTTTATCTTAATTTGGATTATAAAAGTACTAACTAAAAGAGTATTATATTTCATGTTTTTATGAGTACAGTTTTGAGTAATGAAATAGAAACAACTTAAACACTCTTATTTCCAAATTCAAAAGTCATAAAATCATTTTACCATACTAAAATTAATTTTTATAGATACTTACAGCCAGATGTGTAATCATAAATTTACTAAATATGTAAAAGAAAAGAAAATCTAATTATGTGTTATGTTTAAAGACAAATGAAACTAAATTAATTGGAGCAACCTATGCTGGTTCAGAAAAAATAATCAGTGTGTCCGAGGATGGAATGATTATAGTTTGGAAGGTATCGACGAATGAAATAAACCCCATAACTAATTTATTCAAAGGCAAAACTCAAGTCACAAGTTTATCCTCTTGCCCGCATGCTCCATGGTTGTGTGCATTTGGGTTAAGAAATGGATTAGTTATTGTTGCTGATTTAAGATGTAAGTTTATTTGAATTAACCAAAAATATATACATGTTTTACATATAAGTATAATGAATATTCACAATATTTTAGTATCCGGACAAATTAAATATAAACTTAAAGGGCATGAAAAACACATAACAGATCTTGCTTGGTGTCCTGTTCCTATTAATATATTTCCAAAATTAAAAACAAAACAAATCACCCTTAAAGACAGACTGCAAAAGATTTATGATGAGGGGAAAACAGAAAGTAATCCTAAACCTCTATTGGATAGGGGTGATAGCTGTAACATAAAAGCTGAAGAAAGTAATAATACACAAGCAGACAACACGCAAAATAAATTAGATAGTATAAATGCAAACAATTCACAGCAAAATACAGAAAATGAAAATGACAAGAGTGAATGTACAAATGTAGACTCTAAATTACAAATTGAGAATACAACAAATTCTCAAGAAAATGGTAGCAATTTAGAAGTTAATCAACCAGAAAATCCAAAGAATCAGGCTCAAGATGCAAATAAATCATCAAATGAAAGTGTTAATACGACAAATAATGAAAAACAGTCAGATGTAAGGGCCGAAGCGATAAAAGAAGTGTCAATTTCCAAATCCCAAGAAGAAATTGAGGAATTGCAAAAGGTTCTTATTAAAAACAGAGAAAATACATTAAAAAGCTCATCTTCTTATAAACCCAAGAAGACTAACCCATGGGTGAATCTAAAACATGCGGATGATGATGAAATTAAAGAAGAGGAGACAGTTCCACAACCCCAAGAAAGTGATTTCTTAAAGGAGTGCCACTCATTACTTAAGAAAATTACCAATGTTGTTGAAAAGAAGGATGATACAGATGAACATGTTGAAACGCCCAAAAAGGAGATAAAGCCACGAAAAATTTTAAAGGCGCGAAAAACGAAGAGGTCTGAAGACTATGCAGCGCCTTCGAATATTGAGGATGATTTATTTTCTAGTAAAAGCGAGGATGATATATTTTCTAGTAAAAGTGAGGATGATTTGGTTTCAAGTGATGATAAATCACACTCTGGTAATGTTGATAATTTAAATAAATCAATTGATAAATTGCTGGAAGATACAGATAAGTTCAAGTTAACACTAGAGAAAGTAACAGATAATTTAGAAAAAATGACAGTTGAATCCCAGCAGCTACAAAAGGAAGAGAAAGATACCATGCAAATTACAGAAGGGGAAGAAGACTTTATTAGTGAAGAATCTAGGAAAGAGTTTCTCCTGGCTTCAGTTTCTGGCAATGGGTAAGTTATACACATTGCATTAAGATTTATTTTTTTTAAATAATAAATTTTCAGCTCTATAGTCATCTGGAGGGCCGGTACTGATGGCAAGGTACAAACGAAGCTGTCAATATCAAGCAAACAAAAATTTAAGAATACGCGTGTAAGGGATAAAATATGGATGTGTATGTGCTGGATCACACCAACAACATTACTTTCATCTGGAGCTAACGGAGAATTATTGCAATGGGATTTAAATAATAACAGCAGTGGCCAACTAAAATCTAAAATTGTTCACGGCGATCATCAATCAGTGCTCTTCTCTATTGCCGCACCAATACAGAAGGTTTTGCCTGTTGAGAATGTTAATTGGAGGGAGGAATCGAAGTCAAAAACTTTAACTGCTTGGACTATTGGACAAGAGAGGATGCTGTTGAATACAACTGTAGACCTCCAAAGGAAAACTGTAGCTTGCTATCCTACTTTGGGGAATTCAATTCAGTGTCTTGCTGTTTCTACAATTGATCCTAATAAGTATGTTTTTATTCAATTAGTATCCCTAAAAAATATTTTAATGTAATTATAAAATGGCATAATTTAAATGTTTCTTTTTTCAAGATTGGCTATAGGAACTGCAGATGGACTCATAAAAATTTGGGATTTAAGTAGACCACATCTCCAGTATGTTACTATGACTACATTCAAGGTCAAGCCACAGTCAAAAGTATTAAATTTAGCTTGGCATCCAGAACAGGAAGGTGTTTTAGCTTATGGGACAGAAGAAGGACATGTAAGTTGACTAATTTGATTTCACCAATAAACTTATTATTTACAGTGAAAGTTGAAAAGTTTATAACTTTTTATATACCTTTATTTGAGAATATTAAATGGATTTTTTAAGGACCTTAAACTATATTTGTAAAAAGATTTTACTATAAATGACTTATTAATAATAGTAAATTATACATTTTATTTGTGATATATTTTTCGGGCACAAAATAACCATTAAATCATTTGTGTTTGAAATGTATATATCTAGTTAAAAAAAGAAGTGTGCTGAAAGGTTTTTAGTGCTTTATTAACCCTTTCAGCCCTGGATTTTTAAATTTGAAAAAAAAAAATTGTTTATTATTGATGGAGAGCTTCTTAAGACCATAAATATTAAATTTGAACTCATTTGCTTAATTAGTATAGGAATTAATTAGTGGTTGCATTTTAGCTTTAGGACCTGCTTAAAGCTAAAATATGCTAAAAATGAATACTTACATTTATTCTAATATAATAAACTTAGTTTTGTACATAAACACAAACATAATTTATTTAATATGAAATTTTTTGAAACAATTTCTAAATTTGGACAAGCACACTTAGAATATCTTTTTCTATGGTAACAATAATAAAAAAACAAATTGATAGTAGAATTAATGTTTTCAGATTGGACTGATTAATCCCAGTTGCTCATCAAAGTACCCTATATTGTTGGTGCACTATTTTAGAAGCAGCATTTATAAATTAGAATGGGGACCAATGAAATCTAAAGAAAGCCATGGCCTCTATTCCTGTTCAGAAGGTGTACTCATCTTGTATGATACAAAAAATCCCCTCGAAAGTAAGTATCTAAATCAAGTGTATCACTGATGTGATGATTTAATAAATCTTAACAATAATTATTTATATATTTAGCTATATACATGTTTGATTCTAATAATATTTCATTTAGACCCAACTGTAATCCAAACACCAGATGGAAAATATATTACACAGTTCTCTTGGAAACAAGACAATTCATTACTTGCTCTCGGCACCAAAGATGGAACTATCATTCTGTTCTCACATGATCTGGAATACCAGACAGTGCTTTTCTACCAGCAAAAAGCTATTGTATCCTTATTTTGGCATCCGCAGGCAACAGCTGAGGATGAAGAAGTGTCCCTATATGAATCATGGCTAGCATCATCTTCTAGTGATGGAGGAATAGTTGTGTATGATATGAAGAACTGTACTGATGGTATGTAATTAATTAATAGATTCACATAATTATAAATAGTTTCAAAATTATGGATAAAAGGGAGGGTGATGAAGCCTCAATTAACTAATTTCAAATATAATACATATGTGTAAATTTTCATTAGTAATAGTTTTACTGAACAATAGATTTTGAGGTTAATTGGAATTAACTTTTAATTAAGCTTCTTTAAATCAATTGTATTTAAATCAAATCTGTGTTGATAACCCTATTAACTTAATAGATTAACTCATTAATAGAGATGAGTTGACAAAGCATTCTAAAAAATAAATTGTGTACCTGTAAAAGAAAACATTAAAAACATACATTGACCATAATTAGAGAGAGAGAAAAATCTTTATTTTATTATAACAGTAATGATTGTGATTCTTCGTATTCTCCACGACTATCGACCGTAGATCTTTCAGCCTGACTTTATTATTATTAGCTAATATAGTTTTTTAATAAAATTAGATTCGGAAGTATCAACAAGGGTTGTTGCCGAGCTAAAGAATCACACTAAATTCATTCGTGCCATGTCTTGGAGTCCACATGAAGGTGGAAAACTAGTTTCTGCATCCGAGGATGGTTCGGCACATGTCTGGGATGTCAAAAATAAAGCGGTTTTATCTACATATTTAAATTCATATTGTCAACCAATTACTGCTTGCACTTGGAGTCCCTTAGATAAAAATTACATCATATTAGGAGGCAGGCAATGCACTTTGCAAATTATTAATGTCAATAATTATAAACCAATGACTAAATCAGGTAAATATTTTTTTTTCTTATTTTATAATTAATAGAAATTTATCATATAAAAGAAATTAAATTTAAAAATCGAAACAACTAAATAGGTTGCTTTATTAAAATAAGCAAGCAAAAAATAATAATGAAGCATTTAATTTATAATCTTTATAGATGTCCAAAAGGAATTAAATAAAAGGAAAAAGAGATTATCACATATGGCCTTAAAGGAGGAGCAGAAAACAGCAGAAGTTTCTAATGTAAAGAAGAATATAAATTGTAGAGATGTTCTATTGTCTAGTGTTAGTAATTTGCAAAGTGATAAAGATTCACTGCTGAAGGACTGCCATCAGTTATTGGCTTTAAATGATATTAGCAACAGTATTGATAGGACTAAAAGTCAAGTTTTACAGCTGTTTGGCAGTCAAGAGGATGTTCACAAGTTAATTCACCATCAGCGTATGTATTAAATTTAGGAAATGATAAAAATAAATCTAGCTCTATGCAGACACCAATAAACTGTTATTATAATATTACAGAGGAATTGCACGCTGCAAAAAGCAAACACACTTTGAACCACCATTTATCACTTTGGAAGGGTGATATTGGTACAAGTATTAAGGAAGCCATGAAAGAAGGCCAATTATCTCCTTGGTTAATTAGCATGGCACCTATGGTATCACCATCGTAAGTATAGCAAAATATATAATTAATACTTTCTAGGCTACACTCTTGATGGAACTGGTATTTCACAGGGTTATTAAAATTATGACACTTGTTGCGTTCCATGTTTTTATTGGCAGTTTCCTGACACGTGTTTCGAGTTTTTACACTCATTATCAAAGGAGTACAAACTTAATACAGTATATATATTAATCCTTTATTGGCATTTTATCTACAACAACAAATTCTTTTACATAAATATCCCTTCTATCAAAACTGACTCAAAAGAAAAAAAAACTAGTTATTCCCACTTGTCTTTTTCTTGTCTTCTATCTTCTTTATTATAACCATTGCCTCAGTTCCTCCTTTCAGTAGCCTTATCCATTCCCCTTGACCATACCGCCTTTTCCACGCGTCTCTAGTCCCCACACAGTCAATCCTCCAGTGCTCCCATCTTTCTTCTTCCCTTCCACACAATCGGCACATTCTCCCCTCCTCATTCATCCAATAGCGGTTTCCACGTTCTTCGCTGCCACATCTATACCTTGCCATCAATACTTTCTCCTTCCAATCACCTCTTCCATACAAGTATTCGGGTTTGCCTGCCTCTTCTGCTATTTCTTTATATTTTGGGTTGTATATGCTTTTGTCTATTTTCATCCATCTTTTCTGTTTATCCACATCCCTCAGGGTCATCTCTACTATACTTTCAAATATTTTACCCCTTCCTACCATTTCTTTAACAGCTTCATTGGACCAGCCTACTTTTTTGAACATTTCACATCTACCCTTTTCCCACTGGGTCACCGCTATATACGTTTTGTCCATCTCGTTTAGTATTCCATTCATAATTTCTTTCTGTCCATTCATTCTAATTTTTCTTTCATACTTTGCCCATTTTTTTCCTACATTCACCCATACACTACATGCGTCCATCTCCTGATATACTACGTACCATGGCGTACTCTTCTCAAGCCCTAACATTCTCTTCATCCACCATGTTTGTACTCCTTCCATACTCTCTTTCATGCTGAACCCCCACACTTCTGCTCCATACATTAATATTGACCTCAAGCATACTTTCCATATGGACTCGCTCGCCACCATTGAATCTCTCATTCTCGCGCCCCATTCTCTCCACAGAGTTCCAGCTGCTGCCTTCACCTTCTTCGACACATACTTCATGTGCTCCTGCCACCTCCCATTTTGGGTAAAAACTACCCCCAAGTACTTGAAACATTTGACTCTTTCTATTTCCTCTCCATTCCAATAAAACCTTTCCTCCTTCCTTCTTCCTCCCTTCATACACACCATTACTTTCGTTTTATTTACATTTACGCTTAACTTTCTCTTTTCAAAATATCGTTTCATTCTCTCTATCATGCAATCCAGATCCCCTTTTCTCTTTGCCATAATTGCTAAGTCATCCGCATAAGCCAGCACTCTAATCTTTATCCCCCCAATTGTTACTCCACCATCCTGTCCCTGTTCCAATACTTTATCCATGTCTGCTATGAACAGATTGAAAAGCATTGGGCTCATTGGACATCCCTGTCTTAGCCCCTTGGTTGTTCTGAACCACCCCGATTCTTCCCCAGACCCTTTCACTCTACATTCTGTCTTTTCATACACTCTTTCCACACACTCTCTCATTTCATTTGATACCCCTCTTTCTCTCATACATTCAAACAGTTTCTCCCTATTGATTGAGTCATATGCCCCCTTCAAGTCTATAAATAGTATGTAGATCTTTCCCCCTCTCTCTTTAATTCCCTTATCAATGATTTGGCTCAATGTTAGTATATGGTCCACTGCCCCTCTACCTTTCCTGAACCCTGCTTGGCTGTCGGGAATAATACCCTTGCTTTCCAACTCCACTTCTAGTCTCTCTGCTGCAACCTTCATGCATAGTCTATAAGTTGCACTTGTTACACTTATCGGCCTATGGTTAGCTGGATCTTCTTTGTCACCTCCTTTGTGCACCGGAATAATTTCCGCTTGTGTCCAACTTTCCGGTATTTCCCTCTTCCTGCTCCATATCATCTTCAGCTGTTCTACAAGTTGATTCCATTCTTCCCCCTTTTCTTCTTTTAGTATTTTCAATGCCTTAACCTCTACTTCTCCCGGGCCACAAACACTATTTCCCTTCATCCCATCCATTGCCTTCTCAAGCTCAACCTCCGTTAAATCACTCCTTAAGTCCACTATGATACGTTCCTGACATGTTCTTATTATCATATTGTCTTCATTCATACTCTCCCTGAAGAATGTATTCATTTTCTCAATGTTTACACTATTCTTTTCCCTTTGTTTCCTCCCACGTATAAACTCCCATACCTCCCTTTCTGTTTTAATTTCCCTTATTGATTTTACTTGTTCATTTTCCCATACTGACTTTTTTTTTCACATGTTGACTGGTATTCCCTCTTGGCATTGTTCCATTCTTTAAACAATTTCTCCTCATCTGTTGCTTTCCACCTCTTAAAGTTATACCTCTCTCTTCTTTTCATTTCCCTACACTCTTCGTCGTGCCAATCATCTTGTTTTTCTCCTTTTGTTTTGGGCCTCTCCACTTGAGCTCCTCTAATGCATTCTTCCATCTCTTCCAATGTCACGTTTGTCTGCCAATTTATGCCTTTAATATTTTCTTTAAACTTATTGACTTCTTTCATTCCCCACTTATATCTTCTTCCAGTACTCAGGTAGTTGTCCTGTGCTTTCTCTACTCCCCTACTGTTCAATTCCATCGATACTGGGAAATGATCGGATCCCTCTTGCTCTCCTACCTCAAAGTTTTTCGTCTCCCTTTCTCCTTCTCCATTCACAACTATGTAGTCAATTATGCTTTTACCCCTCTCTCCTACATATGTAAATTCGCCTTGTTTATCTCCTACCCTGGTTCCATTTAGCACATACCATTCTTCACTATCGAGCCACTCTATCATTCTTCTACCTTCTGTATTTATTATTTTGTCTTTTGCTTGTCTTTCCCTAATTTCCCCATCCTCATTAATTTTTTCCCGCATCCACCAGTTCTAGCATTGAAATCTCCTCCCACTATTATACATTCGTTTTTTAACCCGTCTTCATTGCCAATATAATCACTCAATTCCTTAAAGTTACTTTTGTTAAAATATACTGTGATTATCCTGGTTCTCCTGTTCCCTATCCTTAATATTCTTTCTTGGATCCCTTCTCTTTCCACCTTTGATATAGCTTCTTCCTGCCATTTTTTCTTAACCCCTGTAATTATTCCTCCACTTGGCCTACCCTTATCATTGGTCTTTACTGCTGCCTGGTATTTCCATAAGAATTCACTTGGAAGCCACCCTCTAACCTCATTCCATTCCTTATCCCTCACCCATGTCTCTACTAATCCAACCCAATCATTCTCCCTTATAAATTTCTGGAGTTTCTGCCTCTCTTCTTTGCTTCTCAGTTTTTTCATGATGCCCCTAACATTCCAGAAACTTCCTCTCACTGTCCTCTCTTTCATTCCTTCTCTCTTATTTAACTTCTCAGTTACGATTAGCTCTTTTTCCTTACTTCCATCGATGACACTTGCCCCGCTGTCACTTGCTCCCTTTCCCCCGTTTGTTTCTATTCTTTTTTCCTGGTTAGTTTTTTGCCCCCCCTCCTTCTGTTAGCTCGATTGCATTCTTTGACCTGTTCCACTTCCAAACCTTCCCATTTATTACTAACTTTTGGTATCCTACTTTTACAATGCACCCCTTTTCCCTTTCTGACCTAGCTATTTCTCTTAGCTGTTTCTGGATTTTTCTTTCTTCTTTTGTCATGTCATCATCAATGTAAATCCTTTCTTTCAGATTCTTCAGCTTCTTTTTATTTATCATCACCTTGACTTTATCCTCCCTCTGTTCAAGTTTAACAACTACTGCCTTCCCCTCTCTATCTATGTTAATACTCTCTTGGATTGCTACCTCTATATCTAAGGAGTCTTTTATAAAGGTCGCTATCTCTTCTTTATTTGCGAATGCTTTTCCCTTAATTACTATGTTGTTTCTTCTCTCCCGTCTTTCTTTTTTTTCAATTTGATCTTCGAGATCCATTATTTTGTTCTGAAGAACTTCTTTTTCTTGTCTCCATACCTCTCTCAAACCTTTAAGTTCTTCCAGCCATAATTCCCTTGCTATATGCATTTCCTCCCTCCATAGCTCTCTTTCTTTCCTTATTTCTCTCGTACTTAATACAGTATTAAACTGCCAATAAAAACATGGAACGCAACAAGTGTCATAATTTTAATAACCCTGTGAGTATAGCAAAAGGCAAAAAATTACTTTTTTTACCTATTCGACATCCACTCTCTTACGTTCCTCCAGCATGAGTATCCTTCCCTTCCTTGTGTAACATGCATTTATTTATTTATTCCCTGTATCTTTTATTTTTTTATAATATCAAGAAATATTGTGGCTAAAATATAGCTAAAATAACATTTAACATTTTTATAGGTTATGGCAAGAAGCTTGTGAATCTTATGCGGGACAATTAGCAGATGATCCAAATGGAGATGCTGTACAAGCAGCTTCCTACTACCTGTCATGCCATAAAACTGAAAAGGCTGTAGAAGTACTATGTTCAAAGAAACTTTTTAAAGAAGCCTTGGTTTTGGCCAAGTGTAGATTACCAAATGAAAAAAGTTTAATTGATAAAATTATTTTGGATTGGGCAATGTTTTATATAATTAATGGATCTTACGAAGTCTCAGCTCAATGGTAAGTAATATAAAAAACAATAGATAACAATTAATGAATCATGAATTTTTTTAACTTAAAAATGTACAAAATTAATAGAATAATAATTATTAGTTTAATTATTTTTTTTAGTGTAAATGTTTACTTTGTTTAAAATATAATACAAGTTTCACAAAATTGGTGCAACATGCCGTTTTTTGTTTCACAGCATAATAACATAATTTTTTTCATTACAAAATTATCCGTACAAAGGAAACTGACTTTTTCATTAATATAATTAAAAAATATTTATTAAATTGTTTGTATTTAAAAATTATATTAATTATTTTGAAGCAATATCTCACCATCTTTCTTATATAATTTCAGTTATATAGCTCTCGAAAAATATGAAGAAGCTGCAAAAGCATTGTATAAAAGATGCGACTTAGAAATCTTATCCCTAGCCGTGGAACTAGCTGTTAAATCGAAAAACACAGAAATGATCAATGCTATTAAGTACCGTTACAATTCTTTCAAAACACAAAATGAGTCTGAATCTTCAAATGCAACTAAAGAGAAGACTACTGATAATCAACTGCCAACAAGAATCGAAGCAATACTGACAAGAGAAGATGAAGAAGTTGACGATGATTCTGATAAATTAGCAGAAACTGAAGTGGCTTCGAAACTTGAAGCTTTGTTAATAAAAGCAAATGGTGATGATGCTGATAAGAATATTTTGGAGTAAATAAAAGTAATGCTTTTAACAATTTCTTTTAATGCATAATACATTGTGAAAGAAGAACAAACAAGACTGATGACCAGTATACATCCACAGATTTTGTTTATTTAACAAATTACGACTTAGTTTTTTATAGTATTAAGAATTACGTTTTGTTGTACGTTTTGTTTTTTCCAGAATAAAATTATATTTTCATGACTAGTTTGTATTAATTTTGAGTAAATATTATGATGAATGTCCTCCATAACCTGCTATTTTCCAGTCATTACTTTTTTTTATTGAATCTAGGAATAAGGCAATATGTATAATTTTGAATTAACATTGTTACTTCTCAAAACTATATACAGTGAACTCTCTCTTGAGCGGACATCAATGGTTCCCATGCAACTGTCCGCTCAAGAGAAACCTTAGTTTAATTAACACAATATAAACAATCATAAGAAAGATACATTTTTCTATACAAACATATTTTATTTAAAAAATGAAAACTCTACAAATAAATTAAATATATTACATTCTTATATGTATGTATAAGTACATAATTTTGTAATTTCAGTTAAAAAAGTCTAAAATAGTAGTTTGACGTTTTTTTTGTTTCCACATTATTTTGGTAATTTAATTCTAAATTTACTAATAATTCTAAAGATTTCAAATCATTATTATTTTTTGAAAATGTTTTTAATTCATTTACGCACGTTAAGGCATCCTTAAATGTTTTCAATGGACATTCAGGTTTGGCTGCATCTTCTGAATCTACTTCTATGTTTTCTTCAACTAATGAACACATAACATCCAAATTTTCATTTTCTATTATTAAATTATTGTCAATGTCCATAAATTCCTCTGGATCTCTATTTTGTCCAGTTGTTTTTTGTATATTTTTTGAGATTTCTGCCCATCTGGCTAATGGCAAATCATCACTAGGATCAAACTGTGTATCAATACAATCTTGATTGAGTTCATGGGAAAATCCCGATTTAAGGAAACAGTTTGATATGGCTGTAGGTGTAACTTCTCTCCACGCAGCATTGATTAAATATATTGCATCCAAAATATCAAATGATTTACTCAATTCATTTGCTGTTGTTACCATATCCATTCTTGCCAAAATGTGTTTTAATATGAATGACCTGTAAAAGGTTTTAAACATTTTTATAATTCTTTGGTCAAGAGGCTGACAAAAAGCTGTGGTATTTGGAGGCAGAAAAACTATTTTAATATTAGTAAGATTTAGAGCTCGAGGGTGAGAAGCGGCATTATCCAAAAATAAAAGAATGTTGCGTTTTTGCGCACCCATTCTATGGTCGAACTGTAATAACCATTCTGTCATTATATTATTTGTCATCCAAGCTTCCTTGTTTGATTTCCTATAACAACAAGTTTCTCCTTTTCTCCATTCATATTTACGCAATGTAAAATTGTTAGTCGTTCTTTTGACATTTTCCCCCCTACACACTTTTCGCCTTTTAGAGCAAAAGTTCGGTCAGGTAAAGCACGAAAGAAGAGACCGGTTTCATCTGCATTATAAATATTTTTGGCTCATATCCATTTAGAATTGACGGAAGTCGTCTTTTAAAACAAGAGACATCTTCTGGGCTTACACTAGCTCCCTCTCCTGAAATTGTTTTGTAACTAATGTTATGGCGAACTTTGAACTTTTCAAGCCATCCCGAAGATGCATTAAAATTCATTCGGCCCAAGCCAACTAAAAAATGTATTAAACTAAATTTAAAAATTCAAAGATTAACCAATGAAGAAATTACCTGCAATTTCCTTCGCTTTTGATCTTATTATAGGTCCAGAAAGAGGGATGTTTTTATTTCTTGCTTTAAGAAACCATTCATAACACATGTTGTCTATACAAGCCCCATCCTTGTTGAGGAAGTTCCTTTTCAGATTCACATTTACAGCATTTGATTCCCATTTTTTTATAATTTCGTCCCGTTTTTTAATAATGTCGGAAATTTGTGTTTTTCCTACTTTAAATCGAGCTGCTAAATTACGTACACTCACTTTTTCTTTTTTGTACACTTCAATTATGTCAATTTTTTCTTTTAACGTTAAATTATGTCTTTTGTTTCCTGTCGGCATTTTATAAATTAACGAATTTTAAATGTTCACTTTAACCACAAGCACTTATTGAATCGTTTTCTGTGATATAGGGATTAATACTAATTCTGTCGTCATTCTTATAAGCCTTGCTTTTTTTTATAACCGACGAAATTTGTTTATGGCCGCAAAAACGCATATTTACGCGGATGCAATAAGAGCACTGTATAATTTTTGCAGACGAAAAATACGCATTGAGCAACACATTAATATTTGTTTTTCACTTATGCGGACAAATCGAAAAAATCTGTCCGCGTCCGCCTACGAGAGGTGTCCGGCTAAGAGAAAATATTTCATTTATAACTTCCATATACTCGGTTCGGTTCGGTACCCAACCAGTGTCCGGCGATGAGAGGTGTCCGTTTATGAGATGTGTCCGTTAAGAGAGAGTTCACTGTAATTTAATAAACACTATAACTTTGTATAATTTAAAAACTTTTTGTTGTGACTAGTTTCGACAAATTTAGCTTGTCATTATCCAAACACATAGTGTTCCAAGTTATAAAAACAAAGTTATCGTGTTTCATTCAATTTACAAAAATGTATAATGAAGTAGAAGCTAATTATAATATATATATATATATATATATATATATATATATATATATATATATATATATAATATATTATATATATATATAAATTTACGAAATAGGTTTAAGAAATAATAACACTTTGCTAGTATCACGAATTTTTACACTTTTTACTAGCAATGTTATAATTTCTGAAACCTATTTCATAATCAAGATGTATCACAAAGTCATGGCTTCAACAATCAATCATATATAATTTAGTATAAGCATTGATTGAAATATTTTAATCAACAGTATTAGACTTAAAATTTTGCTTAAGAATCAAAATGGTAATATGGCAAACATATTTATTTATATAAATTTTAACATATCCTGCCTTAAAAATATTAAACAAATGTTTTCATATTTATAAGAAAAAATAATGAAGCAAGTAAACTGGAAGCTCAATTAAATGTTTTAATTGAAGACTGCATTTAGTTTAAAAGATACAAACCTACAGTATTACAGATGCACACTATAATAATATAAACAAAGTTGGCTCCATTATTTGCCTTACTCCAGAGCCTATTTTCATCTACAATTGTTTCTCTACCACACTCAAGAAAATGTTCATAAATCAGGCAACATTCCTGAACTTCATTAACAACAGAATTGATATTGCATTACTTTTCTCGAAAACCCTGACATATAGACTCATTTTATTATTCCCAAGATTTCTTATATAATTTTCAGATAACAGTTACATTTTAAAATAAATAGACTTTTTTTGCACGTTTTTTAATCTTTATTCAATATTTTGTAAAATGATTTGTTTTAAGAAACAGACATAAAAATGGTGATGTGGCCATCATAGTACTTTCCCTATATTTTACACGAAATCCATGAGGTTTACGGAAAAAGGTTATTCTTAATAATTTGTTCATTTTTTAATTCTCTACAATTATTTGTTATATAAATTTTACGTAACTCCAATAGTTTATTAGCAATTGGCAAAAAATGTCAAATTTTTTAATTTTTATTTTTTTTCTCAAAAGTTAAGAATTTTATGAAAAATTTATTTTAATAAAACTTGTTCAGTTTTCCATTCCCTTTAAACTTTTGTTTGAAACGTTTTCAAAATTTTTTCATATTTAGAAAAATATCACCAAAAAATGGTGATGTGGCCATCATAGTACTTTCCCTATATTTTTCTCGAAAACTATGAGGTTTACGCAAAAATGTTGTTCTTAATCATTTGTTCCCTTTTAAAGTCCCTACAATTATTTGTTATATAAATTTCATGTAACTCCTATAGTTTATTAGTAATTGGCAAAAAATGTCAAAAATTTCAGTTTTTAATTTTATTCTCGAAATTTAAGAATTTTATGAAAAAGATGTTCGAATAAAACTTGTTCAGTTTTTTATTCCCTTTAACTTTTGTTTGAGCCATTTTTTTTAATTTTTCATTTTTAGAAAAATATCACGAAAAAAACAAAAAAACGCCTCCAGTAAACATCCACTTCCCGTTTATGAATGTTTACCAAAAGCATTTCAGTTCCAGTTTTTAACGACAAAACCTTAAGTTTAAAGTTTCATCTCAATCTGATCATTCGTTTTTGAGATACAGCACCCACCGACAGACAGACAGACAGAGACACACACACACACACACAGACAAAAAACTTTAAATTTTAAAAATAAGAAAACTGGTAAAAACTTTTTGCGATTTATAAGAGAAATTGCTAGAAATTTAATAATCAAAATATTGCTGGAAACTTTAAAAATTTCAGAGGAAATTCTATTCACTTAAAAGTGAACACAAAAAATGCTGGAAAAGTCTATGAACGTAAAAAAATATTGGAAAAGAAGTGGCAAAAAAAATCCTAGTAAATTGAAGAGAAATTCTTTGAAATTTTTAAAAGGAAATTTTACTGGCTAATTATTCAAAAGAGAACAGAAAGCTGAAAAAAAATGCCGAAGAATAAAAAAAATGATGTTTTGAAACAGAACAGAAATTCAGTAATCAAATTGCTTAAATAAGGTTTTAAAAATCTTGGATGCAATTGCTTTGCAATTTAGATAAGATACTGCTGAAAAATTCTGAAAAGGCTAGAAAGAATTGTTCAAAAAATTTATAATCTTAAAGAAAAAACGGTGAAAATTTGTAGAAATATTAAGCAAAAGTACTGGAAAATACTTGGAAATTCTTAACAATTTGGAAGAGAAGAGATATCCGAAATGAAAATTTGAAATAAAATGGCTTAAAAAATCGCAACAAATTAAAACAGAATTTTTGGAAAAATCAAGAAATCTCTAGAAAGTTTTTGCAATTTGCAAAAATAATGAAAAAAAAAATGCAGAAAAATTCTTAAGAGAAATTTCTGGAGAACCAAAAATCAAAAATTTCTGTTTGAAGAAGCTTCTAGGAAATAGGAATTAAATTTGAGAGAAATAGCTTTAAAATGCTAAATAAATTCTTAGAGACAGTTTTCGAAATTTGGAAGAGAAATTCTAAAAATCTAGAATAAACATTGTTAGCAAAAAAATTAAAGATTCTTTTCTAGAAAATTCTATGAATCCAGTAATAATCGTGGAAGAATTCTAGAAAGCCAAAAGGAAACTTGTAAGAGAAGTTGCTAGAAAATTCTTGGCAAAAAAGAGATATTTCTAGGATTTTGTAGAAATATTGAAAATAATTGCTGAAAAATTCTAGATATCTTGCGGAAAATTCTAACAATGCGCAAGAGGACAGAAATTAAAAAAAAATTGATAAATTCAAATAATCTAAAAGAAAGTTTGAAAGAAGAATTTCTAAAAAAATTCCTAACAATTTCATTTTTAAAAAAATCAAGAAATTATTTATAAAATTTTCTTTTAAAAATATTGAAAAAAAATGCTAGGAATTTCTAGAAATCTTACCAACAATTCTAAAAATTTTAAAGAGGACAGAAATTTGAAATAAAAATTGCTTTAAAATGCTAAACAAAATTAGAGACAAAAAAATGCTACAAACCCAGAAAGAAAATAGCGTCTTTAAAATAATAATCTTGCAATTTTTAATTCTGAAGATTTCTATAAGTAAGGAAGAAAATTTAATAAAAATTCTAAAAATCTGCTAAAAGAGAAATTCTTAACCAAATGAAGAGATATTTCTGGAAATGTCTTCGCAATTTGCTTAAAATTTGTAGAAATTTTGAAACAAATTGCTGAAAATGTTTAAAATCTAGATACATTTTTGACAGAAATCAGAAATTCGGAAGAAAAATTTCTACAAATCATAAAAAGAAATTTTAGCAATTTGGTAGAGAAATAGTTGAAAATAGCTGTCAAAACCAGAAAAGAAATTGTTGAAAAATTTAGAACCAGCGATATAAATCTTCAAAACTTGTTAGATTAATTTTTTTTTAATTCTAGAAACCTTTAAAAGAAAAAAAAACTTCTTAAAAACAAATAACAAATTTAAACAAAATGCTTGGAATATGGAAGAAAGTTCTTGGAAATATATTTGTTTGATTTGATTGTTTTTTAAGCAGCAAAATTATCACGATTAATGTTTAAAGTTATCATGTATAGGTAGGGTGGGTGGGTGGCCTCTATCCCACCCTTAAATCAGTAAACCATAAGCGAGGGTTTTAATTAGAAGTTGTAAAATGTAAAGATACATAAAAAACTAGTGCTTTCCTTACATTTTTCTCGAAAACTATGAGATTTATATTTTTAATTTTTCTCGCAAGTTAAGGACTTAAAACATATTTTGATAAAACTTGTTCAGTTTTTCATTCCCTTTAAATTTTATTTGAATACATAACTTTTCAAATAAAATTTAAAGGGAATGAAATATTTTTCAAATTTAAAAAATATCGAGAAAAACAAGTAAACACTTCGAGTAAACATAAACTTTCGATTTATGAATGTTCATCAAAAGCTTTTCAGTTCCAGGCTTTAACAAAAAAACCTTATGTTTAAAGTTTCACCTCAAAAGGATCATTCATTTTTGAGATACAGCACCCACTGACATTCTCATTCACGAAAACAATACTTTCCCTATATACTCAAATACTGATGTGGCCATCATAGTACTTTTCTATATTTTACTCAAGAACTATGAGGTTTACGTAAAAAATTTACTCTTAATAATTTGTTTATTTGTGAATTTTATACAATTATTTGTTAAATATATTTCATGTTACTCCAATAGTTTATTAGCAATTGGCTAAAAATGTCAAATTTTTAAATTTTTAATTTTTTTATCAAAAGTTAAGAATTTTATGAAAAATATGTTTTAATGAAACTTATTCAGTTTCTTATTCTCTTTAACTTTTGTTTGAAAAGTTTTGTAATATTTTTTATATTTAAAAAAATATCGGAAAAAAACAAAAAAGGCCTCGAGTAAACATCCACTTCCGGTTTGTGAATATTTACCAAAAGCTTTTCAGTTCCAGTTATTAACGATAAAACCTTAAGTTTAAAGTTTCATCTCAATCGGATCTTTAGTTTTTGAGATACAGCGCCCACAGACATTTTTACGCACGAAAACAATACTTCCCCTATATATACTATATAGGGAAAGTAAAAACGCTTCGAGTAAACATCCACTTCCGGTTTATGAATATTTACCAAAAGCTTTTCAGATCCAGTTTTTAACGATAAAACCTTAAGTTTAAAGTTTCATCTCAATCGGATCATTCGTTTTTGAGATACATTGAGATACAGCGCCCACAGACATTTTCACGCACGAAAACAATATTCCTCCTATATATACTATATAGGGAAAGTAAAAACAAATCTTGGTTTCTGATGGCTACTGACATATATTTCAAAAATGTTTCTGTCTATTTTCATATTCAAGAAAATTAAACATTATTTTCCAAGTGATACACTCTACGTTGAATTTAATATTGGAATCACTTTGCACTTAAGACTTTTAACATCTACACATAATGGTTTCCAACTAAAACAGGTACTTTTGTTGCATTTGTTTTAATAAAAATTTAGTTTATCTAAATAAAACCCCTTATATCCATTAGTATCAAATTTATTCAACCTCGGCCATTCTATAAATTTAAAAAAAATAGGTGGAAATAATAACAAGTACTGATCAAAAATGTCTATTAACTGATCTTATAAATTTATACATTTTCTCATCAAGCGGTGGAACGTGCAAAAACACACCGTCTACTTCAACTTCTTCTTGGGGCGGAGATTGTTGGTGTGGCCACACTTGGTCTTACGGCAATTGGTCGCACGTGGATGCAATCTAGCATAGCACTTGCGGCAGATCATCTTGTCACAGTTGTACTTTTGTGCAAGGATTCTGAGGGAGGGCTCAATAATGCCACCACGAAGACGGAGCACCAAATGGAGGGTGGACTCTTTCTGGATGTTGTAGTCTGACAGGGTGCGGCCATCCTCAAGTTGTTTGCCAGCGAAGATCAATCGCTGCTGATCTGGGGGAATGCCCTCCTTGTCCTGGATCTTAGCCTTCACATTCTCGATCGTATCAGATGGTTCGACCTCTAAGGTGATGGTCTTACCCGTGAGAGTTTTCACAAAAATTTGCATGCTGAAACATTTATTATTTAAACTATAATTCTTCACTATATTTTGTGGTACATGACTGGATATATAGTTGAGCAATTGAGAGCTGATTGTGACATGCATTTTCGTACTTAGAATCATATAACAATTAATATCTATCTCATTCTATCATCATTCTATGATGACCAGGACAGAATGAAATGAAAGACGGAACATGTATCAGATTCCTTCAGTATATAACGATGAGTCATAATTAGCAATCGGCTGCTCGACTATATATCAAATGTTAATACATAGTATCTTTGTGAGATTCATAATGAAAGTGCTGTGAATAATTGTGGGAGATATAAAAATATTTATATATTATTGCATTATGTTAATAAATTGGAGTTGAGTTTCTCCTTAGATATTTAAATAAATGGATTAAGTAAGGGATAAAGAAAGTTTTAGTTAATTCATTGAAAACACATTGTGTAAACCTAAACAGATTTTATGCTCTATTAAGTATTAAAATTTGCAAAAGTAGTCATTAAAATAACCACCTATGGCACACTCTTCCTACAGTTCTAATAAATATCAACTAATGTACAGAAATATAATAGGTGCAATTAAAAAAGCTATGAAAATTAAATAATCCTAAATCACCATTAAATTTGTTCTGGCATCACATTTGAAAATGTTTAAAGGAAAAACAAAACAAAATGTAATACTGCTAAAGGTAACAAACCAAAAGACTGTTAAAAATAGTTATAAACAGTGATTTAAACTATTAAAATCCGTTGTTAAGCTATAGCTATTAGTGCCACAATTTTTTAATGAAATTCGAAAATGGGAATATTAATTCTATAAACACAAGATACTGTTAGAAATCTAAACCACAATGGTTTTAAATTTGTATATTTATCACCACTGACACTCTTAACAACTTAGCCAAAACGATTATATTGCAAAAAACACAGCTTAGTGTAATTATAATTGAGAAAAACTCCTGAGGATGTCACAAACACCATATTATAACCTAAAAACGTGGACAACATTTTCACGACATAATGGCTATTAAATTATATCTTTTCTCGGTGAAATTATCTTATACGGTGAATTGGTAGTTAATTATTACATGAACTATGCTTGCAGGTTGATGATTTTTGGCGTATTCGACGGTTAAAATAGGAAAATTACTTACTTGAAAACGTGCTCCTCGCAACCTCGACTGGAAAAGAAAAAACGACAGCGGCGCAGTCGATTGTTTGACGCAAGATGGCTTCTAGATCCGCTGTCAGTACATACGCGGGATATTCAAATTTGTGAATAGATTAATTATTTAACAAACGATTGTTATATATTAAAATCAATAAGTAAAAATATCTAACTCTAATAATGTGATAAATTGGTATCTGATTTAAAAAAATGTTTAGCTTCGAAATTTTGCCAGTGATATTAACTTTGATGTCAACTAAAAATAACTATCACCCTTTAAAAAATTCTTTGTTTAACTAAAACCTAAATATAAAAAAAATAAAGTAGGGATACATATAAACTTTATAATTATACAAAATATTAAAAATACATATTGTCTGCAAACAAAATCTGTTCCATCGATTTTACTTTTAAAAAAGTGCCTCATTAATAATTATTCTGAATAATTTAATTTCACGAGTGATTTGTATTCATTTCTAGTATTTTCCTCATATCATATTAGCATTGTGCAAACCATTACTTCTATTCTTTAATTCAATGCTATCGTAATGCCGGACTCAGCTTATAACTATTTTATTATGGATGTTTCGTCATTTTACTATTTTATTATTTACACTTATAAATATAGATTGAGATTTAAAGATAATTATTTAAGTTGCAATCTCGTATATACGAGTTTAACTGTTTGCATTCCAGTTCATCCAAAAGCCTTTCACAAACACGCCAAATAGATCATAATAAAAAACTAGTAACGATCTGTCACCACTAACATAAATTGATTGATTACCATCCCAAGTCGTTGTAACAGTACTTTCTTACATTTTATCAAAACATGTTGGTTTATTAAAAAAATATTTACTATACTATCTTTTAGTTTTACTTGCTACATAAATTTCACTTCAGTTTCTTGGGAATATTGGTTCATAATTTTATTCTTTTATAACAACAACAACATTTCAAAAATAGTCAGGATCTTTTCAGTAGACCTTAAAATGTAAATATTCTTTAAATAAAATTGATATACTCACAAAAGCAATTATTTTCAGTATGTGAAAATTTCTCTTCATGCCTCAAAAAGTATGCAACACAGATATACAAAAAGCAAGTCGTCAACAGCCATTCAATATTGCCTAAACATCATGCTACTACTAAAAAAATAAAACGAGAAATTACAATAGGCATTTTTTTTATCAACCTATCAAAAGCATCCGATACAATAGACCACAAACTTCTATTGCTAAAATTGGAGAAGAATGGAATCAGAAGCACTGATTCATATTCTAAAAACGTCATACCCACTGTACTTCCCCAAGGAAGCTTAACAGCACCCACACTTTTATTTCTATTCATAAACAACCTGATTACAATTCATACCCAATAAGGGAAAATAATAAATTATGCAGATAACACCAATCTCCTAGTTTCAGACACAAATATAAAATATGATAAAAATTCAAATCTATTTCTCAAAAAAAAGAGTTGTTTACCAAAAATAAATTAATAACAAACAAGAAAAAAAAACAATATCATGATATTTGACAATCAAAATGCACCTCTTCCTAAAACAATCACATGAGATAATAAAATGGTAAAACCAACTAACTCAAAAAATCTTTTGTTCTATTTAGATAATGGATCACATAAATTGCCCAGAAAAAAAACTAAATGATGTAAATTAAAAATAAATTCATAATTTAACTATCAAAATACCTAAGCAGCACAGTCATTAAAACGGCATATTGCGCCAATTTCGAAAGCATAGCGCTATGAGGCATAGAATTCTGGGTAGAAAGACTGCAAATAAAAATTTTATAATTCAAAAATGATAATCAGAATCACGTTTGGATTAAAATACCGCCAATCATGTCTAGGATATTTCAAAAGCAACAACATCTTAGCACTTACATTCCGGAAACATTATGTTCTACCAAGAAACATCAAAGGGCAGACCGTCAAACTAATTAAATATAACACAAGGACCAAACAAACTGAAGAAAGTGTACATTACTCCACAATTAACAGTAATGTACATTTTGAAATAAAAATATCTTACTATTACTGTATTGTCATTTTATTTTTGACAATCATCAATTTTGCTCGACATAATTTATTTGCATTGTTGGTTAAAATATGACACATTATAAAAGATTGTTCATAATATTATACAACATTTCTTAGATTAAAGGTCTTACGAAATTGCTATTCTTGCAAATTTAAAATATAATAAAGTTTTCTTGTTTGCTTGGATGTAATGTTATCCAATGATTAATTTTTTCTATTTATATAACAGACTAGTCTAGGTGAGTCTATAAACATTTATTAAAGTAGTAGTAGTGGTCCTTCCACCGTGCGATTTGTGTATGTGTGTAAATGAGCTTGTTACTTTAAAAGGTCGCCCCCGTCCCTCCAAAGCATCATTAATTGTATCCCAATGGTGAATGGTACCGGTCACCCATCCAACTGCTGACACGAACCAACGTTGCTGCACCTTAGTTCGGGGCCGCAACCGAATTTATTAAATTTACTATTTTACTTTATTAATTTTACTCGCACTTACAAAGTTGAACAGTTACTGTCATGTCTTGTCGTGTTACAACAGTGTATATCTAAAATACAAAGAAATCTCTTCGCGGTTCTCAAATACTTCTTATCATTCGTGAAGTTTCGTACCGGCTTGGAGACGACTTCACATGCTCAAGGGCTTCTTACCTACTCCACATTTGACGATACTCTATATATATTTATCATCAATTTTACAGTTAAAAATACCAGTGGTTAACTTAGGCATGGTTATAAATGCTCCTAGGTACTAACCCATATTTAAACCGTAGAATGAAACTAGAGTAGAAATTTATAAATGAATTTAAGTAGTAAATTTGTGTATATCATACGTACATTATGTGCATACATGAAATAAATTCATGTAGTAAAAACAATAAATAAATAACCATAAACAGTATTTATTCAATATTCTGTTTCAACAATAAAATCTAACCTGTTTGCCCAACTTATTGCACCTGTAATTTAAAAAAAATACATAAAGAAAAGACACAAATACTTTACGATTTTATTTGAAAACCATTTATAATATTATTATAAATAATAATAATAATCTCGAATTTAGTTCAACTTATCAGATAAGACAATATGCACAAGACTACATTGTAACAATCACCCACGTAACTGATAAGCATACACATATATATCTACTACGTACTAAAATTAGATATCCAAAGTGCTGTCTCATATTTATTTTTTTTGTTATTTTTAAATTCATCATTTATCAACGCTTTAGTCCAACATATTTATCGAAATATATCTTAATAATCTTGGTCATAAATATATAGATTCATCATTTGTGTCCCACTATCCGCAGCACTCCGCGCGCACGGATTTTAAACCCGCACACCACTCTCTATATATAATTACACTAGGCATTTCCTTAATGTTAAAGAAAAATATACAAAAATACCTAATAAACGCCTACATACTAAAAAAAAAATATAATAAAAATTATTGTAACCTTGTAAAAGATGATTAATAATAATAATGAAAATAAAATGTAATCCTTTAAAATCCTTAACATACAATTTAAACAAATAATTATACAGAGTGGACGTTTAATTGAAAAACATCATAAATATCGTAAAACATTTCCTCCAGTGTTCCCTTGGGTGTGTATATCCATATAAGAAAAATATTTATGCAGCTTTTTAGGTCCACAGTGTATATTGACATACGGTAGTTAGAAAATAATTTTTTTTTTCGGTAATAAAAAACATTTCAACATATACTTAACAACCTCATCTATACTCTAACTAATTATGTATATATTTATACTTTTATGAAAACTGAAACATGTGTGTTATCTTATAATACCTGAAAATTCTTAACGTATCAAGATTATAAATTCTGTACAAATTTAAGAAACATGGCACTAACACTCTGATATGGACTTCTGTGTGTTTCAAATTAATAACACTTGCTTTTTGAACTGTTTCATATATGTATTATAAAGATCAGGACGTGGGGCGATCCCTGGGAACAGCTTTGGGGGAAACTATCAGTAAGGGTTATACGAATAAAAATTTTTGTACGTCGTTTTTTGTAGATACTTCGGGGAGCGCCCCACGTTCCGACAATTTCTTCGTAAAGAATTTATAATCGGTTTGTGTTTTGCATATGTGTGTGGGGGTGTGTGTTTGTGAGAGGGAGGGTTTTACCATAATTCTTTTTCACTCTTACGCACAAGTATTTACAACAATGTTTGTTTATCTTTGAAATTCATGATTTTGCTAAAGTTACGTGTCACGTCTTGTGGTTCACTGTCATAGTAGAGATGCTCCAGATGTATAAAATACCTTGTACAGGAGCTTATCCCTCTACTGTGTTTCTTTGTAGTCAGTATGGTGGGAGAAGGATAAGAGAAGAATCTACTTCTTTATTCTCTTGGTCCTGCGTGTCGGTGGAGTGGTGGCGGCAGGGGTAGGGGGTGTTTTTGTAACGACTGGTTTTGCTTTTGACGTGGACGCCACAGGCTGTTTCGTTGACTTCACGGCTAAGAAAATATAATTTATTAAACAGGGTATAGTTACAGACATTTTTATTAACTAAAAATTAACACCTAGTTGAAAATCCATATTACATTTAATTAATAAGAAGTGTTTGATTTTAAATTTTTTATTTAACTCACTACAATTGTGTGGCTTCTTCAAGTGAAGAATTGTAGTGAATTAAATAAAAATTTGAGAATCAAACACTTTTTATTAATTAAAAAATATATATATAAAGTAGTAATAAACTATGTTGTTTAATTGTATACAATCTATAATAATAAATAAATTTATAAAATAACTGAATAAAATTATTTGGAAGATATAATAATAATATTGTTATTAAAAAATACCTGGTTTTGCTGGTGTAGTAGGTTTTGGAGAAGGGACCGCCGTCCTCTTGGCAACCTTAGCCAAAACTTTAGCCTTCTTTTGGTCAACCACTGGGCTACTTTTCGTAGCCACTGGCGTCTCAGGCCCACTCCTCCTCTTGGCGCGCTCTGCTCTGCCAACTGCAGGTGTTGATTTTTTGTTCTCAGTCAGCACAGGAGGAGCTGGCGTTTTTTTCTCCACAACCTTTCTAGGTGTCTGCGTCTTGGGTGTTTTTGCTGGTGCTATCTTTCTTGCTTTTGAGTTTTCGGGGGATTTTCTTGGGGTAAGGGTCCTCGTGGGTGTTTTCGGAGTCTTGGGGGCTTTACGTTTTGTTCCTTTCCTCTTCTTTAGTTGTTCTTCATCTTTGTACAAAGATACATCAACTGCAAATTGAATTAGATATTTAGAAAGGAAAGTTACAAAAATTATTAAATTGAGCACAGACAACCAATTTTTTAATAGTTATTTATCTAAATAGTGGGATAAGAGCATCATTAACTAACGAATGCGGTGAGTTGCTGTGACGAGAGCGTAGCCCGAGTCGAAGTAAGAGCATGAGTCTCAGTTAATATGCCTTATCCCACGTATTAGATTCAACTTTTTATCTACGACTGCTCAGAATTACGGAAATTATACTTATGAATTGAATTCGACGAAAAATCGGAATATCATAGTATGTATGTAGAACCATAGCAACATGTAATTTGAATGTCAACAATTTAAGTCAAAACTTCAAGAATTAATTTTCTAATTTCTGTTTTTCTGTGAAATAATGAGCGACTCCGAATCTCTGCCTTCGGATATCGAAGAATCGGCCACGCAGGTAGTTTCAACGTTATTGCCGGAAAAATCAAAAATTAAATATGAGCAAGCTTATGAATGTTTGCGGAAATGGTGCGATGAGAAGAAAATAAAAAATGAAGCAAGTGAAAAGGTACTTCTAGTATATTTTGAAAATATTTCGAAACGCTATAAACCTTCAAGTCTGTGGGCATATTACTCGATGATACATGCGATGATATCCATAAAGAAAAATGTAGATATCAGTAAATTTATTCAATTGGTCGCATTTCTGAAGAGGCAGTCGGAAGGATATAAACCGAAGAAATCCAATATTTTAACAAAACAACATATAATCCGATTTTTACAAGAAGCTGATGATGAAAAGTGGCTACTAACAAAGGTAAATAAGAACAAGGCATGAAATTTTAGATTAAGAAATATTTTCAGGTAGTTTTGATCTTTGGAATTGGTGGAGCCTGTAGAGAAGAACTCACTTACATGCAAGTGACCAACGTTAGGAACGAAGGGCAGGTCTTCTGCGTCACAATACCAAATACAAAGACCAAAATTTCGCGAGAGTTTGTTATAACATCAGGAGACATTGATGGGATCAATTTCGCAAACATTATAAAAAAATACATGGCACTGCGTCCACATAATGCCGTAGAGAGGTTTTTTGTTGGTTACAGGAATGGCAAATGTATAAAACAGAGCGTTGGCATTAACACGATTGGTAGCATGCCGAAAAATATTGCTTCTTTTTTAACACGTTCGCCGCCAAGCGAATATTTCACATAAGTGCTGTTTTGAATCCCGCGTGACCGCCGGCGGTCATAGGTAATATAAGGAATAACTACAAATTATTTCCCCGGCGTGGAAGAAACGACGACTATATACCAAATGCTAAAGAGTACACTGGACCTGCTAACAATAAAAAGGCACGGGGGCTGGAAGAGCAATACAGTAGCCGAAGGATACATAGAAACTTCGGTTGAAAATAAGAAACGTATCGCAACTAATATTCTTGGAGAAAAGAATGTACTTGTAGAAGCTACAACTAGTAAACGCAGTAGTTTGGAAATTTGTAAAACAGAAATGTCCTCAGGAATACACTTGAATAAATGTAAACATGTTATTATTAATGTTCATAAATAATTGTTTAATAAATTTGATCGTTAGTTGGTATTAAAAAATGAGTGTGTTTTTGATTTCATTACCCTCACTAGTTAGGTGATGAGCTTCATTACGTAACTCAAATGAATGTCAAATTCGTCACTTATCTAAGCAGTCGTAGATAAAATAAATTATATGTCAATAAATAATAATAAAAATTAGAAATTAAATAGGTTAGTTTACTTTTGATTAAATATCTCTTTATTTTAACATAATAATCATGCTTCCACAAATCAAGTAAAGACACATTCCGTAAGTTTACTAAAAAACTTTTTAGTCCTTCCAACAACAGATAAAACCATAAGTTTAGAGTTGTGCTCTAAATCTCTAGAGCTTTGAGTCACACTGCCAGGCATACAGCCACATTTTTTTAAATTGTTAAAATGGTACCTATTCCAAAAACAGAGAAAGTAATAAAGGAATTTAGTGTCTTTAATTAAAACTGATTTTTTAATATTCAATTATCTGTGATACCCCCACCACCTTTTTAGAAGAAAAACAAATTTTTATTAATGTACTATAAATTATAAATAGCAGTTATACCGCTTTTGAATCAGATTAAATGTATACAAATTAGTTAATTTATACTACTACATTATACTAGTAAACAAACTTACGGCCATCAGGATTGTCTTCTGTAAGGGAGTCGTCCAGACTGGTGGCTTCACCTTTTTCCACAGCTATAGCCCTCTTCAGTATATTGTCAGTCCTCTCCTTTTCCTTGCCCGGTAGACGGTATTTTCCCTTATCTACACGTTCAAGGTTTAAATTCGTAAGTATACAGTCGAAATCTGAAACAATTAAAATAACAATTTAATATCAACAATTGTGAATGTTTATGAATAATTTTTTTATAGATTTTTAAGTGGTTTAATGTTTACAATGTTCAGAGAAAGGAATAGAGGAGATCATTAATAATGTATTATTATTAGCAGTATGATAAAAATGTCCTTGTGTTTGGATATTTTACTAGGTACTAGTAAGGCGTAACTTAACTGTTAAAATTCAATACAACTTTAAAGTACTATTGGTTTAATATTTATGTCAAATAACTAGTGCATCAGCAGAACTGCCATAACCAGAAATTAGCATTGTAACAAACTTAAAATTTCTGATTAAGCTAATTTTATAATTATTTGCTCTTTCATAATATTTAGTCATTTTTATTTATTTCAATATTTACCTGTTGTATCATAAAAATCAGGAGTGTAGATTTCTCCTGTCTTCTCCCCTTTTTCTTGGGAAAGCCACCTGATTCTAATTTTCGGCGAACTTTTATAAACATTTTGTACAGCCTGACACACATAAAATCCACCCTCAGAATTCCTAACAGCTAAAAACTCGTTCCTGAAAAATAAAAAGCAAAAAACATTAATTCAACTATAAGTGAAGGGTTAATAAAAAGTTAATACCAAAATGCTAATATAAACAAATAAAATCATTTTAATTTAGGGCGAACTCTTACATAATTTTTTTAAAACTAATATGGATATCTATCTTCGAAAATATTATGATCTATCAAGTTAACGATATTTTTATAATTAACAACTGCATTATATCATTGATTGAAATATTATACACAATATTTCAATCAACGATTATACATATGTTTATTAGAAAACATTAATTCAAAAATAGTTTTAATAATATAAAATAAAGTTATTGTGCTTTAATTTCTGACTACCAGTATGATTAAACGTAGACACCATGTTTTCTGAAAATCCTATTATTATAATACAATTATCATCTTGGGCATGTAACTGATGCATCCTCATTTTATATAATTTAACTTTTGATTTTTTGACTACCTATATTTAAAAGTTATAACAATAGTTTTCATAACCAACATGCTTTTAAGGTTATGGCGGGAAAACACTTACTTATAAAATATAATTAATTTTTCGTCGGTGCTCTTCGATTTGGGCGTAGAGGAGGCGCTGGTCATCTTGGAGATAATTTCTAGCTCGGGAAGTGGGCTCTGGTAGGGCTGCGTCCTGATCCGTGTCCTCTTCATTTTGCCACCACCGGGTGACTTGCTGGACGAGGCTTTCGGTTCTACCGCCGCCGCTGGTTTAGAGGATTTCGGCGACTCCTGGGGCTCGGCCTTGGCGGTCTTGGTGCGAGTCGGTGTCCGCGGTGTCGTGGCTACCTTCATCGGGGACTTCGTCGTGGCCGCCTGGAAGCAAACAAACACTAATATTAAAATCCGACCGCGCACACACTATCTGCTGATAAGCATGCAAATGCTGCGAACGCAATTAAACATTCTGATTACATTTTATCAAGGTGCTTAGGAGAGAGCCACATTGAAATACTAACAAAAATTGACTTAATTACCAATAAGACTGTAAAGTGCGTGATAAAAAAATATCGTTACCTAACACGGAAGTAAAATGATCAATTGTCGAAATAAACATAACCTACAAAAAACAGGTATTATGTACAAAAATTTGTGCACTCTATTTTCTCCAAACTAATATGACGATTTGGGAAAATAACATCAAATTTCAAAACGGTAAGTAAACAAATGTACACGGAAAATAAATATTTGTTTTTCTAATACAAATGTAAGAAGTGCAACATATTTCCCGAGTAAGTTGATGTTCTTTGCTGGGCATTGATATAGGGATTTGATTAAAAATAATTGTTAAATTTATAAGCGGGTTCAATCTTAATTTCATATTTCTTTCACCAGTACTGATATATTTAATACTTCATTCAATTTTAATTTTATATGCCAAATTTAATTTGTAATGTACTAAAAACAATCTAAATTATCAATGGTATAATTAACTAAAAATAAGCATACTACCCAAGTCTTATATTGCAATTTTATTATTTTTCAAAATGATTGTAAAATGCTATGGAAATTCACTATACCTGTAGAATCATATCATATAAATTATGATTTTAAACTGCAATACTTCTACTACATAATTATTTAATTTAATTGTTTTATGTTTGCATTGAAATGTAAAACCTCAATAAAAGTCATTTGTGGAGTGGTAAGAACCTGGCAAATAGTAAATACTACTGTACTTTAGAATCTTATTTATACCCAATTGGAAGTTTATTACACTTTTTCTCTTTTGCTCACCTATAAAAAGTTACATCTTATATTTTTTTTTTTTTTTGCTACAATTAAAAGGATATTTCACTTTAGAAATTACAATCATTACAGTCTATTAATGTGGTATCTTATATATACTTTTCTGTGAAATTTTTAAGGCATGCATTTTAAAATTAGTATATTTAACAGTATATGGTAATTGAATTATTACGTAATGCAATCTACATATCTATAGACAGGTGTTTCATGTGTATTACACTTCTTCAATGTAACTATACCAATGCTTCCATCTTGAAGGCTCAAGCGATAAAATCAATTAATTACTGTTGTTCTATATTCAAAACATGATTTAAAATTAAAATAATAATAGCTCAAAAAATGTGACAATTATAATTTTTATATTCAGTCATCTGTAATATTAATTAATGGCCAGGGGTGATATTTACTTATATTTTATTACCATTTTTAAATAATATGTGAAGGTTCAATTCAATTGCAGAATTCATTCATATATATCAGGCATGTGCAACTTCATCAAGACCGCAGGCCGGAAAACAAATTCAACCTAAAATCGCGGGCCGGACCTTTTATTTGAATTTATAAGGAACAGAGAGATTCGTTTTTTGATTTAAGGAAATTATATTATATTTATTACGTTTTAACATTTCAAAAAATGGAAAAAATAACAACACATGTACATGTATGTAGTCATTTATTATATTAGAACTGGCTTTCAGAAAATAGATTAAAATCGACAAGTACAAACATATTTAATGGGAAGACTGTGCCTTCACATTTTTCACCAAATAATCAAAATTTGGTGAAATATCGGATGATAATGACATTTTTTTCCTGAGCCAAAGATGCGAGACTTGCTTCTTGGCAGCGAAAATCTTTAAATCTGGTGTTAAATTCGTCTCTTAAAAATTGTAACTCGTTTGCAAACATTTCCAAGTTAGCATGATCTTTATGATTTGCAAGAGTGCAAAAATGGTAGGTATTCTCTGTTGGGAACTAATTTTCCCAAAGTCTTAATTTATTTTGGAATGGCTTGAAGTGACTATACAGTTCATGAACAAGTTGTTCTTGGGTTTGCAACTTTGTATTTAATTCATTCATATGACTTGTTACATCAACGAGAAACGCAAGATCGCAGACCCAATTTGTGTTCTTTAGCTCTTGTACAGGTTTTTCTTTCATATCCATAAAAACAAATACCTCAACTTTGAAATCATAAAATCGTTTTAACATTTTTGCTTTACTTACTTACTTAACCAGCGCACTTTACAATAAATTGTCAGATCTTCAAATTTAGACTGCAGTTCTTCCAAAGAAAAAAATTTGATCGAATATTGATGTAAAATGCAGTGAAATACACTTTAATCTTCAGTGTCAATATTAATACTAAATAGTTCCAATTTAATTCTATTGACAACTCCTCAATTAGAACCAACCATAGCACCATCAGCAGAAATTCAACTTAGATTCTCCCATTTAATTGATCAAAAAATGCTTTTACTTCTTCGAAAATGTTTTCTCCTCGTGTAGTATCCTTCATAGGTCGAAGAGCCAGCAATTTTTCCATGTAATTAAATTTGATATCAACTCCGCGAATAAAAATAGCTAATTGTGCGCTATCGGTAGTATCTGTGCTCTCATCGTGAGCTGATGAAAATTCCTCAAACTTCTGCGACGCACATAACTTAAGGTTTGATTTGACATCGTTGACCATATCATCAATACGTCTTGTTATAGTCCAACGAGAAAGACTTATTTTTTCTATATCGCCGCTCTTTTCAGGACAGAGTTCTTTAACGACAGCACTAAGATACTCTTTAACAAAATCATCTTCAGAATAAGGTTTAGAATGCTTTGCAATTGTTTCACCAATTATAAAACTTGTTCGTACAATACTATTGCATAAATCACTTTGTCCGTGGAAAAGAGTCTGTTGCGCAGATAATAATTTTTTCAAATTTATTATTTTATCGTTTCTTTGTTGCCCATTGAGATTACTATAACTAGAATGTTTTGATATAAAGTGGCGTTTTAAATTAAATTCTTTTATCACTGATATACTTTCAAGGCAAATTAAACAAACAGGCTTGTTTTTTCCATAATAAAAAAGTAATCGTTAGTCCACTTATCTTGAAAAACACGATTTTCAATATCAAATTTTCTTCTCTTCTCTGATGTCATTTTAAAGATTATGTTAAATTGTAAATTAAGTATGAATTTAGAAACTGCTGTGCCTCTACAAATTCCTACATGCTTTTCCTCGGCTGAATCTTCCTTCACTAATCAACATACATACAGCCAGTGCAAATAAGACGGAGTTTTCCCTGTTTATTGCATACACTGATTGCCGAGTTGACTAAATACAGTACAGAACTTTATGATACCTATAAAACTTTAAGATCCTTAGATTATATGAAAATTATTAAGGATACATATATATTTTCACTTTCAAGAGCCAGGTTTAGTGAGATTTAAAAATTGTGCTGCGGGCTGGATAAAATAAAGTCAGGGGCCGGATCCGGCCCGCGGGCCGTACGTTGCACATGCCTGATATAACGGGTGTCCAACAATTATTGCAGTCCCGGGTGGCGTTGGAATCAAAAACGTAGGTCGATTCTTACATGTGCCAAATAAATGAACTGACATTTTAATTGTCAAACATAACCTAAACGTGCATTTAAAGTGTTGTTTAAATGCCCGTTTAGGTTATGTTTGACAATTAAAATGTCAGTTCATTTATTTGGCACATGTAAGAATCGACCTACGTTTTTGATTCCAACGCCACCCGGGACTGCAATAATTGTTGGACACCCGTTATATAAACAAATTAAAATAATATTACTGACAATAATTAAACATCTATAGTTTGCAGGTCACTATCATGCATTGTCTGACCTGCAAAGGTTGAAACTATAGTTGTGTTATTATTATTTCAAACAAAAATAAATTGTGATATAAAACATTGAAGTGTTTATTTTTCCACGAAAATTTACTACCATGTAGTTACAGTCCCCACTATAATCTTTATTGTAAACAATCAGGTTTAAATTAGAATTTACTATTATTAAGCGAGTTTATATTTAAGAATATTAGTGCCATACTTTATGGACATGTTAGTTCTTTAATTACTCATTGCTAACTACAAATGGTGAAACTAGTAAACAACAAACAAAGTCATTTTATGTACAGGGGGTCCCAAACAAAAGTATTTTGTTTAAATGTAAATTAAATATTGATTTACAAGTGCAGTATTATGAGAATAAAAGTAATAATTAAAATTAATTATTTTGAGCGTTTCTGCACTGTAGTTTTACATTTCAATGTAAAAACTACAAACACCAACTAACAGTTAAGACAAGCAGAAGGACTTATAGTAACCAATATTAGCAATAAGCCCACGTTCATCACGAAAAACCGCAAAGAAGTACTAGACCTAACCATCTGTACTGGGAAAGTGAGTGATAGTATAGCGAATTGGCACATGTCAGAAGAACCATTGTGCTCTGACCACAGGCAAATCCGCTTCGATCTAGTCACATCTCTCATGACGAGTAAGTACAGAAACCCAAGAGAGACTAACTGGGTAGGAAATAAAGAGTCCCTTAGGCTAGAGCTGGCAGTAGAACAAATCAATCACGCCATCAGGACGGCATATCTGGAAAAAATAGCCAAGCAGAGGGGCTGCAGAACAGTCTGGTGGAACAAGAATCTTGAAAGGGTGAGGAACGAGGAGAAAAACAACACTCTGGCCTGTTTAAAAATACACAAGTCCTGGCTAAGAACGGTAGTACTACGAAAGAGGTAGGCTTCCTCAAAAAACCGGAGGGAACCTACACCTAAACAATAGAGAAAGAGAAAAGAAATTTTTAAAAGTTCACTTTCCATCCTCAACAATTCTGGCAGAAGATAACAAGTCAGGCAATCCCAGTCAAGATCTGACCGAAATGACTAGAGATTAGCCACGTAGGTCACAAGACCCAGTAAAATTAAATGGGCCATCAGTAGGTTCCAACCTTACAGGCGGAGGAGGCTGCCCACAAGGAGGAGTACTGTCTTCACTGCTTTGGGCTACACTAGTAGATGACCTTCTAGGGAAATTGTCCAAGGAGGATATCCACTGCAGTAGGGTATGCGGATGACCTAGCCATAGTCATCAGAGGCCGGTTCGCGGGAGTTGTCTCAGAGCGAGCACAAATACCTGGGAGTAACCTTCGACGCCAAAATAACGTGGAGGCCACACATCACAAAAGCCATCAAAAAAGCAACAATAGCATTGGGCAGGTGCCGTAAAATTTGTGGAAAAAACTAGGGACTAAACCCAAAAATGACTCACTAGGGTGATAAGACCCATGATAGCCTATGGAGCAGTGGTGTAGTGGACTAGGACAAAGCAAATGGGGGCGATAGGACTTCTGACTAGCATGTCTCAGTACAACAGGAGCCCGAAGTACCACCCCAACAGCAGCTCTAGAAGTTATCTTCCGTATCAGACTGATGCAAGGAGAGACGCCCATAATCCGATCACAGTTTGCCTGTTGAATAGTGCTTAATATAATTTCAGACATGTAGCGACAACTAACAGTTATGTAATTCAATACATGGCGGTGCTTTAGGACGAGTAGTTGTATTAACTGCTAGTTGGTTTTTGTAGTTTTTACATTGTAATAATGTAAAACTACTGTGCAGAAACGCTCTAAATAATTAATTCTAATTATTACTTTTATATTTTTTAGTTTTTTTAATTTAATTTTTTAACTTTGAGAATGATTCGAAAGGACCGAAACACGTGTCAGTTACCTGATAATAAACAAATGGAACATAACAAGTGTATTACTTCTCCCAATATAAAGTCCAATAGACCTTGACCACATTTGCACAATATATTTAAGAAATAAATTCCCAAATTGTTTAGTTTAATAAATAATAAACACATCTTCAACAGATGTATTACTTTTTTAAATATAAACATTTTTTGGGACATTCTGTACATATCGTTTTTGTATTAAATCACAAATGTATGTATTGTAACATCAAAAAATTATACAGAGAATAAAAAACACATTTGAACATAAATACATTGAAAAAAATAAATATATCATTGAACAAATCAACATACTTGAACAGTGGTATTATGCTGCTAATCAACACATGAAATATACAAACTAAAAGTAGTAGTATGTTTGTGTTTGGCTATATACCACGTGGTACTTACGCCATGTTTTGTGTATATATGTTTGTATAAATGAACTTCTTAAATAATAAATATTGAAGGGTACCAGCCGTCCATCCAATTGCTACCTAGTTCGACTATAATAGTATGCACCCTCACTTGCGTTTACAAACATTTTCTCAAAAACATGACAATAAGGAACTTTATTAAATGATAAATAAAACTTACTTTGTTAATATCACACACGGAATTTATTTTTTTACTGTACGATTGATAATGGCCTTGTAAGGTTGAAACTATATTTACGAAATAAATTCCGTGTGTGATATTAACAAAGTAAGTTCTATTTATCATTTGATAAAGTTCCTGATTCAATATGTATCACAAAGTTATGGCTTCAAGCATCCAACATACATGACAATAAACTACACAGTAGCATCAGATAATATAAAACATTTTGAAAAGATTTTAGAATAATTCTTGTATAAATACTAACTAGTTACATAGTAGATAATGTCTTATGCACTAACCTTTGTTTCTTTTTCTTTAACAGCAGAACTACTGCTGGAGGCATCTGGGGTGGTACTTTGTGCTTCCTGAGGTGCATCAGCGGCAGGCTTTTCGGTGGACGAGGTGACAGGGGCAGGGTCCGCTGGCGCCGGGACTTCGGCAGCGTCCGTTTTCGATGCTGCAACGGGTGCCGGGGTCGTAGTGGTCGTCGCCGAACTGGTGGGCGAACTGGCGCTAGCCGGCGTGCTGCTTTCCACCGTTGCTGCTACTGACGGTTCTACCTTCTGTTGCGTTGCTGACGCCGAAGGTATACTGCCGCCGGGCGTGCTGTTGGCTACTGACGTATTCGTGGGAGCTGAAGCAGTCGGTGGGTCCTTCGTCACTGTAACGGCAGCACTTGTGCTACTCGTTGTCGGCACTGTGGGTGAACTTGTGGTTGATGCACTTGTTGAAGTTGTACTGGAAAATATATAGATTTATATTTTAGGTGCTATTTCACTACAAATCAAAGAAATTTTAATACGTGACAATTACGTAAGATAATAAGTCTTTGTATTGGATCGATAAGGCCCTAGAGTTATTATCATTTCATAAAATGCGTATTAAAAGAATTTGAAACACTATTATTTTATTAACCCATTCGAGACGGCGCATTTTTTCGGAGACCATCCCCAGAATCCAAAATTTTTTTTTGCTTTATATTGGACATTATTGATAAAAAAACATGTTAGCAATAGAAATCCGTCGCTTTGTAACTCCCATTGTAAAAATAAGATGATTGCACACCGTATGTGCAGGTAGCTCCTCTGAATGTTTTTATTACGAGGAACGGATTGCACATCTGGTGTGCAATATAAAATGAAACAAAAACACATTATTAAATTAAACAACATTTATTCCAAAAATAGTCGGGTAACATGAAATCCTTATATTAGGTTCAGTAATGAAGAAAAGAGTATAATAGATAAAATGAAAGTAATAAAAATAAAGCAATATAAACCTCAATAAACATAAATTTTTAAGAAGCGGTACAAGATAATGAATTTTCGTGAAAGGACGACCCTTACTTTTGTTGTCCAACATCAAATTTTATTTTTACAGACTTCTAGGATAATTTTTGTTATAAACCAGCCTTGTTCTAACGGCAGATTCTTCCATAATGGCTGATAATTGCAATTCAAGATCATTGCACACATGGTGTGCAGCCGGTCTTTTTGGCTCGGAAATGCATTGCACACACGGTGTGCAATTGGTCTCGAATGGGTTAAGTAGTAATAAGACTTTTTTAAAGATCACAAATATAAAAGTATTTATATCACATTTGAAAAAATAATAACATTGTATAAGTGGGAAACTACTTAATAGTTTTAACTGTTATTGGAATATTATATTTTCATGATTATAACTTATAGTGCTAATATTTTTTTGTCAACAATATTTATCCATGAATTTTTTTCCTAATCCAAATATATTTTTAGAAACTTAGATAACATTTCACAATTTTTAAAAGTAAAAATAAAATAAAGGGGCAATCCTAGTACTTTTTATGTCCAGTTCTTTACAGCAAACATTTTATTGTCCCCCATTTTACCTTTAATAATTCGTAAAAATTATACCATTGTTAACTTTTGTTCTTATACAAATTTTAAACTATTTTTCGTTTTATCAATAAATCAGAAATGGTTCAAATTGGTATTTACAATTATTACGAAAAAATTTATTAAAAATGTGGCAGCAATCATCATGTTAGAAATTAATAATAATTAAGGTCTTTAAAGACCCTCTTTCATTTGAAGCAGATTCAAATATGTATTGGTCACACATGAGAACAACGGTTTAAAAAGGCAGTGGTAGAATAGTGTTGAGCCAGGCAGATTAACAATCAAGGAGGTTTTGCTGTAGATTTTGTGGAAATGGAAATTAATTATCCACTATAAACTGCTCCCATCGGGCATTCAATTTTGACCCTTACTGTTAATAACTGACCGGCTTGGATGAGAGTTTAAGAATCAAGAGTTATCACCTTTCAAACATTTGCAAAATTTTCTTGTTGGTACAAAACAGGTCTGTGCAAATGAGCTAGTCAAGTTTTTTACTAATAGGAACGGGGTATTTTTCAATCAGGGAATTATGAAATTGCCTTCAAAATGGACAAATTTAATTTAATGATTTTATCATCAAAATGAAGCAAAAGAATGGTCAGAACTTTTTACTTTTAATATGATTATAAAATATTATTCTATTCTTGATGGTTCGTTTAGTATAAATCAAACCAAAAAGTCTTATTAAATACAGAACTTCAACTAGATGGTTTCAGAGATATGACGGATTATTTTAGTTATTGATTATGTGTAATAAAGCAAAAGACAAAATGTCAAAATGATTTCTGTTAATAAATAATGGCCACAAAATGGTACAGATGGTATTTGAGTGTCTTCTGAATTTCGTTTGTAATATTTTCTCTTGCTCAAACGCATCAATTTGGTTTATTTATTCATTTGAATGAGCATTCAATAAAAAATAAGGACATTGAAGAGTCTAAATTCATGCCCGAGCTAAAATCAACAGGTGTATGATAAATACTGGTTGTCATCATTTAACTGAAACCAGTCTTAAAACCAACTCTCATTGGAATATAGTATTTTGTTTATAACTTTGGGTTCATTGTTTTTTAAATCAAAATTCACGTCACCATTTTTTAATGAATATTCTTGTTTACCTAATAGATATTTTTCATTTAAATTTTACTTTAATAAATAAAAAATATTTATGATTATTCCTTACCTTGCTGTGGCAGGTGTGGAAACATTTATATTCTGTGGTACTTCGGCGGGTTCAATCACGGGTGTTTTAGCCTCGGCAGGCTTAGTGTCACCGGGTGAACTCGCTGCTGAAGATGAAGACGAAGCCGGCTTATCCGGCGAAGTTTTAGCCTTCTCCGGACTTTGTAGCACCTCTTTCTTGGGAGTAGCGACGTGGTTCTGTTCGGGTTTGGCAGGCAACACAGGGGCGGGGGCCTTCCCCACGTCCGCCGTGCCGTTGCTTTGCGGTTTTTCGGGCTCGGATGCAGTCTGTGCCTGCGTGGCGGGTAAGCTTTGTGTGGCCGGTATGTTGCTGTTGTGCTGCACTTGGTAAGATTGATTGAAGACTTGGCTTTTCGGCGGGCTGTAAGACACTGGCTGAACATGGGCCTGATTCGCTATAGGATGACTGCTGGTGACAGGGTGGGAGCTGGCCTGCGGATTGCCTGGATACGAGTTGGGTATGTTGAGGGAATAGTGGTTCTGATGGGGATTCATGTTGTGGGCAGGTGATGGGTTACCATGCATGAGGTTCTGTGGCATCTGCTGGCCGTAAGGGCCTGTTCCGCCTTGCGGATGCATTGGTTTGTTCATTTGTGGCGGTACAGCTGGGGCTTGGGAACCCGTAGTTGGTGGTGTCAGCACTGATTTCAAAGCTGAATTCATTGCCTATTAGGACTCAGAATTCATTACCTGGAAAAAGTGATGGTTTAATTAAATACATTCAGATAAAAATTAGACTTATTAATTGCAATACATATTTATACTTCGATTAAAGATGTGATAAAAGGGTACAACCTTTGCTTTTAGAAAACATCCTTAATTGATTTAATGAAAATTCTGAATAGTATATGTATACTTTAGCATCTATAATATATATTGATCAACAATCATAATAATAATTAGAAAAAACACGAAAATATTTTCGTAAAATCTACAACAAATGAGTCTTATTAAGACTACAAGAACAAATCACTTTTGAAATAACTACTTCTTTAGCTAATACTTCGACAGACATTGAATGATACAAAAGTAATTTGCGTGTTAGAAAATAGCAAGGCTATCAAAGCAACACTAGTTGGACGTGTTTCTTTCTGTAAAATGAACTAAAAATGATTGAATGTACGTTAAATAGTTGTACTATACTATGGTAATTTGGAACAAGAAATGAATTTAGGTTGATGTAATTAAAATCAATCCAGGCAAAAAAATAATATCATTTAAATGTAGGAGGAAATACAATAAATATTCCTCATAACGAATATTTTATGGCAAAATCAATATTGAATAGGCTGAAAGACTGTGGGTCGATAGCCACTGATTAGAAGAAATCCTGTCTTCCACTTCACTGTACATACTTTATAATGTAATAATTACTTCTAATAATAAAGATGTTTTCTCTCTCAATAATGAATTCAAATAAAAAAAATTCCTTCATTTAAATATATGTACATATTCGGATAAAAATAAATCTTACCAACATAAAGAAATAAAATATCTTAATTGATATTTGGCAATTCAATTTATAATGAATACACAGTTTATGTTCACAAATTAATTATGGACACTATTTGACATGAAAGTTTATTAAATTAAATTATTAAACATGTATAAGTGATCGCATATTTACAATTCCAATATATAAATACTTTATTATTACACAACCTTTTAATTATTAACAATGCAATTAAATAATAATGAGATTTAACTTTAGTTCAGTTGTATACATCAGATGATTTTAAAAAGACATTGATGTAGTGCGAATTTAATTTTTCAATAAGAAGCATTGAGATATACATTTTTTCCCAAAATATAATACATTACTATTGACTCAAAAGAAATACCAACTTAATTAATCCCTCAACAATTTTAAAGGTATTTTAAGAAGATTAAAAATGAAGAAATTTGAATATAATACAACTCTCATGAATATAAACAATTTTTATAACAAACACAATAAGACTTAATTCATTAGAGTTATAATAGTACATTTAAAATTTATTGATATTTTTTTATATAATATCTGCTCTACCAGAAATGATATTCTACTCTAACTTTTGTAGATATGTTGTGTTAAATCATCATAATTTTACCCCAGGAATTTGTGATTCGGCCATTTTCCCCACATTAACAGTACACCCTGTATTTGACTAAGCCCATTATATCTGTTTTTGTTTAACGTACAAACACACCAATCGAATCTGTACATTAATCATCTAAAATAAACGGTGATGTAACAATTATAGTACTTTTCCGGCACTACTCATTTTATTAAACAAAAATCGACAAGGCAATTGGCCTTGGATATCTCAAGTCATATCTGCGTTAAGATTACACGCGTGATAAGCTGGTTGCGGTTAAACGGTGACATCGGACATGTCAACACGTCAATCAGTAACCACACATGTGCGTGTGATACTAGCGCAGACGTGACTTTAGATTTCCAAGGCCAACTGCGACGCCGATTTTTGTTAAACGCTCATTAAATGTTACTTACGTATCCATTTTTTTTTTTACGTTCTTACTATAATTAACAAAGAAGAAAATTTGTTGGAAGTTATTTGGTCCAATATTATATTTAATTTGTTCTATACACATATTTCTATACATAAAAAGAAAAATTGAAAATACCAAAATTGAATTATTTATCATATAAGTATTATGGCTTTTCAAGAAAAAGATCAATTTTTCTATAAAAACAAGATGTTTATGAAAGGCTTGTTTTGATGAAGGATATCTTTAATCTTTTTTTTTTAATTCTGTAAAAATTTTCTTATATTTATACTAAAAAAAGTCAAGAAAAAAACAAACACGGACCTTCCCGCTACAGAGAAAGTAAAAATATAACTTATACATGTTACCAACATTGAAGTAAATAAACTATACATAAATAAAATATTCATTTAACTAATATAATTGACAAAGCTTATATATACAAACTATATTTATAATTTATTTTTAATATATGCAAAATAGGATTTTATATAAAAGATGAATATAAATTATAATAAAAACAGTTTATGTTTTACATTGTTGAATTTATTTTCCTGATATGATTCGATCGGCGACGATCCTTCATTGTTATTATACAGGGTCGTTGATATGTATGGAAACGGTCGAATATCTCCTAAAGTAAGACAAGATAGCGAAAACTGCTAAGACACAAAAGTTTTAGGGTTTTGTAAAAACTATCAGAATTAAGATAAATTAAGTATACAGGATCAGTTAAAAAGTCAGGACGAAACAAACTTGCTTTTTCTTGAATGGAACACCCCGTATATTGTTCCATATTTCAATTCATCTTGAAATTCTACACAAAATTGGTATAGCACATCATAAGGCTCAACTTAACTATTTTAGAGATATCGAACTTTGAAAATCATATACGTTTTACTTAAACGTATCATTTTCGCGCGAAAATTATCCAATCAGAAGTAGTTTTGTGTGTAAAGACGCAGCGTTGTTATGGAGATTTCCATCTCCATAACAACGCTGCGTTCTACTTACCTTTGACAGGTAACTTGATAGCTAACTATTTTTGTATAATTTATAAATATAATTATTTTCAAAGTTCGATATCTCTAAAATGGTCAAGTTTAGCCCTATGATGTGCTATACCAATTTTGTGTAGAATTTCGAGATTAATTGAAATATGAAACAATATACGGGGTGTTCCATTAAAGAAAAAGCAAGTTTGTTTCGTCCTGACTTTTTAACTGATCCTGTGTACTTTATTTATCTTTATTCTGATAGTTTTTAAAAACCCTAAAACTTTTGTATCTTAGTATTTTTCGCTAACTCTCTTACTTTAGGAGATATTCGACCGTTTTCATACATATCAGCGACCCAGTATATCTAAATAAATTATATTTATTAACAGCATATGCCTGTAATAAATGTCATACTTTTAAAGTTTTGTTATATAAAAAATTACGAAATTGGAATGCTGCACAGCTAGTTTGGCAACTCAATTCAACCTTAACTAATACGGTATACCTACGCCAAACCCTATTTGAGACCGCATTAAGATAACCATTAAGCAAAATAAATCATGCCCGATTGATGCGCCATCTTACCACAGCTTTTGTAACGAATTACTTTTCGCGCTCGCATTTTTCCACGAAACATACAAATACTTAGTGAATAAGCTTGTAATTTTTTGTTCTTATAATTGTTAACATACATTATACAGGGTGAGTTTTTTTCGATGTTCTCTATGGGGATCTCGGAAACTATAAGAGATAGAGAAACGGTTAAATGGGGAAAGAAGTGTAGATTTACGAGACGAATAAAATTCCACTTTCAAAGTTTTCAAAAAAGCAATTGTTTTACTTTCATCTTTTTCATGGCTACCCATTTTTTATTTATAATAAAATTAAAAATGACTATAACTCACTTATTTTTAGAAATAACTATGTCGTATGTCATATTGGATTAAAGAGAAAAAAATACCTTTTGAATGAGGCCATAGCTAACTATGGTTTCCATTTAAAAAAAATGTAAGTTTGCATCATATCTCGGAAAATAATGGCGATAAAAATTTTCTGATTATTTTTTATTAATCTACATAAAATTATCTAAAACTTTGTCCTTTATAGTTTTTTTCTATCTGTAATAATAATCGAGATATATTGATTTGAAAAAATTGACACTTTTTACTTTTTTCAAAATATCTAGTTACCCTTGACTTTTTTGAAAACTTTGAAAGTGGAATTTTGTTCGTCTCGTAAATCTACACTTTTTTCCCCATTTAACCGTTTCTCTATCTCTTATAGCTTCCGAGATCCCCATAGAGAACATGGAAAAAAACTCACCATGTATGTAGTAGTGTCAAATTTCAATAGAACAAGTTAAAAATATAATTTAAATTAAATCTAACATTTGAAAAATCGTATAAAAACAAATATGTAATCTTAAAAATAATGTATTATAAAATTTAATAGCAAACCTATACTTGTAATTTTTTTTCTATATTTTTAATCAAAAAATGTTTGATTCAATGTAACCTTAACAGCAAACACATTTTTATATATAAATATAATCCTTACATCCTTACATAAGAAATATAAATCTTTTGCATATGTTATTTGATATGGAGATGTATGGATATTAATTTATAATTGATATAACTATGTATAAATAATGTGAGGTGTAATAAAATATGGAAAACATGTAATGACTATGCAATTTTTAATTTGTTTGATTATAATTGATAAGAAGATAAAATCAGAATTAACTATGAATATTATTATAATTGCAGATACCAAAAAAAATAATATTTTATTTATTTGCATAAATAATTGCTGAAAAAACCATTCTAATTACGTATTTTAGTACAAAATAGAGACATTTACATATTTAATTTATTCATCCTACATAAAAATTAATTTGATTTTTTTAGTGAGGTAATTTTTTTTAGGTATAAAAATCATAATCCTTTTAACATATCTTATTTGATATGGAAATGTATTGATGTATTATAATTGTTAATGTATAAGCGATTAAAGAAAAATGATATGACAATGCAATTTTGAATCCGGTTGTTCTATAAACAATTATAAATAAATAATAAACAAAATCAACACCAAGTTATTTGTAGAATAAATATTTAATGTTTTACATCAACTAACACTGTGATAGTAATTATTGCTTTAATTATATTTCTTGTTATATAAGTTATATGTAAAAATAGCCATTTTCATTTTTACCACATATTTTTAAAATAACAATGGGCATACAATAGAGATATGTATTATCTAATTTAATATTAGGTGAAAATAACCCTTTTTTCAAGTGTTTATTTAGTTTAGTTTTTCGGCCTTTTTTAGACCATTATCAAATTTTAGAATAATTAAAAATAAGAAATGTACAACCATATATAAAGGAATTAATCTAAGCCGAATAGATATGGTTGTGCATTTTTTATTTATAATTAGATAAAAATTTTATAACGGTCTGTAATGACGAAAGCATGTGTCAGATAACTGTAAATAAAAACATTATAGAACAAAACATGTATTATTCTTTGTAATATCAATATCTGTTTCCATTGAGTGTATCAACTTTTAATTGGCCTCTTATATTAAAACTGATTTTTAAATATAGTATATGTACACTACACTCACACACACATTAAAAAGAAAAATAGATTAGGGTCTAAAATAAAGTAAGTAAGTTAGTAAAACATTAATTATAATTATCTTTTGTAATCATCATTACAAAAGTAATTATTAAACACAAACGAATCTAACTTTTTTGGGCGAACTAAGAATTACTATTACTATAATTGAAAATATAAAAATAAAAAAGGAAAATATTTATTTGTGTAAACAATTGCAGAAAATTTATAATCATAAAATTTGACCTTCAATCCCTGCAAATGTAATGTAAATAAATTGAACTATTGTAGATAAGAAAAAAGCTTTTACATAATTAATAATTATTTCTATTTCTTAGATAAGAAGTAGTTTTATTACATATTTTGGTTCAAAATGGTGAATAGTGGCATATATTTTAGGAAATTTATGTATGATACATTAAAATGCATTGATGTTGATTTTTCCAGTTACTTAACCCAAATTTAAAACATGCATTATGTGTATTTGTAAGGAGTCCATCTGCCTCCAAGTGTAAACATCTAGACTTGCTTATCTAATACACATAAGATATTATGTGATAACATTAGAAAACCTCGGTATGATCAATTTTATTATTTTGAAAGATCATTGGTGTTATATACTTACTTCCTAATGAAAAAGTTTGAGGTTAGTGATATTAAATAAAAGAACTTGACATTATTTCATTTGAGGAATACTAATAATTAGCATAACTTGGGTGTTAGTAAACTTATAAACAAAGTAGGTTATTATGGGAACACCTACATCTATGTTAAAATAGTGTTGATAAAAGGGAAAACTTACATAAACATACCACCCCTAGTAAAGCAACCAAGTTGCTATGGTGATTTGCTAATTTATATGGGCTTAACCTACAATTGTTTAATTATTTATTGAAACTAGGGGGTCTGTGTTTGGACGCGGGAATGACGGCGAGATGTATGTGGGTGCGTTGTTTTGGGGGGGCCGCGTCTGGCACAATTTATTTACGCTCGACGGGGTACCGGGGGGCGCCGCGCGACTCTGTGTACGTGGTGCACCTAAATCGAATCGATACCATTTTTCCGTGTGTCGAGTGCGAGTCGCGTTATCCAGAAAGAAGGGTACAGACGTGTTCGCGGGGGTGATGTAAATTTAGAAATTACATCGGCGACGGCGGCGGAATACCGGGAAAGCGGACAAAACAACGAAGCGCCGGTTGAAGGTACGGCAGCGCGGCATTGGGAAATGCGTATATTGTTTATGGTGAACAGCTTGGGGGATATCGCGGTGGAAATCGGATAGCCAGGATGCGTAAGGGAACAGAGTGCGTAGGACCCTACGAGTCGGGATTCTCTGGATTTTCATAATATCCTTACCTATGCGCACCATTTGTAACAAAATCCAATCGAATTTTCAACGCACACAAACAGCACAAACACTCCGCTTTTGCTTTTACTATGGCGTCTATCGCTTGCCACTGTTGTCGCTCGTTCATTACTCTGCCGCCTATCGCCCTCTCGCTTTAACGCATTCCTAGCCCCATGTTCTTACACACACTCTGGCAACGTGCCGAATTTTTTACTTGTTCTTAGGTTGGTCACCCTGCAACATCATTTAGTGGCCCGCTAATTTTAAAATATCTCTCAATATCCAACAACAAATATAATAAACATATAGTTACTGATGATCACAAGCAATCTTTATAATAAACGTGAGTTTACTTTTTATTATTAATTTTTATATTATATCCGAAATATTTCTAATCATAAACACCACCTATCCTGAATATTCGTTATCTTTTGGAAAAATTTATTTAATTATTATTACATTTTTTATTTGTGTAAAACCTTGACTGAGGAGGAAGATATAATATAGTTTCGTAACAGTTGTTTTATTGTGAATAAATGAACCGAACAATTGAAAGATAGGTACACTGCTTTCGAACTATGTTGGCAAACCTTCAGGATGAATTGGCCTGAGGCATCAGAAATTTTAGGCGCGAGGCCCGTAGTGTTTACGTTCATTGAAAAATCATTGTTCTAATTTTCTCTATAAATAGTACACATTAATCAGTTGTCTGAGAAATTTGCATTAAAGGCGTTGCCTCTCTTCTCTTAAGAAAAAATTCCTTATCTCCGTATAAGGGCACTGACCCAAGGAAACCTGTTAAAAATTAGATGCAATGTACCTTACATACAAGCAATGATCATTTCTTTTAAAAAATATAAATGTTGAGCTCTGGATCTGCAACTACGTGGTTATAGGATTTTGTTTTATACCCACCGCATCGTTTATTGTCTTTTTATTTCGGGGTAGAGGTGAGTAAAGGACTAAAACTCTCGGAATTTCCGATTGTTAGGTACCTGCGTGTTTGCACCATTATACAGAAACGAAGAAACCATACAATTCCTTATTGGAATTTACTGAAAATAATATCAACCCTTTGTTTCAGATACTCCATTTTTAAACAATTTAATTTGTTTTAAATGGAATCACATATTTTTAAATGTTAAACAATATATATTTCATACATTAATATTTAATAGGAACAGTTGATGTACCTTTTATCGGAGTGTCTGCAATTATCAGTTTAATTTACTCTCAATATTTATTACGAAAGAATAACAATGGTAAACAAACTCATTATGGACACATTATTATTATACTGTGGCATAATAGTGATCGTCGCAATTTACCGTTCTTGTTTATTGTTATTATTATTATTTCCCCTGAAACACTATTTCACCGCTGTCCGTTACGCCATCGTCCGTTTTAAATTGATTACGTAAATGCATTCGCTCGTTTACCTTGTATACAAGTTCGCATCCTTTTAATTTCTAAATCGATCGTCGATTGTTTGACCCATGTTTACATAATTTCTTATTATATCGCATATGACACTTAGGATGTTGATATAAGTGACATTTTTTGTAATAGAAACAATAAATGTATGACACAGCACAAAACAAAATAGTTTTTTGTTTTGAAGGCAGTTACAATATATTAAATGATATTAGTTTTTTACTAAATTTGATGATTCTTCATTGTATATCAAAGAACATAACTGATTATCTAAACTTTTAAATAATTTTATTAATTCTTAAGACACGTCATTTTTTTGGATAGTGTTCTTCTAAGGCAACCTTTTTAATGGATTATCCATTGAAAGACGTTAGCTATATCAGATAATCAACCAATAGATCAAATTGTATTAATCGTTCATTCCGTTAATTTGGGGATCAATTATTCGTTCGCCGCCTTCAGATTTGGACTACTGGAAATTGGTTTTATTTCAACTCCAGTTGCTGCCAAAACATTCTAGTTATTATGGCGATCTTTCATAAACCAGATAAGCATCTACATCTAAAGAGAGCTAAGGTTAATATTTTAAATATATTTCATAGTAGATTCTGTATCTCAGTTCAGAAAAGTTTAAATCAGATATGTTGAATGGCGTAAAATTCGCTAATCGATTAATGATCCTGGTCTCAATAGTTTAATGTTAAACAGTAAGAAGAATGCGTGAGATTCGTTTGATTGGATATTGAAAATTTGTTAGATAAGGAAGATTATATGTTGTCTTACATCCAGTTACTTGGATGTTGTAGCAAGATATACTTTCTGCAGATATTCTGGATGTCATGTTTATAAAACGCAGGTAGTAACTAAGTGAAGCATCCTTGTAGTAAGATATACGACCAGTACCTTTCACCATTGGGATATAATTAATGGCGCTTCACCGTGTCAGGAGCAATAATTTAAAGTAACTAGCTCATCTACACACACATACACAAATTACTCGACAGAAGTACCACGCGATTGTCGATATCCAATCAGTACGATTACTTCATATTTATTACATAACCCCTTATATTCACTAACCTGTTGAATTCTGTATCGAGTTTATAGATGACGCAGTGAATTATAAACTTGATAATTAATGGGAGAGATTATAAATTTAAAAATCGTATACCCAAACATATATGCTACTTTTTTGCTTATATTGATTTATATAATTGCTAAACTAAATGCCGACCCACCTTTATTTACCACTTTCAATTATTATTATCAAGTTATTGATTCATTCCATTTACACATTTCGCTTAATTAACAAGTCAACGTCGATAAGACTGACCGTCAATTGATGATGTTTTTTTTGTGTGTAACGCTCTGGTGTTTGTTTTCATTCAATTAATTTCTGGAACATTTATGCGAAAGGGCAGTAGGGTGAAACGCCTTTATTTCCGCGCCTGAACGAAGGCGCCAATGGGCGCAGAAGGAGCGCGAAAAGGACGGACGGTGTTTTTTTCCTGGTTTCGTAACAGTACATTCGGAGCGGTCAAGGACTCGGCGAGATGAGTAATTTCGCCTAGATTTAAATCCTTTGTGTTGGTAGTGTTTACGTCCATAGGAAATTAATGACGGCGACCTTGAAATGAATCATTATTCTAGCGTAAAATTATAGAGCGGAATGCTCGTTACCTGATCGAGAAGATTACGATAAATAATATAATTACTGGCACGTCCAAATAAGAATTATTCGTTTCGGTTCAATTAATTATTTGGAATTATTCTGGGCGAGCTTCTTTTGTTTTGGTTGTGAAAAGGTACTAAAAGTTGCATCAATCATATTTCGTGAACAGGTTTAAAATGTACAGTTTTATGTTATAATTACATAAATGCAATTTAATTTCTCTCAATCTAGAAGAAAAGTATAAGAATTAAAAAAAATCTAATTTTATAATAATAATTCCAATAAAGATAATTTAACAAATCCAAATATATTATTTGATAAAAGGTTTATAATTCACAACTAGTTTCGGCTTAATACCCTTACCAAGAATGATGAACAAAACGAAGATTTATGATTTTGTAATGACAGCTGACCAGATAATGAGCGCAATGAATATTGGGGAATTTCAAAGGTTTCCGTTATTATAGACTACATATTTGCCTGTTTTTTAAAGCTTTACTAATAATTTAGTAATAAGTCATTATTACCTAAGTTTATGGTTTTACAATCTTTACCGCTAAAAGTGTGATTAAATTTTTTCACTGAGTTTGTCCTACATATATTGCATGTTTCATTAAGTGATCAATGAGAAATAAATACATAATATATAATATTTGATCTATATACAAGGTAATATCATGTGAGATTTTGTTATTATTATGGAAAATATGAACTAACAACTGTATATCTTTTAAAATCTTATTATATTCTTTCAGTTTTAACCCAGCGATACAAAACCTTGCCATTAGAAGGCCCTAAAACTTTTGTACATAATTCTAAATTTCTAAACTTCTGTTTCTTGACGTTGACTTCTTCAAATTAAGAAATTACTTACTTACATACTCAATAGTATGCCGTTACACCCGAAAATGGCAGTTAGAACTCGTTAAAACAAACAACTTTTCTTAGTACCAATTTGTAATTTGTTGGTCCGGTTCGGACTTATTGGAATTCTTTCGTTTTTCTAAAAATTGCTATAACTGCTATTGCCTTATTTGAAGGGCTATTTAAAAAAACCAAAAAGTTTCAAAAGTAGCTTTCGGCTCTCTAAAACATTTGTGTTTACAATTTCTTTTTATTGTTTCAAATAACAAAATGGCGACCGATCAAAAATTTCAAAACAAAATATTTTGATAACCACTCCATCGTTTTTGAAAGTAAATAATTTATAAAATCATTATGCTATCTACTACAAAATTTGTCCTACACTTTTTTTTCAATCTATCCAAAAAAGTCTTTATTCGGTTCCTTGAATTACATATAAGTAGAGAGCGGATTTCTAATAGCATCGAAAAACTTTCTTAATATCTATACGAATCTTGAAGAATGTGATTACTTAGCGCTAAGTTTTTTTTTTGCTTTTTTGCTTATTTTGACTTTTTGTGCTTATTTTGACTTTTTATGCTTATTTTCGTGCTTTTTTTAGATTCTGATGCTTATTTGGAGCATTTTCTTAAAAATTTAAAAAACATTTAATAAAAATTTCACGCTGATATTAAATTAATGTGCTAATATATAGAATTTTCGTAAAAATCTGTATCCCATCATTTATAGATTATATTTGTATTACATATTTTCTTCGGGTCTTTTGACAACATAATTGTTTAAAATCTTCATAATATGATACAATAATTATAATGAATTTTATTATTAATAAATATTAGTACAAATTACCAATTTACAATGGATTCGTTTATAAATAAGTAGATATAATAAAGCGTCTCATTATTCAGATAATACAGACGAACGCTTCATAGAAATCACACCTATGATATTCCGGATGTAAAAGTCGTTAAACTAGGCCCAAACAGGGGCCCCAGTAAGTATTAAATGTAAACAGATTTAAGTGATAGCTAATAATCAGGTGTTCTGCAACCTTATCAATTTTCTACTCTCGGCCAAAATACGGATGGGACGACTGGCGCATATTTACCGTTTTCGTTAATTTTCATATTCAAACTCGCATTCATAAACTATTGAATTGACATTCCAAAAACTTTGTTTATTTATCAAAAATTATTATATGCGTGAATCGTATTAATCTGGGGAATCACAGATAAATTATATTATATAATTCACATGTATATTTAAAACATAATGCAAAAGGTGAAAACCACAATACAAGAATTAATTAGAGACTATCCAGAATTAACAAGTGAAAATTATACATTATTTTGTAAGGCATGTTTAAAAATTGTAAGTTTTATTTTAGTTCCCAACTGCATAAAACATTTTATAACAACACTACATCAAGAACGTTTTAAAAAGTTCAAAGCTGAACTAAAAAAACAGCACAATTTCACAATCTTTAGCATTATCTTCAACAAACGATGGATAATTTAAATTAAATTTACATTTGTGCAAAATACTTTTATATTCGAATATCCCTTTAAGAAAATTACAAAATAATGCATTTAAATCTTTATTGGGAAAATATTGTAAAATGCGCATTCCCGAGAAAAAATTATGTAGCTCTTGCGTACTATGAAACCATACAAAAATTAAAGATATTATTAACAATAATTATATGTGATGATGAAACCACAGACGCTTGTTTAATTTAATAATAGGAGTTTAACATGAAGACATCCGACCAATGGTATTTTGATATATACAAAAGAATTATGAAGAAAACTGATAATAACATTCTAGCAAAATTCATAAATGATGGACTGACAAGCTTATTTTTGGCGTAGACAATACCAAGTTACAAAATTTTACTAATAATGTATTTTGTGCATTGTACAAGTTTAGCACATGGATAGACACGAATTTCTGAAACTATAAGAATGAAATTTCCATTTGTAGATTTAATTAAATATGGAAAAATAGTTCTTATATTCTTCTGTGAGTGCAATTATTCAAGAAGTCATTACCTGATATCTCACTGCCCCATAAACCAGTGCTAACAAAATGGGGAACTTGGCTATATGCTACGATTTACTATGCGAATTTTGAAGAATTTAATAAGGTTATATACAACTTTCCCGAAACGACAAGCAAATCAGTTAATGACTGTCAAACAGTCCTTAAGAAACAAGAGCTTCCTTCAAAACAATTTAGTTACATAAAATCGCGTTTAAATTTTGTGAGCAACACAATCAAATCTTTATAAAAGCAGATTCAATTTAGAAAATACCTGGACGCATTGGCCAAGAAATCAAAATAATATCGAAAGAAGTATTCGGTGAAAATGAAGGATTTTTAATATTAAATAAATTAAACTTGATTTTGAATGGTAATTTTCAAATGGATCCAGCTATAATTTAAAATAAAGAGAAGCTTGTCCACTTTCAAAAATTTATTGAGCGTCAGAAGTAATAATTTTTACAATTAAACCCCTAGAACAACATTTAATGATCTACTGTTTTCATGAATAGATTTTAGTTATTTTGAAATGTATACAAAATTACAATTTAATTTTTAAATACCTACATAATATTATATATTGCGTAAAGAAAGTATGTTTATTTTAGTTTTATTCGTTCGTTTATTTTTTTATTCTTAAAAATTACTAATATTTCAAACAAACAAGTTAAGTGTTGGTGAATCTAGTCAGCGATCTATGAGGGTGCATTTTTCCAAAACAGGGAGGTAATGTACACAAATTGTAGTTAACGCAAGCACCGTTGGAGAAGTGATGACTTTCTTCCTTTGCACGGGGGGTTCCCTTTTCTAATAATACTCGACATATATTGATACTATTCGCCTCTTTGGTATCGTTAATTATTACATTGTTTTACATTAAGAGAGCGCGAATCACATTTCTTAGTTCAATTTATAATATTTCTTATCTTGGTTTAAATGTAAAAGATATAAACCGAAAATGTTTGCACGTCGCATATAAATCCTAAATTTTTAATGGTTACTGACTAATTACCAATTTATTATAATTCAATCAATTATACATACAGTATTTTTTTGATTTTAGGAATAATATATGCATTCTTTTAAATGAATTTATTCCTGATTTTTCTACAATATGTAATCTAATAACGTTCAAATTTACATTGGTATAGTTAAATTTAGTAATGTAAATTGTAAATGGAAACCTATTCTGTACATAAAAAAGGGGAAATGATGTTAAATATTACTTGTCTGAATAACATTTTAGACAATTTAATGTTTTCTAAGCATTTAAATGGAATCTTTTGCAAACATTGCTTCTTTTTTTACAAAATTTGGTGGGTTGCACCAAGTACCATTGCAAAAATTAGTATCTTAGCCAGTATCTCAATATTCTAAATTATCAGGTAAAGATGATGTTTTGATAAGTCATAAAAATACTAAGTACCATAAAAATTCAATTGTTTATGCGAAACATTTTATAAAATCATTCAATTCCCCATCACGAGATGTAAGAAATAAATTAAATATGGACAAACTGAAGAAAATAGAAATAGATACACGCCGGTGGTGGCGCATCGGTTACGGCCCCGAACTGACGTGCAGCAACGTTGGTTCGGGTCAGTAGTCGGATGGGTGACCGGTACCATTCACCATTGGGATACAATTAATGGTGCTTTAGAGTGACGGGGGCGATCCTTTAAAGTAACAAGCTCATTTACACACACACAAATACACAAATGACACATGGCGGAAGGACCACGTGGTCGATAGCCTAACACTACTACTACTACTAGAAATAGATTAAAACTAATAATCAAAAGTTTATTTTTTGGAGGGAAACCTTACGATATCATCGTGATGCTGGTTCTCTCTTAAATATATAATCTATTACAAACGAGGGCAATTTTCGTGAAATTCTACGTTTCGAATTGCAGCTGATGACATAACTTTAAAAAAATCATTTGGAAAACATATTTCAGAAATGTCTCTTAAAATATGATAATTATAATAATGTTACTCATGAGCCTATACTTCAATTGGAATAGATGGATGTTCCGTTATGTGGGAAGAATTGAAGGGTGCTGTATCTATATTGTAGTCAACCTTGTCCAATTTAAGTTAATGGATAAATCTTACGCTAATAAATTTATCTTTATCCATTGTCTTTATCCACTTTATAATGATGCAGTCAATATTTTAAACGAATTAAAAATTGAAATGACGAAACCTCGAATTACTAAATACCAGAGAAATAGACCAAACGTGGATCAACCTATTATAGAGGATTATTTTTATTTATCTTTTCCCCTTTTATCCATTACGTGTGTCAGACTTATTCTCTACAATATGTGTCAGTTATTTTCTTTTACACTTCTTTACCACTGTTGCCTACTTTGTGTCATTTTTCTTAATTCTTTCCATTCTATTCCTCTTCTTTCCGCTCCTTGATTTACTTGCTCGTTCTAACCCTTCCTTGGTCTTCCTGATTCATTTTTTATCTAACCATCCTAATTATTTCTCTTTTAATAAAATCAGTAATATTTTATAGGTTTAATATTGAGCTGTTGAGATGTTTTCTTACTTCTGTATTTCGTACTTTGTCTCTTCTTGTAATTCCCTCTATCTTTCTTAGGTTTCAAATTTCCATTGCATTGGTTTACTCTATGGTTACTCATGATTCACTACTATATAGCAGTGAATGTCTTACAATTCTTTTATTCTTCTGCTTTTATTGTTTTTGTAATTTCTCTTTTCTCTAATCTTTTTTTGAATCGATCTTCCCTGTTTCCTCTATTGTTGAACCCAGGTATTTGAACTGCTTAACCTCCTCTATCTGTTTTCCGTTTAACTCTATTTTGTGATTGCTCCCTTTTGATGATATCATAGTTTTTGGTTTTGTTTATATTTATCTTTTTCAGCTCCTGTTTGAAAATTTCCAGGTTTTTCTTCGGAATCTGCTATTAGTGTTACGTGGTCGGCAAACATTAATATTTGCATTTTTAATATTTCCATATTTTTAAACCCTATCTTTCTTATTCTTATTATTAATGATGTCATCTATACCTGGAGATTTTCCTAGTTTTATTTTCTTGATTTCTGCCTCCAGTTCTTCGATTGTTATTTGGTTGTTTCCTTCATTTGTTTCACCTTCTTCATCTCCATTATGGTATGTTTCGGTTCTTTTGTTATAGTATTCTTTCCATCTTTCTAATATCTTCGTTTCTCTTGTTATTATATTTCCGTTTTTGTCTTTTATACTTGGTTGGCTTAGTGTCCTTTTATTCCTCATTTGTTTAATTGTGCTGTAAAACTTCTTTTGGTTTACTGTGAACGTTTCTTTCAGTTTCTTACCGAACTACTCCCAGAATTGCTTTTTTGCTATCTTGATTTTGTGTTCCACTATTTTATTTGCTATTTTGCATCTTCTGTAATCTTATTCTTTTCTTGTTTTTTTTTCTTGTGCCATTTTCTCGCTGTGATGTCTTGTTTTTTATTTGCTTTTCTATTAGTTGCTTTGTTATTCGTACTCCTCTCTGTTAATTGTTATCTTTTGGTATCATATTCTTACTCTCTTTTCTTTTGCTTTTTCTTCTCTTGCTATTTCTCTGTTTTTTGTAAGATTTTTTTTCATTATTTATGTATATCTTGGACCCTCTTAGATTTCCTTCAGCTCTCATTATTTGTTGTTTTGTTTCCCATGTCCCAACTTCGACTCGTATTATTTGTTTTCACTATGTAATGTGAAATTCTCGACTTCCTTCTGTTCATATTTTACCTCTCCTGCTAAGCCTGTTATTATGATATTATTTTTTATTTATTTGCTGTTCTTATAGGTTATAGGTTAAGTAGGGTCTTAGTGAGGTGTGTTAGCCTCTCGTGAACTGCGACCTAACAGATCTATTGTTCTACCCTTAACCAATCACTTCCCAAGCAGTCCCACGTCCACCATGAACCTGGTAACTATCTTGGGGGTGATAATGCTCACTTCTTCGGGGGATAATCGGTCCCTGCCGAAGTGTGAAAGACGCTTGTGAGCAATCGCGACACAAGTGCATAGTATGTGTTCGGTAGTTTCATCTGCCGAATCACACAATCTGCAGTTTTCACTTTCCTCTTTTCCCATTTTCCGCAAATGGTATCGGAGGGCACAATGCCCTGTCATGAGTCCGGTGAAAGTTCTTAGCTCGTTCCTTGTGAGTTCAAGCACCTTGTGGCTGTAATCGAGTTTCAGTGTTATTATGATATTATTTTTTATTTATTTGCTGTTCTTACTTTTTACTTTCTTATGTAGTATAAATTGGGGAAGTATTGTTTTCATGTTTTTTTTAAAATTTTTTTTTTGCGGAAATATCCGTTGTGAGGTCCCCTGAGTCCATTCCACTGATATCTGAAAAATAAATTGTGTCTGCGTGTGGGTGTGTCTGTCTCTGTGTGTGTGTCTGTCGGGTTGCGCTGTATCTCAAAAATGAATGATCCTATTAAGATGAAACTTTTAACTTAAGGTTTTATAGTTATAAACTGGAACTGAAAAGCTTTTGGTGAACATTCATAGACTGGAAGTGGCGTTTTTCTGTTTTTTGTGATATTTTTCTAAATATGAAAATTTAAAAAAAAAAGTTCAAACAAAACTTAAAGGGAATGAAAAACTGAACAAGTTTTATTTAAACATATTTTTTGATATTTTTTGCCAATTGCTAAACTATTGGAGTTACATGAAATTTATATAACAAGTGATTGTAGAGAATTAAAAAATAAACAAATTATTAAGAATAGCCTTTTTGCGCAAACCTCATAGTTTTTGAGTAAAATATAGGGAAAGTACTATGATGGCCACCATTTTCCACTTTGTTTCCAGGTTGTCGATTCTTTTTATCATCTCTTGCTTTTCTAGCTCGCACTTCTCTTCCATATTACTAATTTCATTCTTTAGTTTTCTGATCTCTTCTTTTAGATCTTCTAAACATGCTTTTTGGCTCCTCCATTTCCACATCGTTCTTAGCTATATTTAGATTTGCCTTCTCCGTGAGTTTTGTCCTTGTTTTCATCTTCCTTTGTTCTATTTTTGTATTCTGTTGTTACAGCGTTTTGGTTTGCTGCTTCTTTTCCTCTATCTTTTTCTATCCTCTATTGCTCATTTGGAAACCTTGGAATCCATATTCAGAGCTGTCGATATCTCTTTCTCTTTTTGTACTAATTTATTTCTTTATTTCCCACCTCTTTTTAGCTGTATATATTTTAACACTACTTATTTACTTTTTATGGACTTTTGCATGTACGTGGTTCGCTGTTTTAGGTTCCTCTGAACTGAACAGAGGATTATTATCGAAGTAATATATATATATATATATATATATATATATATATATATATATATTTACCGCTCCTGAATAATATTATTGCAGATCCACAATACAGATTTATTAAAAACACGATGAATTTGTTCAATTTTAACACAATAACACCTAGTGTTTTATTGACAACAAACTGGCGAAGATTTAGATGTTACTTTAAAATCGTGTTTTTAATAATATTAGTTAGACAAATATGTACAAATTTTATAGAATATTTTATTATGTTATATTTAGTTGCTTTTATATAAATTATATTTTATGATGTTGATTGCATTGTATTTATGGAATAATAAAAATATTTAAGTTTTTTCTCTTTTTAAAATTAAGATTAAGGTTAAGATCTCTGGCAAAATTCATTCAATTCCTTCTTGAATGGCCTTACACCACAGAAAAAAGTTACACTGGCTTAATTAAAGCGAGTGCGGTGTCCACGAAATTGTCTGACGTAAGGAGAGAACTCGACCCGGGAACATCTGCAAAATTTTGCCTGGACGACGTGCTGTGTGATGGAGTTACTGCTAAATCCAGAAGTTATATCTTCTTCTTTTCTTTTCGATAATATTCAATTTTCGGACGCAAGAAATTCTCCAACATGTCGCAGTATCAAATTGGGGGAAGTAAAACTCTTGTTATGTTATGTCGCAGTATCGACTGGAATTCGCTATAACAGTAGATCCATGGAAACCGTCATTTTTGGACTGTGAAGAGGTCATATAGATGGTGTTCAGAAGTCTCTGTGTTGCAATTGCAGATTCACTGTTTTAAAAAAAGTCTTCACTACAAAACCTGAATGGCTCCATATACTCGTATCTCTATTTTCCAAAGTGGCGAGTGAAAACTACAATGTGTGCACTACCTAACAAGACGTTACTTACTTTAAAGACTTCATAGTGTGGAAGGGAAATATGGGAGTTAGTAGTAGTAGTGTTAGGTTATCGACCACGTGGTCCTTCCGCCATGTGTCATTTGTGTATTTGTGTGTGTGTGTAAATGAGCTTGTTACTCTAAAGCACCATTAATTGTATCCCAATGGTGAATGGCACCGGTCACCCATCCAACTGCTGCACTCTCGCTAACGCTAGTTCGGTCGCAACCGAATGCGCCACCACCGGCGTGTAAATGGGAGTTATTTATTTGCAAATGAACAATAAGATCATCAGATTCAGCTAAGATTAAACAATCCAAAAATATATAAAACATGCAATATTACAAATTCAATATTAGCAGAATTGTAACATTTTTATTGAACGATATTCCCCTTATTTATTGGTGCATTAACAATACGTTGTACAGAGGTCAAAATATATACAAAAGGTAGTTCTTAATAAATAAACATATATTTAAAATAACAAATTAGACGCAATAAATAGGGATATCAATAACAAAAGAAAAACATTTAATTACCCATAAGGACCTTTCAAAAAATTCATTATGACTATTGAGTTGGCAACTAAGTAATTTTAGTAATCGCTTATATATAGCTTTATTTTTGTGAATGGCCTGTGTTAGTGGTGTATTTTGCTCGATATCATGATCTCATTCGATATCAAAAAGAAACGTCAATGTGATTCATTGACGTTTCTTTAGAAGCAGGTGATACTTGATTATTTTGTTGCTGTTAGTTGTGAGACATTTTTAAAATGTGAAGATAAACGAACATTTCCGGCAAATTTTACTTTTCCAAAAAGGAAAGAAAGCTGCTCAAACTTACAAAAAGTGAAAATGTGAAGTTTATGGTGATGATTGCTTAACGGAGCGTAGGTGCCAGAATTGGTTTAAAAAACTTCCGTTTTTGAGATTTATTTCTTAAAGACGAACAACTTCGGCCTATCGAACTTGATGACGACCAAACCAAAACCATAGTCAAACAGAATGTCACATAATTGTTCGTGAGATAGAAGAGAAGTTAAGTGTTAAGTTAAGCGGCAGAAAAACATTTAAAACGCCTTGGGCTTGTTAAAAAGCTCCATATTTGGGAATCAACATTTGCGATATGCACCCTAAACGTATTGAAGCTCGAAATCACTGGTGCCAATAAATTGGTAATGTACAGCAACATTATCCGAATACGATCTTGGTGTAAGAAAAACGAACCAGCTCAAAGCACATCGAAAGCTGAATTGCATCAGAAAAAAATCACGTCAATCTTGTAGGATTACAAAGGTATTTCAAGGTGCTTCCATTAAACCAAACGATCAATTCAGATATTTACTACCAACAACTCACAAAACTAGTCGAAGCAATCAAAGAAAAACGGCCAGAATTGGCAAATTGAAAAGGTGTAGTGTTCCACCACGTCAACGCTAGATCACACACATTTTTGGTTACTGGAGGTTGGTTGGGAAGTGATGTTACATCCTCCATATAGCTCTGATCTGGCACCATCGCATTACTATTTATTCCACAACTTTGCAGAATTTTTAAAATTCTAAAACTTTTACAAATGACGATGACCTTAAATCTCACTTGGCTCAGTGTTTTGCTCCCCATAGAGAACATCTAAAAAACTCACCCTGTGTATAATAAATGTCCAAATTGATCTTCCAAAACAGATACAACAAGGTTTTTGATAAATGATATAAATAGAGGAAATAGTTTAAAATATATTTTATAGACTCCGAAAACATATAGAAATGGTGTAACTCCAAAAATCGCAATCGCATTCAGCGTCACCTTCTTCCACTTCGTCATCGCTCTCATTATATATCTCGATATTTTCGTTTAAAGATGGTACATGTAGTAATTCTCCAACATCTGACGGTAATGGTTTACTATAATCTGGTTTTGGAGGTTGCAGGGAAGAAATTAGTGGGTCGGACGATATGAGGAGATGGTTGAACACACCTGTCATTGCTTTTACACGGGAACATTTTCTCGATAAATTTTCGCGAAAACGACTGTTTTATTCCGGGCTTTCTGCGCATCCTCAGATAACTGACCAATTGGAAGCGGTGAAGCTTCCATGATCACGTAACTTTGAATTAATACAATGTGTACTTAAGTCGGCATGGGATAGTACTAGTACGATTCAACATAACGCTTCGTAACACGGAGATTATATTTTTTAAATTTCTCAATATTGATGGTATATACACCCGCTTGACATTGCTTGTAATAAAACCTTGCTCATCGCTATAATGATTTTATCAATACCCAATTTTTCTGAAGTTACTGGCACAAACTACTACCTATATATTAGTGTACTGTGGTTACTGGCAAGTTTTCAAAAAACGTCTAGCCGTGTTACCGTCATTTGGTTTTTGGCAGATCAATAATCAATACATCAAGAAAATTGTTTCTGGATGACTGGTTTACTGTTTACGACGGGTTCTTGCTGCTCTGTAGAGCGGGATTGCCATGTTTTACTTTTCTCGTCATCGTCGGATTTAAATGCTGTATGCAAAAACCACACCATGAATCTAACCCATGCATACAATGACGAAATCCCGAAACAAAGGTACTTTTTATTAATTGATTGATGAGGCTGATAAATGTTGAAAGTTCATCTTCACTTTATATGAATATAATTGTACTTTTTATTATGTTGTCTACTCGCAAATGGATCGTTGCTGCCGAAATCTTTGGATGCTGCAGTGCAAATATAACATCTCTGAGACGATACAGTATCCGTAACAGCATTTTTTACTTTACCGACTACCATACAACAAATTAATTCGTGTTTTACAATTATATTTTGGTCATCAAGAACAGTTTGAAAAGGAACTAGCGATTTGATTTGATTTTCCATGTGGAGATGCTCGGAACGAACAATTTTTAGAGGTTTCCTTCAAAAATTGCAACCAAATAGGCCTACAAAATCGCGTAAAGGACGGTTTTGGATTTATCCAAATGTCAACTTCAACATCATTGCGGTCCACGGCGATTCCCACCAACTATACTCTTGGCACAACGTATCCGACAGTTAACGCACTTCAGCGCGCTGCTCAGTAAAGTCGAGATTAAGTTTATTAGCAGGTGTAGCTGCTATATTCTGTATACAAATATGAATTTGGCAAGTTATTTTTCTAAGCGGAGAAACACGGAGAAATTTTCGTAGTACCTAATTTATAAATATTTTACGGAAACGGAAATTATCTTGAAAGGAACGCGAAATTTGTAAAGATATATTCAATGCATTCGTATGTTTATGTGTGAAACTTACCCATCGGAGTGCAATTCATTATTGAAAACCGCATATCAATTGCAGCTTTTAAAACTGCCACTTTTCACTGTTTACTGTTAGTTTAACTTTGCCTGGTCATTTAAAGAAGATTGGCGACTGGAATGTCATCCCATCACTGAATCCTTGTACACCAGTGCATTCTACATCTAATTTTATGAACTAGTACTCGGTTCGCAAACTTAACTTTTCATTTTGATCAGGTTTTTTCATGCTTTGGCCCACTATTCGACGTTTCTGTGCGAGCAGGATGGAGCTACTGGTGAAACCAGAATTTATTTAGGTTGCTTTCTTCTTGATAATTTTCAATTTTCGGACGCAAGAAATTCTCCAACATGTCACAATATCGACTGGAATTCATTGTAACTGTAGCTCCATCTTATTCGTGAAAGTATGGCCTAATTTTGCCTATGGAAACGATCACTTTTGGACTGTGAAGAGGTTGTATATGGAGTTGTCGAGGGTTTTCAGCAGCCCAGCATGCGAAACGACCTGCGTCGCTGTACACTATCTAACAAGACATACCGCTCCCCCTTACTTGCTTCGAGGACTTCACAGTGGAAAGGGGAAATGTGGAAGTTATTTATTTCCAGAGAAACAATAAGATTTTCAAATTCAGCTAAGAATAAACAGTCCAAAAATATGATGCAGATAATTCTGTCAACAATAGTGTTGTTAGACAAAAATTCAAAAGAGTGGTTTTGCCCCTGGTAAATCAACACTAGATGCAATTCATATTCTAAAACAAATAATAGAAAATTCACAACAACAAAGCATTATCTTAGAATTACTATTCATAGATTTTAAACAGGCATTTGACGAATTGAATAGACACCAATTGATGAAAGCACTAATAGAGTTCAAAATACCAACAAAGATAATTAAACTTATACAAATGACACTAAATAACATTTGTGCTAAGAAAGTTAAACACTTAGAACAAAGAGAAGCCAAATCATTGCCTACGCAAACGACATAGTGATATTCACAAAACAACGAAACCTAATGAGAGACTTCTAAAAGAAATAGTCGAAGAAGAAACAAAAATGGGTCTGACGATAAATGAAGAAAAAACAAAATTTATGAGAATTGGAACAAAAATAGATACTGACAAAATAAAAATAGGAGAACATGAATTCCAACAAATCAACAAAATGAAGTACTTAGGAATAACAATAAGTAACAGTACCGGAAATAATACAGAAATTGACGAAAAAATACAGAAGGCAAATAGTGCATACTACGCGAATCTAAGTCTTAACAAACAAAACAATAAGTAAAAAAACAAAGATACAAATAAGACAGTAATAAGACAATGACAAAAAGAGATGAACTGAAACTAAGAGTAGCTGAGAGAAAAATCATTAGAAGAATGGTAGGACTAATAAGAAGTGAAGGTGAAATAAGATGAAGAACCAATGCAGAAATTTTAGAAATTCTTGAAAGGAAAGATGTCGTGAGGATTATTAAGACTGCTCGCATAAAGTGGCTAAGGCACGTATGGAGATCGGGGAACCATAGTAACACAAGATCGGTAATGCAATGGAAATCAAGCAAAAAGAAGAGAAGAGCAAGACCAAATAGTAGATGGCAGGATGAGGTGGAAGCTGACATTAAGAGTAGAGGAATCACTAATTGAAGACAGAAAACAGAAGACAGGAAAAAATGGAGAAAATAGCGATCACAAGTCTAAACACTGATGCAACATAGAAAACGATAGACGATGGGGACTAATCCACCCCAAAAAATGGATTGTAAGGTCTTCAGCAAGAAGCGGCGAAACTCCACAAGAAGGTAGTGCTATATATAGATAGATAGATAGATAGATAGATGTTATATGGGTGGCACAAGCGCCTGTTCCACTGCGACCTTTTCAGATCTATTGTGGATCCCTGTTTATCTCAGATGACCAGCTCTAGCTTTGCCTCTTTGATTAGTCCTATTAGCCCTGCCAGAGGGGCTTGGGTATAGGTCTCCGCGCTTGGGTTTGTAGTTGAAATGTATTGATTTCATTCATTCTACACCAAATATACAGGATCCTGCAACAGTGCGTCAGGCTTTCCTAGCGCCTTTCTCGTAAGAGATAGAAAAAAATGTTTCGTATAAAAATTTATTGATTTAAAAATCTCTATGCCGTAAAATTATTTTCAAATATACAGGGTGTCCCAATTTTGCGGTATAACAAAAGCAAACATTTTTTTTAAATGGAACACCCTGTATATTTTTTCATTTTCTAATTTGGATAAAATTTTATAACTTGAACCTTTTTCTGGTTTTTAATTTCGATATGGCATTTCCGAGTTATTGACGTTTTTCTGAAAAAAATTTCACAAAAAAAATTATTCTGATGTTCTATTTAAAATTTAAGAAATTTTCTTTTTCCTATGGTTGGTCATAAGTACTGTTTAGGTTCCAGTGTTAAAAATGTTCACTTTTGAGGAACCCTGCCTTTGTATCAGACACGCCATTTTCTAAAATTTCAAATTGTCGTAACTCTTGTTTTTTAAATGGAATCATATATTTTTTTAAATTTTATATTATTTTGCATCTAATTTCCTACACCAAATATTAAGCATAGCCTATACCTAAAATTGATATTTTTCAAGATATAAAAGGATTGATATTTCAAACGGTTCTTGAATACGAATTTGTTTTTGAATAGATAGCTATGACTGAAAAAAATGCATCTGTTAATTAAACAATAAGTTTGGTATGTATGGTTGCATTGTACGTTACCATTATAACAATGCAATTTTTGAGAAGAATTAATTGATGTGATATATGCTACTGGAGAAGGTGGAATTAATTGTTTGCAAGCCTAAAGAATTTATGCTCAGCGCTACCCAGAGGGGCGAAAACAATTATTTTTCTTATTATTCGATTAGATTAGAAAGAAATGCCAAACTTTGCAAATAATAATATGTCTAAATGCTGAGGCAAAATAACTAACAAAATGCAAGTAAGTGTCAATGTGAGATAAACAGAAACAGATAATACGATTCATTATTTTATTCCAAAGCCGGGAAAGATAACAAAATTATTTACTACAGTAAATGTTCAAAATATCTTCAATTTTCATTTAGACACAAATTAATTCGCCGCTGAAAAGACCTTTCCACAATTCGTTGATGCATATTCATTGGTGCTGTTGGTGGTTCCTTAAAAAACAATCTAGCAGGCCATTTGGTAGGTCCATTCCTACCAATCCACTGGTTGGGAAAAATCAAATGCCCTCACGTCTTGCTAAAATTGGACAGGTGCTTCGTCTTGTTAAAACCATACCCTGTTTCTTGTTAGTTAGGGTATATTAGCTAACGTTCCGGGTAATTCAATTCAGGAAGTGCAAATACATAGTCCTATTGAGATGGCCCTTTAAGAAATGTGGATCTATTATATGGTTTCCAAAAATTCCGCCCCAGACATTCAAAGACCGTCGATGCTTATGATCAACTTGTCTCATAACATGCGGATTATCAGTTGAATAATAGTGAAAATTGCCTGTTGACAGATGCGTTGTTATGGGATGTCCTGAATTTCCTGTCTTCCCCATATACAAAATACGGAACGCAATTGAAAATCAGTATTACTCAGTTCTTGATGTAGCTGAATATGGTATGCATGATCGATTTTTCTTCAGAATGCTTTGTACTGACTTCTCGCTTATGCCAGTTCCTTCACCAATGTTTTTTGGTTTAAGTTGGGATGCTCAGTTGCTGTTAATAGCACTGAAAGTTGGTTTTCCTCGTTGATAATAGGCTTTCTTCTTTCTTGTTTTTTGTAATTCACACTTCCCATTTCAATAAATCAATTGAGTAAGTTCCTAAAACATTTCTCCTCCGTACGCCCTTTTCGAAATACATGATGATAATTTACTGTCTACTTATACCGCGAAACGGAGAGAATCACTTTGCAGCAAATATCAGAGAGATTTACATGTCAAACTAATTGTGAGAGAGACAAACATCTTTATTTATTATTGAATACATTTGTTTTGTACAATACAATCGTAATTTATTTTTATTACGGCTATCGACCCATGGTCTTTCTGCCAGAAACTAATTGTTTAATTGACAAATGCATATTTTCAGTCATGGCTATCTATTCAAAAACAAATTCGTATTCAAGGACCGTTTGAAATATACATTCTTTTATATCTTTAAAAATATCACTTTTAGGTATAGGGTATGCATAATATTTTTTGTAGGAAATTAGATGCAGAATAATATAAAATTTAAAAAAATATATGATTCAATTAAAAAAAAAGAGTTACGACATTTTGAAATTTTAGAAAATGGCGTGTCTGATTCAAAGGCAGGGTTCCTCCAAAGTGAAAATTTTTAACATTGGTACATAAACAGTACTTATGACCAACCAAGGGAAAAAGAAAAATTCTTAAATTTTAAATAGAACATCAGAATAATGTTTTTTTGTGAACCCCCGCTTTTTACATTTTTTTCAGAAAAACGTCAATAACTCGGAAATGCCATATCGAAATTAAAAACCAGAAAAAGGTTCAAGTTATCAAATTTTATCCAAATTAGAAAATGAAAAAATATACAGGGTGTTCCATTTAAAAAAATGTTTGCTTTTGTTATACCGCAAAATTGGGACACCCTGTATATTTGAAAATAATTTTACGGCATAGAGATTTTTAAATCAATAAATTTTTATACGAAACATGTTTTTCTATCTCTTACGAGAAAGGCGCTAGGAAAGCCCGACGCACTGTTGCAGGACCCTGTATGAGGCATATCTCAAATTAGCGGAATAGTAAAATTTGTATTCAATGAATTTATAATATTAACTTTGAAACACTTTCAATATTCATATTTTTACCTTTTTTACTGGCAAATAAAGTAATATGTAAACATATATTTAAAATAACAAATTAGACGAAATAAATACGAATATTAATAACAAACAAAAAATGGTGATGTGGCCATCATAGTACTTTCCCTATATTTTACTCGAAAACTATGCGGTTTATGCAAAAAGGTTATTCTTAATAATTTATTCAATTTTGAATTATCTACAATTATTTGTTATATAACTTTCATGTTGCTTCAATAGTTTATTAGCAATTGGCAAAAATGTCAAAAATTTCAATTTTTATTTTTTTTTTCTCGTAAGTTAAGAATTTTATGAAAAATATATTTTAACAAAATTTGTTCAGTTTCTCATTCTCTTTAACTTTTATTTGAAAAGTTTTGTAATATTTTTCATATTAAAAAAAAATATCGGAATGTTTTATTTCTTGGACACTCAGATCACTCCACATCTTGGTGTTTATGTTGTTTATATTTATGGAAGTTTTGGGCGTGGTATTTATTGGTTTCAGTAACAATTATATTATATTTTAATTCAGCAGACATTTTACACGTTTAATGAATATTTTGAGTTTGATTTTGCAAATATCGTTTAGTATCAAGTATTTTAGATATATTTATTTATTCAATTTTATTCAACTTTTACTTAGTTTGTAATATTCCTATTTTATTTTAGTATTAAACCTGCAACCTCAATTTTATATACATGTACAGTTTTATAATTTAATTTTAATTGTAACCTAAGTTTTAGTTCATAGTGTGTAGTCGTATTAAAGTGTCTTACTTAGATTTAATTCAAAAATGTTATATTTATATATTTTTTTTAGTTCTTTTATATTAAATCCATGTGACCTAGTTTTAAGTATTTATTATGTTTTAATCCTCTCAATGTGATTTTTAGTTTTTAATTCTAGGATTTTATATTCTTAATATATGACGTTATCATTAAGAGGAAAATTTTAATTTAAATATTAATTTTAATGTGTACTCTGTTTACTATTCCGTATTTTACCAACCTGTGCATATTTCATTTTATATTATTTTACATGTACATACATATTTTTAAATATCATGTATATCCAAATTTTGTTGACAAATGTAAGGCTTACGCTAATAGCATGAATAAAGTAACATATAGAATTCATCATGTCTGGAACAAGTAACTCATCAGATGATGATTCTGATTCCGGCGTTGATCTTTCTTCTTCTAGGTAAGATAAATCAATTTCACTAACCTCGTCACTGTCACTGTAGGCATCAGCAGCTTCAACGTCTGATAAATATCATTAAAAACTTCGGAAACAAATTCATCGTTGTAGCCGATAATACTTGTGTAGCCGCGATAATAACACGAATGTTTTTGGAGGTTGAAGATTTATTTAACAGTAACTGTATATTGACTCACGATTGATTAAAGACTAAATGTTTTCTGGTTTAATACTAATTTAAAAATGTGAAAAAATAATCCCTTTTATAATGCGAGGGTATTAGACACTTTTGTTAAATTTATAATTATGGAGTATATAAGTGGTTTCTAGAATTGGAGATAAAGATTGTTTGGATTTAAGGTATTACAGTGTGATTGATGAAAAGTGTACATAAATAACTAAGATTAATAGTGGATAAACAACACTGGCGAGAAAACTAATAGAAAATAAACATTTTGTTCAGACTGTTTATTTTTTAATCACTCTGACCAACACCGATCACCATACGCAACATCGGGTTTTATAAAGGGAAATCTTGCAAACATAACAAGACAAATCCAAAGTCCAGTTAAATTAAAAACGTAAAAATACGTGAACGGCTCCTGGCTCGCATTGCAATAAACACGTAAAATTACGTTAGCGGTCGCGAAAATACTTTCAAAAAAATCTTTAACGGAGATTTTAAATATCGTCAACGGCAAGTTTTTCAACGATATACTAATTTATTGAAAAATTTTAATCCATAATAAATTCGCCTATTCGTGACTATACGTCCCAATTTCGATGCTCACCATTGGTATCTCTGTTATTAGAAGAGATAGAGCAACGGTTAAATGGGGAATGTTTTGCAGAAAACAGTGCTCATAGCAAATCCTATTTCAAATTTACCTTAACTCTTTTCAATTTTAAGATATTTTGAAAAAAAAACAAAATTTGCCAATTTTAATTTTCTTCAATAACTCGATAACGCCTAACGCGACCATCTATTAAACCTTTACATTATTCAGACACTTTTTTAAGACACATTTTTTGGTATAAACAGAAACCCCTGATTCGCATTTGTTTCCAGGTTATTAGCGCTATCTTTTGTTTTTCTTATGGTTGCCATATTGGATTTTAGGTTTTACAGTGTATAAGCCGTTGCTGTGTCATTAATTCACAATTTATTATTGATTCAAGTTTCGTATTTATTTATATTAGTCTTAACGTAACAAAGACATTTCTAGATATATAATGCAGGTAGAGTTAGTATTATATATATGCTGGATTAATGGGGCTGTTACTTTTTCAAACTCCATATCACTTAATAAAATACTGATATATTAAGTTAGAATTATATGTTTGGAATAAGATTATTTACAGTCATCCCTGAAACCTAAATCATCTATTGCCCTTTCTGCCTCTCTTTGTAAAGAAAATAATCGTTGTGAGGCTGAATTGCCCCAGACTATAATTTCGTATGTTAAATGGTAATGACATCATCCGTGATAAGCACTAATTAACACTGAGATGGATGTAGAACTAGAAATATTACGTAAGAAATATATTCCTTTTGTCATCTTGTTGGCAACTTTATTTCCGTTTCCCATTACAATATAAATGAAAACCTAGTAACTTTGTAGTGTTTGCAATGCTAGGATTATGCTTTTAAGTGTGAATAGTACTGGAGGATATGAGGAGCATGCAAGAGGGGTGCAAGGAAAGGGAAGGAAGAAAAATAGGGAAGATGGATGGAGAAAAACGTGAGGAAGTATGGGGTGTAAGGATATATGAAAGGTTAGAGAGTGAACAGCCGTGGTTCCTGGGTCAGATGTTAGGGGTGGAGAAATACTACTTCAGGAAACGAATAAAGGGAATGGTTGGGTATTAAATGAAAGTGATTGGACTGGTATGAGAGGAAAGCGTGGGTGCAGGAGAGGGTAGGATGGAGAACTGCGAAGAAGGGGATGTATGAGAGCAGGTTTGTCGGAAGTGATGGTAAGGGAGTGGTTGGAGAACGGGCTAAATGTGGTAAGATAAGTGCACGAGAAAGTGAAAGAAACAGATAGGGAAGAGTTATTACAATGAAGGCTATGAGAGGTGGCCAGTATGGTAGTAGGGAGGAGGCCAATTTATCTGGAGGGGTCCAAAGTGGCGAGAGACGAGGAGATAGCCATGGTGAGAGCGAGATGAGGATCGGACGATAGAGGAAGAAAGAGGTGGATGAGTGAAATAAATGTGGAGTGCGTGATATACAAGGAAGGGAAGAATACGTGGATACACTTAGCAGAGTAATGTAAAAAATGGATGTGGAATTTTATGCCAATAAAGGCCTTTAAATAGTACTTCGACCGATTTAGATGGATTAAGAAATATTCATCAGAACATCTTCCAATTTTTCAGAGGTGTTATAAAGAACAGTATCGCCTGAAAATTGTATGCTGTTACAGCTCAGGTTAGATGAAAAATCATTAATATACAGGGTGGGCCACGAATAACGCCCATTAAAAGTTTACGGGGTTCCTGCAAGAGGAAAAATCTGAGAAAATTCAACATTGTACGGTTGATAGCGATCTCCTCGTGAAAAATATTAATATTTTTGACTTTCTATCACTTCCCGTTGGACCAGAAACGGCTACCAGCTTTGTTATATTAAATGGAACATACTATATATTATTTTATTTTTGAATTCCTTGTTCGATTGCCTACATCTCCATATGGGTTTATGTTCACTTAAGTTTTACAGTTTTTGATTTAAAAATTTATTTGTCAAATATTGACCTCAAATAGGCGTTTAGAAAAATGCCTATAACTTCTAGTAGGTACAAGATAAACATTTGAGCGGCATCTTGTATTGTACCTAATCGATTCCTCTATAGCTGAAAAAATCAACATGTGTCAATTTTGACAGTTGGTATTTCAAAAATATCAATATTTCAGCGCCCGCTTAAAAACATCATATTTCAATTTTTTCAAATGGAATGACCAATATTTTATGTCATAGTGTGATTCGCAAGACAATTTGCTACAAAAAAGTATTATACATAACTATAGTCCATCCGTTGCATCTTCCGTCCTACGTCACAAACTATCTCTTCAAAAAACGACGAACGTTTTACAGCGCGTTCTTTTTCTAACGCATTCGGCTTACTTTATCAGACTGAATGTTTTTGTGTCGTTTCTCGAAGCGATATTTTGTGACGTAGGACGGAAGATCCAACGGATGGACTATATATCTAGAGCCAGTAGTTTTTAAGTTATTTCGAAATTTATTTCCTTTTATATTTGAATAATTCCTGTTCTATTCACACGAGCACCATAGTAAGCTTCTGTCAATATATATTAAACCGAATTGGGAAAAATTCGTCCGAATAATATTAAAATGAATAACTATTCCAATCTAGAAATTATGTATTTATTCGTCACACATGGCCAGTGCGACCGAATTGTTGAGAGAACTTACAGAATATTCAACGAAACTTTACCCCAGTTACAACTTACAAATAAAACGGAAGCATGAAGACTGAAGTAAAATAATTTTCAAATAAGTAATCAAATGCAAAAACTGAAAAAAAATGACAGAAAAAAATATAACAATTGTTCGAAATGATGCACGTGTTGCAACACCTTCTGATGTTGCTCGCCTAATTTTTTCTGCACTTAATTCCTCGAATGCAGCTCGCACCCTTGCTTCCAATTCTTCTCGGGTATCGGCGGCAGTTGCATAATAGTATATTGTATAATGAGCATACAATGATACCCATTGCCCACGAGTATGAAATTTGCTGCATGAGCCGAAGGCGAGTGCAGCAATTCATACGAGTGGGCAATGGTCATTGTATGCGAATTGTACACTATACTTTTTCTACGATTATACATATGAATTAAAAAATTCAAATATAGATTTCTACTAATTGACATTGAACAAATTTTTATTTATTAAAAATATACGTGATATTGATACAGTTATGAAACATTCTTGGAGATCATGTATATGATGGAAAATTTACCGTAGGGTTTAATTTTGTAACAAAACTACTCTTATTATTATTACTTACCATTATTTTGCGTAAATTTCAACTCACTCGCAATTTTATTTTGACGTTTAATTTCACGTCAGAAACGTCAACTCAAAAATCAAATTTTATAATGTTCGTATAATATTTGCGTGTAATTGAAAAACGTTATTTTTTGTATTTAAGGAAATAATAATAATAATAATAATCTTTATTCCGTAGACCATATAGTGTACACAATATACATTTATAGTATTGGAAGCGTCAAAATACAAACTTAAAGTATTATTTCTTACATAATATCATCACATAAATTATAAAACAATTTTTCACCTATATTAATTATAAAAAACGTTTAGTCTGATTCAATATTAATATTATTAATACTATGTTATTGTAATATCCCTCTCCTGTTTATCTATTGTAGCACTAGTGCTCCAATGGAAATATTGTAACACTAGTGCTACAATATACATATTGTAGCACTAGTGCTACAATGGTTGCTATGACAATGAAAATATAATATATACATAACATACAATGTACTACTTTGTATAATCAAAAAGTAACCTACAATTATGTTATTTCATTATAGGAGTAGAAAAATTGTATTTTTAATACGACCACAGAGAAAAAAATCGAGTGGAGTAAGATCTGGAGATCTAACGAGCCAGTTCCATGGACCTAACCTTTGAATCCATCTATTCTCGAACATGTTCGTTAGTTGCTGTGATAGTTCATATTTGGTATACAATGAGCTGGGGCTCCATCGAGTTGATACCACGATCTTATTCTTAAATTTAAGGGCAGCTCATTCCAAAATTCTCTACAACATTTCTTAAAATTTGTTAATATCTGTCATTATTTAATCTTTCGTGGTACAAATAAAAACTAACACGCGGTCCATCAATAGGCAAAATACTAAATTTGTGTTGGAATTTATGTACACGCGTTGTGTGTGGAATTTCAATTGACCACATGTGATTGGTTTTTCTATAAAAAATACTTTCACGAGAGAAATTAGATTCGTCCGTTTAAATATTTTTTTTCAAAAAGTCAGTGGCTTCTTGAATTCTAAGCTACAATAACTCACAAAAATCAATCCTGTTCTCTGCATCTTGGGCAAATAATTGCACCGAATTAAATTTATAATTATGCACCCGATACCTTTTCCGAATTCTTCAGTGAGGTTCTGCTTACTCTCAAATCCTCCTTGCAAATACGCGCGGATGTGCCTGGATTTGCTTGAAAATAAGCCAAAACATTTACTTGCATTTCCTCATTTTGAGTTATTGGCTTAAGTTGATTTTCTTCTGCGTTTTGTTTTCCAAATAGTACAAAATTTGACTCTAGTCTTCGAAACTCTTTTCTATCCATCAGCGGTGAGTGTGGATAAGTTTAGTTGAAAGTTCTGCAAGTTCTTTCAACAATTCTGTTGCACTGGCCATGTATGACGAATAAATTCATAATTTCTTCATTGGTATAGGTATTCATTTTAATATTACTCGAAAAAAGCGTACATAAATATTGATATGTTAGATTCAACAAATATTGACAGAAGCCTACTATGGTGCTTGTGTGAATTGAACAGGAATTATGAAAATGTGAAAAAATTCTGATAGGAAACAAATGTCGAAATAACTCAAAAACTATTGGTTCTAGATATAGGGATGTATGATACTTTTTTGTAGCAAATTACCTGCGAATCACACTATGAGATAAAATATTGGTAATTCCATTTGAAAAAATTGATATATGATGTTTTTAAGTGGGCGCTGAAATATTGATATTTTTGAAATACCAACTAGTAATAATAGGTTGTTGAAAAAATTCACTTGGTTTATTTCCCAGTGCCGAAACTAGTCGAATATAAAATAAACAATTTAGTGGAACAAACCAAGTGAATTTTTTCAACAACCTATTATTAACAGAATGTTTTACCAAGTGAAAAATGAGAATCAAATACAAGATATACAAACTATTAAAATTGACACATGTCAAATTTTTTCAGTTGTAGAGAAATCGATTAGGTACAATACAAGATGCCGCTCATGTGTCTATCTTCTACTTATTAGAAGTTATAGGCATTTTTCTAAATGCCTATTTAAGGTCAATATTTGGTAAATACATTTTAAAATCAAAAATTGTAAAAGTTAAGTGGACATTAACCCATATGGGGAGGTAGGCAATCGAACAAGGAATTCAAAAATAAAATAATATACAGTATTTAAAATAACAAAGTTGGTAGCCGTTTCCGGTAGAACCGAAAGTGATAGAAAGTCAAAAATATTTTCCATGAGGAGATCGGAATCAACCGTGCAATGTTGATTTTTTCAGAATTTTCCTCTTGCAGGAACCCTGAAAACTTTTAATGGACGTTATTCGTGGGCTACCCTGTATATATATTAAAACGGTATAGGTCACAAAACAGAACCCTGTGGCACATCATTATTTATAAGTAGATACTGTGACTTATTATTACTAATACAAACCTACTGTTGAATATTTTGTAAGTAGGATTTTATAAAATTAATTGCATTGCTATTCAAATTATATTTTGCAATTTTTAAGTAATATGGAATGAGATACGCAATCGAATGCCTTACTTAAACCTGAAAAAAATACCAACGTGCCTTTTTTCGAAGCAATTATGTATATCGCGTTAACCGTTGACGATCCCTTCCTAAATCCAAACTGACAATGCGAAAGTAGATTATTCTCTTCAAAAAATGTTAATGTAATTTTTTCTTTCACAATACTTATCAAATATATCATTAATGAGATTAGTTATTGATGAAAGGAGAATATTAATTGAATATTTAATAAATTCACTTGTTAAACCATACGCATATCGGCATTTGATATTTTTTTAAAATTTATTTACGGTATCCCTAACTTTTATCATAGATACTTTCTGAAATGTAAAAGAGTGTAAACATGAGATGTTAAAATTTAAAGGATCTATATTTGGAACCTATATTGGAAATAAATTAATTCTATTCCATATTCTTTTTTGATAATTACTTCCAATTATGTTTGGATGTAGTTATCATTGCAAGCAATTTTAGTACATTTAATTTCTTGTTTTTAATACCCTCTCAATCGATTTCTCTAATTACCTTAGTTTCAAAGCATGCATATTTCTTAAATATGTAATTTAGTAAACACATTATCCTTGTGTAAATTTGCTAGATGTTCAATAAACCATTTAACCTTGTGTGATTGAATTTGTTTACAATTTATTTTCGGAAATGCCGCTCTGATATTTTGCGATAGATTGGAATGAAGATTAATATTTTATCTGTAGATAAGGTAAAATATTTTCAATCAACACTATTTAGTCTATTATAAAATTCAATTTTACCACTCACTGTAATTGGTTTACTGTAAATATTACTATAAATAGTAACGTATTGTTTCAAAAATTCTAAAGAAATGCATGTTTTTATTATTCAGTCACTCTTGCCAAAATACCATGACAAGTTATACGATCGAGAAAAACGTCAAAATAATAGAACTTTACTATCAAAATATTAATTAGTTTAAATGTTACGGGTGTTTTACCCATTGTATGTTATAAGTATCCCTTCAAAGTATTTTTTTGACGCCTGGTGGTTAAATTAGTGGTGACCAGTAAAATTTAGTTTTGCAACAATTAAGATGGTCAAATTAACGGCCGAAGTCTAAAATCTTCTATCACCCGAACACAGAAATATCAATTTCTCCACTATTCCATATAATATTAGGGAGAATGTCTTAACATTAAAATGCTTTATTTTATAATTTCTTGAAATTACAATTAGCTTTAAACTTTCTTTTTGTTTTTTTTTGTTGATCGTTTATACAGTAGAGCGTCTTTATATCCAATTAGTGCAATTGTAATTAAGTAATGAAACTTATGATCAATAGCCGATATTTTGTATTTAATTTCGAATGAAATGCTATTACCATGTCGTTCCAAAACACGCAAATGTATTTTTTCTGTTATCCGATCGCTAGTTGGGAGCACGAATATAACGACGTGATTATCGCGCGTGTTATGAATTTATGGAATGATCTTTTGAATTTATAATGCGGCATTGCAGAAAATGAGCTTTATCGATTTTGTTTTTTTGTATAAATTTGGCAAGCGTGCGTGTAATTGTGGAATTACTGGCAGCGTTTGTAGTGTTTTGGATCTACGCCATCATAATATTATAGTAATAAAGGACAGCCACTTTTAAGACGAAACATAAAATTTGAGCACATTTTTTTCTATTTTTTATTAATTATTTAATTTTGGAATTCAGTATAGTTTGTTTATTCCTAGTACTAAATGGATATAATTATTGTGAATCTTTTAATAATAATCAATAACATGTTTAGTTCTATAATATCAAATAATTCAAAATTAAAAAAAAAAAAGAGGAATTAAACGAATAAGTCTGCATGCAAATTTATATATTATTAGCAGACATAACTAACAAAAACTATTGCGGCTTAGGTAACGTAACCCATGCTTCATCACCACCAGTTTCTCTGCAACCCCTGGAAGAAAGTCGAAAAAGGTGAAAACGTGTGTTGCAATCGAACCTTCGAGAATATCTCATAATGACTTCGAATTAATTCTTCATTTTATATTTTGTAAATAGAATCCAACCAAACGGTCTACTTAATAATTATTTAAACTCAAATTCTAACAATTTATTAATTTTGTTGCCTCCACAACAAGAAGTAGCAAAAACAATTGAATACAAATATCAAAACTTGGATTATTTGTTATAAAGACTGTAAGTAAAAAATATAGATATAAAATAGCATTCATACTTATATCTGAAATTTAAAATAATAAGAAGAAGAATTTGTCAAATAGTTGCCAAACGTATTAAAAAAAGCAAGTAGTTAAAGATATAATTGAATTTCTATGCAAAATTCTTAATATATTTAAAATAATGTAATAATAATTATAGGCTAAAATCATCTTAATTATAATTCATTGTGAAAGTGAACGTATGTTAAAATTCTTCAAATATTAGCTAATAGACATGAATGGATATTTTTTTAAATATATGTTATTTTAAACCGATACACAAAAAACATAAACAATTAATATTAAACAACAAGATAAGATACGAAATCAATTGCATTAGGTTTAGAAAAGTCACTCCACCAAATAAAATATTCTAGGGTCGCTTCGGTTGGAAATATCTGGACTAAAATATATAGAGCCTGTTTAGATCTCATTTAATGTAAAATAATTATTAAATGTATTATTATTTCGAACTCTAATCTCTACTAGTAATAATTTTTTTTTGATATAATGAAAACTTAAATGTGCCACTGTAATAGAAACGAATACAATACATTGTTTTCTAGTCGGAAATATTCGTGAATACCCGCGGCGACAGACCGTGGTGGAATCGCAACGGTGTGGCAGCTCCTGTCAAATTCCAGAATCCAATTTTCTGGCACGAACCGCTCGATCAATCGCTCCCTTTTTCGCGGACGACAACAATGGAGTGACCACTGCCTCCAGAGTCCGGTAAACGATGCCACATCACGTACCCCTGGGCAGGTTCTTCGTGATGCACGTCGAGAGGACACTGTACATAAAGATCATTAGTGTTTAGTTGTAATGAAGATGACACTATCTTCAAATAATATGTCTAATGATAATAGGTATGTCTATTTTATCCATTTGATATGATGCTAGTATTAATTTCTATTGGGTGTAGATCAGCGAGCCCATCATCGAGTCCCCGAAGTAGTCCCAGGCCCTCACCCAGGCCGCAGAACAAGCGGGATCATGCCAAGAGTGACACTTACTTAAGTGTGAGTTTTAAAGAATCAACACCACCACCACTGCTGAATCAGAAAACTGAATCCTCACCGGTAATTACTGATGATGATAGTAATTGTGTAAAGTGTAATTCCACGTGTGTGTTGAAGGTGCCAACTAGCAACGAATCGATAGCTGCTGCAGTGCAATCTCCTGGGAAAACTACTGTTACCAGCAACAACCACAGTGAATTGTTTCCACCAGATTTCAACCGGTCGGATAGTACAGGGGGTAGTAGTACTAAAGACAAGAAAGAGGGACGTGTGAAGAAAAAGTCTGCTTGGTATACGGCTCTTTATCCGACTTATAAGTCGCGATCTGAGGATTATAAAATAATCTTCAAGAATGTTCCAGATGATGAGCGCCTTGTTGTTGGTAAGTACAAATATTTTTAATTGCATCATAAGCTTTATAATAATTGTAAATGACCCTTTAAACATACAAATAAACTTTGTTTAAATCACAAACTTTATTAAAATTTGTGTTTAAACTACATGGTCAAATAATATGTATGATATAAATAAAGTTTACTTGTGTTTTCAGTGAAGTGAATGCCTTTACAATCAATAATTTAACCTTTATATAGTTTTCATTAATATATTTAAAAGAAAACAAAAGCATATTATTTATCTGGTGTTCAAATAACAATATTAATGAGAATCTAGTGTTATATAATTAATTAAATAATTTTTAATAAGAAAGTTTATAAATTGGGGAAAGTACAATATAATCTATGTTGTTTCATTTGTATCTATCCACCAATACTAACTTTCAGTTACAGTTATTATTACTTTTTAGATTAAGAAGGGTTATCAATTCTTGATAATTCTAAACAATACTTTAATTATCAAAAGGGAAAATAAACAAGACTAAATATAAATATATTTATATATTTACATAAATTTTTTAGTGTCATTGGGAAATAATTCAATGTCACCTTTATCATTAATATTTATATTAATATTATAAAATAGAGTGTATAGATATTTAGAAATATATTACTATATTTTTTAATCAATACATTCATTAAAAAAAATATTTTATATAATATAATCTGTAGTGGTTACAATATAAAAATGCAATGAGTTATTGTAAAAGGCCGGAGTCACGGTTGGGTGGGTAATTTCACAACAGCGGCCAAATTAGAGAGAAGCATGCTTGAAAAAAGTGTACGACTGTGAATGCCACTTCTTCGTGCAGGTTGTGCAACCTTGCCATGGTCTGCTTGGAATGACTCGATTTTATAATGATTATTCAATTTAAAGTGAAATCAACTAAATATAAATGTATTCAATTGAAATATCTTGAAACAGGGGAAATTTTTAAACTCAATAATTTATTTTTATCTGACAAATAGAATGTTGTATACCAGTTTGTTAATTAAATTAAAAAAATTCTTAATAAATATGTATCATTCAAGAATAAAGTTTAGATATATGCAACATTATTTTTTACTCCATTTATTAAATTTTTTGAAAATTGTCTTATAGTATTGGAGAAAGTGCATCGTCAGGTCTGCAATCAGATGGGTGACCAGTATCATGTGTTATTTAAATATAGTTAATGCCAAGTTAGGGACATGTTTGAAGTTAGCAATAGATTTAAAAAGTATATTTTCTGATATTCTATTGTTGTGTATGAATGCTGCATTCAAAGTAATACTTAAAAACACATTATACTTGATATTCAGATAAAAGTTAGTATGAGATAAATTTTATGAATTAGAGAATATCATACACACAATAGAAGCTGGATTTTGTATTATTGGTGTTGTATTCAATAACCTAGACATTTAAAATAGACATGTAAATGAGGAAAAAGGGTTTCAAAATGTTGTGCTTTAACCAGTTAACTGAATTGTTCCATTTTGAATGTGAGAATTTTGCACACAGAAACACTGAAGTTCACACTTTCAAAACGGAGCGACATAGTTAACTTGACAAAAATTAACACCCCATAACCATACACACTTAAAAAAATTATATGAACGAGTTAACTGTGTCGGTCCGTTGAAAGTGTGAATTTCTGTGTGTCACGAAAATCAATCGATGATGAGTATAATTAACTCAGTTAACCGGTTAAACATTCTAAAGAAAAATAATTCACATTCTTAAGCAATTTGAAGAGGGCATGGAATGAATATTAGAATTTTGAAATGATACAGAATTAAAAATATTGAATTCACTTTTATTTAGATAGATTTGGTAATTATAAGTGCCTCGGGCATATTGGTAGACACAATGGCTATTATTAGGCCGATTCTAACCTTTTTCATACAGTTGACAATTGTTGTTTTAGTGTTTGATGGGCTTTATTGCAGAACTGCAATGTGAAATTTATGAAGGAAGTTTGAGTGGACGAAAATGTACAATAGAAAAAATCATTAAGCAATATTTAGGGTGGCCTAGTGGGTAGAGTGTCTACTCACGGGCCATGTGGTTGTAGGTTCGAACCCAGCCAGGTGGTGGATTTTTCTAAAGGAAGAATTCACTGTGCGTATCGGATCTATGGATGTGTGTATGCATCGTTATCATTTTTATCCCTTCACTCATAACATATACAGGGTGAGTTTTTTTCGATGTTCTCTATGGGGATCTCGGAAACTATAAGAGATAGAGAAACGGTTAAATGGGGAAAGAAGTGTAGATTTACGAGACGAATAAAATTCCACTTTCAAAGTTTTCAAAAAAGTCAAGGGTAACTAGATATTTTGAAAAAAGTAAAAAGTGTCAATTTTTTCAAATCAATATATCTCGGTTATTATAACAGATAGAAAAAAACTGTAAAGGACAAAGTTTTAGATAATTTTATGTAGATTAATAAAAAATAATAAAAATTTTTATCGCTATTATTTTCCGAGATATGACGCAAACTTACATTTTTTAAAATGGAAACCATAGTTGGCTGTGACCTCATTCAAACGGTAATTTTTTTCTCTTTAATCCAATATGGCATATGACATAGTTATATCTAAAAATGAGTGAGTTATAGCCATTTTAAATTTTATTATAAGTAAAAAATGGGTAGCCATGAAAAAGGTGAAAGTAAAACAATTGCAGTTGTTTATAATATTAGCAATATTGTAATTATTAGTTTTACAGAGATAAACAAAAATGAAACAACTGCATAAAGTAATTTTGTAATTATCAATATATCAATGGGAGAGAAACTTTAATTTAAAAAAAATATGGTCAAAGAGTCCACTATTAATACTATTATGACATAAATTATATCTTTTTAAAATTGAATTTATGGCTTTTTGACTATTCTCATGTAAATTGAATTAAATGTTTCAATAACAACTAGTTTATGATCCTCCACAGATTGATATGCTTTTTCAAATACATACTTTGTTTTTTACATAACCCCACAGAAAAAATTCCAAAATGCGCAGATCGGGAGATCTAGGTGGCCCTGGGATTGGTTTATTTCTTCCCACTTATGAGTTAGGAAAAGCATCATTTAAATAATTTATAAAGCCAACATGTTATGAGGTGGAGCACCGTCATATTGGAACCATTTTAATCTTGCTTGTAATGATAAATTTAAACAATCGAGCGTATCTTCAAATGTTTTCTGAAGAAAATGAAAGTAATCAGTTTCACTTAGTGAGCTTTCAAAAATATATGGACCGAAAATTATTAATCCAAACACACCATGGATTAAACCCAAATTTAATTTGTAGTTTTCTCTGTGAAACTTTTCGTGGATTCTCTTAAGTTCATCTATGTTCATTGTGGCGATTAAAAATACCACAATTAGTGAATCGCGATTCATCTGTTCATAATATTTTTGTAAGAAACGTATTATCCTCTTGACAAATGGGTTTATACCACATACAGAAGGCCATTTGATAATTACAAAATTATTATTCTTATGCTGGTTTTTTATTTTTATTTAACTTTGTAGAACTAATAATTACAACATTGCTATTATTATAAACAACTGCAATTGTTTTACTTTCACCTTTTTCATGGCTACCCATTTTTATTTATAACAAAATTTAAAATGACTATAATTCACTTATTTTTAGAAATAACTATATCGTATGAAAAAAATTACCTTTTGAATGAGGTCACAGCCAACTATGGTTTCCATATAAAAAAATGTAAGTTTGCGTCATATCTCGGAAAATAAATTTTCTGATTAAGTTTTATTAATCTACATAAAATTATCAAAAACTTTGTCCTTTACAGTTTTTTTCTATCTGTTATAATAACCGAGATATATTGATCTGAAAAAATTGACACTTTTTACTTTTTTCAAAATATCCAGTTACCCTTGACTTTTTTTGAAAACTTTGAAAGTGGAATTTTATTCGTCTCGTAAATCTACACTTCTTTCCCCATTTAACCGTTTCTCTATCTCTTATAGTTTCCGAGATCCCCATAGAGAACATCGAAAAAAACTCACCCTGTATATGGATAAATTAAAAATAGTTGTTGGCCAATAGTCATCAGGCTAAGGCCAGGCGTTAGCCGAATTTATTAAACAATAAGAAATATTTTTACAATTTACTTAAAGATTAAAGCCAAACATTTGTATTTTCAACAACGCAGTAGTAATAATTTCAAGTGGCAAAATTATTTGATATTTATATTGGACCGAATGGTTAGGCACAAATGGATCACTATAGAATCACCTTATATTTATATATAGGGTTATTTTAATTCCTTGCAAACTTCGAAAAATAATTGATTTTAGATATAAGAAAAAGCTAATAGTGCCATTTTCATCTATGGTTATAATAGATACAAGAAATATAAGTAGTAGTATGTCAAGTAATAAAATCATATAAACATTTTTATTCCGTTTAGTTTCTAAGGTATTACAACAACAACGACAAATATATTCTGACATTATCATATATGTATAAAATATACATAAATAAATAAATAATGTGGTGTCTGTGCTAGAGACATGCAGTCTTTCTGTCTGTTCTTGAATTTATTATCTAAAACAAAGATATCGTGGATAATTATGATTGTGATTCGCACAAACGAGTTGCTGAATTGGGAGGGTTTGCTGATAATTAGAAGGGATAATTGGATTTTGAGGAATATAGAATCTGGTTATGAGGGATAGATTTGATAGGTTATTAGCAAATTTAATTACTTAAGCTAACAATATATGTTGTTATTATAAAGTGGATTATTGGGGCATCAGAATGTCCTTGGGGTTCTAATCTTTTTGCAACTTTGATAAAAGTTACATTTTAAAATACATAATTAATAATGACTTCATTGCAAATACATTTATGCTTCTGCATTGTAATATAGTCACTATTCTGGGTATACCTTAACACAGTGTGACTTTCCGACTTGTTTTTATTCCTGCAACTGTTTACTTGGTGTTTTGATGGTATTTTTCTCGTTTTTTCTAAATTCCGTGAAACATACTGTATATAATTGTTTATAAAGGATAATAAAATAAGATAATATAAAGAATATTTTTTGCCTAAGAGTACTATACAGGGTCTATTATGAAAATAATGCGCATTATTTTATCCATCGCAGCAGAGGAAAACGGGTCGGGAAACGTGGTCACCAGTTTGCTCCGAGCAGTCTCAGTCGAAAGTCGTGCCCCCGCGTGAAGTGTGTTTTTAGTCTTTGTAACACGGAGCGATAGAGCGTTCGTTTGAACAACGATATGCAATCCAGTTTTGTGTGCGGTTTGGAAAGAATACAACCGAAATATTCCACATGTTTTATGAGCCTTTCAAGGTTAACAGCATTTCAAGGTCACAGCCCGGAAGATGACATAAGGCGTTCAAGGAGGACCGAGAGGAGATTGTCGACGAACCCCTTTCTGGTGCCCAACAACGGCGAGAATTGATGAAAACGTGAATCGTGTGGGCGAAGTTTTACATTGAGCATCGAGTAAATCGACGACAACCTAAACATGTTCACATTTGCGGTACATGGGATAGTGACTGAGGATCTGAAAATCTACAAGGTCTGCGTGAAGCGTGTGCCAAAAGTGTTGACGTAAGACCAGAGAGTAGAGTTTCGTGCTGTCAAGAATTGTTTGACGGATTTGATTCAAAATGAGCCGGACTTTCTTAACTCTGTCGTAACCGGAGACCAATCCTGGATGTTGAGTACGACCCAGAATCGAAGGCAGAGCAGCGAGTGGCATACAATATCATCCCCCGTACCAAGAAAGTCTGGACTCAAAACGATGCTCATTGTCTATTTTGACGTCCAACTAATCGTCCATTTTGAGATTGTACCACAGGGAGAAACTGAAAATTCAGTCGGGTCGCGTGATGATGGCTGACATCAAAATCAATCAAACGGTCAGGCTTCACCATGATAATGCCCTCTGCCACACGGCTTTTATCACCAATTTCTTGGCCCGGATCAACACATCAGTGGTCCCCAGTCCCCTTACAGACTTGGCTCCATGTGACATTTTTGTTTTCCTGACTGAAAAGAAAGCATTGGGAGTCCGTGGAAAACATCCAAAAGCATGTTACTACGTTCCTAAGAGACATTCCCGTCAAAAAATTCCGCGCTGCCTTCCAGACATGGCAGACATGGTTCCGTAAGTATACGATACTCTGCATTTTGAGGAATTTGTACGGGTATGATCAATAAATATATATTTTCCAGAAAATGCGCATTACGTTTATAATGGACCCTGTATATAGAATTTAGGATCGCCGATTATGTTATATGTATAAGGAATCTCTGTGATTAGAAGAAAACATCGATTACACATCTTTAAACTTTTTTTGAGGCAAATCCAATTCCGAAAATAGAAAGTTACTATCGTCTTTTGTTTTCAAATTTTAGAAAAAATGGAATATTTTCCATTTTTGAATGTTTTAATATTTTAAATATTTTTAATTTAAGGTACGTTTTCGAGAATTTAAAGTAATTTACAATATTTTACTATACTCATAAATTAAAAAAATGTATGTTGAAGGCATTTTATTTACATATTTCATAGTTGCCGGTGATACTAATAAAATTGTTACTTTTCGACCCATCACCGGCGTTCGATATCTTTTATTATATAATAATTTTGACTTTAGAATAGTGGGCCGCAAAACTAGTATAGCGAAAATGAATTTACGCACACATAAATTCAGGAAGCACACGGCGGAACGACCACATAGTCGAATCACTGGTACTACTAACCTTATTCTATACAAATTATGTTGTTACTATAAAAAAATTACTATATTATTATTTAATTCTAATGCCAAATATATTGAAAAAGTGAAAAATGAAATTGGCTCTTATATACAGCAATTATTCTCATTGTTTCATGATCTTATATTTAGTTTATTTTATTTATCAAAGAAAAATAGAGCAATATTTCATATTTAATTTGATTGACAGGTGGCGCTATGCTATTTTGGTCATCATCTTACTTTATTATTCTGCATTTTTCGCAAAAAATACTATTCTCTACAATTATTTATTACATAGTTTTTATGAAACTGTTATAATGTTTGAATACAATTCAATAAACTTCAAAATTTGTTATTTTTTTGAAAACAAAATTCTGTTATAATAAAAGTTGTTTAGTCTATTATTGTATACACTGTGTCTCAATTTATAATAAATCCAAAATCCAATATGAGCACCATAAGAAAAACAAAAGATAGCGCTAATAACTTGGAAACAAATGTGAATCGGGGGTTTCTGTTTACACCAAAAAAGTGTGTGAATAATGTAAAGGTTAGGCGTTATTGAGTTATTGATGAAAATTAAAATTGGTAAATTTTGTATTTTTCAAAATATCTTACAATTGAAAAGAGTTAAGGTGAATTTGAAATGGGATTTGTTACGAACACTGATTTCTGCAAAACGTTCCCCATTTAAACGCTGCTCTATCTCTTCTAATAACATAGAAACCAATGGTGAGCATCGAAATTGGGACATCCTGTATAATTATGAATGAAAAATTAAAAAAAATGGCTTCCGATCTTTCGAAAAAAAGAAAAACCCTTTAGTTAGACGTATGAAGTAAATTAAATAGAATATCAATTCATTACTGCAGTGGTTTTAATAATTAGTTAGAGTTTGAGCCCAAAATCTCTTAGAGGAGGAATTTGAGATACAACGCCTACAGACAGAGATACATACAGAAACTTTGTTAATATGGTATCTAAAACGGATATATCCCTTGAAATTATTTTCAAATAATTTTCACGATCACAATTATTTCCTGTACAAGTAAAATACGAGTAGAACTTCTATTCTAACTATCATAGAATAATTTCTATGCATAGTTTAAATTTTTTGGTTTTCATTTAATTTCATTTGAAATAAAGATAAGAATGTAAAAATGGCCAAAACAGTACCTGACTTTTAACAATTTTTTCGATGGTGTATATTTTAGGCATAATACGTTTTGAAGCAATTTCCTCATATTTGGTTTTAAATTTAGATAGCTTGTCGAAATTAAATAATCCGAAGAAACTAGGAACTTTTTGAGTACGTAACTTATAATATTTAATATTGTGTACTATACAATGCTCTCTTAAACATCTATACATATTATTACTTCTTAAGTTTCCTAAGAATTATTTTACAAAACTATTCATCGTAATAATTTTTTATGGACACTATTCTGCATTTAGAACCAACCATATTATTAAGGGTACACCCTAAATAATAGTAAGTTTATATTTAGTGGACCAATTAAAAAGCCATTTATGAAAATTGTTTTTATTAATTATCAAATTATAATTTGGGAATTTATATTATTAAAAATAATGTCGTCCAAATGTAAATATTCACACTTACGGCACTCAAAACACTAAAATTTCTAATGACAGCTCTGCAGGTAAACTCTGTGTTGGTTGCCATTTCGTGATGGTTATTTTCTTTCAAATGCGCCAGAGATGTTTATCTATTGGCGTAAACTTTAGATTTGAGATAACTCCACAGGAAATACTACATAGAGGTTAAATCAGGACTGTGTGGAGGCCAATTTATGACACCTCTGGAAATCAATTTGCGAAGGAAATTTTCACGAATTCGTGGTAGTGACGTGTGTGACGTTGCTCCGTCCTGCTGGAACCATGTTCTCTGTTTATAGCCAGGCAAGAAGTTGTCTAATATCTTTACGTAACTCTCCGAATTGAACAAAAATCATTTTTTGGAAAACACTTTATATATAGCATTTATTAAACCCTTAATGTAAATATCGCAGTTTATTATTATATTCTATTGCAAATAGAATTGTATTCTTCCATGCCATTCTGCCTCCCAATGCTGCCGTTCTCTGCACCAGTCCAACCTTTGGCGACAGTGTCTCGCTGTCAAAGAAAGCACTAATTTTGGACGGTATGAAAGAAGCCCACTGGATTGAACGCGGCGATATAGGGTTCGCATACTAACGGGCCTACCTTCTTCTCCAAAACATTGATCACCGACCGATTTGACGTCTAGTAGCGAAACGGTCTCGCAGGGCTATTTTTCTTAAGTACCGATCTTGATGTTCTGTAGCGCGCCTTGGTTGGTCAATTGGTCTTCTTCTAGCCCCTCTATCTCCTACTGTCCATACCTGACACACACGCATTACAGTCGTTGCATACCGACATCTCGATAAACAACAATTCAATCCCGACCAAAATCACTCAAATGGTGATATTGTGGACGTCTTCGGACTCCAGGCATTGTTTAAGCTTAACACAGTCAACAGAAGCACGAAAACTAAAAACATCTGTACTAAACAGCTCTTATAAATAGTTTTATTAAAGGAAATATAAAAGGCACAAGGCTGAAATTGTTATGTTTTAAATCATTCCTTCTTCGTGTAACGCTTCTAATGTCATTGAGTATAATAGAATGCTTAAAAGAATGATATTTTAACGCAACATTTTATTTTTGAAGGCAATTGCAATTATCTAGAACAAAAAATCATTTCGATAAAGTTAGTTGGATAACTTTTTTTTCAACCAGTTAAAATTTGTAATTTATTTACATCACTTTTGTTTAACTATAATTATTTTCTATTTAATGAAAACAGATTCAATTTTATATAATTTAATGAAACGATCCAACTGCAATGTACATTCTAAAATTGTAATTAATGATGTAATTCATAATTAGAACTGATTTGATTTCCGAGCGTCAATTAACTTTCAACTTGGGAGAATTGATTAAACATTTAAATATTTTATTTTTAGCTACATCTTGTTCATTTTTTTCCTTTTTTATATTTTATTCATATTTATTTACATCAAGATAACGAATCCCTGACTTACCGCAAGAAATAATCTTTTAATTGGCCGACCTCCTGATCTCTTAGAATAAATACAATAAATTATCTATTTCGACCTATCGGCAAATATATATTGTTCTAGTGTATCTATCATAACACATTATTTATGAACGCAACGTGATCTTAAGCTACCCCAATACAATAACCTCACTCAAGGTTATACAGATCAAGCTTAAGCAACTCAATATACAGTATATTATGGTGGGTCAAGAATAGGCTATATTAGGGTCAAAAGTACGTTAGTTTGTACAATCGTTATAGTACAAATTTAATTTACAGTTTTAAATTCATCAAGTTCTTGAACAAGGCAGAATATATTTTCAATATATCTAAGTATTTTGTTAATAAGTAATCTTACAAAATCACAATAAAGTGTTTAACATTGTTGTCAAACACATAAGTAGATAACAATTATCAAAGCATCACATATCAGTCGTGAAATTGTTAGGACACTATTTTGACGTCTATCAGAATCCATATTATGTATGTTGTTAATGAACATATGTAATGAAAGATAAGATTAGGTTGAAATAGATATGATTTTAACACCAGGCATAAAATGTGAACCATTACAAATTAAGTGATTAGATTTAAAAAAACCACTCAATAGCATTTGTGTGATTTATCTACAAACGAATTAGTCGATTCAAATCCCGAGAGAAAACGTACATATGCCAGGTAATTACCGAAATATACATGTTTTTTTCTTTAAATTACAGATTACTCCTGCGCACTGCAGAAGGAAATCCTACTGCAAGGACGCCTGTACGTCTCGCAGAACTACTTGTGCTTCTACGCCAAGATCTTCGGCTGGGAGACGAATGTTGCGTGCAAATGGAAGGACGTTACGGCGATCACGAAGGAAAAAACCGCGCTGGTCATACCGAATGCCATTTTGATTGCCACCAAAACCGATCGGTATTTTCTGACGAGTTTCGTGGCCCGCGACAAGACTTACATGATGCTGTTCAGGGTGTGGCAGAACGCCCTAATGGACAGGCCTATGAATCAGCCAGAGATGTGGCAATTAGTAAGTCGTAGATTAAACAGTTCATATTCGGTTAAGATTGCTCAATAATAATGTTTGAGCTAAAGTAACAAAAAAAAAGGTTTTTGTAATTTAAGCATGTAAGTATTATATTATCTTATTTCTTGAATATAATGAAGAAGGAACTTTGTTTTACTACTTTATTTAAAATTACACGCGACTATAGTTTCGACTAAGAGCTAGTCATTTTCAAACATACAAAGTGTTTTTAATAAATCTATTAAATAGTGAAACATAACCAAGTGCTTAATTAATCCTTTTATTAACATAAAAATGTTTCACCACGGTTTAAGTGAGAAGTTAATTAATAGCAAAGTGTCTTTAAAATTATGAAATCTAATATATTTAAACAAAATAGTTAAATAGCAGCGTGTACATTACGTCAATCTGGTCGTGAATCAGTTTTTAAAGCTAACTCTAATCCGGGAATTCCCCCGCTTAATGACCAGATTGACATAATGTACATGCAGCTATTTAACTGTTTTGTATAAGTATTTTAGGTTTCATAATTTTAAAAACACTTGTTTAATAATGACTAGCTGTTAGTCGAAACTATAGTCACGTGTAATCTTAAGTAAAGTGGTAAAACAAAGTCATCGTGTTTCCTTCTTCATTAAATGAATTTATATATCGAGAGTTTACGAGTTTTCATAAATAAGAATAATCACATACAGTCTTGGTTGAAAATATTATTTATTACAAAATTTACATAAATTAATGGAAGGCAAAAAAATTAATCCTCAGAAATAATAATCACTTATTTTTATTAGAAATCAAATTGTCTATTTGCATTTTTACATCTGAAACTAATATATTGAAGTTGATAAGATAATACGTGTTAGGAAAAAAAGTTCCAATTTTATCAATTTACCACATATGATATCGCACTTTATACTGCATTAGTGTGGTAAAGATATTTGATAATTAACAAAAATAATAATGATAATACGTTTATACCATTTTTAGAGAATATGCGTTTCTGGTAAAGACATGTATTGTCCTGGTAGTTTTCGGCCCGATTAAATTTTATATTATTAAGCTCTATATTATACTGAATATTATTTGGTTAAATTATAAAAATGTATGTTGCTTCAATGCTTTATTAGTTTTATATTCTTTCTTTATTTTTTTTTATTTCGTGTTCAGTTTTTAATTTAATTTGTTTGATGAGTCCACTGGCGTGATACTACGGACTCCTGAATTTTTGTGTTAATCACAAAGAACAAACTTGTGTTTAACTGGTCTATTTCAAACAATTTTATAATATTCACAAAGTTTGTACATCTACCTTCAAGTTTAGTATAAACTTTTAGGTGTATAAATGAATAATCTATTTTTTCATCTACATTGAAGGTTTAAATGTCATTGTTACATTATAATTCATTGTTATTCTAAACGCAATGTAGCCAGTTTGCACAGTATCTTGTTTTTGATTTAACGTATGTATTATAAAATATTAAGTGTACAAATGAATAATCCAAATATTTTAAGCAGTCAAGACGTTAATTTGAAAATAAATTGATTTCCCGTTCTTTTGCCGTTATATAGTGTTGATATAAAGTTATTTAAAATGGCAGTTGGTATTCCGAAAACCCTAACATAATCATTAAAAGTAGACAGTTCAGTACAGTCGAAAATGGCAAAAGAGGTGTATATCCGAAACTGCATTCTTTACGAATTCCAACAAGGTAAAATGCTGGCGAAGGTGTTGTATCGTACGATGTGTATTTTGGCTTTAGCAGTTTAAAATCGGTGATTTCTGTCTGAACGATAAACAGAGCCCTGGAGGTTCTAGAAATTGCGACAACGCAGAAATAGCATTCAGAACGGCTATATGAGGTGGAAAAGATTAAAAAGAAGGAAAATAGCTTCCGCATACACTCACTGAAATCAACAAAAGTCAACGAATGGCAGAGTGTTTTTCTCTATTTAATAAACAGCTTCGAAAATCTTTATTGTGGAAAATCGTTACGGGCGATGAAGAATGGATATTCTATGACAATCCAAAAAGTCATGGGTGATTTATCCATCATAATCGGTCGCAAAACCTACTCGTTTCAGAAAGAACCCCCTTCCTCGGCATTTGGTTGGATATGAAGGGCGTGCTTTATTATGAGCGGGCGTAAAAGTTACTGCGGACTGCTACGAATGTCAATTAATCCGCTTGAGTCAAATATTGGAAAGAAAAAGGCCGTATAATGCCAATTGAGAACATCTAGAGAAATTGTTACATGACAACCGCAGACCACACATTGCTTCTAATACAGAAAACATTATAATAAGTCTTGGTTGGGAAGTTTGCATATTCACCAGACATTACTCTATCCGATTACCTTTTATTCAGGACGATGCAACATATCTTGTGCGATACGCATTTCGAATCAGTGGATGAGATCCGACATTGGCTTTACCACTTTATCATGTCCAAAGACGTAACATTAATCAGCTGCCTGATGGATGGATGGCTTTAAGTTATAGAAAACACCCAATAATTATCCTTGGCATGCAATTAAAAACAATTAAATTGTTTAATATGAATATTATTGTTTATCATTAAAAAATTGTTTAGTAATACTAAGAATCGAAATACGAGGGGACCCAGAAATAACCAGAATCGTAAAGTATCGTGTTCTTGTAGTACTGGGTTGCGCCACCAGAGGGACGTTATGAGACCTCTCCTGAGTAAATCTACCAAGCTTAGTGTAGTTTCTCTGGCAGTTCTGCGAGCGTGCGTAGAATGTTAAGGTGACACGGGAAAATGGCTACTTTGTACGGCTTTGAAATTTCAATTTGTTTCTTCCTCACCATAAACACAGCTGTTGTGATAATGCAAAGAGGCTACATTCTCCTAGTAAAACTCAAGTATAATAATGGTTTTCTCGGTTTAAAAAGGAATAAATTGCTATTGAAGGTCAAATCTCTAATCTGAACAATGAATACCGACGCAGGACAATCGACCAACTAAAACATTTATGCAGGTTATCATGAAGCATTTGGAGCATTGATTTGGGGATGGAAAGAGTGGCAGCAAAGTTATGCAGAGACTTCTCACAGGAGACCAATGGGTTCGTCGCGCTCAAGTATGTATTGACATGAAGCATGCTTTCAAAGACAATCCATTTTCAACATAATAGTCCCAGGTGACAAGTTTTTATATACAGTCCAGAAAATAATCAATGGAAGTCAATTAGCTCTCCTCGTCCAAAAAAGCTCGCCAGGTAAAATCGAGTGTGAAGACGATGTTGCTCTGTGTTTTGACATCAAAGGAATCACCCTCAAAACTAAACAGTAAATCAACAATTCTTTATCTTTGAAGGTTATAAAAAGTTTGGGTCGAAAATGTCCGGCTTTGTAGAATTCCGACATGTGGTTCCAGCATTACGATGCGTTTTCTCAGAGTTTGCCACTTTTTCAATTAAGACTACTACCATGGCACAAGTATCCCATGTTCTCGAGGAAGAAAATAGACTAGAAAAGGAAACGTTTGGCCGATGTGGAAGACGTAAAACGTAATGTTAGAAAGGTGTTAGCAAGTATCAAAAAGGATTATTTTAAAAGATGCTTTCAACACTAAAATGAAAGTTTGAACAAGTGCATTTGTATGGAGAGTACTTTAAGGAAGATTGAGGTGGTGTAAAGTAAATGCTCCCTACAAATAAAATCCGGTTGTTATTGAGCCCACTTCGTACTGACACAGTGGTTTAACAAAAATTTACGTCGAAACCCATTTTTGACGTCAATTTTTGTAAAACGACCTTTATTTATGAGATAGTGGCATGAAGTCTGAGAGAAATTGTATCAGTATGTACTAGTCATTATTTATAAAATATTAGCGCGAGCTAGATGCGGAGGAAGGAAGGTTTGGATGGGGGAAAGATATGGTAGGTGTGCACTGTGTACGAATGGGATAGATACATGGAGTCATTTGTGAAAAGAGTGCGAAGGGGTGTTTGAGGAGTGGTTGGGGGGAAACAGGAAGGTAACATAATGGATGAGAGAGGATGGATCTGGTGTAAAGGTATTGGCCAGACTGGGGTGAGACAGAAAGATAAAGAGAATAGAGTGTTTTTATATAGAAGTTTATGTAGAAAGTTGTTTTGAATGACAATAAAGTTTTTGTTAATAAAATATTATTGTTTTGTATGTATGTATGTATTTTATTTATTCAATGTGCTTACATAATATATTCAAATATAAGTTTTTAATTTTACAAAAATTTCGGTCACACACGAAAAGGCTTGAGTTCACTGCTTGTGTTCTTCCACTCGCGCCCATTTTTTAAGCAGACTTGGGATGGTCACCTCAGTCACCTTTATTGCATTTCTTGGCTGCTTGCGCAGCATTTTTTCTCAAAATTTTGAGTATTTTTCTATTGACTTTGTCAGTTTGACATAGAATTTAAAAAAAATACTTTTAAATTTAAAATTTGTTAGTTTTAATTTCAAATATTGGATTAATGAGGCTGTTACTCACTGAAACTTCATATTATCACTTAATAAAACTCTGACATAATGTAAGGTTTCAACAAGAATTGTTTCGCCACACAGTAGCTTCATCAGGTAGATGCCAATTAACAATTTCAACAATCATTTTATATAATATAGAATATAATAAATAAAATTGAAATAAAGATAATAATAACCGAAATATTGTATTTTGTATTCAAACAAAGAAGCTGCAAATTTCGGTTGACGTACGCTAGGCTATATTTTTTTAACAGACAATATTGTGAATTTTGTTGACTAATTGAAAGAAAAATGCAGAGCAACTTTCACCTTTTCGAATGACTCGGTAATATTTTTGATGATTAAACAATGCTTGCAAAAAAAAATAATATTTAAGTTAGTAATCAATTATACATTTTATGAGAAACAAGTTACGCAATTTTGTATAAAAGCGGTAATAGTTTTTAAACATATGAAATGGATTTTTAATTAGCATAAAACTATGTAAATAACAAGCTATATTTTTATATGTAAATTATTTTTTATTTTGAATTTTGGTACAGGTTTCATCTTTTATTTGATCCTGAATTATTACACAACTTTGTATCTTTGCCTTAAAAAATAAATGACATTTTTTCTATTTATTAGTCTTTAAAGAAAAAAAAACGAAGGTAAGAATCGTTAGTTTTGGGCCAGTTATTGGGATTTATTCATTGCGAAGAGACCACGTGGTCGATAGCTAAAAATACTACTACAATAACAACTACTAAATGTAATTTTAGAGTCACGGAGCGATGCTTTAAAGCAACAAATTATTTACATATCCATAAATACACAAAAAACGTGAAAAGCCAATGTTATCAATAGTCAATCACTCAATATATTTTTTCTTAATTTTCTGTTAGTATTATATATTTCAGCTATATGATTTTAGAGTGACGATTTCAAAAATGTCCGTATAGTAGTCAGAATGAATTACAAAAATAACTGGAATTTCTTTTTACAAAGCATTTACTACTTTATGTTATTCAAATATAACCTTGATTTTCTTCAGATTACTATCCATTGGCATTTATCCATTTGTTCAAACATTAATTCAGGGTTGAAAGCATTTTTTAAAATTTCATCTTCAGGAGAGCAGGAAGAAGCCTGAGGTTGCTAAATCTGGCGAATCGGACGCGTGAGTTAAGGTAGTCTTTTTTGAAACGAGAAAACTAACAAACAATGAGAGCCCTATTATAGGTACGTTATCGTAATTTAGAAACCACAACCTCAAATAAAGTTGTTGGTATACTGATTAGTTTAAGAGACAAATTCGAAGTGTACGATTTCATGTCAAAAAACAGATCAATATCATCGTCATATACGAGTTCACCTGTCGAGATTTGTTTGAACGTGGTGGATCAGTTGACTTACATTGAGATGACTTTTGTTTACTTTTTGGTTCGTACATATAGCACTATGTCTCGTTACCTGTGATGATTTTATTGTAAAAAATGAGAATCTTTCCTTTATTTCCTGACAGTCTTCAACTCTTTGATCTTTGGTGAGAAGTCTCGGCATGAACCAAATCAACGGTCATCATGCGCTGAATTGTGCACCAGGAAAAAAAAAACTAATAAGTCTTGTATTTGGCCGATTGTCTTGCATCGATCTTTGATGATCAGATTATGGATTTGTCCTCGCTTCAGGTAGTCGAATGGCGACCAGAACGGAGCTGATTTACAATGGCCTACCTTTTAAACCGAGATTATTATTAGTACACATGAGTTTTACTATGAACGTGTTCCTTGTAAGCTGTCTGTATCATCATATCAGTTTCCATTGCGTTATTGCCTAGTAAAAAAATTACAGTCGCGTTATTAATAAGAAGTAGAAATCACACTAGTGGCTATTTCTGGGTTCCTCAGCGTATACAGGGTCGTAGATATTCATCGGAACAGTCGGATTACCTCTAAAGTAAGATAGCTAGCAAACAATGTTAAGATACAAAAGTTTTTTTTTTTAATTGTAATAGATATCCTCTAAAGTAAGATAGCTAGTACTTTAGAGGATATCCGACTGTTCCCATAAAGTCAAGTTAAGTATACCAAACTTGCTTTTTCTTGAATGGAACAACCTGTATATTATTCCATATTTCAATTAATGTCGAAACAAAATTTGTATAGCATATTATAAAGCTACCATAAACTTGACCGTTTTAGAGATGTCGAACTTTGAAAATCATTTTTTATAAATTATACAAAAATAGTTACATTTCAAAGTTTCCATCTACATAACAACGCTGCGTCGTTATACACAAAAGTACATTTAGTTTGAATCATTTTCGGTACGTTTAAATGAAACCGAGCGGATTGAAATTTTAATGATCGTAGGATAGATTAATGGTGATAGAAGACAAGGATATGACGAAGTAGTGAATATTTTTCATGAACTGCATCCCGATCGGTAAAATCTTTCTAAATCAACAGTTTCAAACACCATTTTCATGAAACTGAAGGTGTCACAGATCTACCAAAAAGTGGAAGGCAAGTAAGCGTTACAAAAAAAGAAAATTCTTTGAATGTCATGTTAGATGTTGTGGAAAATCATGAATTTAACAAAATAGAGGGCTTGAAATCGTAACATGGGTCTATATACTATTCAAAAAATAAAATTAATTTGGTACAAGAATTAAGTGAAGACGATTTTGATCGTAGAATTGAGTTCTGCGAAGTTATTATGGACAAATTAAACCAAAATTCCAACTTTGTTACCCTCATATTGTTTTCCGACGAATCTACATTTTGTGTAAACCGACATAACTGTAGGTATTGGTCGGATCAAATTCCTCATTGGATGGGGGAAGTTTACACCCAACGACCACAAAAAGTAAATGTTTGGTGTGGCATTATTGCTAGACACGCTATAGCGGTGTTTCCCAACGTGGGGCAACAGGGAGGCAATTTGATTGTTAAGGGGGGCAATTCGAAAATTAACACTTTTACTCCGGGCCATTTAAATGCAATGCTAGATTTCTCTATTTACTGCTCATACTTCAACTCATAATCGTATTCTTGAAGCTAGTTATCAAATTTCCTTATTCATCGCTAAATATGGAAAGCATTTAATAAAACCGTCAATATTAGCATTTCTTAAAACGGTTCTTAAAAAAGATGACAAAGATGTAAAAGCTATGCACTCAGTAACAATACTGTTAGCAGAAGAATAGACGAAATGAGTGAAGATATTGAAAAACAATTTGTTGAAAAGTTGAAAACAAGAAAATTCTCAGTGCAAATGGATGAATCAACTTTGCAAGACAATATTGATAACTTACGTAAGATATATTGATAAATGGCATTTTTCTAAATAAATGTTGTGCTGTAAAAGATTAGAAAGCACCACTATCTCCAAAGATATATAGTAAGCTAAAAAAAACTACGTAGATGTTAATAATATACCAATGAAGATCATGTGCTTTAGATGATGGGCAAGAAAAATGGCTGCTTAAAATTGATGAAAAATGAGAATCCAAAAATGATTCTTTTGCATTGTGTTATTCATAGGGAAAACTTGGTAGCTAAAAACATCTCACCTGTTCTAAATGAAGTACTGCATTCAGTAATAAAGTGTACTAAAGCTATTAAGAGACCAAAATGCAGACCATGTAAGACTTTTATTTCACTCCGAAGTAAGATGGCTCTCTAAAGGGAACTTATTGAAAAGATTTATGGAACTTTTTGATACTCTTAGTGATTTTTTAAGCGACAAACCTGAAATGAAGTATCTGTTAACAGTCGATTGTAAAGCATTTGTGAGTTATTTAGCCGGTATCTTTAAAAAACTAAATAAATTAGATAAGCAACTTCAAGGAATAAATAAAACTATTGTCGATGCAAAAGCGAAGATATTTGGTTTCATTACCCTTATTGAGTCATGCCAGAAATATATTAACAAAAACTTTGAACAGTTTCATTAGCTCTAAAAATGTGAAGTAAATGATATCCCTATATTTGAAAATTCTATCGACTGATTTAAAAGAAAGATTTTCTAATTTAAAACAAATTTATTTTCTAACATGGATGATGCAGCCAATGTTAGTGGATTTGTCTGATATATCAAATATGCAGTAACAAAAAGAACTCACAGAAATGCAAAATGATGAGTCAAATAAAACTTTATTTAATATAAAAGGAGCGGGGGTATGGCTTGGCGAGGAAACAGAAATCAAATACCCAAATTCAACCAAATGTGCAAGAAAACTATTGTTACCATTTCCATCTTCATATTTAGCTAATTGTGGATTTAGTACTGTAAATGATTTACTAGTAAAATCAGAAATCGTCTGGATATAACACAATGGGAAGATTTGAGACTGAAGCTAACCAAATTGGAACCTAACATAACATCTCTGCGCAGCAAGCATCAAACGCAAGGATCTCACTAAATTAAAATAATAAATGAATATAGAAAACTCTTTATTAAAGTTATTTCGAATTTGAATTTCACTTTTTCATTATAAGTTTTGAAAATGTACTTACTGTGTTTCGTTAACAATAACAATTTTCTAGTGATTTCTTCCTAAAAACTATCATTTAAGTTTCTTAGGCGAACAATTAAATTTTTAATATTAAAAATTGTGTATCTGTTACATAGGGGGGACATAAGAATTTTAGAAAGGCTTAGGTGGGGCATGGCACAAAAAGGTTGGGAAAAACTGCGCTATAGGGTCTTAGTTTATAAATGAAAATTTGACCGCTTTAACGATATGTATTACTTTTGCGAGAGCATATTATTCCAGAGCTTGACAATCGCAATTTACCGTCAGAACAAACAAGGTTTCAACAAGATGGGGCTTCTCCACATTTTGGACTAACGGTACGGGCATATCTAGATAAAAATTTTCCTGCTAATTGGATTGGATGCAGGGGGCAATTGAATGGCCAGCTAGGTCTCCTGATATGACCCTGCTTGCCTTTTTTTCTGTGGGGTCATATAAAAAAAATTGTCTATAAAAATAGGCCGCAAAATATCAAGTTGCACTTTAAGCACCTTATAAAATAGTGCTTAGTATAGCATACAATTTTGGACATGTTCAATTTAATATAACCGAAACACAATTTCTATTTTATACAATTTACAATAGAAAACAGGCAATAAACGTATTTTATCAATAAATTATTAAATGTCGTAATGCATTTCTTAATTATTCAATTTTTGTTAAAAAATAATAATAATAGGAAAAAATCATATTCTTGTTGGATATATAATAAAAATTAAAAACAAATTAATTATTTACTATAGTACAGTTCAATTTTTTATTTACCTTCTTAAAGATAGTTGATAACGCCTTCTTTTTGATAAATTAGTACTATTAATGTTTTCAAAACATTTGAAAGGAAATTATTCGGGTTTTAAATAATCAGTAGTAATCAGTTTTTAAATGGTTCAATCAACATAGCGAAAGATAACGTGTTGACATTTTAATAATAATTCGTTTTGGTAATATCGTGCGACGTAACAAGAAGTTTAGTTTTATATAGTTTGCACACTACAGAGAACCCGCGACATAATCAGTTGTTAATGTGCTGCGTGTTTTTACTCTACTCTACGTATGTAATATTATATATTAGGTTACAACAATTGACTATTACATTGTTTTTACAATTTTTATTTATTTGATATAAAATTGTTTATTACTTTTAATTTTTTTGTATATTCCTACATTATTTATATACGATGGCGTGATAAAGTTTAGAAATATTTTATATAATCAAAAGTATATTGATTTTTATTTATTGTTTTGCAGGTGCACGATTCGTATGGTGCTGAATTGGGCTTGACCAGTGACGACGAGGATTATATAGCACCAGGAACCGAGGACGATAAATTTTCCATAAGGGGATCTGAGGTGTCTTTTTCAGAAGTAAGTAATTTAAACGTATTATCAACTTTAATTGTGTCGATTCGTTATGTTTACGGTCATTACGTTTATATACATACACACGTGTTGGTTTAAATGCGTGGACTGTGCACCGCAATAATCAATACAAAGTAAATATTACACCTAGAGTAAATATAATACACAAACATGATTACATAAATATGTTAATTATTTAAAGGTAAAACATGCGATCATGTTTCGACAATATGCATTTTAAACGTTCTCATTTAGTATACGAAACCGCTACGAAATCCATTAAGAACGTGAGACTTATCAAACTTATCATGAGATAAAACTTATGGTAAGCACAAAAATAATTAGATTTCAGTATTTTAATAAATAAGGCTGAAATTAATTATATTTGTAATTATGCAAGTTAATAGCCCTTATCTATTAAAAAATTATTACAATAATAAAAATTTATCTTGAGAGATAAATTTTGTTGTACTGATGTTGTTCTAATTTGCAGCTATAGTTGATATTTAACTTAGGAGAATCAGACAACATAGTTTTTTAAGTAATTTGCGCCTGAAACCTATAAATGGTATTTCTGAAATTGTAATAAAATTATTTGTGAAAAGTTTGTAATGCTTGGTCATTCTCTTTTATTCCTTGTTTTATTAGGTGTACAAATGATTAATACAAATTATTTAAGTAGTCACGAAATTAATTTATACAACAATTAAGTTTCCGTTATTTTGCGGTTATACAGGGTGAGTTTTTTTCGATGTTCTCTATGGGGATCTCGGAAACTATAAGAGATAGAGAAACGGTTAAATGGGGAAAGAAGTGTAGATTTACGAGACGAATAAAATTCCACTTTCAAAGTTTTCAAAAAAGTCAAGGGTAACTAGATATTTTGAGAAAAGTAAAAAGTGTCGATTTTTTCAAATCAATATATCTCGGTTGTTATAACAGATAGAAAAAAACCGTAAAGGACAAAGTTTTAGATAATTTTATGCAGATTAATAAAAAATAATCATAAAATTTTTATCGCCATTATTTTCCGAGATATGACGCAAACTTACATTTTTTTAAATGGAAACCATAGTTGGCTGTGACCTCATTCAAAAGGTATTTTTTTTCTCTTTAATACAATATGGCATACGACATAGTTATTTCTAAAAATGAGTGAGTTATAGTCATTTTAAATTTTATTATAAATAAAAAATGGGTAGCCATGAAAAAGGTGAAAGTAAAACAATTGCAGTTGTTTATAATAATAGCAATATTGTAATTATTAGTTTTACAGAGATAAACCAAAATGAAACAACAGCATAAAGTAATTCTGTAATTATCAATATATCAATGGAAGAGAAATTTTAATATTAAAAAAATATGGTCAAAGAGTCCACTATTAATACTATTATGACATAAATTATATCTTTTTAAAATTGAATTTATGGCTTTTTGACTATTCTCATGCAAATTGTATTAAATGTTTCAATAACAACAAGTTTATGATCCTCCACAGATTGATATGATTTTTCATATACTTTGTTTTTTACATAACCCCACAGAAAAAATTCTAAAACGCGCAGATCGGGAGATCTAGGTGGCCCTGGAATTGGTTTATTTCTTCCCACTTATGAGTTAGGAAAAGCATCATTTAAATAATTTGTAAAGCCAACATGTTATAAGGTGGAGCACCGTCATATTGGAACCATTTCAATCTTGCTTGTAATGATAAATTTAAACAATCGAGCGTATCTTCAAATGTTTTCTGAAGAAAATAAAAGTAATCATTTTCACTTAGTGAGCTTTCAAAAAATATATGGACCGAGAATAATTAAACCAAACACACCATGGATTACACGCAAATTGAATTTGTAGTTTTCTCTTGAGTTCATCTATGTTCATGGTGGCGATTAAAAATACCACAATTAGTGAATCGCGATTCATCTGTTCATAATATTTGTGTAAGAAACGTATTATCCTCTTGACAAATGTGTTTATACCACTTACAGAAGGCCATTTGATAATTACAAAATTATTATTCTTATGCTGGTTTTTCATTTTTGTTTAACTTTGTAAAACTAATAATTACAATATTGCTATTATTATAAACAACTTCAATTGTTTTACTTTCATCTTTTTCATGGCTACCCATTTTTTATTTATAATAAAAATTAAAATGACTATAACTCACTTATTTTTAGAAATACGTATGTCGTGTGTCATATTGGATTAAAGAGAAAAATATTACCTTTTGAATGAGGCCATAGCCAACTATAGTTTCCATTTAAAAAAAATGTAAGTTTGCGTCATATCTTGGAAAATAATGGCGATACAAATTTTCTGATTATTTTTTATTAATCTGCATAAAATTATCTAAAACTTTGTCCTTTACAGTTTTTTTCTATCTGTTATAATAACCGAGATATATTGATTTGAAAAAATTGACACTTTTTACTTTTTTCAAAATATCTAGTTAACCTTGATTTTTTTGAAAACTTTGAAAGTGGAATTTTATTCGTCTCATTAATCTACACTTCTTTCCTCATTTAACCGTTTCTCTATCTCTTATAGTTTCTGAAATCCCCATAGAGAACATCGAAAAAAACTCACCCTGTATAGAGTTAGCATATTAAAAATGACAGTTGGTAAGCTGGAAAGCCTATCATAACTTTTAAAAGTATTCAATTCAGTAGAGTCAAAAAATGTAACAGTGGTGCATATCCGACACTTTTACGAATTCCAACAAGGAAAAAATGTTGCAAAACTGCGAATCTGCGTATTTGGGTTTAAGCGGTTTAAGAACGGTGATTTATGTCTAAACGACCTAGAAAATGCGACAATTAAAGAGCTTACGGGATAGCTGGGAGTAACCCAGCAATTGATTTGCAAACATCTACATGAGATGGGAAAAATCAAGGAAAACTCATAAACTCATTGAAACCAACAAAAATTTCAGCATCTCTTTCTCTGCTCAATAAACAGTGCAAAATTGTTTTTTGTGGAAAATTGTTACGGACGATAGGTAATGGATACTCTATGGCAATCCAAAACGAAAAAGTCATGGGTTGGTAAATCTCGGCGAATCATCACAATCGGTCGCAAAACCCAATCCCTTCGCAAAAACGGTTCTTCTTAGCATTTGATGGGATGTGAAGGGCGTTGAAAGCGGTCGAAACAGTTACTGCCGACTGCTACAAACATCAATTAGTCCGCTTGAGTTAAGAATTGGATCGAAAACGGCCGTATACTGGCAAAGGAGAAGGTCTATTGCAATTGTTGCATGACAACGCAAGGCCACACATTTCTTCCAATACAAAAGCCATCGTAATGAGGTTTTGCAGGGATGTCTTGTAGCACTCGGCATATTCATCATTTCTCTATCCTATTACCACTTATTCCGTTCGATGCAACGCGTCTTGTCCGATATGCATTTCCAATTAGTGGATGAGATCCGAAATGACTTAACGACTTTATCGTGCCCAAAGAAGTAACATTTTTCCGAAATGGAATTTATCAGCTGTCTGAAATATGGCTTAAAGTTATACAACATCTGACAATAAAGTTCGGTGAGTAGTCCTGTAACGTTAACGTAGATGAAAAATTAACGAAAGTTACCTTGAGATTTGACGATATTCCTAACATCCCACGAAACGTGAAGAGGCTTTTGATCTCCATCCCAAATGAAGATTTCTTGAAAAGTTTCCAGGATATGTATATCAGATCTCAGCTGTGTATAGTTATAGGAGGTGCCTATTTCGAAGGACAGTAAGGTAACTTTCGTTAATATTTCATCTACGTTAATGTTACCGAACTATTCACCAAACTTTATTGTCAGAGGTTGTAAAAAACAACGGCGCATGTAGTAGTAGTAGTAGTAGTGTAAGGCTATCGACCACGTGGTCCTTCCGCCATGTGTCATTTGTGTATTTGTGTGTGTGTAAATGAGCTTGTTACTTTAAAGGATCGCCCCCGTCACTCTAAAGCACCATTAATTGTATCCCAATGGTGAATGGTACCGGTCACCCATCCGACTACTGACCCGAATCAACGTTGCTGCACGTCAGTTCGGGGCCGTAACCGATGCGCCACCACCGGCGTGTAGTTATTATTATTAACAGTTAGTAGCCTATTACTTCAAGAATTTTCGGACAATTTAATAAATTGACATTGACCCTAACTTCACAAATGACGACTTTTTTTTCTTGAACAGTATAAACGCACACACAAACAACACAGTCAATACCAGCGAGACGTAACTTTGCACATAAGGCAGCTAAACATCTGGCACGCATCCGGCGGCTACTCTATTAAGTTATAAATACAAATTTACAAAAATTGACGAAAGAGTCGAAATATTAAATAAAATTCTGGTATCATTCGCCGTTGAGATATGATTAATGGCACTTGGGTGGTTAATACTAAATTTACTGGCTGATGAATCTTGTGATCGATAGCCAATGATTACTAGCAGTAGAAGTAATAATAATACTACAATAAAACGCATAGTTACTGAAAATATCGCCGTGGAAACAATTTAAATTTAACAAGCGTAATCAGTAATTAAATTTAATTATTTAGCACTATTTTGTTGCTTATTCGTCATGATACAGAACATCTCTTTTTTTAATCAAATTATCACAGTCATTATTAATTACTGGGATTTTTTAATATTATAATTAATATTAAATATAAAATAATCCAAACATATTACTTATTTGAAATGGGTAATAATTATTACATTTAATTTTAATACAAACGAAACATTTTTATGTTCTGTCAATAGTCGGCCAAAGTTTACCTTTTTATCACCAATAAGATCACGAGTGAGCAACGTTTATAGATTATTAAAATTAGTGCCGGAATTTTGTGTCGGTTGTTTCTTACTATTTACTGTCGTAAAAGTCGTTTCTCTTCAGTAAGCTGTATATTAAGGGTGTTATGATGGATTTGTCCAATTATTCAATGAATAATTTCTATGGCTCTACCAAAAATACACTGCCGAGCATAAAATTAGGGTCAATCCATCATTTGAAGTTGTTTTAGAATTTTTTTCTACTAACTGATTGCTTTAATAAAAAATATTTGTTTCTTGTTGAAAGTAATAAAAATTAACCATTTTAATTTGATATGCTAAGTGATGAAAATGAACAAGTTTACTTTGATATGCTTTTTTTGAAACAAAAGCAAGTTTAAGGACAGCATAATTTTGGTTTCTATGGTGTCATCTGTTAGCTGCCAATTGTTTGTATATTGTTGTCATTGTTAGTATTTTGCAATGAGCATAAATCCTGTTGTTGCGACCCAAATTATGGCGGCTTTGGAAGATGGCCGCGGTCAGCGCGAAACTGGAAGAAACGTTGGTGTCGTGTGTGCAACCAGTATGGCGGCGGTACGAAGAGACTAGTCTGCTTACTCGAAGACCTGGTTCAGGGCGAGCAGTTGAATTGCTAGAGATGACCGCTTTCTCGTTTCTAGTGCTTTAAGAAACCTAACGGTCGCCACAGTTTCCTTTCGAAATCATCTGCAAGAAGTGAGAAATGTAAACATAAGTGAGTGGACAGTTAGGAGGATCCATCATTCTGTTGAATTATCTTCTCAACTAGAGCTACTGGACCGCCGTTTTCCCGTGAACACCGGATTGCGAGGTTATATTTTAAAGTTAGTCTTTATCGAGAATGGAACGTTGACTGCGCATAGGTATTTGACAAAGGTTCTAGAAGACTATGTTTTACCGTTCATGATGATTCTTGGAGACGACGCAAAATTTATGCATGATTACGCACGAAGTCCCACTGCTCAGATAGTTACTGAGTATCTTGATGAATGTCAAATCAAAAGATTTTTTTGGTCTTAAATCGTATTGAGATGTTTGGGAAGAGATGAGAAAACGTTTACGGAGACATGTGCCGGCCCCCAGAATTTCTAGTAATCTTCGCAACATACTGGTGCAGGAATGGGACAACCTTCCACAGAATGTGATCCAAAATCTGATCCAGAGCATGCCTCGTCGATTGCAAGCTGTTATCGCTGCCAGAGGATGGAGTACTTGTTTTGTTGAAGTCCTTAAACTCCCTTTTGTCAAAAAAACATATGAAAGTAAACTTGTTAATTTTCGTTACCCAGCATCAATAAACTTTGAACAACCAAATATTATTTTTTTATTTAAGCAATCAGTTAGTAAACTGTTAAAACCAAAAAAAAACACGTAAAAAACTAAAAATTTCTAAAATGACTTGAAATAACGGATTGACCCCAAGTTTATGCTCGTCAGTGTATTACAGTTGTAAAAATTTGGGTTTTGATATTTACAAGATTAAATTAACTAAAAGCGTTCATTTGAAATTGATCTTCTATGATGAAGCTAATTTTAAATTAAGAAGCTTGTCTAAAAATATTTTTTTTATTGCAATAGTGTGCGAAAAGAAATTTGTGGAAATACCTGTTTCTAAATGAATATCAGGGTTTGAAAATACCGGCTGCCTTTGCAAAGGGACCAAATGTTTCTGAAGAGAGTGATAAGTATGACGAAATAAGTTCGGAAGGTTAATCGTGAATTACACAACAAACACTAAACTAAAGTTTGGGAAGAACTGGCCTGTAGACTTGATATGTGCCGTGTGACGAAAGGTACTCACATTGAATACGTGCAAGCTTGTACGTATAACTGTTTCAGTTGCTCTTTAATTTAATGTTTTAACTATGATTTTAAGTTTTACGTGGTATGACTAAGCGTTAAAACCCCGATATGCATTTAGAAACACTCGGTATAACGTATATGCCATTCTCCAAGAGAAGGAGTAAAATAAAAAACAAAAAGGTTTCACCACGGGTTAAGTGAAAAATTAATTCATGGTATAGTAAGTTCAAGTTAAAGTCGGTTGAGTACAGGCATGTAGACTCAGCATTTTTAACATCAACCTGTATGTTGCAAAGTCGTCAAAAAAACGTTATATACACTGAAGAGTTGCTGAAACGATTTATAACACATGTACGTGAAAATGGCCGCTTCCACTTTATTCTCTGAAAAACCAAGATTGAGTGAATGAGATATTGTACCAAAAGTACTTGAAGTAGAAAGAAGTGGAATGACCAACTATAAGTTGTTGAAATCCTCTAAAATATCGTATTTTTCTAAGCAGAAATCCTCCATATATGAGGACTTGAAAGAGTCGAAGATAATTTATTAATGTTGTAAAATCATTAATATACAGTGGTAAAAAACATAGAAAATAGTGTTTTATTTCATCCTACATTTGAAAATGAAATACCATATAGTAACAGTCACCACCATCCTGTTTAATATATTCGATGACTTGCTTCACTCTTTGTGAATTGAAATTATTAATACATATAATAATTACTATACAAAGTGTTGACTTTTTTAAAGTAAATAGCTACACAACATTGATTTATGTTTAATTCTCAGCACACTACGCATATAATTTATTCACATCATCCTGGATATTGGTAGCGATGTTTAGGTCTTTAAGCATGGACACTTCTTTTGTAAGAGGCATGTTGTCAAACGCCTTGCTTAGGTCAATATAGAATTAATCAGTTTGGTACTGCGTATGAAAATTTTCGGCTATTGCTTGCGTGATATTAGTCAAATTGGTTGTTGTGTATCGGCCAGCCGTTATACCATGTTGTTGATAGGAATTTAGTGCTTTACATTAAAAAAATATCTGCCTGCTCAAAATACTTTAACAAATGTAGGGGAAATCGCTAAGTAGAGCAATTGGTCTGTACTTTTTAATTTGATTTCGCTCATATTTACTTCTAGATGTTAGGAATAAAATCCTGAGAATCAAATTAAAAAAGAAAGTAAGATAGTATGTTGTCTAGCTCAACAGACATCTTAGTTTTAGAACGTCTGACTCAGATATACCTGTATAAAATAAACCCATTACATCACCAACACGACAGTTTGTAGCAATGTGGCGGTTTGATGTAAGTAGGTAGGTAGATATACTTATCTAAAATGATTCGCAAATGCATTAAAACTATAATTGGTACTTTAATAGGGTCTTTTTTGTTTTCATATTACCAGAAATACGAGTGGTATTTTTAATTGAATAGTTCCAAAAAAATTTCGACAAAGTAAGCATACTTACATGCCGGTGGTCGCGCATTCGGTTGCAACCGAACTAGCGTTAGCGAGAGTGCAGCAACGTTAGTTCGGGTCAGCAGTTGGATAGGTGACCGGTACCATTCACCACTGGGATGCAATTAGTGGTGCTTTAGACTCTAAAGCACCACTAATTGCCCCCGTCACTCTAAACTTTAGAGTGACGGGGGCGATCCTTTAAAGTAACAAGCTCATTTACACACACACAAATACACAAATAACACATGGCGGAAGGACCGCGTTCATTTAAAAACGGTATATTTTATTGTTTTAATTCGGCTTCAATTGACGATTTTGTACTTTATAACAACTCTAAAGTTTCTTAAGAACATGGTTGAATATAGGTATATATTATTGTTCGTGCGAACGGATATTCATCCCATTCAATTTAAAAACAAAAACTAATTTGAAATCCTCAAACAAACAATTTATTTATTTTTCATACTTTTTTGATTAATTTTAAAACATCATCGTCCATTTAGATTGCAACAAATTTATAGTTCATTCTCCAACCATATTTTTGAATACAAACTTTTTCCAAATATCAATAACCTGTGAATATTAAACAACTGTCCCTAAGGATAAAAATTAAATCTTCTTAAAGCAGTAGAAATTCAAAGAATAATAATCCCCTCGTTAATCCCCTTAACGAGCACACCAATTTAATCTTTCTGTCATTCTTAAGACAACTCCATCAGACAATCCTCAATCCCCCACCCATTTGTTTCTAATCTATTGACATAAATACCATTCTTCGCAATTTTGTTTTCATTTTATAAGTCGAAACCTAAGACGTGATTTTATATTTGTATATAAATTAATTGTGGTAAAAACATAGTAGGTAAGTGTTTCTCAGTTATTTAAAAAAATGATAACCACATAGTAACCGTCGCAACCATTCTTATCATTATTTTTTTTAAATTTGAACAATTTGTTTTCAAGTACATTCTGATTAATTAAATTTTTTGTGAGAGAAATATTTTCATTAAAAACCCGATATTTCTAATTCTATAGGAATGCATAGGTAACACCGAGCCAATTCACATAGATCACCACATAATGGAAGACAAGTTCGACGACGACAGCCAGTCCATCTCCCCTTCGGACTCGCGCAGTTTCACCATCGGCGAAGAGAAAAGGACTCACATGCGGATAGTACCTGATCCTATCCAGTTGCCCACCGACCTTTCAGATACTACGGAATCCGATAGAGATAAAGATAAGTGAGTTTTTATAAAGCATTCCAGGACAAATGGAACAAGGTTATAGTTGTATAAGTTAAAAATAATAAAACTGGTGTCCTAAATATAAATATTTTTCAGTGTGTGGTGCACTATACCATTATAATTAAAAGTCATACAATTTAATGTAATTGATCAAAATTTTCCCCTTCATATCCACTGTTTGGATAGTGAAAACAATTTGTTAGAATAATCTCTAACGAATTTTATTTCTCTTTTTATATTCTTAATATATACAAAATAAATATTTATTATTATTTTATTTCAGTTAATTAAGTTTATCAATAAACTCGCTTATTGAGCTTTTTTATATTCAGTTTAAACGTGAATAATTACTTAACAATATTTTATCATTTTATTTTGAATTGGGCACAAGTTTGGTGCGAAGTAGCAAAACAGTTTGCAGAGGTCTTTATCTTTAGCTCTATTGTAAGGGTAATTGGTCTTCTTCTTCTAACGCTACCGATATAAACATTACATTTGTTTCAGTGGAATTAATATAGTGGACAATTTAGGGATAAGACAAACCCACATTACTATAAGCAACAATTTGACCATTGTCAAAATCAGGCTTTGATATTTTTTGCAACAATTTGTATTAGTTATTTTTTAAAATATTACCACTTGCCAAAAATAAGTATTCTAAAAATATTCCCTTTCAGTGTATACTACCATGTATACTAATTTTAATGTCCGATCAATTTTGTGAATAATACATTAAACTCATTATTATTAGCTACACTCTTTTAATGGGACAGCTATAATTATTATATATGTTATTATTACATGTTCATATCTGATAAATTTGATTTACATTTTCAGAAAAGTTTTTTTTTAAAGCACACATATTTAGGGACACCAGTCTATACATTCTTTGTTAAAATTCATATCATACAGCCAAAAGTAGTTCGTTTTAAATAATTGTTTAAATGTGATTTCGCTTACGTGTGTCTGTTTTAAAGTAATAATTTCATTTCAGGAATATAAAATCATTCTCACCCACACCTAGAAGTAGCCATGAACTCGATCCCGTCACCCTAAAATCCTATGACAATCCTGATCCCAGTCGATCGTCCAGTGACGAGAAGCTTTAGTAAGTGTGTTTTACTCACGTCTCTGTTTTCGTTTGTTTACATTAGCATCTCACATACTCTAACCGACTAACAGCTATAAAAATGATTGGGCTCGTTGATATTAACCAAATTCACTATTTTATAAGCGGTCGTTTTCGATATAGAAACTCGTTGTTTTGCAGTCCGGTTTGTACTGCTTTGCATGAGGGTCGAAAGTTGTTGAATGAAGTCATCCCGTTGCACGTGGATCAAGTGTTCACGCTGCTCTTCACCAGTTCCAAGTTCTTCCTAGATTTCCACGCCTCGAGAAAGACGGCTGACCTGACGCAGACGACGTGGACGCACAACTCAGTCGACAACACCAAGGGCAGGGTAATTTCGCTGACTGTTGCCTTGAATCAAACCGTTGGACCAAAAACTGCACAAGTCACAGAGACGCAGGTGGGTTATTCGATGATTGAGTTCCCCTCGCATGTGTTTTGCGTTTAATAATAAATAATACAACAAAGGGCTACTAAGTGCTCGTTTTTGAAGTTCTATTGAATTAAACGTGCATTTTGTTTGCAGGTCATGTTGCCATGTAGTAAGGCAGGTTTCTTATATTCGATTGATGTAGAGACTGTTAACGCTGGCATTCCTTACGCTGATAGTTTTTGTATATTAGTGCATTATTGTATACATAGGATATCGGATACTCAGAGCTCTATTGCCGTTTATGCACAAATTAAGTACAAGAAGTCGGTGTGGGGTTTAGTTAAAGGTGAGATTTTTTACTCGCCTAAATCTTGTTTCGTTTTCAAATGAATGCACACTTTTTACAAGCACCTTTACAATTTTATAACACTAATTTATTATAGTTACAAATTATGTTAAAGAAAAGTTTTACCTTCTGTGCTTCAAATGTTACGGTGTGCCAAAGAAAAAAAGCTGTTTGTATGGCACACCAAAATGAATAACTGATGTAAATATCTTGCAAGATAATTTTTTATAGATTTCCATTTTGCTATTTTCGTGAAATTTTTAGAATATATTATGTGGATTGTTGTTCCTTTTTAGGTATGATTGAGAAAAATTGTTGGCAAGGCTTAGAGGATTTTTTTGGTTGCCTTGGGAAGGCTTTACATTTGGAAGCGGAGGAGACGAGTTGCACGACTGTTAAACGGAAATCTAGGCGGAGGCGAAGGCAGCAGAGTATACAAAGGCCCAGCTCTGAAGAAATAGGACCAATTAGAAGTAAGTGTTACATTTTTAAATAACATTTAAAATTTATCTGAATGTCAATTGTCCTTTATCCTTTATAAAATGATTTGTAGAAGAATATCATTCAAATAATTATAAAATATATGCAAAACTGAAGTAAGAATGGACAGATTTTTTGTTTTAATTTTAATTTTTTAATTTCCATTTTGGCTTTAGGCCATTTTTCTAGTTAAATGATTTAGGGATTTAATATTTTCTTTTGTCTAAAAATATATCTGTTGTGTATTTCAAATGTAAACTATATAAAACGTATTGTTTCCATTTGAAATACACAACAGATATATTTTCTTACATGTTGGAACTATCTCGATGCAAAAAGTGTTAATTTTCAGGTTCAGTGACGAGGTTAAAAGGCACAACGACGCGAAGATTGTCTCAGTCCAGTTTCGCCACCTCAGTTGTATTTGCAGTCCTCGTTCTCCTCGTCATTCTTAATGTGTTACTTTATTATAAACTATGGTCTTTAGAGGATTCTCCCCCATATTCTATGTTAGATTTGCAAGTATTAAAGTAAGTACATATAACATTCCAAATTAAATATATATATTTGTAGATTTTAGAAATACATATGTCTTTAGTATACAATTAATCAATTTGGAGTTTCTGTCATTTATAAATACTTATTGATGAATCACCAAGGGTACAATGAATATTATGATATATGTTAACTGGAAGAATCAATAGACAACTTTTTTGAGCACATACAATCAAAAACTTGTTTCAATACTAAATTTAAAAATACGAAAACATTTCGTGAATCTACAACAGTGAGTCTTACTAAGACTATAAAACAAATTAATTTGAAACAACTACTTCTCTGACTAATACCTCGACAGACATTGAATAAAACAAAATTAATTTGCATGTTACGAATAGTACAACTATCAAAGCAACATGAAATAATTTCATTCAAATTAGTGTAGATTCATGAAATGTTTTCGTATTTTTAAATTTAGTATTTAATTTTCTACAACGAACTAAAGGATTTTAATACAACTTGTTTGAAGTTTAATATGTGATTTACACTTTGATAAAAGCGTGATTTACATTTATTTCCCTTGTTTTTCTTGTGCTTCTCTTTTTGTTTCTTTCTATGAAGCAAATATTCTAAACTAGTATATTAAATTATACGAAAAGTATAGATTGTGGAAAAAACAAGTTTTTTAAAGATCTTTTTTCCAGTAGATAATTTGAATAGATCAATCTTCATATCATTTTTTTTCATAAACTGACATAATAAATCGCTTTCGCCATATATTTCTCATAATTCATTTTAAATATTCAAAAATTAAAATATCGACAGACAAAGTTTAAATAAAGAATGAATGATTTTATTCGTTAATTTTTATAAATCAACAAATAAAATGTTAATTCTTATCTACCTCAATACAAGTTTATAGTGATTATTGAATCACCACTGGCATTCAATTTTAAAATATTTAAATTCCCCATTATCATTGCTGTATACAACTACACAATTTTATTAACTGATTAATTATTATTTATTAAGTTTTTGTTTTATAGTGTTTTTTCTACATTAATTTTAATAATGTTTAAAACATGTCTTTATAAGACATAACTTTTGGTTAAATTACAGAGATCCACCAAAGAGTCATGATGACTGGATAAAGCTATTACAAAAGCAGGAGACCCTTCACACAGTTGAGATGCAAAAGTGGCAGAAAATACTGAGAACTGCCATCAAGCTACTCAAACAGGTAATCATCGAATGTTCACGTATTAAAATCACTGAAAACGAGAAAACACTATGAATATTTATTACATATGGCGTAAACATGAAATGGTCTTGCAGTTATATGATTACGGTCATATTAATACACTCAATGGTCCGTAGCGCTATAATTGGCCGCGCACAGAGTTAGAAGTTACTGAAACGTATGGGCTAATAATATTGTCTGATGACAAGTTTGCTAAATGTTTTCATGCAAAAATCTAGCCGTGGACACATTGAGTGAAATTCAGACAAGTGAATTATATAAGCAGCGTAATTAGCTTATTCGAGTGCTTAATACGCATGAGCGACCCTCATATTAAGGGTTTATCTTCCAGATTTTAATTCTATCATCATTAATTAATAAAGCACTAAAATCATAATTTTTTATAATGTACATACATTCAAATCAAATGTATTTTCTTTTTGTGTTTATATTTTCAAAATTATTTTATTGTTTTTAAATTGAATTATTGTGATATGATTTTTTTCTTTTTAAATTAATTGTTAAAATGAGGAATCACTCAGGGTTGTTATTTCAGGCTGAAGAGTCATTAAATGAATTACAGCGGTCCATTCATCCGACATACACGAATAAGATAATGTCTATAATTGAGAACCACAAAGTGGGCAGTGAGCAGGTGCCGGCGCAGGCCGAAGAATTGTAAAAATAAGAGTCGTAGATCGGTCTGTGTGTGTTTTCTTATGTCATTGCGCACCATCATTTTAGGGTTTTAGCATAGATATTTTATTGATTGTTCCTCTACACATAGTTTTAAATATATGTATATGTTAGTTAATCGATGAGCAAATTATTGCACCTGCCACTAGCTCCTCAATAATCCCATATATCCCTCACGTGCTTGTGCTTTAGGTATACAACAAATGAAGACTGCTGTTTTAAAAAACAAATGACTGCAACATCTCTTGATTAATTCATTTGGTTTTTAATTAAACTAATAAAGAAATCACTTGCAACATACCCACTACAATTTCTTACTGATCAATTCCCATCATTAATATTATTTATTAGGTCTTCGTCAACAGCACTTTAATATCATTAATATTATTCACCGGAAAAATATAAAAATCTATAAGTAGACCTCATTTGGGTAAGTACATGCAAAAATGTGCTAGTATACAGGGTCCTGCAACAGTGCGTCGGGCTTTCCTAGCGCCTTTCTCGTAAGAGATAGAAAAAAATGTTTCGTATAAAAATTTATTGAATTAAAAATCTCTATGCCGTAAAATTATTTTCAAATATACAGGGTGTCCCTATTTTGCGGTATAACAAAAGCAAACATTTTTTTTAATGGAACACCCTGTATATTTTTCATTTCCTAATTTGGATAATATTTTATAACTTGAACCTTTTCTTGGTTTTTAATTTCGATATGGCATCACAAAAAAAAATATTCTGATGTTCTATTTAAAATTTAAGAAATTTTCTTTTTCCAATGGATGGTCATAAGTACTGTTTATGTACCAGTGTTAAAAGTTTTCACTTTTGAGGAACCCTGCCTTTGTATCAGACACGCCATTTTCTAAAATTTCAAATTGTCGTAACTCTTTTTTTTTAAATGGAATCATATATTTTTTAAATTTCATATTATTCTGCATATAATTTCCTACAAAAAATATTAAGCATACCCTATACCTAAAAGTGATATTTTTCAAGATTTAAAAAAAAAATATATTTCAAACGATCCTTGAATACGAATTTGTTTTTGAATAGATAGCCATGACTGAAAAAATGCATCTGTCAATTAAAACATTAGTTTGACATGTAAATCTCTCTGATATTTGCTGCAAAGTGATTCTCTCCGTTTCGCGGTAAAAGAGACAGCAAATTATCATCATGGATTTCGAACAGGACGAAATTGTTTATTGGTGGCTAGAAATTACACCACACGTTATCCCGGCAGAAGACATCCGGAGGAGAAATGTTTTAGGAACTAACTCAATAGATTTATTGACATGGGAAGTGTGAATTACAAAAAAAAAATAAGAAAAAAAAGCCTATCATCAACGAGAAAAACCAAATTTCAGTGCTATTAACAGCAACTGAGCATCCCAACGTGAACCAAAAAGACATTGGTGAAGGAACTGACATAAGCGAGAGGTTAGTACAAAGCATTCTGAAGAAAAATCGATATCATGCATATCATATTCAACTACATCAAGAACTGAATAATACTGATCTGGGGAAGACACAAAATACAGGAGGATCTTGCGTTTTTCCAATATATTTTATTCACGGATGAGGCGACATCCCATAACAACGAATCTGTCAATAGGCACAATACAATACAAGTTGATCATCAGTATCGAAGGTCTTTGAATGTGTGGGGCGGAATTTTTGGAAACCATGTAGTAGGTCCACATTTTTTTGAGGGCCATCTCAATAGGCCTATGTATTTGCACTTCTTGCAAATTGAATTACCCGGAACGTTAGCTAATATACTCTAACTAACAAGAAACAGGGTGTGGTTTTAACAAGACAGAGCACCTGCCCAGTGGATTGGTAGGAATGGACCCACCAAATGGCCTGCTAGATCTCCGGATCTAACAAAACCTGACGTTTTCTTGTGGGGATACTTAAAAGAGATTTTTTTATAAGGAACCACCAACAGCACCAATGAATATGCACCAACGAATTGTGGAAAGGTCTTTGCAGCGGCGAATTAATTTGTGCCTAAATGAAAATGGAAGACATTTTGAACATTTACTGTAGTATCGTCTCTCTTTTGTATTAATAATTTTGTTATCTTTCATGGATTTGGAATAAAAGAATGAATCGTATTATCTGTTTCTATTTATCTCATATTGACACTGACTTACATTTTTTAGTTATTTTGCCTCAGAATGATCAACTCCGTACATAGAAGTATGTATAATTAAATGGTTATTCTTGTGAAAACTATTAAATATCTCAACAACTATGGGGTTTAGACAAATTATTATTTGCAAAGTTTGGCATTTCTTTCTAATCTAATTGAATAATAAGAAAAATAATTGTTTTCGCCTATTTGGGTAGCGCTGAGCATAAATTCTTTAGGCTTGCAAACAATTAATTCGACTTTCCCCAGTAGCATATATTACATCAATTAATTCTTTTTAAAAATTGCATTCTTATAATCATAACATACAATGCAACTATACATACCAAACTTATTGTTTAATTGATAGATGCATTTTTTTCAGTCATGGCTATCTATTGAAAAACAAATTCGTATTGAAGGACCGTTTGAAATATAAATTTTTTTTATATCTTGAAAAATATCACTTTTAGGTATAGGGTATGCTTAATATTTTTTGTAGGAAATTAGATGCAGAATAATATGAAATTTTAAAAAATATATGATTCCATTTAAAAAAAAAGAGTTACGACAATTTGAAATTTTAGAAAATGGCATGTCTGATACAAAGGCAGGGTTCCTCAAAAGTGAAAATTTTTAACACTGGTAAATAAACAGTACTTATGACCAACCATAGGAAAAAGAAAATTTCTTAAATTTTAAATAGAACATCAGAATAATTTTTTTTGTGAACCTCCGATTTTCACATTTTTTTCAGAAAAACGTCAATAACTCGGAAATGCCATATCGAAATTAAAAACCAAAAAAGGTTCAAGTTATAAAATATTATCCAAATTATAAAATGAAAAAATATACAGGGTGTTCCATTTAAAAAAATGCTTGCTTTTGTTATATCGCAAAATTGGGACACCCGGTATATTTGAAAATAATTTTACGGCATAGAGATTTTTAATTCAATAAATTTTAATACGAAACATTTTTTTCTATCTCTTACGAGAAAGGCGCTAGGAAAGCCCGACGCACTATTGCAGGACCCTCTATAAAAAAACTACTATAGTCTGTATAAAATGATGATTTAGATGTATTAGGTGTGTAAGTACCATTTCTTCAGAACTATGATTGGCAGTTTGCCCATTCACGCTTCACCATCTCTTCTTTATCTGAGAATTAAAAAAAAATCAAATTGTCACAAAACATGAGTTCCTTAGTTTTTTTAAATACTCTGAAACGGTACTTACTTTAAAACATGTTGTATATGTATATCTTTAAGTTATAAAGGTAAGACAAAAATAGCAATTTTTAGTTATTTTTATTTTGTAAACAAAGAATTGAATATTTTGTATTAAAGTTTAAGTTCAAGTTTTTCCCCTAATTTAAGTGCTTTTGAATCCATTATAGGCTATGAAATGAAAGAATTATGATGAAGAGGAAAGGTATTAATCAATCACATTTTAATTTTAACACAAGAAAACGTCAGTTTGAATTCAACAATATGCAGAATGAGTAACCTAAAATTTTAAATTTATTTTTCAGAATATTTGTTTCATTAGATTAAGTATTAAATAAGTAATTGTGCAGGCTTTCATTTTGTGATACATTGTATTAATAGTGACTATAGTTTCGATACAATTAAGCTTGTCATTATCAAACTAAATATATATGTTTAATTAATTTACTTTAGTCACTTTTAATAAAATTAAGTGTGTGTTATTAAAAAAAGTTACGTATATTTTTAAATAGATTAACACTTCCTTAAAAAGTAATTTTTACTTATATTTAATATTTACGTTCATATATAGAAGTAATATAAAAAACTGAATTAATCACATGATAAAAACCTACTTAATCATTTATAAGTCTGTAACAACAGGAAGTTTAACACATTTACAACTGTTTACTGTTAACTAGTGTATCGTATAATTTTACTTTTAGTAATTTGCAGTACATCATAACCTGGCAAATTTGGGTTAATATTCTTCCAGGACTGCTGAATATTCTTATAGAAACACTATTAAAGTAACACTCCTCGTTATACATCTCTTTAACAATATTTTGTTATGTGTTATTTCTCTAAAGAGATCAAGTCGATTATAGCAATTTGCACATTATCGCACAAAAGCTTATAAGAAAACATTCACTGTTCATGACATTATCATAGAAGTAGTTTGTGAAAGTTTTTCTATTTTTATATCCTATTTGCTCTTTCAATATTAATGCAATAAACTGAGGAAACATATTTAGGTACAAAATAAACAATACCGTCAAATAATTTTTTTTATTAAACAAATATATTCACATTACAAAACAGTAATACTGTGCACGTAATGAGCCCGCATAAATTCACATAATGGTACAAAAACCGGCTCGAAACAATGATAAGCAACTGTGAGATGATAGAATTTGGCACTTCACATTTACATAAAACGCACAAAAGTATCAACATTTAATTAATATACTTTTGAATACCTCCTTGATTTAATTAATATTTACTTTCCAAATTTTACATAAATTCATACTTTTTGTTAAATATGGTATTTTTACCTGTTATATGTAATAATATTTATATTGTGGGAACATCATAAAACTTCAATATTTTGTGCCTTCCTCCTTTGAAAGAAATAACATTTCCAAACTGATGTTGTTTTAAAATATGTTCATTGGTTAATTTTAATGTATTTTTGTAAACATTATTTTATTTTATAATAGTAACTGTAAACTAGTAGATACAATAAGTAATATTTTTATTAATTTCCATTATAATCACATTGAGTATGTGAAGAATGAGTATGAGTTTGATTATAGTGGTAATTCTTAATTAAAGAAGACAGTACCCATTATTACTAAATACATTGCCTTCTATACTAAACCATTCTGATCTTTCATTCCTTAATTACGGAAAGAACATGAGAGTACAAAATATAGAAAAGTTGTAATGTTTTCACCACATTCAACCACTCCAGTGAAAACGTAGAGGGCCTTCAATAAGTTATCTTTTGATGAAATGATTATTTTATAATAAATGCACTTCCAAATTTTTATTTAATATTGATTAAATAATATTCAGATTACCCTAATGATTATTTTTATTATTTACATATTTAAGCAAATTTACTTTTTAGCTTACAAATATTTTAATGATTAGATGACTCTTTTTCATGTTCAAATAAAATAAAAATGCCGTTTTTTCTAAGTTTCTAAGTTTACTTTTCAAAATACTTTGGCATGTGCATGTATTATAAAAGTAATTTGTGTTCATTAGGTTGATTATCTTTTCTATCATTGATAATTCGTTTTTAATAAATAAATAACATTTTATCATATTATTAGGCTGCAGTAAGTAACAGGAAAAGTTTGTGCTCGGAATAAAATTATTTATTCAATTCACAAGTGTTTTTCTTATGTTGATAGAGAAATTAACAGACCAATGAGTTAATGAATTAAGATTGGCTGATTTATGTGAAAATATACCTACTATTTTTAGTGTTTGGACTTTATAGTTTATTTTTAATGCGTTATATATTAGTGCCCACAAGTTGCTCTATATTGTCGATGTAAATAAGGCACGGATATACAATTAAACAACAAATAAGGATATTTACATAAAGAAATAATCAAAAAAACTGTTATATGCAATAAAAATAGGCAACTATAATATTTATTTCAGTGTCTTTTAAAAGTATATAATATTAATAATTATATTGGTGTGTTGAAAATAGGTGAAATATTTTTATGGTAATGTTATCTTTTTTTTAATCAATTGACCATATTTATATTGCATACATCAGCATTTTTTCTGCCTTCCGCTGGGCATATCAGAAAACTATAAAACTAACATTTAATTTAAAGAATTTTATCAACTCAAAAATATTTACAAAAAATATAACTGGACTGCAGTAATAGTACGTTTTTATAAAACTATAAAAATTGAATTTAACAATGTTCAAGGTTTCACGTTTAGAGCTATCAGTCGAGAGAAAGATATGTGAAATATTTTGTATTCAACTACACACTAAAATTTGCGTTGCTTTATCTATCACGACTAGATTTAAATATATATGTTCCTATTAAATATCGGTGACGTATAGTTCCAGTACTTCGCATTGTTCTGGCTGACTCGGAGCGATTGAAACTAGTTATCACTAATATGTATGTATATATATAAAAACAGGTATCGATGCGTGCTTTGCCCGCCCGATTTTTAAAAGGGCGGTTTTCGCAATTCAACACGCACGCACGCACACGTATTTACAATCTATTCGAGATTTTTTCCTAATATTTCGTGTATCCGGTTATTGATTTCGACAGGCAGAACGCCAAAAATGTGCAGACTATCTCTAGAACGGCTAACCCTATCGCTGCGTAGATCACGATGTTAATGTTGGACATGGCGAAGTTGATTACTGCATTGTAGCACCCCTAAAAATAAAAAAAATAATATTTCTATTAGACGATCCTTATTTAATATAAGTAATATGTATACACCGTGTTGTATAAGTGTTTAATAAAATGGCATTCCTTTTATTTCTTAGTAGGTTAGAAAGGCTTTTTGTGATTGTACTTATGGAACGACATTGGGTGTGTATAAAGTTTTGCATAAAGATTACCAAATTTTCACTAAGTTCAGTCAGTTAAATTCAAAGTTTTTATTATAATTATAAGCTTTCAATAGCAAAATCTAAACGTTTAATAGAAAACCTTCATATTAACAAAATGTTTAACTAACGATATAACAATTTACTATATTTTCATCACTAAAATTTTTATGTTATTTATAAGATCTGCGAATTAATCTTATTCTCAAATAAATGGGAACATTCGTCATCACCAGGGTTTGACTGGAAGAACATTCTGAAGAATGAAGTCCGTCTGTGATACCTCAAAATTTAGTGTATTTTTTGTGTATGTGTATTTTAATGTATTTTATTAACAGGTAATCCAAAGCATTATAATAAATAATAAATAAAAAAATTAATGTATAAATACTTACACTTTTATAATACGAGTTGGCTTCACTGGGCGACATTGTGCAGGTAGGTGATAGTGGTTTGAAGGTGATGGTGTCTTCGAGTACACAGCAAGATTCGGGGATTTTTTTATCGGTATCACGTCTCCAGGGAGTATTTTCAAAGTCGTTGTAGTCATCCACACCACAACATTTTAATTGTGCCTGCAGATGGTTCCACATGACTGTGACCGCGTCGGTTTTATTACCTGTCGCATAGTAATTCGAAAGTGATGTTTTCAGGAAATTTCTCGATTCCTGTTCGGCCTGAAAAATAGGTTTCAATACATTGAAAATAAAATTTTGATATATTCACTGTTAATCAAAGCGAGTGATTCTCAATCCTTGATTAAATTTTTAATTTAAAGACAAGTTGTGTTGAAATTGGTATGTATGGTTTAAATTATGGCTATAAACCGTGGTGTTTTAAATACAATAAAAGCTTGAGGAAATGATTTTGTACCTTTCCTTTATATGCGATGGCTAACCCTCCTGCAGTTGCTTCCAGGATTAATATCACAAGGATGCAGATTCCATACTGAAATCGAATAAAAAAAGTGTTACTTGATACATAAAACTAAATAAAATATAGTGTCAATTTTATAAATTTGGTTCTAAAATGTAATATGTATATAATTTTGTTTCCATGTGCATTATAATTTCATAATACCAATTAAAGTAAAATGAAGTACTTAGTTTTTTTATACCGGGTGTCTCAGACCACCCGTACCAGCCTTTTATTTCGAGAACGCTTGGTCGAATGTGACTGGGACAAAAATTTTAATTACCAAAGTGAACCCAAGGAATCCACTGATGACTTTATTTTTTACCGGAAGTACCCGGAACCGGAAGTAACTTTAAAATTTCAAATGGCAACATAGGTCGAGTATGGTATTAATTGATAGGTCTTTTTAAAAGAAACAACTTTTATTAAAATGTTTTTTTAATATTTTGCATATTTACAAAAATAAACGAAAAAAACTAAATTGAAAATTAGTTTTCCATTCAACACTAAATTTCCTCAAGTAGGCTTTGCTTTTTTGTTAGAATAACAATTTGCATATGTGTTAATATTGCAAATATTCTTACATGATTCTTCGTATTATTCCTCAATACTTTCCTTGGGTAATATGATATTTTCTACACTCAGGTGAGAAGAGTTCCTCTTATTCAAAACTGAAATATTATTTTATTATTATTTTGAGATGGATTGCTTCTATAGTACGGGTGTCTCAGACCATCCGTACCAGCCTTTTATATCGAAAAACAAAAAATACGTATTGTTTGAAAGTATTTTATTTAATAATTCAAATAAGAGTGTGAAAGTATAGAAAATGATAATTAAAACAACTATTCAATTATTTATGGTATGTTCAAATTGCCTTTCTTCTTGATCAATGCATCTTTGTAGCCGATTTCGAACGTCATTGACGGCCCGTAGTATCTCATCTTCACTAAGTGAACGGCAGACATTCCGTATACTCTTCTTCATATTATCCCTCGCGGTTGGAAGCTCTTTATAGACTAGGTCTTTGATACGTCCCCATAAGAAGAAGTCAAGAGGCGTTATGTCAGGAGAACGAGGTGGCCATGGAAATGGTCCTAGCCTTCCAATCCATCGACCAGGGAAAAGGCGATCAACGGTTTAACGAGAAACTCTTGCGTAAAGAGCTGGGCAACCATCTTGTTGCAAATACATTGTTAAACGTGTTGCATATGGAACGTCATCTAAAAGGTCAAAAAGACTGTTTTCTAAAAAGTCAGCGTATTTAGCTCCGTTTAATGAACCATCGAAAAAATACCACACCAAACATTAAGAGTCCACACGTGTTGACTATCAACTTCTCTTAACCAATGAGGGTTTTTATTACTCCAGTAGTGAGCATTATGTAAATTAACAACTCCGTTGCTTTCGAATGTCGCCTCATCTGCACATAACATTTTGTGATAGAAATTATAATTTTTATGAGACAACCTTTCACAAAAATTCAACCTATCTTGAAAATCCCGCTCTTCAAGTTTCTAGAGTAGAGAGATATGATGGAATTTGTTTGTTTTTAAAACTCTCCAAGCAGTGGAGCGACTTTTTCCAGCATCGATTTCAACTCTTCTAGTAGAGATGTTCGGGCCCAGAGGAATTGCTGCAAGAATATCTAATGTTCTTTCATCTTGTACACGTTTTCTGATACTTCGACCTTTGTTGTGGCTGGGCTGTAGCTTATCAGTTGTCTTAACTCGTTCTGCAAGGCGCCGAAAAACATTTTTTGACTGATTGGCTCGTTGAGGGTATCGTTCAGCATAAATTCGCTCATCACCACGATAATTTTGGCCGCATTCATCTAATATCATCAGCACATCAAAACAAGGTTTGTAAAAACCATGTTGACACATTCTATACTTTTATAATAATAATTTATTTTACTTCAAATATTCACGAGCGTCAATTATTTTGACAACACAAAAAAGCAAAGCCTACTTGAGGAAATTTAGTGTTGAATGGATAACTAATTTTCAATTTAGTTTTTTTCGTTTATTTTTGTAAATATGCAAAATATTAAAAAAACATTTTAATAAAAGTTGTTTCTTTTAAAAAGACCTATCAATTAATACCATACTCGACCTATGTTGCCATTTGAAATTTTAAAGTTACTTCCGGTTCCGGGTACTTCCGGATTATTCCGGTAAAAAATTAAGTCATCAGTGGATTCCTTGGGTTCACTTTAGTAATTAAAATTTTTGTCCCAGTCACATTCGACCAAGCGTTGTCGAAATAAAAGGCTGGTACGGGTGGTCTGAGACACCCGGTATATTCCTTAATTTATAAGGAGTTTATTAGCTATAAATTATTCTAAAATTTGTATATAGAAATAATCAGTTTGTCTGGCAGCTAAGCAAAATATTGAGCTCTGTTGATAAATGTGTGAAGAATTTTTAGCACTTTTCAACAAAGGCGCTATAATGTATTTGTTCATTCTATTAATCGTTATAATTTAAAAGTAGACATTTTATTGAAAACACGCTCACTTGTAATTAATCTATATACATTACCCTTTCAAATAAGTGGATATATACGTTAATATTTTATATGTGAGTAAATATATGTTTAGTATTATTTTTCAACACAATTTTCAATTTATATTGAATTGATATTTATATCATCATTTATTAATCATTGGTAATTTATTTTCCCTATACATGTTAAAATGAATTTGTCGGGATGGTGTCAGATGTGATAGGTCATGTTCGTTGATGTTTACTAACCGTGGTTAAGAGACATGACGATTCCTTAAGAGCACCGCAATATCCCAGGAAACTGACGAGGAACATAAAACCGCCGGCTGCAATCAGGAGATAAGAGGCCTGCTCGATCACCATGGGCTGCGTAAATTCCTGCAGAAAAGATAATACGAAATGATGTACTCATAAAAACATTTATCCCTGATGTAAATTTAAAATTAATTAATACGTGCGGTTTTCCGTATAATTGAATTTAAATTGTTTATGAATAATCAAGTTTTCCAATGAATCAGTCGTATTGTTATATTACGATTTATAATTACATATTCATCTTTTTTATCAGCAATCATATGCATAGATCGGTATGTTAATAATTCTTTTTTTGTTGCTGATTAATTTATATTGTACACAAGGCATTAAACGTGTGAAATATAAATGTCAACTCAGGAACCATAAAAATTATTGGTTTGGACGACGTCGGCGGATATTTAGGACAGTTGCACCGAGTGGGAACAACGGGTCAAATGACCGAAGTCGTGCCAATTAACCCTTTTTAGATCAACACTGTAAGCAAATAACGCTCGTTAAGTGTTGCGAATTTCGCAGCAACAGCATCTAGACTAATTTCGTCCTATTTACACTTCATTATAGCACTATTTCTTTCTTGGTAGTCAGAATGAAGGCATACCATGTGACATAAATATTAAATTTCAGTTGATTTTAATACCTTCAATATTAAATTTTCACTAATTACATCAACAAGATACTAAAGTATCGTTTGCTATAGGTAATCTTAGATGCTGGTTCCTTTTAATAATTTAATTTTTATTCTTTCTATTTCTATTTATTGTATGTTTGTTTATATTTGAAAACCGGAATCCATAAAAATGGTTATCTTAATAATCCTAAAATTAATATTTCGTTCATTTTTTTACTTAATCATATACACATACGTCAATTCATAATGATAATTATTTAAAGTAAGTTTATTTATATGATTTATTACAATCTTCTTGTTCAATAGCATATAATTTATTATGTTCTAAAAGGTTATTCAGTAAAAACTTTTTCGTAATAATACCAAATATATTTTTATAGGTAAAACTTCAGTATTTATTGATTTAACTTGTGACTTCTTAATAAACGACGGATGAAGTTCTTCGGGGTTGTTGATGTCAAATCCAAATTTCAATTCCGTAGTCGAAGACGTTCTCTTGGGAATTATTTGAAGGATCAAAAACACTATTATGTAGATTTAGTGTTTCTAGTAAACAAAGAAAATACTTCAGAAAACAATAGACGTTTCAATCAATCCTTATTTTTTTTTGATGAAATTCAATCAAAAATATAAAATAATACAAAAAACTTATAAGTTGAAGGGCATTTTCTAATTTGATCATTTCGTACAAAAACGAAGTAACTCATGTGCTGATCTTTATGAACAAAAAAGGTTTATTTAATAATTGAACAGAAGTAAATTAGTTAATCGTATTTTTAAGTTCCTTTACAAAAATATCAAAGTTTGTTTGGATATTTGAATGCTCGAAAATTTTCAGAGCAAATGTTATTATTAAATGGTTCTTTTACCACATTTATTAATCCAAACAATAGTAACGGTACTGTCTCTCCAACTCGGCGGAAAACGAGAAAGCTTCAAACTATGTTTAATTTGTTTATTAAAGTGTTCTACAAAATCGTTGGACTGCGGATGATATGCAGTAGTAGTCTTGTTCTGAATGCCTAATAACAAAATAAATTCCTTCCAAAACGCAAATTGAAACTTGCTTCCGCGGTCGCTAATTATAACGCAAGCAACGCCAAAATGCGGAACCCATGTGCAAAGGAAAGCTTTGACTACTTAGAGGAAGGATATATCAGTGAGGGATATTATTTTCAGCCATCCTGTAAAATGTCAATACACATTAGTTGCGATTGTGGAATCAACGATCGAATTTTGTGAAGTATAAATTAGTATCAGCTGAGGAGAACTAAGAAAAGTTCTTTGAGACGTATAGAATTTTAACACGGAGAAACGTGTTTATTACTAAACTTTTAGAACCTTTTACATGTTGCACATCAAAAATAAATTATATTTATTCTAAATGGCGTGATTCTTGAGGTACGACGCGGTCAAAATTTTTAGACACTTGCCCATCATCCCTGCCCTAGATGAGTTAGTGTCAATAATAATATAGAAATCACGACCTTCTAGATAATAACGGAAACGTTTTATGCTGGATCTGGATCTGGATTGAGTTTTCCAAGGGTGATCAAATCATTGACCAGAGCACCTAGGCCTCACTAAGCCCGTTGCGCCCCCCTGGCTAGGCCAGCCCTCCGTTGTTCTGGCCATGTTCGGCCAGAGTTCCCCTAGCATGGACTCTAAGGTAGGCGAGAGCCGGGCAGGTGGTTAACACATGGTTTCCACCAGACACATAGTAAAAGTTTTATGCTAAAAAGATCACTAACAATTCGCAACCAAATGTACTATAAATCTGTTCTGTTTTTGAAAATATCCGCTTGACCTAAACGTTCTATGTAAACCCAATATTGCAAGCCACACTTAGGGGATTGTTAAAATTAGATATTAAAAGTAGTTTGTTGGCTCAATGTGCCTTTAATTAATTCAAAGGAGGCGGTGGCATCTGAAGGCCAAACTAAATTTTTACAAATCTTGTTATTTCTACAAAATTTGTTTCATGGTGCAAATATTGTGGCAATTTTTTTAATATATTTATTTTTAATCTTAAAATGACTTTTTGGGAATCTGGTTAATGGTAACTTAAAATTGCCTGAACCTTCTTGGTAAAGTGAAACATGGCCAAGAAACTTAAATGTGTAAAATTGATATAAATTCTAAAATAGTCGAAGTTATTAAACAGTAAATAAACAATGTTTCGATGTGTCTTTGGTAAATATTAATATATCGTCTAAATAGACGCCAGAAATCAGCAGTGGTCTTATTAGGCATACAAAAAGCATTTGACTCAGTCTGGCATCGGGGTCTGCTGTTTAAATGCGTGGCGTACCCTTGAGGAATGTACAGGCGAGAGCGCGGCAAACAAGGAGCTCCGGGCATCAGGGAGGCGGACGAAAAAACCAGGGAAACCAAACAAATAAATAATTTAGACATATAGAGATTTTTGGCGTGTAAAACGTTAGTTTACATTCTTTGCATTAGAATAAAGAAATAATCTCTATTTTTACAATTTCCTGAGTAATTAATAATTAAACCTGCATCGGTAAATGAGTAGAGGTTTGTCGAGGCAACACAAATTCTACAAATGCAACTCCTTAAAGATCCCACCCCACTTTCTCAACCTTATTGACAACTACCTATCCAACAGACTCCTACAAGTTAGAATCCACAACACCCTATCACGTGCATTTATCCCCCAACAAGGTGTCCCTCAAGGCTCTCCTCTATCACCAATCCTTTACAATATCTTCGTTCATGATATTTATAACCCTGATCCACATTACCTAAATCCTTCAGCACCCGCTCCTGTACGCAGATGACACAACCACCCTACAAGGGCTGATCGATAGCATACAATTATGGTTTGCAAAATGGAGAATAACAATCAACCCCAATAAATCCCACCTTCTAATTCCTTTTCACCATTCCCATAATTCACCATTCACACTAACCATTAATAACCATTCCATTTCACCATCTCCTTTCTGCAAATACCTTGGAATTACATTTGACCCCAAACTAACATTTAAAATTCACTCCCAAAACCTCAAAGCAAATGTCAAGAAGAGAGCACGGCATTTCAGAAGTCTTACGTACAAAAATCAGGGCATAACAACAAAAACAGCTGTTAACATTTACAAAATGATCTGCCGACCTCTTCTTGAATATACTGCTATCCTTTTCCATAAGCCTCGTCCTTCTGCCCTTAAAAATATCGGAACGATCAGCCCTTCGTACACTAACAAAAATTAGACACCCACTCAATCCCATACATAATCCATCAAATTCCCTCCTATACCATTTAATTAATTTAACTCTCATTGATGAACGCCTTTCATTCCTCGCCCAAAAATTCGCTACCAACCCACATAACCTAGAGATCCTCAACCTTATGTGTATTCCCCGCAATCCCCTATAATACATATAAAATATAAACACCCCGAAATCACCATCTATCAATTCGTCACCTCACTTCTCAAAGACATTAGCGATCATGACGTTTGAAGAACAACAGACAGTTAATACAACAAGACATTAGCAATCATGACGTTTGTATGACAGATAATTACAGGCTGAAAGACCGCGGGTCGATAGCCGTTGGACAGAAAACTAGAAGCCAGTGTCTCACATTAGCATTTATTTAATTTAATTTATTACAAGTATTGTATTTTTTTTCCTGTAAATAAAGATGTTTAGTAGTAGTAGACGAATCAAAATGCCACTATGTCCATGAACCTTTGGAACATTTGTGTGACATTCCCCAAACCAAAGGGCATACGTAAATATTCATAAAATACAAATAGTGTTGATATATCTTATACAGGTGAGTTTTTTTAAATGTTCTATGTGGGGATCTCGGAAACTACAAGAGATAGAAAAAGAGATAAATGGGAAAAGAAGTGTAGATTTAGGAGACTCGTATGGAAGAGGTTGGCGATCCGGCGTGGTTATTTGATTAAGTGCTCTATAATATCTGCAAGGTCTCCACATTTTAGGAACCATGTGTATCGGAGAGGATCAGTTTCTGTTTGATGTTCTGATGACACCTGTGTTTAAAAAGTTATTAAATCCTTTCTTCCTAATTTGTAATTCTGCGGAGTTTGAAAAATATAGGATTACCCTTAGTCTCTATACAGTGAGTAATCGTGTGATTTATTGAAGAATCTGAACTAAAATATATAGTTGGAAATTCTTTTAAAAGATTGACTTAGGCATCTTCATATGGTATGAAAGAAACCCTCCTTTCAAATTTAGTCTATGGGAAATTCGTTGGTGACGATTAAAATTACTTAAAATGCTTATTTCAGCTCCAGCTATAAAATACAGGGTGAATCAAAAGTCCGATTAAATTTGAATCGGTTGCTGCGAAGAGCAGCGACGGCGGGATGGGGCGGAGGGGTTACGTAGCGCAAGAGCGGCCAATGGGAATTCAGTATAGTTGTTCCAAAGATATAAGGCGCATTGTATAATTTTCTTTATACAAATGTGTGCGCTGCGAAGGCTTATTTCTTCATGCAAATTACCTCTTTTTTGAAGAATCCTATACAAAGAAGCAGTTACTAGAGATTATGAAAACGAAAATATTTTCATGAAACGCGGATTTAAAGTTAAAACGTCCCCTTAATAAAAAAAATACCAAAACTGGGCCTGGGACAGCGATAGGATAATCCGCTGCGGACCACCTATTGGGGGTTGGGGATGAGAGTTTGCATAAAAATTAGTGAAAGATAAATACCGTAAAAGGTCATAAACGCCTTATATCTTTGGGACAACTATACCATGGCGTCGTTCAGCGATAAACAAAGTGCGTTCTGTATACGCGAGTACTACCGCAACAACGATTCTTTCACTCTAGCGCAACGAACATTTTGCGTTCATTACAACATACGGCGTAAAAATGAAGCTCAATCGAATCAATTCGAAAATGGAATTCGAAGAGACAGGTTCAACAATGAATCAACCAGGATCCGGCCGACCTAGAGCGTTTATTCGTGAAAATCATAGACTCTCTACTCTACTGATTCGTATTCTTCACAAAGATTTAGATTTACATCCGTACAAGATCCAAATGGTACAGGAATTAAAGCCTCAAGATCACGCTCACAGGCTCCAATTTGCAAAAGAATGTTAGAGAGGTTCACCAGCTTCACCAACATTTTTTTCTCAAACGAGGCACACTTCCATCTAAATGGGCACGTGAATAGACAAAATTGCAGGTATTGGAGTGACACTAATCCTAAATTGAAGCATCAAACACCTCTGCATTCACCCAAGGTTACTGTATGGGCAGCTTTGTCAACAAGATTATTGGTCCGTACATTTTTGAAGATCGCCGAAGAAATGCTGTTACAGTGAATACAGAGCGATATATTGCCATGCTACAGAACTTTTTTTCACCAGCGCTACAGGATTTCGATGGTTTTAATCAACGATCGTGGTTTCAGCAGGATGTGGCAACACTTCCAACGACACATTAAGTGCTGTTCGCGAAATTTTTGGACAAAAAGTGATATCCAAAAGAGGTGCAATTAACTGGCCACTTCGTAGCCCGGACGTATCCCCACTGGACTTCTTTCTTTGGGGATACCTTAAAAGTAAAGTTTTCAACAGCAACTCAGTGCCCCTAGAGGAATTAAAGGAAAATATTCGAGAGGAAATGCAAAATAATTCACGAAACACTTGTGAAGCCGTCATTGAAAATTTCCGCTCCAGGTTGCAGCAGTGCCAAAATAGTCAAGGATCACATATGGATGATGTAATTTAAAAAAATAAAATTCCTATTTGTATAGTTTAATCATAAATAGAAAGTTTTTATCTCACATAACTAATTTCTTTTAAATCATCATTTGAAATGTAAACGAATTTTGGTCCACCCTGTATAATTATTATTGCGATATTTAATAAAAAAAATAAACGCCTTGGTGAAAGCGTATCAGGAAGCACGGTCGCCACTGCTTCTGGTTTATCTCGTTTCCATAGCTGCAGTGTAGAATGCCTTGTTGAGCCTTAAGGCCAAATTTGTTGTGATACCAAAAAAAAGAAACTTGTGGTTTAGCAATTGGGTAGCCATCTTAACATTACCATTACCATTATTTTTTGTAAAAACAGTTCTGTGGACACGATCGGAATCTGTGTTTAATTAGGGACTCTTAATTTGGATGTTAACTCATAAACATTCTTATAAAACAGTAATTTGTTAATTTGACATCGAATGGACACTATGATGTAGATCTAGTGTCCAAAGAACTGGCGTTGTTTAAGAAAATGCTTCTGAAACAGACCAACGTTTCAATCAATCGAACTCTATATTTATTTTTTATATATCTTAAATACGGATCGTATTCAGTAAAATTCAATTAATATCAAAAATATAATCTATTAAAAATCTAAACGTAACAAAGGCTACAAACTATGACAAAGAAGACGTAACATTATTTTTGCGAGAAAGAAAAGTATAAGAATTCATACCACTACATAAAAAAATAATTAAATTTAAAAATACGAAAACATTTCGTGAATCTACAACAATGAGTCTTACTAAGACTACAAAACAAATTAATTTGAAACAACTACTTCTCTAGCTAATACTTCGACAGACATTGAATAATACAAATTAATTTGCGTGTTACAAATAGTACAACTATCAAAGCAACACTAGTTTGAACGTATTTCTTTCTGTAAAATGAACTAAAAATGATTTAATGTACGTTAAATAATTTGTGAGTGACTATATTATGATAAATATGCAACAAAAAATTAATTTAAGTTGATGTAATTAAAATAAATTAGTAAAAGCAATTAAATAATTCAATACTCAATTTATAACCATCTGCAGACACGTGTTTCGATCTCTCGATCTCTTCAGTACAGCTTTATTATAAAATTGATTTCAAAAATAAATAAAAACGTTTACTAAAATAAAAATATAATGAAATATAAATAACTTACTCAGATATGTACGGCAACTGACACAATAATGAAATATAACCGACTGAGGGTCTGAATTTATACCTGAGATGGATTACTGAATTCTACGGAAATAATTACGTTCGGGATTAAGGAAAATACCCACTAAGAGCATAATTGAATAAATTTTATTAAAAAAATAATTGTATTCATCTAAAACTTTTAAAAAACGAAGTGTAATATTTTTCTATATATCAAAGGATGTCGTATATGAACAGATTATTACGAACATTATTGTTCAAAGTGTTTTAAAGACTAAGGAAAAGACATATATCCCCCCTTTCCTTTTCATCCTTGATGACAGTTACTTGTCAAAGCCTTTGATTCATTTTCAGTCTGAATTAAAGACCAACATGCTTCATCGCACTATCCATGATTGAATGTTTTCCCGCTACAGATTCTGCATGAACTTGCATCGCCGTCGCTTAATGATTTTTTTAGGAGTAAAAGTAATTTAATAAGGATTTTAGGGGTAAAAGTAAATGTGCAGACGCATCAATAAGCATTGTTGATTGGAAGTTAGGGATATCAATGTAATGACTATACGTCTGTTAGTTAAGCAAATACAAATTGACTGAATATTAAATATTCATGATGGCTCGAGCATCAGTTATTTAGACATTCATTAATCAATTTAAAAACATAGCCATGCCTTTTTTGTCCATTGTTTCCGATGCACATATAAAATTGTATCATTAAACACTACTTCTCTCTGGGGGCAACGCTCACATGCACGCGTTCATTATTTATTGATGTATAGAATTATTATTGCACCTGCGGGGGTGAGTGAACTCCTACTGTGCCAACGGAGGGTCGTTTTCCATTCATTAATGCAACACAGATTACGTACATTACACTGGGAAAACTAGAAACACGCGCCCGTTAATCGTGAAAAAACATGATTGCCCTTTTTGTAGCGTTCAGTGGGTGATTTAATTGCGTTTACGAAACGAGTGAAAATTCGGGCCTGGCCTAAAACTAATGAATTAGCCGTTAGATGAGATTAGTGGCTTTGGAAAATTCAGAGATAATGGTGATAAATTGTTTGACGCGCATTTTGGAGTAATTTGCACTCAATATTGTAAATTAATGATAATTTAATTAGAAAAATGTTATAAACAAAAATACAATTTTTGAACTGCTAGTTACAAATATTAACCGTGTTTTCATCTGCCTTAGTTACAGAATAATGCGCCCAAGCCATACAATTGCTTTTTAGTTAGAGCAATTATTCTAGTGATGTCACATTTACATGGGATGCATTTACATAAAAATATAAAATTTATTTCTTCGATGTGTGTATAATAATAATAATTTTATATCGTGTTATTTGATTAATTCCAGTAGTACATGAAGCAAGACATAATTTAAACATTTGTTGTAGCGATACAATATGTGTACCTAAAATGAATAAAAAATTAAGAATTCATCTGAAATACGTTTATTTTCTAAAAATTTTCACAGATTTCATTAGCTGAGATTATAATTTGTTAGCTATAAAACATTGCATTGCAATTAGAGTGTAATGTAATACTGCATATGCCATATGTTGTACGTATAATGAGATGAAAGTCGGGTTTTATAATTTTTGTTCCAACAAATTAGGTTCAACTCTTGTTTAAAATTAGTTTTCAAACTAACAAATACGGAAAGCATGTGCAAACATTTAAGCATTACAATGTTCTTTTCGTCATTTCGTTTGCGAACTTGTGAAAATTATGTTCTTCCATTTGACTTTTCTTGATACTGAGGATGTTTACATATCTTGGGCTGATAGTACAGGGTATCCCAATAGAAAGTTTATATTTCTTTAGCTTCTTGTATGAACGTAATGAATCCGTAGGCTTGCTCTTAGAAATTTAGTAGCTATGAAGCGTTCCTCAGGAGCAAAAGATTAACAAAAATGTGATTAGACGGGCGGCAGATACTTTGGGGCGACATTTTTTTATATTTAGTTTTAGTTTCGACCTTAGGTCAATCTCAATGAGAATTGGATGAAATGAATATAGAAAGAAAAAGAAGGCAAGGGAGGAAGTACAGAATTAAAATACTGGAGCACTATTCAAACACATCTCCCGCGAATCAATTTGTAGTTCTTTAAATTTTGTTGTGTCAACCACTGGCGAAGTAGCAGACCTCAAAGTCGAAAAAACTTCTTCCACTGGTGCTGGTCGCCTCACATACTGGCGAAGAAGTAGAAAGTTCAAGTTCTAATAAATAGTTTGCTACTCAAATTAGTCCATCTATTTCTATGATAGATTTTGGATTATGGCATAACAAGATTGACGACAATACAAGAGTATTCCTGGTATGTCAAGGTTCGTTTTTAATTCAAAATTTAGAAACAGATTTTAGTGAAGGAGTCCTGGTAATACAATCAAAGCCAAAGGTAAAACAAGAAAGCTTAATCGCGACTGTTTTTTTCAAATTTTGCCTAATGGTAAAAACCTATTAAGATCGTGGATGGTGTATTCACCATCGAAGAAAAATATATATTGTTTTTGCTGCAAACTGTTTGATTTTCATTGGCAATCAAGTTTTAACACGAAAATGGTCAACACGAGTTGAGCCCATTGAACATTCGACATTTTCCCAATGGAAGGAATTAGAAATAAGACTTGGACATGGCGCAACTTCTGATAAACTACAACAACAGAATACTGATAAGGAAATCAAAAAATGGAAGGAAATTCTTACAAGAATACTTGATATAATTAGATTCTTAGCAAAACAAAATTTTGCGTTTCGAAGTCATCGTGAAGAAATCAATTCAATGGAAAATAGAGGAAAATTTCTAGAACTTGTTGACTTGTTGGCTAAGTACGACCCAGTATTATGTGAACATGTAGTAAAAATTAAGATGGGTAATAAATATAGTATCTCCTAATTGTCGCCGAAAATTCAGAATGAATTCATAGAGCCATTGGAAAGTGCAGTGAGAAAAACAATTATGGATCAAATAAAGCAAGCTAAATGCTTTTGTATGATATTTGATAGCACTACAGATATTTCCCACAAAGATCAAACCAGTCAAATTATTAGATATGTAGTTATTGATGGCAGCGAAGTTCAAGTTGTAGAATCGTTTATTGACTTTTGTAGAAACTAAAGGAAAATCTACTGAGGAAATCACAAATATGATTTTAACAAAATTAGAAAATGACGGATTAGATGTAAAAAATTGCAGAGGATAGGTTTACGATAATGCTGCCGTCATGGAAAAAAGCACAGCGGTGTTCAAACTCGCATTAAATTAATAAATCCCAATGCAGAATTTGTACCATGTACAAATCATTCTTTAAACCTGGCATGTTTGCACGCTGCTTCTAATGCTATCGATTCCATAACATTTTTGGAACTACCGAGGAGGCTGTTTTCTTCTGCTACTCGTGTTTAACTTTCTGTCACTGGTCAATGTATTAAACGTAGCGTAGTAACTCACTTGAACGCTAGAGCAGAAGAAGTAACTAGAATAAAAAACATTTTTTTTACATTTTAAGCGCCTTGGAAACATTGATACCTGAAGAAGAAAATAGTAAAATGAGATCAGATGCTGGAATATTTCTCAATTCAATGCAATCTTTTAAATTTCTGTTATATCAGTTTGTCGGTATTCGTCCGAAATTAATGACGCGCTAAAATACCTGAAAAAAAGGGTTAAATGTCAATGCCATATAAAACTAAATTCTTTGCAAATCCATTTCATGGAACAAAGAGATGCGCTTATACAAAACGCTGTTATAGCAGCCAAAAAAATTTGTGAAGAGTTGGAGATAACGACTGAACGTCGAGTTAGAAGGAGAATAATATGAGTGGGGAAAATTAGAACAAGAAGCACAAAGAGACATGTTTTTATCTATGGATAGGATTATAAAGGAAATAAAAGAACGCTTTGATCAGTTGCATGTCCTTGCAAGAAAATATTCGTGTATAATTCCATGTAACCTACAAAATGAAGAATTTGAATGTCAAATAACTGAGTTTATTGATATTGATAAAGAACAGTTCCATATTGAAAGGAAAGGTTTTTATGACTCCACCTGCACTACAAGAACAGGCAAAAGGTTGTAAATACGAAGATGAAGGCTTTCTTAATCTACTCAAATTTATTCAACACTATAAATTGGAAAATTCTGTACCCAATACTGTAATTTTGCCCAGAATTTTTTATCAATTGCTATTAGCGTCGCTAGTTGGCTCCAAATTAAAGTTGATAAAAAATTATCTTCGTTCCACAATGAGTGATTTGAGACTGCAATATCTTGCAATATTGTCCATAGAACAAGAAATTACAAATAAAATAAATTTTGAGAGGATTATACACGATTTTTCTACTATGAAAGTTAGAAAAGTAAATATATGTTTACATACATGTGTTCAATTTGTTTGTTTATCCTGTTCATTTATAAATATAAAATTAAAAAAAAATTTAATGGTAATTTTATTTACCTGCGAACTCCTTAAGCTTTTTGTGGCCTTTTTATAAAAGTTGCATTTATAGGTATATTACTATATGCGGCCTCCTTTGATACTGCCTAATTTAAATATGGCATCCAATCGTAAAAAAGTCAATTACAATTATTTATTCATGAACTATAAACTATTAATTAAAACTTGGCATTGTTTCACTGATTTAACAAAAAATTAAGTGATAAGTGAAAAAGTCATTTAAGAAATACAGGGTGACTGACGAAAAACCTTTGGTGCTGTATCTCGCTTATTTTTGATCCGATTTGAATAAATAAAACATCAAATTAAATGATTTTTAAAAGACTTTAATATGAACTGTACTGATATTTTTTCTTGCATCCAGTTTTTGACAAAAGACGATCAACTTTTTTTTTTCAAATTGCACTGTATATATATTTTGTACTGATCCGGAAGGAGATTTTTTTCTGAATCTAAATTTGTAAACGATTGTATCCATTCATCAAACCAAAGTCGAGAAATTGAGGATTAAAAAAAAATCAAATACCCATAGTAAACAATATAGAGCCTATTCCAAATGTCAAAAGTGACAGTGTCAGTCATTGGTACAATACTGCAATGATTTTTAATAATTTCATAATAAAAATGTTGCAAGATTTCAAAAACTGAAAAACGATTTCTGTAGAAGCACAAAATTCTAGTACAGTGTTTGAAATATTGCAACATTTTAATTATGAAATAATTAAAAATCGTTGCAGTATTGTATCAATGGCTGTCACTGTCACTTTTGACATTTAAATTAGGGTCTGTATATTGTTTACAATGGATACTTGACTTTTTATTTATTTTTTTAATCCTCAATTTCTCGACTTAAGTTTGATGTATGGATAAATTTGTCTACAATTTTATATTCAGAAAAAAAATCTCCTTGCGAATCAATAAAAATAAATATACAGTGCAATAAAAAAAATGTATTTTGTCAAAAACTGGGTGCGAGAAAAAATAACAGTTCAGATCCTATTAAAGTCTTTTAAAAATGGTTTAATTTGATGTTTTATTTATTAAAATCGGATAAAAAAATAAGCGAGATACAGCACCAAAGGTTATTCGACAGTCACCCTGTATAATAAACACATTTTCAATAGTTGACTAACTAACTAATTGGTCCACTAAATATACACTTTATTTTGAAACACCGTGTATTTACTCCCGACGTATTTATAATGCCTCGCTTAAAAATTAATTTAAAATTCCTTTTTTCTGCATAGATTATTTTATAGATTAAAATAAGTTTCTAGTAAATTGGTCCATTGATTTTTAAATTGCCATGCATGACTAGATTACATAATTTCACAAATATAATTTGCTCACCGACAGGCTTCTGGGTGGCACGGATTTTTAAATATTGTTTATCTAGGTGAACACTTTCACGGAAGAGTTTCTGCAAACGATTTTATAAAATGATTTATGTATTAGTAATTAGCTCTTATAAACCTAATATGCTATTAATTCGCTCGCTACATTGCTGTCATTAAAGTTAAGGCAAAGAATACTTTCCATATTATATATTCTTTATACTAAATATATATTTTTAAATTAAGCTTTTTTACAAGTAAAACTACAATTATATTAATTAGCAAACGTTTCGGCATGCGTGTGAGTGAAAGACTGTTTAAAAATATCGAATCTAGTCGGCAAGTACATCACGAAAACTGGGTGAAAATGACGCAAATACACATTTCGATATAACCGTAACTCGTAAACGGTTTTCCCTTGATTAAATCGAAATTGAGTAGTTCAAGGTCACCACCTTGGTTGGAATCAATTTTAACTAATTTGATTTTCATAGCAAGTGTATTCATACGAACACACATGCTTATAAATATTGTGTTTAATATCAAGTTTTTTTAATGTATTATTATATTGAATGTTCAACGATAAATGTGCAATAATACGATAAATTAATTTTTATTTTACTGAATAAACAAGTCAGTAACATGCATTTATTTTTGTATAAATATATGTTCCAATGAACATGCTCGCATTAAAAAATAGGAACTAATATTATGTCATGAATTATTTATCATACGACATGCAATTCACAGTTTGTGGGCTACGGGAATACAAACTCCATTGCAATGCATTTCGTGATTATTTTTGTTGCGTGTTAGATCCGTTTTTTCATTCATAATCGTATTATTTATACCCACGTTTGAAATATTTTCACCTAGTAAGGTGTTTTGAAATTGAAAACGCAGTTTTAATAATTTACTAGGTTTAACTATAAACCCTCGTATATTTTATCTAATTAATAATAGTGGTTGAAACAATTGCAGATAGTTAAATAAACATTTGAAACTCAGCCATGTATTAATTAGATATAATGTGGATTTTTAACTAAGTGCCTTGACAATTAGTTTCTTGTATTTTGTTCTTCCCATAGTCACAAGGATTCAATTTATAACATACGTTATAATATCAAAGTGCTGTATTAAAATATATTCCATTGATACAGTGGCAACTAAATCTTAATACATGTTTAAAATATAATAGATCTAAGTATCTTAAATAAACAAATTTGTTTTGATATGACTGAAAATATAATAGAAAACCTTTAAATAAATATGTTTGAACGAATTGATTAATTAATTTTAATTAATATTAAATTAAGGTTTATTTAATATTTTGTTAATATTGTGTGCTAAAACTAATTTATGTGTTATTCTAAATGATAAGAATTTAGAAATAGGCCAAATTGCCGACTAATATAACTAACGGTTCCTTCAATTCGATACGCTAGCTGATTCACTTAGTTGTTTATCCAATAAACACAAAATGTTTTCTTGTAACGTTTTGTCGGTCAGTTCTGTCTATTAACGTTATGTTAATAGAATACTTATATCCACAACAGCGAAATCTAGGGTACCATTACAGTATTACGCACATGTTTCAAGAAATAACCGTCCACTCATAATATACATATTAATGATAAGGACACTATTTTTCGCTTGAAAATAATACATTTAGAGCATTTGTAAGTATTTTAGAAATTCAATTGAAAAGGGTCTCTTGTATAGCGTAAATATTTAATCAATTAATGCATGCATGTTGAATTAAAAATAAGGTATTTCGCAGCATTCAAATAATATTTAAATATATTGTTTTATTTAATTTAAGTAAACCAATATTATTTAATCCAGAAAAATATAAACAAATTTAATATTATAAACTTTTAAGGAATTTTAATAAAAGAAGCTGCACTTTGTTGATATCACATAAAACTATAGTTTTAACTATAGTCACAAAATGAATCCCGCGTGTGATATCAACAACACTTAAAAAAATTAAAGGTCCCGATTCCAAGATGTAATAACAAAGTAATGGCATTTAAGTTTAGTTTGTTTAGTAAATACGAATTGGATTCTATTTGATTTCAAGATGTTCACAATTATTTTACTTTTTTTTTTAGTAAATAAACCAGTGTATTTAGAATTGTAAATCGTGCGGAACACACAAACACGCATACGGGAATCTAATTTACGACCTTTGTTCTCGTGCAAAGTTGAGACTCGTGGGAGAACTTGATTTCGCTCGCCGATAATTTAAAACGTCCGTTTTAGTATCTTCTTTCAACAATGGAGCAGGAAAGAAAAATGCGTCTTTGAATTGGACCCCACACGCAAATTGTATATTTTCATTTATTATATTTAGGGTTAGGATATTTTAATAAAATTGTTAATTCTAGATGTCTATCCATGACCTCTTCGGAGTCTCATCCAACACTATTTATAACCGAATTCTAAATCCGTGCTCCAACAGCGCTCTCCTCACCAAATTGTGACGTCGCCGAGGCCCAAGAGAGGAAGACAACAGACGTGACCTGGAAAGCGCGAATTAAATACACCCGCATTCCAAATTTACGTACAGTTACGTATAATTGCGAAAATTCGATTAAATGGGAGTGGCAAGCCGCGTGCAAGTCAGGTTTTTTTCTCAAACGAATTTAATTTGATTTTGTGATGGATATGTTAATTGAGATCATTGACTATGTTTTTACAGACACTTTACTAATTATATATTTTTGTGTTGAGTGTGTGATACTAATTATAAAAAAATGATGATGAGGTCAGTATTATACGTTACATGTATGTTTTTGAAACAAAAATGGTATATCGAAAAAGATTATTTTTAATAATTTTATAATCTTAAAATTTCATATAAGTCTTTGTTTTACTTTATATGTGCAAAATTAAATGCCTTGAAAACAAATTGTTTTTATGTTTTATTAGGAAAATACTGTATATTAAAAAACACAATTAAGAAATAATGAAATACTTTTAGTCATGTATTTAAAAAGTTAAACTTGTTAGAAATTATTTAAATTTTTATAAAGGGGCATTTAATATTTATATAAAAACGCACATTTACTATATAATATAAAAAAACATGAAACAATATCACAATATTATTAAACAAAAATAGTTGAAATTCGTAAAAATAGTTTTTAAATCTAGAGATAGTTGATGATGTCCTAAAATATTTTATAATCAAATCGCTATTTACTGAGTTTTCTAATCGTTATACATTTTTAATAACAAATTAAAAACACTCTTCACTTAGTACAATAGCAAATAAAATAAAAAATAGTTTTATAAAGAAATTATATAATTAGAAACACATATCTACTTAATTGTTTTCATAAAATTAAATTGTTACATATTTTTAAAAAATAAAGAAAACATAACTTTTTATTACCACTTTTTATTGCACGTTTCGCGACTAGTTTCGATTACACGGTAATTATTATCAAACAAGTACGAAAAGTGCAATAAAATGTGTTATAAAAAAGTAGTTTTCTTTATTTTTAAAAATTAAAAATGTACCACGAAGTTAACGCCGAGAAGATTCAAGAATGTTACATATTTGTTTAGAATGATTTTCTAGATTATAAAAAATAGATTATTCTGAATAGCGAAAAGTGCAAAAGTTAAAAAAAATGCTGTATTTTTGTTCATCTTGTATTATGATTATATTCAAACCAATTATAAAAACCTTAAATTAGCAAAAAAAGCATAGACAGGTTTTAAAAAATCAGCGGGAAAACATTTACTTATCATATCCATCCTTAAGCAATTCCTCTCCAACAAATACCTTAAAATCAATATCAAAAACTCTTTGTCCTGTCATTTTACTAAAGAACAACAACATTCTCAATAATCCCTGCTCTCATCCCTGTTATTTAAAATTATCAGCCTTGACATTCTTTTCGATATCTCCAAATACTTGTTGCAATTTGCAGATGATACTGCCCTAATCCCTCTGGAAGCCCTTAAATTCCTGCATAGAGGTATATCCCCAAGCAATGGAGGGTGGTGTTTATACCAAAGGCTGGCAAAGGTCAAACTGACGAGCCTAAGTAATATCGCCCTATTAGCCTCACCTCCTTTCTCTTAAAATCTATGGAGAAAATTATTGACAGAAACATTAGGGGAATTGCGCTCCACTGCTTCCTCATTCAAAAACACCAATTTGCCTTTCCGTAATAGAGAAGAGCATCGCAAACAAAAAAGTGGCTCTATGTGCATTCTTGAACATCAAAGGTGCATTTGACAACATCTCATACAAATCGATACGGCCACTAGGACAAGAGGAATTGATACCTCCACATCCATATGAATCCAAGCTATGCTTAATAGTCGCTGGATCACATTGTCCATTGGTGATGAGTCGGCAACTGAGTTCGCAGTAAAGGGGTGCCCACAAGGTCCTATCGCCTCTGCTGTGGTCACTAGTTATCGATAAATTAATGTCAGTGTTATCAAACGACGGCTTTAACATAAGGCTATGCTGACGACATCGTAATCATAGTAAGGGGAAAGCATAACGACACAGTGTCTAACCGTCTGCATAGCCCTTCGAGAAGTAAGTACATGGTACCTACATAACGGCCTCATCGTCAACCCCATTTACAAGGCGAGAAAGTTAAGCCTTCAGGCACCAACAATGAATAGAACACTCACTGGGTTTTCCAACACAGTTAAATATCTCGGCCTCACTTTTGATCAGAGGCTTAACTGGAAATCCCATGTAGACAAAACCACCGCCAAAGCAGTAAGGGCAATATGGTTCTGCCGCAGACTATTTGGCAGAAGTTGGGGTTTACAACCCAAGATGATATATTGGTTTTTCATTAGGTATTACAGGGGCCATGAGCACCTGCCCTTCTGGAGCAATGGAGGCCATGCTAAACCTTACACCTCTGGACTGCTCGTGAAAAGGGAAGCTGCATTAGACGCCTTAAAAATAATTCAGACAGATACTTTAAAATATGGACACATTAACGGTCACCTTAATATCCTCAACACTGTGTGCGTAAGAGCCCAAAGCACAAATGATAACTAACTACGACCTTGAGCCAACGATTGAAGTGGCGATCCATGTCTGCCATTATGTTGATGCAAAAGCCAGGCAGTTACAATGCTCCTCAATATTTTCACTGACGGATCTAAGTGATAATGATCGGTATCACTGGCCCTCAATTCAGCTTATCGAGGGCTTTGGGCCGATCTCCATCGATATTTCAGGCAGAAGTCGAGACTTTGAACACATGCGCCCACGTATGTTTAGAAAGGGGCTACAACAAAAGCAGGATATGCATATGCTCGGACAGTCAGGCTGCATTAAAGGCAATAAAATCACCTACATGCAAGTCTAAATCTGTCTGGGAGTGTAAACCAGCCCTAAAGCATCTGGCCAGGAATAATAGAGTTAAATTTCTCTGGGTTACAAGTTACGCTGGGATCAAAGGCAATGAAATCGCCGGCAGCCTCGCCAAAGAGGGCTCCAAAACTCCATTTGTTCAACCAGAACCGTACAGTCCGCATTAAGGGGATGATCCAGGAATGGAAAAATACTGTCAAAAGTGCCCACCTGAGGAGCACGCCTGGCTTGCGGCAGGCGAAAAGGTTTATCGTTTTCTCTGCTGTAACATCCTGACGGTTTCTCAGATGAAGCAAGGGCAACCTAAGGGTCATAACTGGCCAGCTAACCGAACACTGCCCTCTGAAATACCATCTTAATAAGATGAGTCAGACAACAGATGCCAACTGAAGATTCAGGGTCAGGGATAATTACAAAAGATCTCCTAGGTCGAGGTAATTTCGGAAGGCTCAGAGGCCTACAAAAACTGGAGTGAGAATTTAAAAATGATCTGTCGCTTGTTACTGAATTATGGTTAATATCCTTTTTTCCATCTCCAGTATTCCAGTTATCTATGATATTCAAGTTGGCGAGCAAGCATATCTTTAATTATACCTATTAAAAAATGCTCTCTATTCTAAACCAAAAATAAAAAATAATTCATTTAACTTCCACATATTATCTATATACTGCATCCTTAGAAACAGAAATCTAACCCCGAATTATTTTTTTTTAACTCATCAATATTTTATCCATGTACACAAATGACAAACTGACGCTATTAGACTAATAAAACTAGGCAGAAGGACCTTCTATCTATAGCCATTTAGCAAATTAACTACTCAACAGAAATTATACCCTAGTTAACATCATTGATGAAGATGTATTGCTCTTTTGACGAGCAAAATTTTAAGAACTGCAAAATAAAATAAAGGCAAAATAAAATAAATGGTCGATAGCCAATTGACAAAAAGTGTGGTTGTATAATAGAATCGAAAATCCCTTCTCAAATGTAAGAGAATTCACAAAACAACATCCATACATTTTGTTAGTTACTCCCAGTTAATGCTCGGTGAGTGATTAAAAATGATGTCGCCTTCATATTATTTTTGCAACCTTTATCTTGAAAATCCTACTTTATATGCAGAAAATCTATTGTTTATAAATTATTTAGCAGAATGCCGCAAAAAAATAAAACTCATCAAAAGAACCGAAGATTAAGGTACAAAAAAATTATATTTAATTTATCTAAAAAATAGTAACATTTCAATATCGACACATGAAATTGTTACAGAAAATAATATTAAAATATTTTTATTCTAATTATCGAAGAGGTTAAAATTCTAATTAATTAAAATTTGTACCTTTACTAAATCAAACATTCGAAAAATACGAATAGATAGAGCATTAAATTAAGAATTGGTGTTCAAACGGGGTTGCATCCAGTTAGCGTCGCAAAGCCTCCTACTCAATGCCAACTCTCACTTCCACGGAACCTCATATGAGGTGGTGAACCCCGATAACCTGAGCAACATCGCCTAAGATGCGGTAACAACCCGTATGGAGGACGATATCAGGGCTAACTGGGAGAAATGAGAAGAGGATAGTTTTAGAGGCAAAATCCCAATGAGGGGCATAATCTAATGATTTAATAATAAGTTAACAAAGATAAAGAAATATGCTTTTATATTCAAAATATGAAAGCACTGGCTTTGAATTTTTCAATTCAGTGTAAATATGGATTACCACGTAGTAATGGTCGCAACCATTCTCTTCATTAATTCTAAGCAGTTTTGGGATTATGTATCTAATATCTAAGGCTTGTAATGTGGATTTATTACAAGCAACCAAAAAACAACTGTAGAGAATGTCTTCGGCAATTACTAATTTATTGATGTATCAAAATATTTGTCGGAGTCTGGAGAATAGATCATAGCTTAGAGCATAGAGTATTATCGCATAAAGAGGAATCAATAGGTTTGGCAACTAAGATGACTAGATGGTTTAGTAACTATTTTCTTTGTAGAACTTAACGTGTACGTTTAGGCAAATATATGTCGCAGAGTATCTAGGTGAGAGCCGGTGTGCCTCAGGGCACTAATTGTGGGCCTTTATTGTTTCGTACGTTTGTACGATATCGGAATAAATATTAAAATTAGTCCTTTTCTTCTCTACGTCAATTACAATTTACAAGGACCATGTAAATACTGTTCCGTTGTGGTGCAAGAAAAAAATGTTTCTTCATTTTCTTTTTTTGTGGTAGAACCATACATTTTAATTATACATTATAAGATAATCCACGCGATAAATGACTTGGGTGTCATATTCACATCTAACGTTAACTTTTCGAGTCACATCACGAATGTATCCAATAAATCTTTAGCACCAACTTTAAAAGTAGCACTATTCATATTTTATATCTGTCTATAGTTCGGCCATACTTTGAATATGAGTCATCTAAGCAAGTTTCGTAAACTAATGTTTTTTTAGAACGAGAAAACACTTCAGTATTGTTTTTAGTTACAGTAAAACATTTTTTGTTAAATTTAATTGTACCGGGTGACCCATTTTAATAAATCCACTGGAATATCTCGACACATACGCGTCCTACAAAAAAATGTTCCAAATAAAAGTTTGATGGTTTCGAAAGGGCCATCTAATCCTATACAATTTTTTTCACCCCCACCCTCCAGGGGGCGGGGCAGGGGGTCAACTTTTATATCTTAAATGGGAACCTTTATTTTTATTGCAGGTTCGGATTCTACATAAAAAAAAATATGAAGATTTTATTTAAACTTTTTTTTCGAATTCGTGATAGATGGCGCTGCAATCCACCTTCTCATTCGGTGAATAATCTTCCATTTCGGTTGATTGTCAGATAATGCAATTATCACGAGCCTCCGCATTTTTTGTGCGAACTGTCCGGAAAACTAATTGCAACTAAACAACATTTTTGGCAAATTGCTTGTTTTGATTTTCATCAGAATGTTTGTTATGAATCATTTACAGCACTAAATCTAATCCCTGGTCGTTCCCCCGATAATTACAGATAGCCGATCAAACTGCTCCGTTTGTATTAATGATCGACGCTAGCTCATATGCCCTTTCCACAGCTTTGAGAAACCTAACGGAAGATATATCGAATACGCCGGCAGCCTACTAAACAGAGCTGAGATGAATTACAGTCTTGACCGTATAATGGACAATCCAGAAATTTTATGGTTACATCAAGGACAGACTCGCCATCATCAGCAACTTAAATGGCTAATGCCATTGAGGACACATAGAATATGCTGCGCAAGATGGATACTTCAACTACAGCCCTATAACATTACCATTTAATACCGCATTGCCGATTTTCTCCCCAGATCCCCAACAGTTCCCATAATCACAGTAGACCTACCGTCGAAGGATCCTGTACTTATTCATCAAGAACAACTTGTGATTGAGGACAAAAAATAGTCGAAACGTTTGAGCGTAATAACATCTCAAAATACAGCGTAAAGAAGTCCTAAAAAATAATACGATAATCATACAGCTCGATACTAAGAATGGAACGTATAGAAAATTCGGACTTATTACTGGCTATGTATAAAAAGACATTACCGACAATGCGAAACACTGACAAGAATATCAGAAATACGAAGCAGAAAATTACAGGCCCCCTGGATTACTACAAACCTCCGTAATGAATAGAAGGTTCGAAGTAATCACAATGACTCTTTGGACCACTACCAGAAAGTCCAAATAAAGAGACACGTATCCTCGTTATGGGAGACACCTCCTCCAGAGAGATCAAGCTCTTTTCGCTAATTGAATCAGATTACGGTGATTAATGAAGTGTTCTTGCGATATCGACTTCCTCGCAGAATAATCAGCGACAATGGCATATATTTATATATATCTGTCATGCTGACATTAACAGCCAAAAGTCTCCCCTAAAATTGGGACAAAATAGAAAATTAAAGCATTTTCTAGAAGAATCCAGATGTTCAAGAGGATATTTGCTCCCTCAGCATCGTGGTCAAATAAGGCTTAGAGTGGAAGATCGTCGCTGCTGCACGAACTCCGCCCAGCTTCGTCCAGTCAAAATTTTTGTACGTTTCCTATAATTTTTGTGTAGATATTGATATGTATTTTTTAATTTTGGATTGTAAGCTAAAGAATAATAAACATAAACATTTCATCAGCGCAGTGATTCAGAAAGTGATCCACTGATTTCAAAACGTCAGCTGATTTCTATAAGTATTCCATCAACCTAGTAGAATGAAAAAAACAGGGACTTAAAAAAAAACAACTAGCAATACAAGTTAGAATCCAACGCAGCTTGATATGCAATAAGGGTAATGAAACCTAATATCTTCGCTTTTGCATCGACAAGAATTTTATTGGTTCCTTGAAGTTGCTTATTTAATATATTTGTCGGCGCATCGATATCGGAACTGGTAGATCCCCGAAATTGGTAAACGCGCACACGGGAATACAGGGACTTCCCCGTGTGTGAGTAGAACAAAACCGGCGGAGCAGGGAAATGAGGGAGCAGACAGTGGGGAGAAGCTAGAGAGCGGTGAACACTGTGAGACGCGGTTTTGGACTGCTAAGTTTGCCAAGTTATAAGTTATTAGTTAGTTAATCGAGTTTGTTTAGTTAACGGTGGTTTTTATAAGTTTAAGTTAGTGTTAATTTGTACGTTTGAGTTGAATAAAAAGAAACAATATAAAATCAGAGAAAATGAATAGTGATTCAGCATTTCGCTCCGACATATTTTATACATAATTTCAGGTGTGTCGTTTACAAAATCACTAGAGTATCAAACAGTTCTATATATCTTTTCCCTTTACTTCAATGTAAAGTAAAGGTATAACATCACACACACATCTAACATCTAACATCATCTAATGTTCTTCACAAAAAAGCTTGAAGAGGCGTTCGCATTTTGCATTAGGTTTAATAGCATAGATAGACTCTATTACTGAATACAGTACTTCATTTAGAACAGGCGAGAGGTTTTTAGCTACCAAGTTTTTCCCATTAATTAAAAACACGAGCGAGGAACGAGCGAGTTTTTTTAAAGCCAGGAGTGCAATAATAGTATATTGTTCAACGAGTGACGAAAGTAACATTTTTTTAAGCGAGAGAACAGTTTACCAAACGAGGCGAAGCCGAGTTTGGTAATGATCGCGAGCTTAAAAAAATGCTTTCGACGAGTTAAACACTATACTTTTTCTACTACCTTACCTATGATACTAACAAACTTTTATTATATAAACAAATACTTTATTTTGAATTAAAAATTACAAAACTACAGATCATATTTAAATTACTTACCGACAACTTTGCAAAATATGCAAACAGCACAGTGAATATGAATTTACGCGATTATCTGCCTTAAATTCCATGAATTTTGCATATATTTTTTCATACCTCTTTTTCGATTTTTCTGATAATAAATCTACATAGGTTTTCTCAGCTTGATTTACTTGATTTACCAGTATTGGAAAGATCTAAATCACTTACTGAATCAGAAATCATGATTTGATAAAGTTACGAACAGTACAAATTCATAAAATGACGTTTAATAATGACACGATATAGTGACTGCAGACAACTAGACGGAGGTGAAAATTTGTAGGTAACTTTCGTCCCTAGTGACGAAAGTTAGCGTTATGGGATTTTCTCTCACTAGTGACGGAACTCAAATTTTCGCTGGAGTATTCGGTGACGAAAATTGTCTTTTTATAAAGGGTAGTAGAAAAAGAAACTTTTTACACGTGTGCCTTACAAAATTTTATCTTCGATCGTAAAGGATTTCAAAGAATATATTCTTATGAGTAATAATTTAATACCATTTCAATAATTCAATTAATGAAAACATATTTTACCCGCAGTGCACTAATGAAAGCGTTACTTAACAACCAGTAAACAAGTTGCACAAATGTCGGCCGCCATTATTATTTATGGAAAAATGTTCGCTTTATTGTAATCGTTTCGACTTGCATTAATTGAAATCTTCAGAGTTCTTAAATCTGTCATTTGGTTTGTAATATATATTTTATTTATAATTTATTAGTTATTTGTATCAATTAATAAAAAATTAAGTTTTTCGTCGAAAATTTGTGTTATAATATATTCTGTCAAATTTGACATTTCTGTGCAATAAAAACAGTCTGACATTACCGTGCAATAAAAACGTAAAAAAGAACTAGTACTTTAAAATGCTTTTTACAATGAAAAATGATGCAAAAGCGTCTACTTTCTGTACGATCGTAGATAAAATAAATTTGATAACTAGACTCAAGAATACGATTATGAGTTGAAGTATGAGCAGTAAATAGAGAAATCTAGCATTGCATTTAAATGGTCCGAAGCAAAAGGGTTAAACTCGTGTCGAGTCCATTTTCGAGTGCCCCCCTTAATAATCAAATTGCCCCCCTGTGGGGCGTAGGACCCACGTTGGGAAACACCGCATTAGAGCATTTGTAGTTCATTATGCCGAAACTTTTGTCTACGTATATTAGCAGATGTATCATTCATTTCATAGTAGTTCTAAACAAAATTAGGAGTAATAATGATCTAGATTTAACAACTATACGTTTCTTGAGATATTATATTGGGGTTTCCTATACTCGCTTTTGGTAAACTTAATTTGTACGTAATATTAAATAGTTGCCATATTTGACTGCATTATGGAGAGCGGCCCTCAGCAGATAATTTCTAGATGCTTCTCTACAGTATTTAATTAATTGAAGACTGCACGACTGTCCTTGTTTATTATTGGTAAAAACTTTTTTGGCAAGGCACTAACAATATTGAATCATTAGAATGCAGATACGAGGTGTTCAATAATAATTAATATACCTTAACAAAAAATGAGGACATTTAATTACAAAACTCACGATTTTCTGTTGTTACTTAATAACAGAATTAATAAGGATAATATCTTGATTACGAATAAATCAATGGCCTTATACCAAATATTCATTTAAGGTAGACTAATAAATATACTTTGTTGTAATCACAAACGATTTTTATGGGTGATCGGATTCTACCATTACAAGGTCATTATAAAACTATTCACAGTATTAATAAAACTAATAACTTTTTAATCTTCCTATACATAATGCATAATAAAGCTGACAACTTCTTAATGTTTAACAGAGTTGACTATTTCTTACACATAATTCACACATTAGACAGTTTTTTATAAGTATTGCAGTATAAATGTTTTGTAAAGAATACACACGCCATGTACTAAATTGCAGGTTGGTGTTTTGAAACAATATAATCCCAAGTCGCAAGATGCGGGTAATCACCGTCATTACTGACTGTGAGGAACTCTGGAACGTTGAACTTCGTTGATGGAAGGTTGATTTCCGATGGATGGGATTTAATATTTGAACAGGGCACGTGTGCCATATCACGAAATACGAATTTACAGTATACGTACTTATGCTTTTACTGCAACAACCTGTTTTTACTATTAAGAACACCATTATACCGACATTAATTGACTAACGAAAATACATTACAATAGCCTAGATTAGGTTTCATGGAATTGAAAAATAAAACAAAATTAAATTACAATGCACAAATTGCTGGTTCGTGTTTAAACAAAACCTAAGATTGCTCTGTATTATGAAAATATTGAAATATACATTCAGAATATTTATCCGTTAATATTTTAATTATTGTTCGAGTGTGTACTATTAAAAAATAACTGCATTAATAATTATGTACTCGTATTTGTAATGAGAGTACTTGTTAGTAGTAACGATAAGTAATCATTATACTTGTTACTTGAGGCGTTTGTCAATGGTGGTGGATTTAGTAAATCACTATCAAGATAATAATCTTGGTAATATTAATTTAATTGCATTATTTTAATACGTTCTAATCTTACTAATATATAATTACAATGAGGAACAGTTTTGCATTACTGCAGCAAGCACGAATATCCTTCAAGTTTATAAAAATTTGGACGTAGATTATGTACAAGGAGAGCGACTGCATGGGTGCGTGATCGTGATGAGTTCACAACAAGAATTACTACTCTCACTTTTATTCTTTTTGCATATTTTCTAACCACGATGCACACAATTACTATTAAAATCATCGCCGCAGATTCCAAGGAAATGAACAAATAATTGACAGCAGGTGTGATGGATATCAGGTTCGGCCCCTGTACCCTACTAAATCAACTTAAAACTGGTGTATTTAATTAAAGTCACTTTACGGTCAGCAAGCAACCATTCCGTGAATCGTACAACTTACGTGTCACTTATAATGCGTATCATTTCGTCGTAGTACTGCTAAATATGGAACAATGGAATATTGAGTCAGTCACTTTATTTATTTATTCATAATAGGTACATTATTAACATAATCTATAGATACAAGTTGATTGTCACTTGTTTTTTTCATTTATAGAAAAATCTTATGAAGTAAATTATTATAATTCAAATAACTATTTCGAAGTTATTGTTGATATTTTTTAAACCCAATACTTTTTTTCTTAAGAAATAATATATTCCAATTTTAATTTTGCCCATTCTTACTTATAAAAAATGGTATGCCTGAACCAACTGTTTATGAAAATTGTGACCATAATACATATATTTAAAAGCCATATAATATTTCATTTCAATGTCCTATAAAATAATTTCTTTAAGTTATGTTACTTACCTTCACATGTTCTTTGGGTACGACCCTGAGTAGACTAATAAATGATTCCTTCTCCACCGATAACCAAATGCCTACGGATAGGACGACGGTGCCCACGAGCTGAAATTATATTAATTACGTTAATGACTTATGCAAAGGAAAATATAATATAATGCAACAATCACTACAATTAGTACTTTTTTATGTAAACGCTACTTGAGTATGTATCTGACATTTTATTCCTCCTTTCAGCTTTAATATGACATATAGAAGCAATAATTTACAATAAAAATTTAATTTTTATTAAATGTTATTTTTATCTACAAATATTATTTGTGAAAAAGGAGTTAAAAATGGCTTTGACATATAAACACCTGATTCATGGGATACAACAACAAGGATTGGGAAATGAACCGACAGAATGAGAGCGCAAAGAAAATAACTTGCCAGTGTTCTTAAGAAAATGAGACGGTTGATGAGGTGGCGATGTATGTAATAAAAGTGCATACGCTTTCTAGCACCAGCACTAATGAGGATTATAATAAAAGAAAAGAAATGGTAGGCGAAACATTCTTTGAATTTTTTCTAAAAATTAAAAAATGCTCATTAAAAAGGTAAATTAATAATCATTCTTATTATTAAAAACCGGTAGTTTTTAATTTTATTTAAATTAAACCATGTGATAGGTAGAGAATTGATAAACCTTTGTTTTGTTTTACTCATTTTTTATATTTACTCGACTAGGTTCACTTGTAGCCGAGTAAATATAAAAATCAGTGAAACAAACCAAGTGTTTATCAATTCTCTACCTATTATTTCATAATGTTTTACTAAGAGATAAGTGAGTAAATTATTCAAGAAATATTAAATGATGTGTATTAAAGAAACGAAAACATATAAAACTCTTAAAATATCATCTAATTTCGTTTATAAATTATTTTAAGTACTCTTGTTCTTTATTATTATCTTGGAAGGATTGCAAGGATTACAACTTTGAAAACCTTCAATAAATCAATGAGATTAAGCTTAGGGCCTTTGTGGCAATTATGTAAAATTTTTAGATTATTTATATCCGGAAATTGATGTATGCATCCTAGAAAATGGTATGAAAAAGTTCAATTAGGAGTTGTATTCTTGATTGAGACTAAATTCACGAACATATTCAAAAAATCAAGTTAATACACTTCGTCCTGTTTGACCTACATACAAGCTATTGCATTCCGAACAACGGATCTCATACACACCAGACCTTTTAAAAGCTACCATTTTATCTTTTGCATCTAAGTGTTAAAAATGTCTAGAAATTATTAAAAATTTACTAGATTAAGCAGATTGCAATCATTTGATTAAATTAGAACTTTTTCAATGTATAGAAATTTTCATATTTCTTTTTGGTACAGATATGTTGACGACGTAACATGTTTCATAGACACAAAACGTCAACTAGTTTATTTAAAAAAATCTAATTAACAATGCTCAACTGTACAATAACAGCAAAATTATGTTTTTTGATTTAACCTTAATTTACGAAAACAACAAAATTGAATTTAATATATAATAGAAACTAACGTCAACTCAACAATTTCCTTTTCTTCAAATCACTCTATAACACATTGAGCTTTTTCCATTTCTTTGATTCTAAACAAAAGGGCTAGCTACCTTTTTAAATAAAATAATTTCAATTGCCATTGGCAATGGTTTCCCAATTAACGAAAATTTAACAAATTATGAATGTTATCGAATCATAAGATTTTTAATATATCCGATTTAAATAAATATTCAATTTCACATACTTATTTTGGAAAAACCAGCGAAAAGATAGCAAATATTTTTCGAAAGTAAGCCTTTAAACACCCTGGAAAATAAATTGGTTGATTAAGTTACGTGAAGATCAAATTAATTTGACGAATAAAGCACTAATAACCTTTCTTCACACTTTTATTTGATTTACCAAATATACATTTCGAAACCAAGGTTATTAGGGCTTTATTCATCAAAGACTGGAAAATTATCAAACATGCTATTAATGCAAAATATAAAATCGATCCTTTTAAAAAATCTGGTACGTTTGAGATCTGTTGTTGAAAATGAAATAGCGTATATGTAGGCCAAATAGAATGAAGTGTATCAACTCGATTTTCTGAACATTTTCATGTATTTTTCATTTTCAAATCATTATTTGGAATGCAAACATCAATTTACGGATAGAAATAATCTCAAAATCTTGCAACATGGGCACTAAGCTTAATCACATGGAGTAATTGGAACTTTTCAAAGCCTAATCCATCAGTAAATGCCCTTAACGAGCACACCAAATTATTTTTTTAAATCTGACACAGTCCTTAGGAGTTAAACCGCAAATAACTAGCAACAATTATACTTGACAATGATGATAAAACGTTGTTGTTTAGATTTATATAACTTTGTCTACACGTTATATAACATTGCTGTAATAATTATTTGTGGTTAAAATACAGTGAATTTTTCAATTCATTGAAAGTAATTAATAGGATCGCATAATTTAATATTAGACATAGTTTTTACAAGGGTAGTAGTTGTTTAAGTAAGTAATTTGTAATTCCAGTAAGATTAATAATTGTAAATTTATGAAATATTTCGTATTTTTAAATTATTAGTAAATTTTTTATTTGTTTTTAGTTTCTTTGTTTGATATGACAAAACATTAGTTTATTTCATTTCATATTTTGATTGCGAATAAATCATAACATGAACAATTCACTCAAAGCTTTTTGCGAATCAGTTTCTCGATCAACTCCAATTTCTTCTGTCTGAAAAACGGTAAGACGGTACAACAAATCCTTTTTGCCTCTTTTGCTAAGCCCATAGACAACAAATGCCTTCTATCATTCTTCGAAAATTTTGCACCTGCCTAAAATTTAACTTTCTGGATCAGCCATTTCTCTCTTCCAACAATACTCTTCCTGAGTTGCATTAAGAATTAGAAAAAGGGTAGTGGAATCGGGGAAGAAAATAATCTTCTACTTAATAGTTAAGAACCTACCACTCGAAGGTGAACTTACTCTACTCCGATTTTTTTATGAGATTCCACAGATAGGTATTATCCCAAAATGCTGGATAGACCAAAATTATATGACCCACTCTAAAACCAAATAAGGACCCTAATCTTCCTAGACTGGTTAGTTAAGAATAATCTAATAAATTCACCTCTTCAACTCGGCATTAGAAGAGTAAAACATGCACCAGACAACAAAGTGAAATTTTCCTCAGAATTGTTTTTTTAATATACAGGGTCCTGCAACAGTGCGTCAAGCTTTCCTAGCGCCTTTCTCGTAAGAGATAGAAAAAAATGTTTCATATAAAAATTTATTGAATTAAAAATCTCTATGCCGTAAAATTATTTTCAAATATACAGGGTGTCCCAATTTTGCGTTATAACAAAAGCAAACATTTTTTTAAATGGAACACCCTGTATATTTTTTCATTTTATAATTTGGATAGTATTTTGTAACGTAAACCTTTTTTTGGTTTTTAATTTCGATATGGCATTTCCGAGTTATTGACGTTTTTCTGGAAAAAATGTAAAAAGCGGAGGTTCACAAAAAAAATATTCTGATGTTTCATTTAAAATTTAAGAAATTTTCTTTTTCCTATGGTTGGTCATAAGTACTGTTTATGTACCAGTGTTAAAAATTTTCACTTTTGAGGAACCCTGCCTTTGTATCAGACACGCCATTTTCTAAAATTGTCGTAACTCTTTTTTTTTAAATGGAATCATATATTTTTTTTTATTTCACATTATTCTGCATCTAATTTCCTACAAAAAATATTAAGCATACCCTATACCTAAAAGTGATATTTTTCAAGATATAAAAAAAATTTATATTTCAAACGGTCCTTGAATACGAATTTGTTTTTGAATAGATAGCTATGACTGAAAAAAATGCATCTGTCAATTAAACAACTAGTTTGACATGTAAATGGGAGGTGTGAATTACAAAAAACAAAAGAAGAAAGCCTATCATCAACGAGGAACCAAAAAGACATTGGTGAAGGAACTGGCACAAGCGAGAGGTCAGTACAAAGCATTCTGAAGAAAAATCGATATCAAGCATATCATATTCAGCTACATAAAGAACTGAGTAATACTGATTTTCAATTTCGTTCCGAATTTTGTTTCTGGGGAAGACAGAAAATACAGGAGGATCTTTCGTTTTTCCAATATATTTTATTCACGGATGAGGCGTCATCCCATAACAACGGATCTCTCAATAGGTACAATTACACTATTATTTAACTGATAATCCGCATGTTATAAGACAAGTTGATCATCAGCATTGAATGTCTGGGGCGGAATTTTTGGAAACCATGTTGTAGGTCAACATTTCTTCGAGGGCCATCTCCATAGGTCTATGTATTTGTACTTCTTGCAAATTGAATTACCCGGAACGTTAGCTAATGTACCCTAACTAACAAGAAACAGGGTGTGGTTTTAACAAGACGGAGCACCTGCCCAATTTTCACAAGACGTGAGGGCATTTCATTTTTCCCAACCAGTGGATTGGTAGGAATGGACCCACCAAATGACCTGCTAGATCTAAGGATCTAACAAAACCTGAAATTGTTTATAAGGAATCACCAATAGCACTGAATATCATATGCTTGATATCGATTTTTCTTCAGAATGCTTTGTACTGACCTCTCGTTTATGCCAGTTCCTTCACCAATGTCTTTTTGGTTCCTCGTTGATTATAGGCTTTCTTCTTTTGTTTTTTGTAATTCACACCTCCCATTTACATGTCAAACTAATTGTTTAATTGACAGATGCATTTTTTTCAGTCATGGCTATCTATTCAAAAACAAATTCGCATTCAAGGACCGTTTGAAATATAAATTCTTTTATATCTTGAAAATTATCACTTTTAGGTATAGGGTATGCTTAACATTTTTTGTAGAAAATTAGATGTAGAATAATATAAAATTTAAAAAAATATATGATTCCATTTAAAAAAAAAGAGTTACGACAATTTGAAATTTTAGAAAATGGCGTGTCTGATACAAAGGCAGGGTTCCTCAAAAGTGAAAATTTTTAACACTGGTACATAAACAGTACTTATGACCAACCATAGGAAAAAGAAAATTTCTTAAATTTTAAATACAACATCAGAATAATTTTTTTTGTGAACCTCCGCTTTTTACATTTTTTTCAGAAAAACGTCAATAACTCGGAAATGCCATATCGAAATTAAAAACCAAAAAAAGGTTTAAGTTATAAAATGCTATCCAAATTATAAAATGAAAAAATATACAGAGTGTTCCATTTAAAAAAATGTTTGCTTTTGTTATAACGCAAAATTGGGACACCCTGTATATTTTAAAATAATTTTACGGCATAGAGATTTTTAATTCAATAAATTTTTATATGAAACATTTTTTTCTATCTCTTACGAGAAAGGCGCTAGGAAAGCTTGACGCACTGTTGCAGGACCCTGTATATATTCGATGTTTTTGATTCACCATTTTCTTCAATTCTTATTCAGAAACTTTTTTCCTTAAATCTAAACCACTCGACTACTAAAGAATATGGGCCTTGACTAAATCCATAAACTTATTCATAAAAAAAATCTTTTCATAGAACAGTGTATACATCACATACTGATTTACCTCAAAGATCAATTTTCTATATGCACCATAGCTCTACAATACGCTGACGATGTTGTTGTATGTTGCTCTGGTAACAACGTCCAATCGCTGTTTAATTGTTTAAATGGTGCCCTTTTAAAACTCTCAGATTGGCTCCACCGCCACATCCATTTCTTCTATTCTTAAAAGCCAAAAAAAAACATAATATTTGCAAGAAAAATAATCTTCCTAACTATAAATCAATTTTCAATCAAAATCCCATACTCAAAGATAAGTTAATAAGTATTGTAACATTCGCGATCTGCTCAAAAAGCGCGCGACCCGTCTCAGGTAGACGGACCGCCGTGTACTGACCACCGCATTCCTTTTACCACTGTCTTCACTACTTGGGACCAGATCGTCGCCGCCGTCCGCAACACTTTTGCACCTCTGACCCCGAATTATAAACAATTGTACGAAGAAAAACAGTATAGGCCCGCGCAAACCGATCAATTTATTATTAAGAAACGAGCCATAATGAGTAAATTGAGTGTGGCGATGCTTATCGAACTCAAATTGGACCTCATCTACAGCCTGCTGCACTTAGAAGTCCGAAAGAGAGTTGCCAGGAACGCACCCAACTCCTATGATGTATTTCTAATTCAGTGGCGAACGGCCAGGAGAAAATAAGGTGTGCCTACTGTAAAAACAGCAGACACCAGGTCGAGGAGTGCCGAAAGAAGCAACGTGAAACTGCAACCGAGAACAACAACTTCCAGTGTTACGGCTGAGGGAAGCCGAACACCCATCCGCAGCAAGTGACTTGCAGCAAAAAGCCTGCGAATCACATCTCGACACTCTCTACGATAACCGATCCGAGATCACACACATACATCAATATCAATAGGAAGCCCGAATATGCCTTCTTTGACACCGGCTCCCCTGTCACGGTTCTCTCATTAAAACTATACGACACTCTCGAGAGAAAAGGACACAAGTTCAGAAAGGAGTCAGGAGAAATTGCGGTTGCCAACGGGCGAGCCACAACCAACACCATTCTTATGACGGACGCAAACGTAATTAAAAAAAAAACAAAAGTATACCCACCACATTTTGTAATCAGCTTGACCAGGGAAACCATCCTCGGCACCGACTTCTTGAAACAAGCTGAATTAGCCCTGGACTTGAGTCAAAAGATGTGGACATTTTCAGGAAGACAGGGCCCCGCATACGATGCCAAAAAGCCAAAAGTGGACAAGCCCCAGATAACCGAGAAATTCGCTGAAGAAGAATACGAACACCAAGACGCCCAGAAAGTCTACGCAGACGCCGCCCGCAGATTTTCCCCTGGTGACCACGTTTGGGTCGCCACCCACTTGCTAAGTCGAGCGAAGGATCAATTTAGCTCAAAATTAGCACCAAAACGAGATGGACCCTATATAATCCTCATAGGAAAAGGAGCCGCTATCTTTGAAGTCGCATCCATGGAGGATCCAGCCACCCCCATCGGTACCTTCCATACTTCTGCTTTCACGCCATTTCCCGACCCTTCGCAGGTAGACGGGCCGCCGCGTACCGACCACCGCCCTTCTACCACTGCCTTCACTCCACCCTACTCCCGCCATCTTCCACCCCGGCCGAACACCTATTTAACGAACTGCACCACGTATCTAAGGCAGTCTATTAGCGCTCGTCTTCTCGGTCTAATAGCTCATCCACTACGAGGCACTAGTACACGTTTTTTCGGTCTAGTCGTTCTTCTAAACCAAGAGCATCATGCTACACAGCACCAGTCGCACCATTGCGAACCCTCGCTGTCGTAAAACATCGCACCATCGATCCAGCACCGCGCCGCCCGACGCCAGCCTTGAGTGCCCTAGGTCCCGCCACCATCACCAACCAGCCACTTCTTGCTTATTCCTACCTCTGTATATATTAATCTTTTGTAAATAAACTCGTGAAAACACAGTACGGTCTTACAGTATCTAATAATAATTGATTCTTCCATCTCTTGGAAACTTCATATCTAGGAGTTGAAAGTCTCTACACATAATACAGGGTCAGAGAAGTATGATGGTTTTGAAACGCGTATAACTCAGCGCAGGGGGAGCCTAACGTTTCCGGAATGGTTGATATGTGATCACCCGATATTGCCATTTTGTTTGGTTGAATCGTTATGGAACCGTGGATGCTAGAGCTATAGCACTTACATCAAACTGAGTGTTTGGTAGTTGTTACACAACGTAGATTTCGAACCCAATTCAATGTTGAAAGACAAGGTCATGTTTCTACATGAAACACCATCATGAAGTGGGTGTAATTCCTCCGCACTAGAGGATGGTTGAAGCCTGGTGTGAAAAAAGAAGTGCCAGAGCCCCTGAAAACGTGGCTCGAGTTAGGACACCTATGAAAGCAAGTCCATGTCGACGGCAAATTTTGCATTTATATTTACAATTTCACCTATACAAGATGATGGCTGTAAAGAAATTGCAACCAAATGATTGTATGCGGACCTACGAGTTGCTGAAATAATGTTGTAAAAGATGGCGAATGACAGCTTTATCATAATGAGTAACGAAGCGCCCTCCCACTTACTTACGTTAATACGTACGTTGAACAAAGTTGTCGCTACTGGTAAGAAAATAATCCAAGGGACCTCCATGCAAGACCATTTCATAGTGAAAAACTTACTGTGTGGAGATTCGAAATTATTGGCCCCTACAATAACTGAGTAACATACAACATTATATCAACATGCTGCGTGATTATTTTCTTCCAGAGTTGACAAAGAGTGATATCAGAAGAATACTTTTTCAGCAAGACGGGAAAACTTGTCACACCTCAAGGGAGTATCTTACGCCCTGCGATTTTTTTTTTCTGTAGGGGTACCTAAAGCCCCGCGTATTTATTAAGAAGCCAAGGACCCTTGATCAGCTGCCCAATGCTATCACCCGAGAAAATCAAATGATTCCGGCCAACATTTTGGAAGATTACACGAACAACTTCTCAACTCGATTTCGGGAGTGTGCGGACATTGCTTAGATGACATTATTTTTCGTACGTGAATGTTTTTTAACCTTTTCTTCGATAAGAATTCGAAATGGCAAATCCACAGCTACCTACTAAAAAATAATATTTTGATTTAATTGAAAATTATAATCATAAGTTTTGATTTTTTCAAAAACATGATACTTCCCTGTCGGATCCTGTATTTTAAATTAAACATTATCAAAACATTTACATGTTTAATACTTATTTCAATATTTTATATTACGGTGCAATTTTTTGAAAAACTTATAATCATCTAAAATCCAAACATTATGCTTTTTAAATAAAAATCGTCAAAAGTATGTAAGTCAGTTAGCATTCTATTTTATTAATCAAATAAGCTCTTGGAAACTTTATATTCATAAGTTGACAGTCTCCGCATATAAAATTTTATATATTATTTATTTCAACCGGAATGTTTCTTTCTCTGAATCAGTTTTAAAAGAATAATTCCCCTGCCTTTGTGATTCTTGGTTCCATATAATAGGAAGTGGAAATTTATCGCTAGCAAATCCATAAATCACGTGGCCCCCTTGTAGAAAAATTTTCTATAACTTCATTGTTAAACATAAAAAATCCATCTCTTGCCTGCAATAATTCCCCTTATTCTGCGCATTTATCCGTATTCAAATCTAGAAATAGATACGTCCTTCTTCACTCTTCCCAATTTCGCTAACAACGCTATTTACCGGTCACTAGTTGCTGAATAATGCTAAGGCTATCAATTCTGTTTTACTGATTGTTCAAAATCCTTTTTCCTCTTTTCTGCTCTTTTGCTATACATATTGAAAACCTTTAATTAAAAATACGTTGGTGCATCACTGAGTGATTTGCTTAATCAAATATAATTTGAGTAGTTATGTTTCTAATTTAACTTGAAGAAGATAAACCACACTTAAATTGACGACTCTGCGTCAGCTACTAGTGAAACATCTACCTTAAATTGCTACTAGCCATGCATCTGCCCTCTAAACTACTGCAACAAAAATATGACAGACTTCAAGTAAACTAAACTATGATATTTATTTATGTTAAGTCCCTGGCCACTTAGGCATTATTAATAATCAAAGCCAATCAAAATATATAAATGTCTGTCTTTTTCCTGTTTCTTTAGATTCATCCCCAAATCTGTATTATTGTTAGGTCTTTAAAGATAGTTAAGCAAAATAGAAGGTTTTCTGGTCTATCTTATCATCCTATTTCAAATTTAGGCCAGCAATCCCCCTAATCCCTGCTTCTTTTAATTATAGTGTACTAGGCAGAAGATTACCATACCCCTCTTCTTTCTGTATCTGTGGCGGTTTTGAGAATCTCGAATAATTTTTTACCACCGATACAATGTTTCAAGAGAGTATCGACCACCTGCTAGAATACCACTAAAATAAGAAAGTATTTACCCAACCTATTATCAATAAAACATGTTTTATCTCAAATTTTAATTAATTGCTATATTTTAATAGTAAATTGTTTCCACAAACTCTTTTTGGTGTTGCGATTTCCATGTCACTAAGTATATGTTTGTCATATTAACCTACCTGAAGTTACAATACAAACATCGTGTAATTATTGCGGCTGTTTATCAAAGCCTAGTAGCCAAGACAATTCAACTCGCAACACAATCACAGAGAACACTATGTAGATTTGAATATCAATTTTATATATTTAGTACTATTCTATCAGGGTTAAGTAAGGGTGTTATTATTTCTTAATAGATTTTCAATTAAATCTACAGTGTTCATAAAACTGTTGTTTTCAAATTCGAAATTTTCATTTATAAGAAATAATTAAATTATTAAAAAAAAAATTATATTACATAAATTATAATATTACACGCCGATGGTGACGCATTCGGTTACGGCCCCGAACTGACGTGCAGCAACGTTGGTTCGGGTCAGTAGTTGGATAGGTGACCGGTACCATTCACCATTGTGATACAATTAATGGTACTTTAGAGTGATGATCATTTTATCGCTTTTAAATTAGTGGTCGAGTGCTCTTGTTCAAAGCGAACGTGTGATTCGAGCCCAACTACAAATCGTTTTTCCGAAGTAAACAGACATGTAATGCTTGCCATTCGACTGCTGCGAGGAGGTCTTCAAAGTTTGAAAATGTTGTGTTCAATTTTGGATATAACATATTCGTTTAGTAATAATATATATTAGACTTTCATAGAAAATTTACATACGGCATCAAAAGGTCTATTCGAACATTAAAAAAAAAACTTTAAAGGAGGAGATAAGTGAAAATACAGCAGTTGGAAATGAGCCTAGGAATTTAATTGTTTCAGGAGACGGTTCGTGGAAGAAAAGAGGTTTTTCGTCGCTTTTTGGTTTTGCTACGTTGATAGGAAAAAATACAAATAAAGTTTTAGATGTTGTAGTGAAATTCTCTTTTTGTCAAAGTTGTGCCAATTAGAAAAAAAGCAAGGTACGATCGAATATAATTTGTGGAAAGAAAGCCATGAAGACGTGTGCTGTGCTAATTACAAAGACAGTGCTGGAAAAATGGAGGTGGATGCAATGAAGGAGATGTTTGCTTGGAGTGCAATACGAATATTATATTGGCGATGACGACACGAAAACCTTCAAGGAACTTCAAGACTTGAACCCGTACAACGACATTACGGTTAAAAAATAAATGTGTTGGACACGTGCAAAAGAGAATGGGATGTCGGCTTCGTGCTTTGAAGAAAAACGTAAAGGGCCTCGGTGGAAAGGGTGCTGGAAAACTAACAGACAAGGTTATTGCAGATTTGACTATATATTACGGTTTAGCAATTAGAAGGCACCATAATTCATCAAAAGATATGAAAAATGCTATACAGCTAATGCTGTTTATTATCATAATATTTCCACTAATGAAAATCCACAGCACATGTACCGTCCGGATGGTAAAGAGACCTGGTGCAAGTGGCGCGTCGCAGAGGCTTATGGCACTTTAGAAAAATTTAAGCACAATCCTCCTTTAATAGACAAAGTCAAAGATGCTATTAAACCAGTTTTTAAAGCACTAACATCAAACGATTTAATGGAGCGGTGTACCGGCGGTAACACGCAAAATTCAGATGGGTCTGTTAACGCTTGCGTGTGGAAACTAGCACCCAAACATTTACACTGTGCTGCCAAGACTGTTGAAATTGCCACATACATCGGAGCATCACTTTTCAATGAAGGCCACACAATTATCTTAAAAATAATGGAATTGCTGGGAGTTGGTCCACAGATCCACAACTTGGTCCAATTAGCTGACGATAAGCGAATTTCTTCGGCTGAGTTAAGTATGACTGATGCCACAAGAGCAGCTGCGTCTTCGAAAAAAACCGAACAAGCCAGTCAAATGGGATTGTCTGAGGTCGAGGAAGGATTATTGTATGGCCCTGGTATCGCCGATTAGCCGATAGGTACGTTATTTTGTCGTTTAGTCGAAAAATTCGCGTACCAAAACTTTAAACGCGTTTTTCTCGAAACCATGATTTTGAAATCGGGCGACACGATATCTCATAAAATAAATTTAAGGGATCCTGAACCTAAATGCAGATGACTATTGTTATTATTTTAATTTTTATATCACTTTTAAAAGCCAAAAAGTATACGATTTTTTTTTTCAAAAGTCCACCATTTTTTTAATTTTTGACATATACTTAGCTGAATAGGTTCAAGATCCTGTAAATATCATATACTTTATGAAAAAACTTCATTTTTTGATTTCAGATGATGTTTGGAAGCTGTGCAGTGTCGCCCGCTTTGGTATCTTTTATTTAGGCAACAGTCTTTAGAAATAAATAAACAATTGACAATATTACACTCTATAAAAATTTGTATACATACTTGAAATCATACTTAATAAGTACAAAAAACTTGAGTGCATGTTATTTTTAGGTCGCTAGATGAGAACCTCCCCTTAAAGTAATAAGCTCATTTACACACACAAATCACACGTCGGAAGAACCACGTGGTCGATAGCCAAACACTACTACTACTTATAATATTTATAAATGTCAGCTGACGTAATAAGAATGATTAATGTAAGTTAAATAATTCCTACATACTCCGACATAATTAATTAATAACTTTCCTTGTTGATGTATTATACATGGGGCGACACAATTAATAAAAATCGCTAAATAATTTATTAACAACTCACTTTCCCCTCATACCAATCAAGCTTTGAATATTTCAGGAAATTTTCGTCGAACCGGGACCGAAAGTTATCTAGGACAGCATCCACTATTCATACTTATGATTCACTTTATTACGAATTATTATGTATTCACTTTCCAACTTATTTAATCATTTAAACGAATTCTACTGACCTGTTCGACGAAAATGTAAAAGAAAGCAATAATTTAAGGAAATTAATAACTTAGTTTGGGAATGAGCAGGTTAAACGTTATTAAAGTATTCAATTATCATTCAAGGATTCGCGTAAATATTAAAGAATATTCCAAAAAATGAACTTTTCTTTGCAATTTAAATTATATGATTATTTTTCACTTTATTGAAGGTAAGTACTCTAATAATATTTTTAGTGTAAAGAAATATCCTTATTATTAATAATGCCATACCATTATTATTAGATCTAATTTTGAATAAATAACCTGAAATAAATATCGATGTATTATATATATAAAACTGTAAATTAGCATTCTGTAATGTACAGGAATATATTTTTTATTTATTGTTTAAAACATTTAATTATGTAAGCGATAATTAATTAATCATTATAATTTCAAATAAACAATGTGTAATATTATTTAAATATTTTATGCCACATAGGTTTTGAATTACATATTAAAAAAAACTAATCATTAGGGTGGTTGGTAAAATTCTAAACCGATGATATTTTTCTATATCAAAGTCGGTCAAACTCAGTAATTTCTGTCAATCAAACTTGCTTTATAAAATTATCCTTTAGTATATTTCCATTAATTTATAAATTCTTTATACCTCAGGCATCTTTTGGAATAAGGATTGAGTAAGCAATAAATTATTGTTCTTTTTTTTAAACTTTTTTAAATGACATTTAAGAAATTTAATTAATATAGCTATTAACTTATACATATTCAGTTTTGGACATCAACATTTAAATTAAAATAAATTGGAAGAAATTTATTGGTATTTCAGAGATTTTTTAGAAGAAATTATTTTTTGTTGTTGTGGCTTACATAATTTATAATGTGGCGTAGAAACTTTAATGGGTAACTTAAACTGCACTTTGTCTGGAAAAAATAAAATGAATAATGATCAACATTTGGCTAATCAGCGGCAGTTGTCATTACCAAAAAGTGGTCGTAATTCTTTGTGATGATAGTAATGAGAGTATGCGTCTCCTGTTCCCCAGAACAAGCGTGCAGGAAATATCCATCAATTGAACGCATTACGGCATGATTACAGAATTACAGTACATACCACTACTACATACGCACACAACACTTGTGCAGAGTGATGCAAGGTGTGTCGCAGTTTCCTGCTTTCTAAGCTACTCGAATTTTCCGCCAATTATTGTTATTACCCATCAATTATCGACGATTAATCTTGATAATGACAAATAAAAAAAAAGTTATAAGAAACTAAATGAGAGTTACGTACTAATACCTTTAAATTATTTTTAAGTAGGCCCGATGTAATTGTAGTTTAGCAACATGTAGTTGATGTAACTATCCTGAGAATTCTAGTATACAGGGTGACTGACGAAAAACCTTTGGTGCTGTATCTCGCTTATTTTTGATCCGATTTGAATAAATAAAACATAAAATTAAATGATTTTTAAAAGACTTTAATATGAACTGTACTGATATTTTTTCTTGTATCCAGTTTTTGACAAAAGACGATCAACTTTTTTTTTCAAATTGCACTGTATATATATTTTGTACTGATCCGCAAGGAGATTTTTTTCTGAATCTAAATTTGTAAACGATTTTATCCATTTATCAAACCGAAGTCGGGAAATTGAGGATTAAAAAAAATTAAAAATCAAATACCCATAGTAAACAATATACAGAGCCTATTCCAAATGTCAAAAGTGACAGTGTCAGTCATTGGTACAATACTGCAATGATTTTTAATAATTTCATAATAAAAATGTTGCAAGATTTCAAAAACTGAAAAACGATTTCTGTAGAAGCACAAAATTAGTAGTACAGTGCTTGAAATATTGAAACATTTTAATTATGAAATAATTAAAAATCGTTGCAGTATTGTATCAATGGCTGTCACTGTCACTTTTGACATTTAAATAGGGTCTGTATATTGTTTACAATGGATACTTGACTTTTTATTTATTTTTTTAATCCTCAATTTCTCGACTTAAGTTTGATGTATGGATAAATTTGTCTACAATTTTATATTCAGATAAAAAATCTCCTTGCGAATCAATAAAAATATATATACAGTGCAATTTAAAAAAAAATATTGATCGTATTTTGTCAAAAACTGGTTGCGAGAAAAAATAACAGTTCAGATCCTATTAAAGTCTTTTAAAAATGGTTTAATTTGATGTTTTATTTATTAAAATCGGATAAAAAATAAGCGAGATACAGCACCAAAGGTTTTTCGTCAGTCACCCTGTATATAAAATACTATGAGTATAGTTATGATTTTTCTATAAGAAATTTAATTAGAAATTAAGAAGTTAATAAAAATGTAATTTCCCAATATCTTCTTCGTTATATTTGCGTTGATATCCATCTGAACTGTATAAAAATACCTTGGCACATTACTAAGTGATTTTCTTAATTATATGTTGCGATTATAATTAGAGTCTGTGAGATAACTTAAATCAAATAAATCACATTTATATTGACGTATTTACTTCCACGTCACGTACTAGTGAAACTTCTACTTTGGTTAATTGAATTTTAGATCTTTTGCTTATTATTCTTACGCAGAGACTTATAGCCACTTTGTGGAAATAACATCTGCTCTTCAATTTCTTGTTTTAAGTTGAAAAGTTCCAAAAATAGTTTAAAGAAATAATAAAGTTTTACTTATGTCATTTTTTTTTTGATTTCATTAATATTATTGCAGAGAATATAGCCTGATAAAAATTGGAAGGTTTTTAAAATGTTGCTGTATGCATTGATAGCGCACCCATACCACCTATGAACACATATTTCCACACACATAACATAGAGTATGAACAAAAGGCAAAGGACCGAAAAGAAATAGATATTTTTGGAAAAAGTAAAATATTGACATCCCTAAAACAACAACAATTTTTAATTTAATGGATTTACTACTACAGTGGAAAGAGAAATAAGAGACAAATAACATATAGAAGGAATTTAACGAATGATAAAATACATAATTAGTAACAGAAAAAAAATCATAAGAATTAACAAAAGAGAAATAAAAGCTGAGACCAAAAAAGAGACGATATTTTGAGGGACGGATGCAAAACATTAATAGAGAGAGGTGCAGATGAATGAACAGGAAGAATCACAAAAAATGAAGAACAATATAGCAATTAATGGACTAAAAAATAATACACCCAATAAAAGAATCAGTAAAAAATCTAGGTACAGACAGTAAGAAACCAATTTATTTTAGTAACAACAAAAGCTAGATAATGGGGAACTAAAAAGAAAATCATGTAGGCAAATAAAAAAAAAAAAACAAAATATACATAGAAATTGATTTAACCTTTAAAGAAAGAGAAATAGGTTGCATACCAAGAGAAGAAAGAGTAAAAGATATCAAAAAAATTATAATAGAGAGCAAAAAGAAAAAAGTGAATAGAAAATTAAAATAATCGAAGTTTAAATAAGAAATAATAATAATCTTTATTTAGTGATACCAGAATAAAGATCAGAGATGCTTATGTAATTTAAATGTATGTTAAAATTAAAACAGATTAAAATTTAAATGCACAAACTACTAATTGAATACTAAAATCAAGTTGAAGAGAACATCACATAACAGATAATAATAATAATAACTTTATTCAAAAACAGAAACAGTACATAATACATAAAGTTACAATAGTACTATGTTCAGTCGCTAAATGAATACGTCAATTGAAATTAGTGTGCGAAATTATGATGAAATATAATAAAAAATTCTAATCTTGCGCACTAAAATTATCGGACATTGAATAATGCTCTTTTTTGATTAAGAACTCTCTTAATTGTGTTTTGAACAAATTTGCATTTGTTATGTTTTTTAAATTTTTGGGCAACTTATTGTAAATCTGTGAGATGTCTCAAAAAGGGACAGTCTGTGCAAAGGGTATGCATATATTTCGCAATTTCGCGTTTCATATGCCTTGTTGATATCATAATTGTTGAACTTATCTTTATTATTAAAATTAAAGACTAAAATTTCATAAATGTATAGGCCATAAAAGGTAAGTAGGCCCGCACTTTTAAAACTACCTCGGCAGCTATTTTTTTGGGATAAATTTAACATTATTCTTAAAGCTCTTTTTTTGCATAATAAATAGACTTTTTGTATCACTCGAGGATCCACAATGTATGAGACCATACCTTACATGACTTTCAAAATTTGCCCTATATATTGTAACCAGGGTTTTAATTTCTAACACTGGTTTCAAGATTCTCAAAGCGTAGCACGTTGAGTTTAGTTTAGATAGCAACTTATCACAATGATAGGTCCATTTTAATTTATTGTCGATTACCAACCCCAAAAAGTTAGATCTGTATTTCACTTCAATTATTTCATTATTCAATTTTAAAATCGGACTACACATGTTTTGTTTATTTTTTGTTTTAAATACAATATAGTTTGTTTTAGAGTTATTGATTAATAACTTATTCTCTGCCATCTATTCTCTTGTAGTTTCAATAATGTTTTCGGTCTTGCGAGCCAGTTCTTCCTTATTTGTAGTTGATATAAGAAGACTTGTATCATCCGCATACGTCGTAATAAAAGTACCTGGTTGTCTGATTTTATTTGGTAGGTCATTGACATATATGATAAATAAAATAGGACCTAATATACTTCCTAAGTGAATCGCTTTTGATTTGAATAACTTGTCATTAATTTTTGTTTTATGAAATCGATTTGTTAAATATGAATGAATTAAGTCGTTACTTACACCTCTTATACCATAATAATCATGTTTCTTTATTAAAATTTCATGACTTACAGTCTCAAATGCTTTGGCAAATCCAAAAAAAATCCAAGTGGAATCTCGATTTCTCAAGAGCATACATAATTCGTGTTATGTAATCAAACATCGCTGTATTTGTTGATTTTCCCTTGATAAAACCATTTTGGACAATGTCAAGTAAGTTATGCGTCTTAAAATAGTTTATTATTCGCTCAGCAATTATTTTTTCAATTATTTTTGAAAACTCACTCAGTAAAGTAATTGGTCTGTAATTGCCAAAAACATCCGGATCACCTTTTTTGTAAGCTGGTGTTATAATACCTTGTTTTAAACATTGAGGAGATTAAAAGACCTATAGATTTAAATTAGTGTCAATAATTAATAAATAATAAAAAATAATATATAAAATTCCTAGACTGTACTGCATCTAACCAGTAGTTGCTATACCAATGAACCCACTCATAAGACATTCTTCAATATTGTGAAAACATTATCGTATAAGATATGTTTTGATTGATATACGAACTGGACCGAAAATTCGTTTATTGAATCTGGCAACATGTTGAAGAGTTTGGGCCCTTAGTAATTTATATCATTCTGTGATATATTTAAGCGAAGGCGGTTGGTTATTATTACACAACTTGTTCTGGTACCATGCTGTTGATATTGGCTATGTGTTTTATATAGAGTAATATATTTGCGCACATATGTCAAACACTCCAGAATATAGAGGCAGAAAAAGTTAGTTAGAAATTTTCGGAAAGTATCACGACAATCTTATTGCCCTTCTTTGAGGATAAAGAGTCTGTTTGCAGTCCCGGAGTGACCCCAAGACAAAATACCGTAGTAAGTAATATGACACTGACAGAGCGCGAAGTATGCCGTTTTTAGAGCTATCTCAGAAAGAGAGTTCTTGAGTTGTCTCAGCAAATAAATATGGTGGAAGTATTATTATTGTGATAGGGTATGTTATTGATATAAATTATGAATAGTAATGGTCTTAATACTGAACCCTGTGGAACACCACGATTAATAAGTACTTCTGATGAATTAGTACCATTAAAACCAACGCGCTGAGTTCTATCGCTAAGATATGAGTTAATCATGCGACAGCTGTCTGGATGGAAATTATAACAATATAGTTTGCGCAGGAGAACAACGTGAGGCACACAATCAGAAGCTCTTGAAAGGTCCATGAAGGTTGAGATATAATGTCTCTCGGTCTGAAAACCTTCATAGATAATCTCCGTCAATGCAGTGATTGCATCACCCGTGGACCTTCCCCTACGGAAACCATACTGCTGAGCTTATGCGATTCTAAATATTGAAACATTTGGAGGTGCATTATACGCTCGAGGACTTTAGATACTACAGGCAAAAGAGATAAAGGCCGGTAGTTGTTGATGTCATTTATATCTTCTTATTTATGAATTGGTATAGTACAAGCACGTTGCTTGTAAAGAACAACTTGTTGTTGTAAGATGGAGTAATATAATAAGAATATAATAAAATGAAATCAAAAACAATACAAAGAAGAGTAGCATAGAATCTAAGAGGCCTAAAGGAAAAACAGAAGAAGTAACAATAGAGTTTGAAGATGTAAATTTAAACATACTATCAGTAGCAGAAACAAAAGTAAGAGGAAAGGAAATACAAAAGATAATCAACTTATATTAATAAAAAAAACGTTGTCGGAGATAGAGAAAGGTAAAGAATGGGCAAAAGAAATAGCATATTTTAAAGTTTATTTTATATACTCGTATTTATAATTTTTGACTTATTTCTTTAAAAACTATAATATATGGTCTAAGGGTTAAATTAAAAGATACAGCGATACTATGAAGAACTTACAGATCTTGGAAATCATAAATAAAGACATAAATACATTAGTAGAATGACTTGAATTTGAATTTACTTATGGAATCTCCTTTTACAAAAAATACATATAATTGAACGTAAATTAATAAATAATATAAACATTATTTATTGTTCCCCGTCAACAAAAGGCACGGACCGGTTTCGATCTTATTGGATCTCATCAGCGTAGCACAGTTGGAGACATGGAAACGAGATTCACTTAGGAGTATTTAACTCTCCGGGTTAACCATCGATACGATAATACCATAAAGGTTTTATCTATTGTCTAAACCATGGATGCACAGACCGCGGCCCGCGGGCCGCATGCGGCCCGCCGGTCGAATACCGGTGGCCCGCCGACAGCAAAAATAATACTCTCGTACATTCTAAAAATATTGAATTCTATTCCAGAATAAAACCAAAAAAAATATGTTCGAAAAGTAATTTGAATCTCGCGCGCGCGCTATTACGGTGCGCCGTACGTGCGTCGTCGGTAACAGCGGTCGGTAATGTTCGTGCTGATCTCGGTTAAATTCGTTTGCTTGAAGAAGCGCGGCGGCCGGCGGCGCGATGACGATCGCTCGCGTAGATAGTACACGACTCGAAGCTTCCAGAGTCGGTTTCGAGATTTCTCCAGACAGTTTTCGACTCTATACGCGCGGTATAAAAGCCACGTTTAATCGCCGCTAGGTGTATTAGTGTTCTGTGAGTTTAATAGAGGTTTTGGAAGGCAATAGTTGTACTCCACTAGCCGGTGTCATATATTTTGATCCACATTCAACGTAGATTTCCTGTTGCAGTGTTAACCGTCAAGTGCCGTGTATAATTGTGTTGTGAAATCGTAAGTAAAACTCTATTATTAATAAGTGTTTCCCTACCTATTTAATCAATTATTTTTGATAATTTAAAAAGGATGGGTAATTTAAGTAGGTACTGTAATTGTTTTTAGGTGCTGTGTTAATCCTAGCCAGGATTAGAACGCAACATGGACAAGCCAGGACCTAGTAAAAAACGTAAGGTTAAAGATGAAAATCGGCAATTTCAAGAAATTTGGACTGAGAAATACTTTTTTGTATGGTCGCATAACAAAGTCGTTTGTTTAATTTGCAAGAATTCTGTTGCAATTGCAAAGGAATATAATGTAAAAAGGCACTATGAAACGCAGCATCCTTCTTTTACCAAGTTTACAGGCGAATTAAGAAAGCAAAAAATGTTGTCTTTAAAACGGGAGCTTACGGGTCAGCAAGCTATGTTTAGAAAACCCATTGAAGATTCAGAAACAGCTACAGAAGTTAGTTATGAAATTTCTCGAATGATAGCAAAGCGAAGTCGCCCCTTCAATGATGGGGATTTTGTAAAAGAATGCATAGAAATTGCCGCTAAGAAAATGTGTCCAGAAGCAGCAAAAAAGTTTGAGAAAATTCAACTGAATCGTATGACCATCCAAAGACGAATTATGTCTTTGTCAGGTAATATTGCGGAACAATTAACTGAAAAAACTAAGATCATTGAATTTTTTTCATTAGCACTCGACGAATCCACTGATATTAGTTCCACAGCTCAACTTCTAATATTCATACGAGGTGTTACTCAAGATTTTGAAGTCGTAGAAGAGTTATTAGGAATGTGTTCATTGAAAGGTCAAACCAAAGGAGTTGATATACTCAATGTACTTTTGGATGAGCGTTCAAAAACTGATTTGGACTTATCAAAATTATCGGGAGTTGCGACTGACGGTGCTCCTTCGATGATTGGTGTCAATTCCGGGCTAGTTACTTTGCTGAAAAAGCATCTGCAAGAAAAAAACATAAAGGCTGAAGATCTCATGCAGTTTCACTGCATTATACACCAAGAAGCCCTCTGTGCTAAACAAATTGAATTTCAAAATGTCATGAAAGTGGTAGTTTCGACTGTAAATTTCATAAAATCACGAGGACTCAATCACAGGCAATTCAAACAATTCCTTGATGACATCGAAAGCGAATATGGAGATTTACTGTATTATACAGAAGTAAGGTGGCTAAGTCGTGGATTGACACTGGAACGATTTCTAAATTTAATAGAAGAAATTGGAATATTTCTGGCGGAAAAGCAAAGGGATGTCCCGGAACTTAAAAATCCTGATTGGTTGTGTGATTTGGCTTTTTTAGTTGACATTACAAATCATTTGAATGTCTTGAACACACGGCTTCAAGGCAAAAATCAACTGATATCCCAGCTCTACGCTCATGTATCATCCTTTCAATGCAAGCTGACACTTTTCAGATCGCAATTGAATTCTGGAAATTACAATAATTTTCCGAATTATAAGAAAATGGCTGAAAAATTCAACAAAACTGCGATTAATTTCAGTTATGTAGAAAAGCTAGATATTTTGATTCAATCTTTTCAAGACAGATTTTCGGAGTTTAAAAAAGTGAAACCTCTGTTGGACATATTCAGCAATCCTTTCACGATTTCAGTTGAAAATGCGCCAGAGTCAATGCAGTTAGAAATTATCGACATTCAAAACGACGAAGATTTACGCAACAAATTCAACGAAGGAGACTTGCTGAACTTTTACCGCTGCATTGATAAAAATATGTACAAAGAGTTGCGCATAAACGCTCTGAAATGTGCCAGCTTATTTGGTTCTACCTATATATGTGAACAAACTTTTTCAATACTTAATAATAATAAAACCAAAAATAGAAACCGCCTTGCAAATGAAAGTTTGGAAGCAGTTTTACGTGTTGCTACAAGTAAATTTGAGCCAAATATAAAAAAGATTGTAAGCACTATGCAGTGCCACGCTTCAAATTAATAAATTCCTTTTTAATTTTAATACATTATTATCAATTATTTATTGTCTTTAATTACCTACACTTCTGGCGGCCCGCCATCAGTTCATGATTTGCCCGAGTGGCCCCTAGTCTTAATAAGTCTGTGCATCTCTGGTCTAAACGTTGCACTAGATCCCAAATGGGTGGATAACCAACGACATTGAAGGGATCTGTAAACAGCGGCAAATATAACAATAATAATGCAAACATTAATTATTGTTCCCTGTCAACAACAGCCACTGATCGGTTTCCATCTTTTTGGATCTCATCAGGGTAGCGCAGTTGGAGACAGGGAAACGAGATTCACTTAGAGAAAAATAAATAATATATACAGGGTTGGGATAAGATATGGTACTAAGTAAATAAATATCTTTAAAACAAAACGGACTATTGAAATTTGACAGGTATGTGAAATGAGGCAAAATGCATCTGGTGTATATTTTTTTGTTAATAATATACTACCGGTTTAAACGAAAGTACCCTCAAGTTTTTAAATTTAAATAGGACATACTGTATGTTTCATGCAGATTTTTAAAGAGCATCATTTCGAATTTGGACATACTGGGTTTAGTGTATAATATCTGTAAAAAATAAGAAATAACTGACTTTTAGTTGTATAATAAGTAAATTTATTTACTTTAAGCTAATGTGAAAAATATTTTAAACAAAATTAAATTAAATGTTCAAATTGCTTGCCGTTCACCTCCAGACAATATGCTAGCCTATTATCAAATTCTTGAGTCACTTCTTCCGAGACTTCTCTAAACATTCATCAATAATTCTTTGTCTCAATTCCTGCAAGTGTGTTAGTTGTTAACGTAAACACGTGATTTTAGATAACTCAAAAGAAAAAAATCTAATCCTGCTTAGATCCTGAGAACGAACGAGGAGAAGTCGCATATAGAAAATCCCTAATCCGTCTATCACATGCTTATTCTGTTGAAGTGCAGGAATAATTTGGTTATTAAGTAAATCTAAATACGTGTCACCATTCAAGTGGCTTCTATTTTGGACAATTCCCATACAAACATTGCTGGGAATTGTGCTTCAAAAATCCAATGAGGATTCTCACTTGACCAATACCTTGAGTTATGGTGGTTAACTGTTCCATTTAAACAAAAAGTGGCCTCATTGAAAAACACTACATTACATGCAAAATATTCGTAGAAACTATAGATGTCCATCAGCCGTTCGCAAAACTCCAGGCGTCATAACGCGTCGGTCAAAATCATCATCTGACAAACATTGACCAATTATATCTTATACGGATGATATGACTTTTCACTTTTCAATATCTTTCCTACAGAACGTCGACTTATAGCATGGTTTAGTGCCAAAATTGTTGTGATTCCTCTAAATCAATTGCAATGTTTTGTACGTTTCTATCCGCGGTCTTTTTGGTTTCGATAAATTTTTGACCATCCCAGTTGCATTAAAACGTTGTAATGTTTTAGTAACTATTGAACGTGATATGGGATTTCTTTCAGGATGGAAATCTTCAAAAATATGACAAATTTCTTCATGAGTTCTAATACGATCACCATAATCGATCAACATATTTTCCAATACGATCTTTTTCACTTAAATCAACCATTCTTAATCGCACTTATAATTTATTCCCTTAAATTACAATTTGAGAGTTTTACAACAGTTACCTACTAGATAGTACTCGTTTATTTATTACAAACAACATCATTTTGTTTATCTAAATGGTTTTTTACTCTAATGTATAAAATGTGTGGTTGATTAAAGGGCTGTATTCCTCGTTTTTATAGATTTTTTACACTAAACCCAGTATGTAGAAATTCGAAATAACTTTTCACCTTTAAAAATCTGCAGAAATATACAGGATGTCCCATTTAAATGAAAAAAAAGTTGAGAGTATTTCTGATTAAAGCGGAAGTATATTATTAACAAAAAAATGTACATCAGACGCATTTTGTCCCATTGTACTTACCTGCAAAATTTCAAAGATATCGTTTGTTTTGTTTTAAAGATATTTACTTGGTTCCATCCTATTCCATCCTTTATCCCAACCTTGTATATACATAACATAATATAAGTAAATAGATATTAACAAATAATTGATCAAAGAGATAAACAAGATGAAAAGTCACTTAAGGTATAAAAAATTCAAATATGGATGAAAAGTAAGTAAGATAAAGTATTAAAGCGGACTGCGTTAATATCTCCTGTGACGATTTTAACATTTTTTTTAAATAACATAGCTGATAGTCTCATTAATAGCTCATCCAAGCCACCAGATTATGATTTTAATATAATTGTTGGTAATAACATAAGCTTCTCTTTTCAACAAGTTAGTCCTGTTCTTGCCAGAGACGCTATTCTAAGAATAAAAAGAGCAAGTGTACGGACATTTACGGTTTAACGATTGAATTGCTAACATGCTTAATTGATATTGTTATACTACTCACCAAGATGATAAATGAAATAATTAGTACTAACTACTTGTCAATGATATTAAAAGTCTCTAAGGTGATTCCAATTTATAAAAATGGCGATCCAACTGATATTAACAAATACCAACCAATTTCTCTCTTACCAATAATTTCAAAGGCTGTGGAAGTTCTGCTGAGGGACCAAGTTCTGAAATACTTTGAAGTCACTAATCTTTTGAGTGCTTCGCAATTTGGTTTTTGTCAGAGTATTCTACGACGGACACAGTGCTTGCTCTCAGTAGTAGGATTCTTGAATTATTTGAAAGAAAGAATGTATCACTTGTTTCCTTCCTTGATCCAAGTAAGGGGTTAATTGTGTATCACATAATTATTAAATTAATACGGTACAATTTTGATGATAATAGTATTGAATTAATGATGTCATATCTAGTAAACAGATACCAAACAGTTTACTTTAATGGATCACAATCAGCGCTTGCTTCTTTTACACAAGGGTCAATTTTAGGGACCCTTATATTCCTAATAATCATTAATGACCTTCCCTTAGGAACAGGAGAGGCTGAAACTTTTTTTATATGCTGATGACAGTACGACCTTGGTTGAGAGTGTTGAAGCCCAAGCAAAGAATATTACCACATTTAATCTAGTGGGCAATTGGTGTAAACAAAATAAACTTCTTTTAAATGAAGCAAAGACCAAAAAAATATGTTTTTCCTTAAAGAAAAACCACACAATTGTAGAGAGCACCTGCTTCCTGGATATACATATTGATCATACATATGAAAGATAAAAAAGAAATTTAGAATATATTGAAAATAATTTTACAGAATGATGTAAGAATCATATGTGAGATTACTAAAATAAATTATCAACAAAAAGAACTGTTGGATCAAACAGATAAAACTGATGTTCTTAATTTTATAATAAAAATAAAGTGATTTTTAATTAAAATTCAGTTTGCCACCGCAAATCTTTAATATCTAGGCAATAAAATAATAAGAAATGCGGAGTTTAAGTTTATAAAATCATTCGATTTTATTTTCGACAATTTATCTCGACGTTAAAATCCACTTAGTCATTCATTAAACCAAGATGACCTAAGCCAATTAATTGTACATATCCTTTTTTTAAGTTTACAGCATGAAAATGTATCATAAATTGATGATCTACATTACGTGTGTATGAATGAAAGACTCTACCTTATGAACCAATTTCAAATGTGATTGGAATTATTTAATTAAATTACCTAATATATTTTTCAATATTGTCGCTGTTTCAAGTTTAATTAAATAAATAAATAAAACATGTTATTTACTATACCGTAATATATATACCGTATATTTTACTATACCGTAATATGTACATATATTTGCTTAATTCACATTGTAATTAAAAACAATATAATAATTTATTAATTAAACATACTTCATATCATTTATTTAATAAAACATTTTAGCCTTTGAGACTAAAGACTGCAAGGTCGCGATTGATTTGCAATTTCGCGATTATGCTGGTGCAACGACAGCCAAGAATGTCAAAACTGGGTCAAGTCGGTGTAGGATAAGAAAAGCAAATATCAGCACATATTTCAAGAACTTTTTGCATCAATAATTGTTAACAAATGTTTTTTTTATAAAGATATGCTCGTTATATAGTAAAAGTATTTTTTGGGTTCTATAAAACTGATCTGATACCATAAACGGAAGATAGTATTTATCTCCAACTCAAATTACCTGGTTAAATATTAAACACATGAGTTAAATCACTTTCTCGAATTTATTTAACACATCGGCAATTATTTATGTTTAGTTAATGCTTTCAATTTTCGATTATAGCATAATTGTTATATAATCGGAATTTATGGTACTCTGGGCGTTTTTTATTAGCTCGAGTAAAATTTCTCAATAGTATAAAAAAGCTGTTAGTAGGAAGAACCAGTACCATAAATTAGATAAATTAATTTATACTATAATTAATAATAACTGTCACTCGGTATAAAACAGGTGTTTATAAACATTGTCGTTTTCAAATATGGTTCCAGGATCTTATGTAATAAAAGGTTACCTTTTTAATAATGGCAAGTAAATAGATTATTATAAACTATTTATTTATTTTTTTATAATACCCTTTTGAAGTTTTATAAAGTATACAAACCAACGACATATTGCTATAAAATCACATTAATAATAATGATAGCTGGTAGAAAGTATTATGTATATATACGTCAGAACATTCAGTGTTACCTAACCTAAAAGGCAGGAATGTCTTGCTACCGAATATATTTTGTGTTCCAGAAAGTTTATTTTTAGTCGACCAATTAAAAATGTATGACACTTATCGAAAATGTGTTTATTATTTATTAAACTATACAATTTCACATAACTCATCAGTTTTTATTTGACACAATCCATCAGGACTTTTTCCTAAATATAAACGATAGGGATTAAATCAAGACTGCGTTATGCTCTGAAATCACGTTTTTTGGTTAAGTTTTGGAATTTAGAGTAAAAGTTATCTGACATCTCTACATGAGGCTCCGAATTGAAATAGAAAATTTCTTTTGGGACATCTATAAGAGTGCAGGATTATCTAAATGTACAGGGTGATTCATTAAGGGTGGCCACTGGCCGTATCTCGAAAACCGTATATCCTAGAATTTGGGGAAAAAAATTCTAATGACATAATCGGCCAAAAGAAGATGCGTTAAAATATTTTTAAATGCGTAGCTTTCCGCTAGGTGGCGCATTTTATCATTTGCATAATTAATTTGCGTTTTTTACAAAATATTACCGCATTAAGGCTATTGAAAATTATCAAAATTAGAAACTACTGTACTTGGTTTACAATTTTTGCTTAAGTCATTTTTTCTATCACCTACAGTTAAGTGGTGGGGGAAGTATACTTTTGTTTACAGAAAATGGTCTGTAACTTCCGTATACCTTAACCGATTTTCACAAGCTTAGGCTCAATGGTAAGAGTATTAGAAGTTGATTACAAAAATAAATAACATTAACACATTTAATCTTTGCGCTGGCAACTAGAGGGCGTTATGTAACACTTAACCCTATTTATGTATTTTTCTCAGAAATATCAAATGGAATGATATAACTCGAAGCAGCTTACAAAAAAGAAAATGAAATTACATATTGTTTCGTCAAAACCGCCAACTGATATCTCTTGTCATTCCAAAGATATTTAGATTTTTTAAATTTTCGTTGTTGTTTTTCGTTGTTTTCGAAGTGTTGGTTCACCCTGTAAGGTGTAAATGAAAATATATGGCTAAAGTTACTTTTAGAAAAAATGTCATGTAAAAACAAATGACAACAATATTTATTAGTATAATTAATGAAAAATAAAAAAACTTATTACCCATAACAGAATTTACAAAACGCTGAAATTTCTAAAAGCACCCATTATTTAGTTATTTTAGAAACTCAAAATGTTTCCCCTTATTTGCTGTACCTACACAAATTCAGACTTAAGCAAAAATTGTAAACCAAGTACAGTAGTTTCTAACTGATAATTTTCAATACGGTTTCCGAGATAAGGCCGGTGGCCACCCTTAATGAATCACCCTGTATAAAATATTGGGTGGATAGAAACATATAGGAATTGTCAATTTCATCTTTTCTAGCTTGAAAATTTATTTGTTTCAAAATCAGTAGAAAAAGTTAAATTAACATTAAAACAGGAAAGATTGAATTATTTTATTTTCAGTTATAACACGTATTTGAATAATTTTGATTGTGGAGACTTGGTTAGTATCACACCTTTATTTTTAACTGCAGTTTCAAAAATGTTAGCTTGTCTTTATGAAACTAAGTTATTTACACAAAAAAGCGATTCTAAGTTACCTCTATCATTTGTTTGCTAAAGCAGAATTAATTTTTTTGAGTTTTTCTGATAGGTTTTTAGCATAATTTATAAAAAAAACCTCTAAGTGACCTAAATTTTTCATTCATTTTTTTCCCAAACATCAAAAACAGATATATAGAATATCAGTCTATTCAGCCAATTAATTCGCAATCTTATAATAAGCAAAATCGACTTAGTTAATTAAAACAGATTTAAGAGCAAGGCGGCTTGGCCCAAATTGGTAACACGAGATGCCCCTGGGCCAATTGGCCGGAGCCATTAAACCCGTTAGCGTACCCGCGACGTGATCAGCTGGGGGAACAAACATTTGTAAAAAGGAAACTGGTGCCAACCGCAAACATTCACGTGGTGAAAGTAACTGCCGAACACGGGAAAAGTACAATAAAACAAATGCGCGTTTCTAATGTGAGACAATTGAAGATCGTAAACCTTTTTCATCGCGTAGACATTGAAAAAAATGAAAGAAAAGCAATTGTTTTTATTACGAGAGAAATTTCCTGTTTCGAATTGAGGATTTACTAGCCTCTAATTATCAATTGTGATTTGTTTTATGAGATTGTAATACTAATCATTAATGGTGATAATAATAATTTATCACCTTTTAAGATTTTATTTTATAGCTGTAATGACGTAAAGTTATGTATAACGAAGTAGAAGCCTTCAACATCAACAACATTATGTCAATTAAATTATATCTTATGTTCGGCAATTGGTTTTGATTAATATGATAAAATAGTTTCAAATAAATCGAGTTTACTATTTTCTTTCTCAACTTTTGGAAAACAAAACCCAGGTTAATAATTCCAAAAATAATTTTTGATAATGCTCTAAACAACGTGTTTATAATGAAGTCATTGTGGGTGTACCAGTTGACCGTTGATGAGTTAAAAGTGGCGTTGACGCCGTCTTAATTGGCCGTTAATTAGTGCACCAGGAAGACCAATATGCGCAGAGCATGTCCGCGGCTTAAAATAACAATTCCAAGAATACTTCGAAAATGTCGACCGCTGGAGGTTATCTAAAATCTTGCCCTAGACATTAGTCTTGTAAATTTGTTACAGCGTTAATATCTTTGATCACGTTTTAATTAGATAATTTAATGTGTTTGTTTTACAAAGAGGTTTTCACATGTAATTAACCTAGAAGTAAGATTAAATTTATTGTTTTAGTACTTAAAAGAGTCTCAGTGTTTTATTATTAAACCAAATAAATCACAAACATTTTTTTAATTTTTCTAAATTTGAGGGATACCAATTAAAAAAAAAAAAGTAATTACTGTTTCCTTGTCTACAACAGCCACAGATAGGTTTCGATATATTTTGGAGCTCATCTGCGCAGATGAAAACAGAGAGTTTTACTTTTTTTTACCAAAAAAGGAAAAAATATAATTTCAAAGGGTTTATTTAATTCCGCATGATAATCATTTAAAGGAAACGAAAAAATATTATATTTATTTTACATTTTAGTACACATTATTTTTATCCATCGAAAAATCCTTTATTCCGAGAATTAATGCATTGTGTTTTTAACTAGATAGTACTTATAATTGGTCCTTTGGTTAAAAATTTGTACCAAATACGACAATGATGAAGTAATTTCATGATCGTTAAATCGACGACGAAAAAGGCGCTGCAGCATTTTTGCATCGAGCACCTTTCTCTTCTTATACTCCAACGGACCCATTACGCAATTACCTGTTTTTTCATGATAAAGCAACGTAATTATTTTACAACTTAATGCTTTGGACCACGCGATAAGCGTAACGGTATTCATTATGACTGATAAGAAATAACGAAAAAGACATGTTTTATTATATTTAGTTATAGCTCTGTTTGTATTAGTTCAACTTAATTCTGTCCATGATCACACTGTCACATTTGTTTGGATGCTATACATTTTTATTAAGGTTAAAGTAGGTCAATGTCATCTCAGAGAAACTAATAAAACTAACATTTTCCCTCACAAATTATTATTTGTTAGATTTCGAGTACCAACAGACATTTTTATCAATATCTTAATCAGCTATAAGCCATTTATAATGAAAACTAGGTACTCAAAATCTACATCTACAAGCAAATCAAAATGATTTGTGAAGATGTTAGAGTAAAATCTTTACGTTATTCAAAATAATATATTTCGCCATTTTACAGTCTCAATAAATTTGTTCTCTAAATTAAAATTTCATATGAAATTTGGCCATAATTTGTATATATTTAAAAATATCCATTTTGAGAACATTAAAAACGATTTTAATAAGTAAAATGTGTGTCCAGAGGCGATATACTTAAAAACCGCTAGATATCGGAAGAAAGAAAAAGCTTTCAACATAACTTTGTGCATGTGAGTGTTTTTCTCCGTAAATACAATAAAATAAAGTAATCTTAAAGACAATAAAGACATTTTGGGCAGACAAGAACCCACACTGGATGAGGGAAGGCCACACTCAATATCCAGAAAAGGTTAATGTTTGGGCAGGGATTGTTGGTGATCGAGTTATAGGACCAATTTTCTTCCCAAACAATCTCAATGGTGCGGGATATTTATAATTTTTGGAGGAAGAGTTAATTCCGAGTTTGGCTATTTTGTTCCCTTGCCATGTAGAAGCTGACGTCCTGAATAGAAACATCTGGCTTCAAAAGGTCGGTGCACCTACCCATTTTGCAAGGCATGTTCGTGAGTACCTGGATAGTGTATTTCCACGAAGATGGATTGGCAGAAGAGGACCAGTTGAATGGCGCTACCCAGGTTTCCGGATTTAACACCTATAGACTTAGGGCTACTTAAAGAACAAACTTTTTAGGACCAAATCTGCAAATATTCAGGAGTTGAAAGAACGAATAAGACAGGAGTGTAGGCTAATTTCCCCCGAAGTAATTAAATATTGTTCTAGAAGAGTTTCAGTTCCGTTTAGGGTGTTGTTACTTAGAAAATTGACAACGTTTTGAGTATTTACTGAAGAATGTTTATTAAGAAATTTGTTCTTGAGTTACGTGAAGATTTATTTTATACACTTATTATCAATTATGTACTCATTATCAATAGCTTATAACTGTTATAGTTTATAACTGTTATAAGCTATTGATAATAAGTACATAGTACTCGAAATGTACATCTAGCAAAATAAAATCAAATTGTGAAGAAAGTGTAGTTGTAAGGGAATGTGCGGAACACCCTTAGTATCGAAGCGCTCCGCACTACCCTCACCGCTTGCGCCACCGTCGCACCAACGCAAACATCCCCCGCACGGTACGACACGAGAAGAAGGGGATGCTACAACCCAGAACCATTTCCCATAAAAGGGCACGCACCCCCCAGAATTCATCAGAGTAATCTCAAGACTCTCAGCAAAAGATCTTCACAAGTCCTTGTGTGGCTAGAAGACTCTGCTTGCTAAATCGCTACGAAAAGATAAACACTTGCTAGGCCCTTGTGCGGTCAGAGTGTTTAACTCAGTACATCGAAGAAAACCTGAGCACTGGACGTGCACAGTACGACGCCGACGCCCGAGGTTTCCACCACAGTCGCCGCCGTGCCCGCTCAAGACACTGAGGTTTCCACCACAGTCGTCGCTCTGCCCTACGCAGACGCAGGAAGATTCCACCACGGTCGCCGTTTTCTCCGACAGACGTTAAACCGACGCTCGATTAACGACGCCCGACCACTATCGCCTACACAACGCCTGGACCGTCAGGAGAAGACGACCGTAGCCGAAAGATCCACTCTGATATACTATTTCAAACTCTGTACACTTTGTAAATAAAACCTACATTTACCGTGAAACTATAAATCTCACTGAGCTAGCCCGCCACATAGTGTTTTTATTTTCCAAGTGTATAATATTTATTAAGTTAAATTAATTTTTCAAATTTGATAATGTTTGTTAAATATCTTGTAAATGACAGGATATAAAAATTTGAAATTTGGCACACATGTGTAACTTGATATACTCTTTAAGAATTGTGATAATAGTAAGAAAAATTAGGACTGCCATTAAAAAAATAGTCGATAACGTCATATCTCATATTTGGGACACGCTGTATAAAATTTTATTACATCAAAAAGAGCGCAATTTAAAATTCTAATCGACCTATCCGAGCACATTTTCAAAAAATAAACTTTCTATGATTTACTGAATTTATTCCAAGTTAGAGACTCGTCCTGTATAAACAGTTTTTATGTGGTCTTGTTTGAAAAGAATAATCACAAAGTAGACTTACGAAAAATATAAAGTTGAGCAGACAAAGAATGTATTTGGCCAAACAGGCCCCACAGTCGTAAACCATCCTGGAACGCCTCTGACTAGATGATTGATTTCTGAAAAAAAAAGAAACATTTGTTAACATTTGGTATACATTAAAGAAATAAATAAAAATGTGTTACTTAATGTTTTCTCGTCAATACTTATATACTTCATCAGAATTAATATACTCAAGGAAATAGCATGTACAGTGGTTTGTGGAGGGCGACCAGGTGAACGCAGCACTTTGCCTATTCAATGGTCCCTTGTGCCACCTCCTAAGCCATTCTCTTCAAGCCAACCTAAACTTCTTGTGAAGTCGAGTAGTTGACCGTGCGGAGTGTTGCCCAGCTTTCACCAATCTGGCTACTCTTCTCCGAATAAGGACCACCTGAAATGTTTGAGCGACTCACATTCACACAGGATGTGTCTTCGCGTCTTCTTTTTATGAATGTTTAGTCTGCAGTGCACATTAAGGGTACTAATTAGCGGCCGCAAACTGTTTCTTGTTAGTACAATGTATTTCCTGCTCAGCTTAGAGAGGATGTATTTTTTGGCGACCGCATACTTATCAGTTTGTAGCTATTCCTTTTTGTGTTTGTGTTCGAGCGTGTTTGCTTTCAGTATTTGGGAGATAGTAAGTGGTGCCAGTGGCAAAGACTTATCGCCTACTCTCTCCAGGGCAGCTCTTCTGGCCAGCCTGTCGATCCAATCGTTCCCTTCATTGTTTGAATGTCCCTTAATCCAGGATATTATACTCTATTGGTTGCGCATTTTTTCTAGAGCTTGCCTGCACTCCAGTATTATACTGCTGGCCACCCTTGATAGCACAACTATGCTTGATTTGTTGTCAGTTAGAAACAAAATTAATTTCTTTCGAGACTGCCAGCTCCAGTAATTTCCGAGTACCTTCGAATATATCGTTTGGATAATCACATTTCTATCTAGAGGATGCAGAGTCTCAGGTCGAGATCGCTTAAATAGGTGTCTCTATGGGACCCTGTCGAGAGATTCATTGAGTTCAGGCATGTTTGGTCCTGCCTCTTTTTAAGTATTATCCGATGTCTCAAACCGTTTGCTGTCGGGTTCCACGTGTCATTTTCCTTTAGTATAACGGCTGTACTTACTGCCGATTACTATTGCAGCCATGGGTGTTGTGCGCATTGCTCCCTCCAATCATAGCCAGGCACACTAATCGTTGAAGATGGTTTAGCTACTTTCTGGTTACCAATTGGTTTATTCTCGACCACCAGGTTAACGCTTACAGCTGGTCTGGCGATTGCAGTATAGAGCCAACGGGCCACCTTTGGTTTAAAACCTCAGATTGGTCCTAGCGTACCTCTGCACTGCCAGAAGATGACACAGGTTTTTTTAAGCTTGTGTTATAAGTGGTTCTCTCAGTTGAGCTTGGAGTCCAGTATTATCAAGCACAGCTTGTTGTTAAAGAGTTTGGGAAGTCTACCTATGTTGATCTTTCTTTTTCTTGTGAACAGTAGTAATTCTGTCTTCTTGGGTTCTGTGATTTTAAGAGCGCTCTGCATTAGGCTAGACAGAACACTCGTATTTTCCGATGGGAAGGATGTCCACGTCATCTGCATAACCCACAGCATGGTATCCTGCATTGTTTAGTTGCTGTAGTAAATCGTACGCAATGACATTTCCGAGAATTTAACCTGTTTCGATCAAGCTCAGAGCACTACCAGGGAGGTGTGGTAGATGTGCCGACCTTTCTGGAGGGATTTGCCTCATGAAAAGAGTCTATAAGGCTGGTCTCTAATTTGAGAGACAGCTTTTCGACCGTCTCCCTCCGGTCCTATCTTCTTTCGGGTATTTGGATAGGCAGCTGTTAAACAGTTCCGTATACGTTCTTCTTGGATTTCGAGCCAGGATTAGTCCGTGGTCATGATCCGAGAAAAACATTTCCTGGTGGACGCGCCAGTTCTCTATCTGCTTTGCTGTTTTCGCCTTTGCAAGGGTGATGTCTATAACCTCTTGTTTAATTGGGCCACAAAAGTGGGTTCGTGACCCCAATTCACTATCTCTAGGATTGTAGTTGCGAGATATCCAAGAAGAGATTCTCCTCTGTGTTTGGTGCCGCTGCTGCTCCACACTATGTGGTAAGCATTGGGGTCGCAGCTTATTATCCAGTCTAGCCTACCATTCTCACAGTGTTTAATTAGTGCTGCCATCTCCTTTGTGGGAGCAGGGGCCTCACTGTCATACGGAAGGTGGGCAAATGCTAGGATCAGAGCCCTACCCTCATCACCATCCACAATGACCACCGCGAGGAAATAGCATAAGGAAATAGAGAAAATTAAAAGCAAGTGTTTGCATTTATTAAAGTATCTTAAAAGTAGTTTAGAAAATTTAAATATTTTCATATTATTATATGAAATTTAAATTCATCATTATATAAAATGCTGCAACTAAATTTAATATTATTGGCCAAAAAATGTTAAAGTACATTGTATTGCATTAATATTTGTTAATTACTAATCACTTTTAATATGTTACAATAATTCATAATATGAAAACTGTTATTTTGTTATATTGAAATTCACGCAATTGCACTGTTCGTAGATTTTGTATTGACACTTAAATATGGTGTAGTATGATTTATAGTCAGGGTAAACCCAAGCAATTTGATAAGCACTAATCATCATTATATCAGTCCTTTCATAAACTAATTATATAGATAAATGTTTGTTAGCTTACAAAACTCGTGATTTTCTGGTGGGAGTTACATTTCTAATATCACAATCTCTTATTAATAACAGTTTAAGTGAAGAAATTAAGGAAAACAAAAACTTTTATAATTTTCAAGGAACAATTGTTGGGCATAAAAATGGTTAGTTTACATTGATTGAACATGGTTAGGTGAATTATTAATATAATATGGATATGCCGATATTTAAGCATTTTTAGAGTAACTTGATATGTCTTCAGAAATGAATAGTAATTTTGTTTAAATTGTGGTTTTAGATTTTTAGTTTTAGTAGTAGTAGTAGTGTTTGGCTATCGACCACGTGGTCCTTTCGCCGTGTGATTTGTGTGTGTAAATGAGCTTGTTACTTTAAAGGATCGCCCCCGCACCATTAATTGTGTCCCAATGGTGAATGGTACCGGTCATCCATCCAACTACTGACCCAAACCAAAGTTGCTGCACGTCAGTTCGGGGCTGTAACCGAATGCGCCACCATCGGCGTTTTTTGGTTTTATATTTCTTTAAAATTTATTCTGGATAATATCAGAGCACATAACGAACTTCTCTTCAGTAGAATAGAACATCGATAAAACTACAATCAGTATGCTTACCCCTTAAATTCATTATATTTGGCTTAAAAATTTTAAAAAAATGATGAACTCGAAGATTCAGTATGTTTGATACAGTGAAAAATATATTTTATTTTAAATAATTTTACTTTGCAGTGAGTGCATATCATGGCATTTCATTAAATGTGAAAATGTTTAAAACAATTATTATATTTTTGAGACGTAATTCTAAACCGCACTTATTACACTTAGTAAGGGTAAAGTTGCATCTCATTTTCTTATGTTTATATTTAATAATGATCAGTTTTGTTAGCACAAACTTTCGCCGACGGTATATGCTTCATTACTCCTCTCTTACTCATATTTTTAATGTCTTCCTCTAAGCTTTTATTAGGGCGGTAACGTCCAAGATGATAGAAATACCTCTTGTGACATTTAGGGTCTTCATGTATATTTTGTATCTTTCTAAACGCCATCAAATAGATCCACACTTCGAAAATTATATGAGGACATTCAACTTCAACGGTTTTCTTCTGATCATATATTTTCACTTTCTAAATTGGGCTTTTTGTCACATATTTATTGTCATTCCAGATAACAGAAGAAACATTCAAACATTCTATTAACTCATTATTTCCACGATTAACATTTCTCAAAGATTTTTGTGGGTTATTTACACTTAGGTACCCTATTTCTTCGTATAGTGCCCAATTAATGAGGGGAGTTTTTTGCAAAATTATTACTTATCATTATATAGTCTGTAATTTTGCTTTCGTAGAATAATTCTAGTTAACGTAAAATTAAATTGCATGTTACTTCTGATGGTTCTTGGTCAGCACAAATTTGAAACTTAAAGGCAAATCTGCTGGAGCACATTTGCTCGTCTGTAATGAGATTTTGTTTCAAGGCAACCGAAAATAAAATTGTTTTGTAAATCAATAATACATCTGAATTTGTAAAGCCTATAGTATCCTATATGATCATGGTATAATAGGGTCGTTATTGTTGAAGTAAAAGAGCCTTCTTATCATCTCGAATTTTTTGCTTGTCATTACATCACTGGTGCGTCATCACTCCAAAATGACCTTGTATTGGTCATATTTACCAATGAAGAAATTATTAGTGTGCCAAAAATTGACTTCATGTTATTTTCGGTAAATGATGGTGTTTTTTTAGTTTTGGTCTAAAGATCATATAAATTAGATTTTCCTACAATTTTCGTTACCAAAGTAGCTGAGAAACAATGGTTGAAGAATTGAAATGGCCGCTTCGAAGCTAAAATTTCTCAATAGCTGATCATCATTCAAGATCAAAGACTTAGATTTCCAAAGCATGTTATTTTTTACGCTCTAGCGTTTGAATGGTATGTTAGGTAGGGTGTTGCCGAAAAGCAACAATATGCATTTAGTGGTTAAGAAACAGATAAAAGTGATTTATGCTAGTTTTTGTAATTAGTCTCATAATTCATTAATTTATTTATACAGGAAATATTGTCGTTTGCACTTTAACATAGATGCTAATATGATCGGATAGGCCTGACTCACAAGCATTAACAAATAAATTCGCATGGTGGAAGTTGGAGTAAACGTTATTAAGACAATAATTGTTTTAAAATCTACTTGGCTACGTAATTCATATGATGCTATGAAGTTGCATAGATTTTTATCCTCCGAGTTAAATATTTCACATCAATTGCTCTCAAGAATCATGTGTTTATAAATTGCTACGAATTTGAGAAAATTTTCATACTATTTCGGCTTTCTTAATAGAAATATCATTAATGGAATTATTTATATTAAAATATACTAAAAGGATGATGTTGGTAACATCACTTTATTCAGAATCATCATAACAGATTAATCTTCTGTTATCCATAATCTCACAAATTTTATTTTCTTAAGTTGTTATCGAATGAATAATACCGGGTGTGGCACTTAAGACGCCTCGGACCATAGCTCCCTTACGATAAAAGCTATCGAAAAAAATCTAAGAGCAAAGTGGTGCATAATTACCGTCGCTATGTTTCAAAAATATTTCTAATCATCAGTGGCGTGCCGTGCTCCAGTGGCGTACCAAACTTATGTTTTTTTTAAATGGAATGCAATATTTTTTATTGCAGATTTGGAAAGTGCTCGGAGAGTACTTATTTTTTTATCTAACATTACCCTTCACTTTAGCGGTTTCGCTGTTATAACCCCTTCTTTCAAAATTGCGCCCCATTTTTGAGATTTTTTTGTAGAGAAACTAATTGACGCCGGCGCCTAAATTTTGAATTGAGGTACAGGTCGTATACCTTCACGTAATTTTTTTTCGGGTAATTTATGGAAAAAAAATTTTTTTATTGATCGTCGCATGTTGTCATTTTTTTCGAAAATTTCAAATGGCACCCCCCTAAAAAAATTACGGCGTTGTACAGCCAAAACTCTAAATTTTTCATTGGTACAAAAAAAATTACACATTGCACAAAAAAATTTCGGAGAAAAAAGGAATTTCATCGCAAATGTCGGGAAACGTTTTCCGTTCCCAAGTGTGCCATGAGAAAACAAAAGATTGGTAATTGTCAAAGTAAATTATTAGTAGCCAGTAGCAGCCATAAGTCATTTTTGATAAACGTTCTAAAAATGTTCCGAACTCAAGAGGAAATGGTTGACATGATATTTATTCTTGGAGAATGTAACAAGAATTGTTTCTTGGCGTCACGAGTGTACGCTGCGAGATATCCGCACAGGGCACATCCAAATGAACGTGCGTTTCAAAAAGTGTTGGAGAGATTTACTACTACGGGAAGTGTGAAACGGCCAAGGAGAGTTAGAAAGAAGGCAGTTTTTACCAAAAATAATGAACTGCAGGTTCTGGAGGCAGTTATTGAAGATCCTCATACCGGTATCCGTGATATTAGTAGGAATCACGATATTTCAACGCGATCCGTACATCGTGTTCTTCAAAAGTACAAATTCCATCCATTTAAGACTCAACTGCACCAAGAATTGCAACCTCAAGATTTTCATGCGAGGCAAGATTTCTGCATGTGGGCTATCAACAAAATTGAGCAGGAGGAATCATTTCTTATGCGCGTATTATTTTCTGATGAAGCTACGTTCCATAGAAATGGGCATGTCAATCGCCACAACTACCATTATTACGCCGATGAAAACCCACACGCCATGCGAATGATAAACCACTAGCAAAGATGGTCGCTGAATGTTTGGGGAGGCATACTTGGAGAATACCTTTTGGGTCCTTATTTCATCGAGGGGCACCTGAACGGCAACAGCAACAATTATTTGAGGTTCCTTTGCGACGACTTGGATGATCTCTTGGAAAATGTCCCTCTAGCCGCTCTACGACAGATAGTTTTCCAGCACGATGCGGTCGTTCGGGAATTTCTCGATGAAACGTTTCCGGACTCCTGGATTGGTCGTGGGGGTCCTGTGAGGTGGCCGCCAAGATCACCAGACCACACTCCCCTTGACTTCTTCCTTTGGGGCCATATCAAAGACGAGGTTTACAGGACGATACCAACTACTGTCGAGGATATGAGGGAGAGAATCCGCGCGGCTTTCCGCGGTATATCACCAGAAGTCCTTAGGGCAGTGTCTAGAGCCTGTGAGTCGAAGTGGCGGTTATGCCTCCAGCAGGAAGGTCGTCATTTCGAACATTTAGTTTAAGTTGTTAAATTTTCTTTATCTGCATTTTTCATATCATGTTGAATAAATAGGTACATACTATTATGTAGATCGTATTTGTGTTTTTGTTTTCTCATGGCACACTTGGGAACGGAAAACGTTTCCCGACATTTGCGATGAAATTCCTTTTTTCTCCGAAATTTTGTTATGCAATGTGTATTTTTTTTATACCAATGAAAAATTTAGAGTTTTGGCTGTACAACGCCGTATTTTTTTTAGGGTGGTGCCATTTGAAATTTTCGAAAAAAATGACAACATGCGAAGATCAATCAAAAATTATTTTTTTTCCATAAATTATGTGAAGGTATACGAGGTCTTAACCTGTACCTCAATTCAAAATTTAGGCGCCGGCGTCAATTAGTTTCTCTACAAAAAAATCTCAAAAATGGCGCGCAATTTTGAAAGAAGGGGTTATAACAGCGAAACCGCTAAATTGAAGGGTATAACATGTTAGATAAAAAAATAAGTACTCTCCGAGCACTTTCCAAATCTGCAATAAAAAATAGGGCATTCCATTTAAAAAAAACATAAGTTTGGTACGCCACTGGAGTACGGCACGCCACTGATGATTAGAAATATTTTTGAAACATAGCGACGGTAATTATGTACCACTTTGCTCTTAGATTTTTCATCATCAAATATGGTACATTTGTCCGAATTGTTAATTATTGCTATTGTCTTTTATTATCTGAAATTTTTATAAAAATTTAGCGACGAATTCTTGGTGTTCTATTACTTATGGCGGCCAGTATATTAATTTAGTTTAGTTTATTCACATTACAAGATCTATTAAAAAAAAATAAAACAAAAATACATACATAAATATTAAATCACTTTGAAATTTAGACCATAGATCTTGAAGGCGGAGTTGACTGTATCTGGTGTTCTTCTACTCGGCCAAATAGCTGGTGATGATGCCTATATGATTGTAGCCATTTTGGCCATTTCTGGCACATTTAGATCTAATTTTTGAAAACCTCTATAATTTTACTGGCTTGTATCAGTGTGACATTTATGATATGCAATAATATATTGTTATCATCCCTTAAACGTTGTTTCACATGAATTTTCATAAAAAAATCACTAAATATTCTTGCATTAGTAGCTTCGAGTACAAATAGTAATAATAATGTTATTTTTATAAAGTAGTTACATAAATTGATAATCGAAGTATAATACCACATATATACGTGTACAAAAACTAAACCCTGACCGTGAATATAGCCATAAACATCTACGATTTAAACATTGAATCATGTCCTTCCACGAGCGTCATTGCCTCCTCCTGCTCAATAATAATAACACGCCTGATGGTCATACGTCTATAATCAAGTCGGTTTCGATTTGCCGTAATTAATTGAATTCAACTTTCCACGCTCTCTTACATAATTATTGGTAGGTACGTAACGACGAATTGCATTAACAGAAAACATGGAACCGAAACATCGCATCAATATTTCGTCAGCGACTACATTTCACGGTAATTAAATGCCATCTTTGTGATAAAAGGTTATGGACTGGAGATAACGGAATGTAGTTGCATTAAGTAGATCAGGATCATACCTATAAATAGATGCATATAACATTATTAAAATTGTAATTATGTCTATATAACAATTTGTTTAAGTAGATAATATATCCCAGTAAGTGTGTAATTCCTCGAATTATTTGTGTAATAACTAAATTTAATTTTATAGTCAACAGAAGATTATTTTCTTGTCAATTTAGACAGAACATTTTTTTGACAAATATGATATGAAAATTTGTTATTAATATATATAATATTTTTAATATTAAAATTATAAAAATAAAAGCTTATTATCAGAAGGTAGGAAGAACCTTTAATTGTTTGATTAAATGCGCTTCTAAATGCATTGCAAGTTATGACGTTTTATCACGTTGTTTCTTCTTGATAATGAAGTATAATTCTGAAACTTGCAATAAAAATGATAGACAAATTGTGTTTTTACGTTTTTGTAATAAAGGCTCAAGACTTTTCTGGGTCTTCTAGAGTAATTAGAACATTTGCGATAAGATACTAATTCTAATCTACTTAACGAGTATACTGATTTATGGTATTCACCATTATTAAAACTCGTATAATTACATAAATCTCGTTTGAAACTAGAGCAACTTAACCCTCATAGCGTCTTAATGAGCCAGGTAATCAATTTGCAAAAATATTTGTAAGATGAGAAGTCAATTAGAATAACCCAAGATTTTTATTTCGAGAACACTTTGTAATGATATACAAAATACGTTAAATTATTGTTTTTGTGTATTACACAATAAATTATGGTATTATGGTAAATATTAAAAATTATTTAGTTAAAAAAAAAAATATTTTACTTGTTAATATACAGGGTGGCGCACCACATTCGCTTCGGTTTATGTACGGCAAACGGCAAAATGTTTTTAAAATCTTTTTATTGAGGGCTATGTAAGTTCATTAGGAGCACGTTTTAAAATTATTTTGATATATACAGGGTAACTCAAAAAAGAGTTACACGCCAAAGTTATATAAATTTCATTGGGACACCCTGTATATTCTTTGATATTTTGATAGTGCAGGCTAAATAAAGGCAAGTTACTGTTGTTTCCTATACTTAACTCTTGTCGTTTTTAAGATATTTGACAATTATTGAAAATGTAGACCAGAATTTAAAATGCATGGCTGTCCTACATATTTAAGCTATTTATCTTTTAGTCTAAGCATTAGAATTGACGATAAAATAAAAATGATCCCTAAAAATTATACAGGGTGGATAAAAATAAACATTTGATATTGACTATCATTAACGCCAAATAACTTTCTTATTTTAAATGGAACACCCTATATTTGATATCGTATTTTCATTCTAATTTTAATCAGCTTTAAAATTGTATTAAGGTTTCCTATACCTATTTCTTATATTTTTCTAGTAATTTAGTGTTTTCAAATTGAAGCATTAATTTGTTGACATTTGTTTTTCAAAAGTAGCCTTTGGTGGAGCTGACGCTATCATTCAACAAAAACAAACATTATTTGACAGTGGCTTGTCTGCAGTACTTGTTAGTTTAGTTAAACCATCATTGTTGTCCAGGGTTGTTTAAATAAAAATATTTTATTTAAAAGGAGAACTTACTCCCAAGTCAAACATTTATATTTTTATAATTGGAGAGTGTTTAGAAAATTGTTATTATTAATCACTCAAATTCAACTGTTTTTTTCGTGCTAATAAAAAATATAAACATAAACACATACTATTAAACTGATAACAAATTTAAATGTAAAATAAACTAATGTTTTAGTAAATGTTCAAAAAGATGTCCATCATTTTCAATGCATAGGTAAACTCTTTCTTTAAATGACTGTTTCACTTTAATCAAAATACCGAGCTTCATAAACAGTATTTTTTTTATATATCTCCATAAGAAATAGTCTGGAGACCTTGCTGGCCAATTCTGTGAACTTCCGCGTCCTATCCACCTATTGGGATATTGACTATCTAATTCATTTCTAACGTTTACTTGGAAGTGTGCAGGAGCATCGTTTAGTTGCATCCACATTCTTTCTCGAATATTAAGTGGCATATTTTCCAAAGATATCACTTATAAATTGAAGAAACATGGCGCCGCTTAAGTAGCTATCAAAAAGCTATTGACCTAACACAGATGTTCCAATTATTCCCATAGGTGCTGATGATCGAGGGTTCTAAAGAAATTTAGATTTTCATCACTGTAATAATTAACTAATCCGTTGTTATGGAAAGTTGACTCATCTGAGAAACGTACATAATCGAAGAAATGTTCATCATCTCACAACTTTTCTAGAACCCATAAACAAAATTCATGGCGTAGACCGTAATCTGCTTCCGCAAGTTCCTGATGAAGTTGTATATGATGCGGGAAAAAATTGTGTTTCTTTATAATTTTTCAGATGCTCCGTCTACTTATTTTAATCATTTTTCGCTGACTTGTATCTGGAGTTTCAATTAAAGATCCCATAACTAAGAATTCATTTTATTCATTTCCAGTAATTTGCTTTTGTCGAATTGTTTATTTTATAAGATATACATCTTGTTCTTCTAAACTCTTGTAGCAAATTTTCTAATGAACACTTGTCAGGATGACGTTTGTTTGGAAATTTTTGAGCGTAAACTGTCGATGCTAACACGCAATATTCTTCACACTCATCAATTACTAAAATGATACTAATTCTTTCTTCTCGGGAGTAAGTTCTTCTCTCAAATAAAATGTTTTTCTTTAAACAACCTCAATCAACAATGATGATTTTACTAAGAAGTACTGACACTATCAAATAATGTTCATTTTAGATGAATAATTGCGTCAACTCTGCCAAAGTCTACTTTTGAAACATAAATGGTAGCAAATTAATGTTAGAATTTGAAAATGCCAAATTACTCGGAAACTATAAGAACTAGGTATAGGAAAGTTTAATATAATTTCAAAACTGATTAAAATTAGAACCTATATATGATAACAAATATAGGGTGTTCCATTTAAAATTTAAAAAAATATTTGACGTTAATGATAGCAGATATCAAATGTTTATTTCTTCCACCCTGTATAATTTTTAGGGATCATTTTTATTTTATCAAGTCAAGTCTAATGATTAGACTAAAAGATAAATACAACCTAAAATATCTAGCTTAAATATGTAAGACAGCCAAGCATCTTAAATTTTGGTCCACATTTTCAAGAATTGTCAAATATCTTAAAAACGGCTGGAGTTAGGTATAGGAAACATAAGAGTAACTTGCCTTTATTTAGCCTGCACTATCAAAATATGAAAGAATATACAGGGTGTCCTAAAGAAATTTATATAACTTTGGTGTGTAATTTTTTTGAGTCAACCTATATATATCAAAATAATTTTAAAACGTGCTTCCAATGAACCTACATAGCTCTCAACAAAAAGATTTGAAAAATATTTTGCCGTTTGCCGTATATAAACCGACGCGAATGTGGTGCTCCACCCTGAATAGGAATAGATTCTAAAAGTTTGAGTTTTAATATACAGTGGTTACTAACAGTGTTAGTTATGTGAATATAATTTATTGTTTTTCTAAAATCTATCAAAGGAATTTAATAAGAAAATTATAATTATTCTCTTATCACTAGAGTTATATCTCTGGGAAAATATTTTGATTATAAGAGACGGTACACATTCTGCTGGATGCTGTGCTCTAAACCAATTGATAATTAAGATAATATTTGTATCTCTCGTCTTTAAAAAGTTATATATTTTAATTAAAATTGTAAAGTTATTAAACTCATTTAGAATGATAACTATCGAAACATTCGAAATTATTATAGCTTAGAAGTCCATATGATCAAATGGACGTATGATGATGTAATTTTCTTTGTTGATTTGATCAAAAGTCAAAATAAAACACACTAATCTGTGTACAATACATTGTTAACCATACAAAGAAGTTGTTTTTAATTATTAAAACACACGTTTATCGTTGACACGGTGATTCAGCTTTAGTTCCGTGCGAGAAAACCACCTCCAAATAAAGCAGGAAACAAACGTGTAAACACGCCATTGTCTTGCGGAATTTCATTTCAATTAGCGGTTCAAGGCCGTGTATAATATACGATTTGATAAAAACAATATTCACTTCCTCTTTTTTCTACTTTCTTCCTATTAAATACGGGAAAGTAAAAATAAATTAATCTTTTAATAAAATGCTTTTAAAGACTTAACATGATGATTTTGTTTTTATTTCTTATCTGAATAATTATTGTTATTGCCTTCAAAGACTAATGTTATAGTTTATGGTATGTGTAAATCAGCAGTAACCCGCTGGCAATAACTCATAATATGCAGAGAAGAACCTTCTTTTCAAAGGCGATTGAGAGTTTTTCGACCAATTGTGATGATTCGCCGGGATTTACCTACGACTTTCTGCGATTCGGATTGTCATAGTGTATCAATTTCTCATCACCCGTGACGATTTTACACAAGAAAGACTTTAGACGTTGTTTATTGGGTAGAGAAAGACAAGGAACTCATTTCCTTCTTTTTGGATCTGTCCCATCTCATGAAATCAATTGATTTGAGCTCTTTCGCAAGCTCTTTCTGCATTTGTGCCGAATTTTTAGCGAGCATCTTCTCTAACTCAATTAACTCTTACAATAGTTATCACAACGCTCAGTATCGGATACGCTAAGTATCTCATTTAATGGGTTATAAAATATTTTACAACATAGTGAATTTAATACTGTATAATAATTACCACCATGAATAAATTACAAAAACTAGACTCAATGTCTATCATTTAGCATCTTAGAACTGTAATTCTGTATAAAGAAAGTAAAGAAACAACAAAATAAAAATATAGAACAATTTAGGTTATATTAAAATTTCTTAAAATTGCATCATACCAAACCATTCATTAGACACAATTAAGAGTCTCTAATAAATAGCTAGAGAGTTGAACTAACAATTGGGCCATTCAGGCATAGTAATGAGCATCGAGGTTCTTATTCACCGTATGCTATGCAAATGCGATTTGGATAATTGTAGACTATAATTATCATTTAAGAACATTGCACATTGACTGATAATTTCCGCGTTTAGTTTTTAGGGCAAATCGCAAACATCACGTAAATTTGCGTGACCAGCAAATTAGTCGCAAAAAATATCGTGAAATGTACATAATTTGGCACCTGTTGATTAAATTATAGTATACATTACATTAACACACAAATAATTTCATCTGTTGATGCAAATCATTTATATAATACAATTTCATTTTAATCAAAATAAATCACATAATTATTTAACTGATAAATTTGCGTCACATAAAATTATGAATTCTGATTGCAATAACATATAGACGTGAAATATAAGCATCGCCAATTCCTGTAACCAAAATTTTTGTGATTACTTGTGCTTTTATTAAATGGTTTATGTAGAGTACTAACATAGCATTGGAATATTCAAATAATAGTTATTTAAGGTACAAGTGTAAAAAGTGATACTTTATTGCACGAACTGGCGTTTAGAAACACGAGCGAGTTTTTTTAAGACAGTAGTGCAATAAAGAAACTTTTTACACGTGTGCCTTACAAAATGTTATCTTCGATTGTGCAGCAATTTTCAAAGAATATGTTCATATGAGTAATATTTCAATGCCCTTTTAATTATTCAATGAATGAAAACATATTTAACCCACAGTGCATTATTGAAAACGTTACTTAGCATCCAGTAAATAACTTCCACAAATGTCAGTCGCCATTATTATTTGTGAAAAAAAGATTCGCTCTATTGTAATCGCTTCGACTTGTATTAAATTATATCTTCAGAGTTCCCAAATCTGCCATTTCGTTTATATTATCAAGTTTAATAGTTATTTGTATAAATTAATAAAAATTTAAGTTTTTCGTTGAAATTTTGTGCTATAATATTTCATCTGTCAGATTTGACAGTTCTGTGCAATAAAAACCATTTTACATTTCCGTGCAATAAAAACGTAAAAAAGCACTAGTGCTTTAATAGTTATTTAAGGTACAAGTGTAAAAAGTGATGCTTTATTGCACGAACTGGCGTTTAAAAACACGAGCGAGGAACGAGCGAGTTTTTTTAAAGCCAGGAGTGCAATAAAGAAACTTTTTACACGTGTGCCTTACAAAATTTTATCTTCGATCGTAAAGGATTTCAAAGAATATATTCTTATGAGTAATATTTTAATGTCATTTCAATAATTCAATTAATGAAACCATATTTTACCCGCAGTGCACTAATGAAAGCGTTACTTAGCAACCAGTAAACAAGTTGCACAAATGTCGGCCGCCATTATTATTTATGAAAAAAATGTTCGCTTCATTGTAATCGATTCGATTTGCATTAAATAAAATCTTCAGAGTTCTTAAATCTGCCAATTGGTTTGTATTACATATTTTATTTATAGTTTATTAGTTATTTGTATCAATTAATAAAAAATTAAGTTTTTCGTCGAAATATATTCATCTGTCAAATTTGACAATTCTGTGCAATAAAAACAGTTTGACATTACCGTGCAATAAAAACGTAAAAAAGCACTAGTGCTTTAAAAAGCCACTTTTGCAATGAAAAATGATGCAAAAAGCGTCTACTTTCTGTACGATCGTAGATAAAAAGCCACTTTTACAACGAAAAATGATGCAAACAGCGTCTACTTTCTATACGATCGTAGATAATAGTTATTTAAGGTACAAGTGTAAAAAGTGATGCTTTATTGCACGAACTGGCGTTTAAAAACACGAGCGAGGAACGAGCGAGTTTTTTTAAAGCCAGGAGTGCAATAAAGAAACTTTTTACACGTGTGCCTTACAAAATTTTATCTTCGATCGTAAAGGATATCAAAGAATATATTCTTATGAGTAATATTTTAATGTCATTTCAATAATTCAATTAATGAAAACATATTTTACCCGCAGAGCACTAATGAAAGCGTTACTTAGCAACCAGTAAACAAGTTGCACAAATGTCAGCCGCCATTATTATTTATGGAAAAAATGTTCGTTTTATTGTAATCGCTTCGACTTACATTAAATGAAATCTTCGAAGTTCCTAAATCTGCCATTTCGTTTGTATTATATATTTTATTTATAGTTTATTAGTTCTTTGTATCAATTAATAAGAAAATTAAGTGTTTCGTCGAAAATTTGTGCTATTCATTCATCTATCAAATTTGACATTTCTGTGCAGTAAAAACATTTTGACATTACCGTGCAATAAAAACGTAAAAAAGCACTAGTGCTTTAAAAAGCCACTTTTACAATGAAAAATGGTGCAAAAAGCGTCTACTTTCTGTACGATCGTAGATAAAGTAAAATAAAACATTTCTCCACATATATTATAATAAGTTGAAGAGTACTTCTGGTTGTTTTGAGCTACATTTCTACCAAACTGTTCTTTATTTTGGCATAATAAATTATCGATTTTTATGTAAGCCATTTATTTATTAATGTTACGCAAGAAACCCACTCGTATACAAGAATTTTCGTTGTTGTTTTCGAAATCCAGTAAAAGAAATCGCAGTATGTGTAACCTATGGTCGATTGACAAATCGTTTATAATTATATAGTAAATATGTATGTATATCAATTTTTGTCATATATTGTATGTATTTCTCAATAAATACGTTTGTATATATAAAATAATATTTAAAAAAATGTCCACCTCTTGCTCCTCCACAAACCACCACTTTTTTCTATGACATTTTGACATAATTATGAGACAAATATTTTGATCCTTTAGTTTCGTAATGTATTGTGGATTAATTTTATAAACCTTTCATATAGCATACCCCAATATCGTGATATACTCAGATTCGCTTTCAGTCATAAAGATATTAAATCATGGCAAATTTAAATTGTCACTAATTAGTCATATAAGTAAATTATTGGAGTTATCAAAAAAGGTTACTTTTATTTGGGTTATAGCACATTGTGGCATTCTTGGCAATAAGACTGCTGACCAACTGGCTAAATCAGGTAGTAAAAAAAAAATAATATTCCGCACTCAGATTTATTGAGCAGCTTCAAACGGATCATGGAGGTTATCTGGAAGAGATCATACTTAGAATATGTTGAAATTAGCTGCACACAATATTGCCTCAATCATCCTGTTCTACCTATAAATCAGCCGTATATTTTTCAATAAAAGACCAGATTTTATTCACATTCTTCTATAACTCGGCTTAAATTATGTCATTAGTGCTTTCCTGTCCATCTATTTAAAATTGGAATATTGTCCAGTAGTCAGTGTGAGTGTGATTCTAGCGATGACGATTTAAATCTCATATTGTTCTCTTATAACATTCATTTGGTGAAAAGAAGAGAATTCATAGAAAACTCGTTGATTCATATGTCTTGCCTCCATTGAATATCGTTCATCTTTTATTCTTGAATAACAATAACATTTTTGGATACACTGCTACCTTTTTGAAAGACTGCTAAATTAGAATATAATTTAAACTAAATATGTTATCTTATTTTATCATGGTCTAGTGTTGTACTGTAAAGAAGATCAAATACCTAATAAATCAACAAAACCCCGCGACCCAGAACCAAGATAACAAGCCTTCAATTTTGTAAACATTAGTATACAATAAATCAAACGAACTTTTTTTCTGAATCGGAGATAAACCTCTTAAAATTAGGTTTAAAAAGTGCCAACAAACCGAAGAAGTCCCAATAGAAGAAATCATCAACGACGTTGAAATCGTCGCCACACATCTAAACCAAGAAGAAGCCACCATTTTCTGGAAAAACAGCAAAGGATATATTATCAAAAAATCCGACTCCATTTCCATTGGTTAACAAGAACAAAGGAATATACCACGCTTAAGTCACTCAAATAAAAAGACGTTTTCTACATAAAATCCGATAAAAGAAACGCGATACTTATTGTTAATAAGTCAGATTATTTTAAAGGTGTCAATTTATTATTAGAAAACAGTCCTTACGTAGAAGTAGTAAAAAAAACCTAAATACTTACGTCAAAAATATCAGTAACCTTTTAAAGACTCCAACATCTTTAATAGATAAAAACAGTAGCTGGAAACTAAAAATGAAAAATCCGAAATTACCAAGATTTTATTGCTTTTTTTGCCTGTTGCCTGTTCCCCTGTATCCGAGAAAAAAAAATAAAAAGAAAATCTTTTTACGTTATTAGATAACATGGTTTGACGAATAAAGCACTAATAACCTTTCTTCACAATTTTATTTGATTTACCAAATGTACATTTCGGAAACAAAGTGACCATTATCAATGGATTAGCACTGAATTCTGTGTTTCCCCCAATCCCCCTTTACCTGGCCATACCGCCACACTTATTCTTTCCGTTCATCTCTTAATTACCGTACTTTCCTGAAATTCATCAATACCGCCTAGTTTTAAATTCCTTCGGTCTATATATAGTCTAAAAATTTTGTATTCAGTGCTAATCCATTGATAATGGTCACTTTGTGTCCGAAATGTACATTTAGTAAATCAAATAAAATTGTGAAGAAAGGTTATTAGTGCTTTATTCGTCAAATTAATTTGATCTTCACGTAACTCAATCAACCAATTTAGATCACATGGTTTTGATGCCTAAGTAACACCTGCATTCCTTGCTTATCTTAGAAAATTTTGTTTTAATAAAGCAATTGTTTATTAGCAAAATGAGGTATTGTCCCGTCTTGTTGAAAAATTATATCCTCTAACATGACAAGGCATAAAGAAAATAACATAGTGACTTGTTGTTGAAGGTGTAAAGGCTCATAATTCGCTTTTGGAATTTCCTCATACCAAATACGACAAGTTTAATAACGTAACCACCAAAAAGTTTATCAGAAAAATAAAATATTTTTCAAATCATTTGTTTGTTGTGTGTTGACAAATTACGATGTTTTGAACAATCTATCGATTTTAGTGTTCGTGTTATTCAAACCTTATATGACTTCAATGGTAATTCCATCGTAAAATACGCTAAGTTGTTTGTTGATTCGCTGAGTTCAAGTAGTTGAATGGGCATTTCAGAATTCTAAGCAAGACTAACCAATATATTCTTCAACCTCTGCGATTTTTTATCAACTATTTTAGCTTCTACTGTATCAGTTCGTTAAAACTTGTCAATAACACCATTAATAGTGCTATTAGACGCCGGCTATAAATATTACGCAATTTATGTTTTTCACTGATCCCTCATTCATTCATTTAAACACTTTTGTTATATTTTAAACTTGTACAAAACCTGTACGAATTAGAAAAGTATTGTGATCATGAATTTTGATACCATATTAACAAAAATCAAATGTATGTGTGTATGTGAGCGTGGGTGCTGTATCTCAAAAACAGCTAATGATTTTGAACTGAAACTTTAAAACTTAAGCTTCTATTATTCTTTATCGGAAGATCTGAAGATCAAAACCGTGCACAGGAAATGGGTTTTTACTCGAGGTCATTTTTGATGGTGCATATTTTACAAAAATTTATAGTGCATGCCGCAGAGAAAGAATATGGAAGAGAATAGAGACAAGTAACAAAATAAATTCAAGAGATATGCAACATTCAAAAGCATGATCTTAGGATTTTTATAGAATAAAAATATATTTTGGGTTGCCATTGTTTCTGCCTGAATATTACAAGATACCGCTAAGGCGGCTATATTGGAAAACAAATGTCAGCGCATTTAGTTCCTTACTAAGTTACTAAACCGATAGGAAACTATATGCACTAACTTTTTGCCTCATTGCATTCAGTTTCTTTCGTTTCAGATTAACTTGAAAAAACTTGGTAATAACTGGTTTAGACATAGTACACACTCTCATTACTTGTGTGATAGTGTCGATACAAACCATGAGGTGGCGCGGTGCCAACATACAAAACAGAAAGACCGCAGCCAATACAAATACAGTATGCATTCTAATTTTCCCGCGTCATATAAACTACACTGCAACACTTATTATAGTATAATTTTGTTAGATAAATGATTTTGTCCATAATTACTTTCCCAAAATACATTGCAGAATGTAGGAAATGGTTCCAACTAAGGTAAGGTGGAACTGTGCGAAGGCAGGCCTGTCTGCTGATCACTGGGACAATAAGGACAACGCCCACGGCAGCCATGGAACATATTATCGCTACCACCACTGCATCTATTTGTAATGATGGAAGCTAGACAGGCAGCCTATAGTATGTACATAAATGGATACCCTTTAAATATGGGGCCATCAAGACCGGCAACATTTATAGAACAAAAGAAGAAGAGACACTAAAAATGAGGTGCGATTTCACCAAAATCGTACACCCATCCCGCAGATTTAAAACGATCATACCACAGAGGAGTGAGCAATTGCTCTGGGTAAGCATGCCTCTATCTTCCAGGCCGAAATAGCCGCCATTGACTGGTGTACTCATCATGTAATGGAGTCGGGACTTAACAAAGGACCAATTACCATTATGACAGATAGCCAGGCAGCCATAAAAGCGCTAGCGATAGTGCAGTCCAGGCTGGTCATGACTTGCATAAACAGGCTGGACGCACTGGAATGAGGCACACGAGACTCTTCCTAGATGGTCCGGTACCTGACAGCATGCTGAAGCTGTCTAGACTGAGCAGATTGAAACTAAGAAAAATCACAGGACTAGTCACTGGGAACTGTAACCTGAACAATTACAAACATAGGATGGGCATTTAGAAAAGCCCCCTATGCCGTGGGTGTCTAGAAAAAGAGGAAACTCCCCAACACCTACTGTGCACTTGCGAAGCATACAAACAAAAACGCAAGGCGAAACTCGGGAAGCCCATGCTTCCTGTAGAACAGTCAAGGAATATCCCTTGGCAGAAACTCCTGGACTTCTTAGAAGATACTGGAGTTCAAAAGGAGTAAAACAGCCAGAGGCGCACAAAAGGACCACGGTGACCGTAGTGCAGGGATGCTAAGCGACACCACCTCGTGAGGATAAAAAAAGGTAAGGTGGAAACTTGAAATGAGCAACACTGACACATTGTGTGTAATGTGTCAAAATTTTACTTGGGCTAAATGTTAGGTTAGAAATTTGTTCTGGACTTACGTGAAGATTTATTTTATACACTTGGAAAATAAAAACACTAACACTTTCTTCACAAAAAAACTTAAAAATTATTTTCATTTAACCTTTTTTAAAATGAACTACCACATAGTAACGGTCGCTACCATCATTTTCACTTTCTTCACAATTTGATTTTATTTTGCTAAATGTACATTTCGAGTACTATGTACTTATTATCAAATAAAATCAAATTGTGAAGAAAGTGTTAGTGTTTTTATTTTCCAAGTGTATAAATGTTAGGTTGTTTTGCATTTCGTTTCATATGTTAGAATACCTTATAATATAATATGAATAAACATTTCTTATAAATATGCCATATTTCTATTAAATCCTTCAGAAGTTGAAAGATTTTTAATGCCAACTAAGCAAATTTTTGAAATTTACAAAATTTCGAAAGAATTTATTTCAGACAATGATGGGTTAAGCCCTAAAAATATTGGCACAAAGAATCCGTAGACGATTATCAAAAAGGAGGTTTAGAACAGGTATGTAAACTGTATTATAATACGATAAATAATAGCTAAAACATTTTCCGGGCGGTACCTATGATTTCCATATGTTAAAATATTTGAAGCAAATCAATACCAACTATGAATTAAAAAATTAAAATATTTTTTTAACTTTAACTTTAAATATATATTACCAAGTTCTTCAATGCTTAATTGATCTAAAGTAATCAGAGAGTTTAATGTCTTCACCAGTATAAGCCATGAGAGATTTATATCTTTTCTAAATGTAGCATTGTTACTAACTTAACATTCGTTCTTTCGAAAATGATAATCACAAAATTCAGTGACCCTTTTGAGAAAATCTAATTTAATCGAGGTATGATGTTGATAGCATAGATGCTTATACAGTTTTTTTTAATAAACATACAGCATAAATTCAAAGGGTTATTCGCTAAGCTATTTTTAGAATATTTTGTCCATTTATGATTCTTGAAAGCCTGCTTTGTTTCGAAGATTTAGGGGAAACCAAACTATCGACAACATTTTATTACCAAAATTACATGTAAAGTTTCTTAATCTACAAATACTGTTGAATAAAATAAAATGAATAAAATCCAGATAGGATGCAATATTATAATCTTTTCCTTTTTTGACTGCCGAACTCTTACAAAAACACTAGAGTCGTTTCTCATTGTGTTACACCCAGCAATGATCCGATTTCGCAAGTCTTCCACATTTTCCAATGGAGTGGTGTAAACTAATGAATTTAGATAGCCCCATAGGGAATAATCTAGAGGGTTTAAGTCCGGCGATCAAGCAGGACACAAGTGAGGTCCACTTCGACCAGGCCAGAGATATCCGTATGTTAAGGTTAAAACCACACTCAAATGCGCGGGTGCACCATCCCACCACATTGCATTTCTTGTCAGCGGTACATCTTCCAGAAACTAAGTTAGCGTTTGTTCTAAAAAGTTGTAATACACTTCGATAGTCTTCCTGGTAGAAATACCGGTCTAATTGGCCAGTCATTCAAATTTTCAATCCAAACATTCAACGAAAACTGATGTTAAAAACGATCTTCAAGTATCTCATGTGAATTTTTTCAGCCCAAACATGGTTAATATGAAAATTCCTTATTGCATTTCTTTAAAAATTGGCTCCATCGGTAAAAATAATCAGTAGTTGACGAATTTGAACAAATATCCACACAGATTGCAATACTTAGAGGAAAATCAGAAGAAACATTACTGTCAGGAAATCGTTCAATGTACAACCGCTTAGCTTGTAATGAATTGCCATTGGAAAGTCCATAAATAAAATGCACGCCAGTCATCTTGTTTGTATAGAAAAAGTATCATGATTAAGGACTTCACTAACAAAAGTTTAAGTATCTTCGAAACAAAGCAGGCTTTCAAAAATCATTAAAGAACAAAATATTCTTATTTTTTTTTTCAAAACATGATATGAACTAGGGATATTGAACTACAAAAAGGGTTTTCCTTTTTCTATTGACAAAATTATATCTTTATTTCAAAGTAAACAATACGATTAAAATATATTATATAGATTCCCTTTTGGAGAAATTTTAAGATGCTGTTTAGGTGACGGAGCATATTTCGAAATAAAGCAAGCCGTTCTAAAATTGTACACTCTATCGAAAGGCGGTAGATGGCCAACATAAGTGATTTGTTTATAGGAAGTAAATGTACAAATAAAACCATTTAAAACGGAACCAATACACTGTATCATAAACTTGCCTTCAATGCCACAATTATCCGGACTGAGTATATGTAGATGTTCATTTTATTACACTGATTTAATTTAATGATTAATTAAATGCACACTAAAATAACTAATTAGTAATTATAATTCTGGACTAGTGTTTATATTCCGTCCGTATTCATTCATATCGCATTATTTATGTTTGACGGTCGAGGCTGAAACCAAATGCGGTGTCCACTGCGTATAGCGCAGTATTTTCTAGATGAGTTTTTAATCGTTATATCACTTTTATTATAGAAAGATGAGCCAGCATCGTTCAATAATCAATTTTGCAACGTTTTTATGCAGCTGAAAGAAAATGGATAAACTATAGAGAGACGACAAATTAAGTACTAATATAATACGAAAAGGGTGGATTATAAATGCTTAGTATTTAAAGCCTAGCAAAATGTTTTTACAAGACTTTAAGTTCATACCGATAGAAATGTGCCTACGATAGCTCAAATAGTATTTTCGTGGCATAAATCATCTCGTACAATAATGCATTTTTATTAGTCACGTTTTCATTTTTGAAACAAGGGGTATTAGGACGATAATAAATTTTAATTTAATTCGAATCAATTGACCCGGAATCGTTAATTAAGCGTAGGCCATTGAAACCGAAAACGTTTTAAAGGGGCGACCAACCCGTGAAATATCCGTACGATCCTATTAAAAATTTGAAAGGCCTTGTTAACCCACTTCTCACCCCCTTAGAATCCCCCACTTTAATTCAACCAATTGAATTCGATTTTCCAATTGATAATTGGCCCGACACCTTGTACTACATGTTTAAATTAATAAACCAGTAAAAATTTATTGATTAGTCTTTTATGACTGGTTCTGGTGTAAAAATATATTCATTGTATGATATGACTGACACTTGTTTAAAGTATTTAAACAGTAATTTTTATTAAGTACACTAAAATAAGGGGTCATGTATATGGATTGTAGTATGAATTGCACCTACATTTATGTAGTTGAGAACTTGGGGGAATTGTTGTAAGATAATATCGGTTTCGTAATTTTAAACCTTCAGGTGCAGTGGTGTGCGTATGGGTCTTGTCTTCCGCAAGAAAGCGCGACCGTCTGACAACACGTTATATTGGGTGAGCACCGAACAAAAGCCTATACTCGATGGTTGCACTTCACATACGAAATCGCTCAAAAATTACAGAGAAAAAAATACAGCAGAAAAACGAAAGTTGGATTTAATTTGCAGTGAAAGTGACGGTCAAAGAGCGTGAAAATAAATACGCAATCGTACATGTAATAATGCAATTGTTTTCGATTAAGTTAAGTTGTCATCAGAGTAAATTATTACTGTTTTTAAAAATAGTTTACGCCCATTCGTTGCACATTCAATTGATTTACTGTCAGGGTCATTTTTGATAGATATCTTGTACGTCGAAAAAATATTTAAATATTTATTACATGGTAATCTATATTTACACTGACCTGAAATGATAATTAATAATAAAAAAAGGAGTTGGTCATACTTGGGCAAACTTTTCATTCAGGAGTGCAATTATTTTAGGGGATGTGTGACATGTCGCATCATTGTTGAAACCAAATATCGTCATTTTCATTCACAACTGTGAATAACCAATCTGAAAGCATGGGTTCTGTAACTGTTTGTTGACGTATCCATTAAGGTGTCTTTGTATTATCTGCAGGTTTTAACTCTTGTGTAAGTTGAATCTTGTACCCATGCATTGTCAGATCTTTTGAAAGGATTGAATGCATTGGATTTGTTGATAAATTTAGTTGTTGGGCACGTCAGCAAACCGATTTTCAAAAGCTTACGGTCACATTTTCACACACGGCAGCAATGCTTTCTTGTGTTTGAACAGAACGCAGTCGTCCTGTTTTCTTAACATTTGCAACAGAACCCTTGGTCTCAAACTTCCGGGCAAACTTCAGAACTGAGAATTCGGTTGCAGCAGCGTTACATTCGAGTGTCACACGCAATTCGCGAACGGTTGCCGTGGGTCTTTCACTGTTTTTGTAATAACATTTTATCACTTGGATATGTTGCTTGGTTGTCATCTGCTCAATGACAAAAATAAACATCAAACTACAATGCTCACCACACAAAAACTATCAGGTGGATAATGGAAAGGCTAGCAAATAACAAACATGAAACAATCACGACTGCCAAACGTCAAATGACAAAATGGCGCCAAATTCAAATTCGTCCTTACTTCCTGAACACCTTATATCAAAGAATCTCCTCAATAATTATATTAAAATTATGAGTAGTCCCCTGAAACTTCCAACATATTTGATCAACAAAAGTGTTGGGTATCAACTAAAAATTTAAAAAAATCCTCTTCTTCCGAGATTGTAACGTATTCCTAAAATCCAAATAAACCAGGCAAACAGCATAGTATATTTTCAGAGAAAAAATAGAGCCAACAGAATATACAAAACGTCATGTTATGAAGTGTAAAGTTAGGATTGCATAACTAATTCGCTATGATGTCTATGATTTGGAATACATTCATTGAAACAACACTATTACATACGAGGTGATAATGTTAGTGAAAACAGGTATTCAGACTAAAATAATAAAATAAATTGACGCAGTGCATACCTAACAGGCATGATAAATTTGGAATTAAATTTTGGTTAGCATCTGATGTCGCTAGCAAAAATACATCGCAAATGCACCTCCATGTCTAAGAATAACTGTCCGCTTAAATAAAATCAAAACAAAGAATATTACCAATAATTACGTAACAACTAAAATATGATATGGAATACTTTTTATCGAGAATGTTCACAGCAGATAATACCACTCATCTATAAAAATAAACGGAAAAAAGTACTTTCACTTTGTTCTAAGCATAAATCTGTAACAGTTGAGAGTAATGATAAATGTTTACTTGAGACCGTTTCATATTACAATAAAATTATATTTGGTGTAGACATGACCGATCAAATAGCGAGAATACAAATCACAAAATGCAAGTCTTGTAGTAAATTTTTCAATATCCTTGATTTAGCTCAAGACAAGACTTTTACTTTAGTTAAAGTAGGTCTTGTCGCCAAGCCAGTTAACAACCAAAAACAAGAACAAATACGAAAGGAACATTGGCTAAATCTACTAAAGATTCTTATAACCGCAAGACCATAAAAATGTTCCAAATGTAAAAATTATGTTTAACTTTAGCACAGGGTGCATTGTGCTACGTGTAAAAAACGACGAAAAATGAATCAAAAATCCTTATTTTTTGTTTTTGTAATAGAAATTGGCAATATAAATTTTTGTTTAATTATAATAAAGTTACATTCAATCAGGTAAAATAAGGACCGGCCATTTTATCGGATTTGATAGAAATAGGTATGTTTCGTGTTAAATATCTTAATTACTAGAGTAAATAATAAATTATATTTCAACATACCTTCAAATATTAACTCGGATACAAGAAGTATAAAATATAAACTCGCTGCCTTTAACAGCATTATTTACAGAACATTTGATCACTGTCTAAACCGAACAAAAACTCTGCTTTTACCCTAATATTTAAAATTAAAAGTCTTTAAATTATAATTTAAACAAAAGTAAAAAGATTATGGACAGTCATTTCATTAAATACAAAATCAGTACCGATTCGGGACTAACACTCATCAAAGGAATAGCGAAGAAAAAACTACCTCATATTAGAATTTAGGTCAGAATAATAACTTAATAATCTTTTTAGACAATTCTACCTTACTCCTAGTTAAAATCCACCCTAGACAACACTTTCAATTAAATTAACGATTTGAAAAATTTGGAATTTACTTAATCATTGAAGATATATTACAAGTATATTTTTTTTCATTTTTTTTAAATACTTTCCATACAGCACCATGTTTGCTGCTAAAAATAGCATTTATATAATTATTGTTAGCTTCTTTCATATTTTGCTTTTGGATTCTGCTTATAACAATCTATAAAACTCATTCTTTTCCTCGTAATTCAGAGTTAATAAAACAAAATTTATTATATTTTTACGTTTTGTTTGAAATACGTAATTAATAAATTGAGTCAAAAAGTTGTTTAAAGTATTTATTTCTAGTTTGCATTCATTTATCATAACCTGAAACATAAAATCTAGATGATCAGAGAGAGACAAACATCTTTTATTTATTCATAATTTACAATATGGGTATCAATACAATACATAACGTATTGAGACAATTTCGGCTTTCGATAGGCGGTTTTTCTGCATGTTCTTATTATTTCGGTGGTTAGTTGCCCGTTATATTATGCTAGTGAAGATAAAGATAACTGGCAAATATAGGTGTGTATAAGAATCTCTTGGATATCAGGGTTGATGCCAAACTTTGTAGCAAGATGTAGAAGGCGATTTTCAATAGGGATTATTTGGGCTTTTTTTTGGTAAAGTAGTGCATTAAAGGGATTATAAGAGGGCCTTAATTTGGTTAGAACGCGAAAGCCTGACCGTTCACTCACCAATAAGTTTCTTAGAATGAAAGTTTATGAAAATTATTGCAATATACTCCAACAGAGATCAACATATAATTTTGTAAATTGTTACTATTGTATTTATAGATTTACCTTGTTTATTTGTATTTTGGGTGTCTGATATGTCTCTGTTTTTAATTTTTAGCTGGGGTTTGAAGAAAATTTGTATATTAAAGTTGTAAATAACTAAGATTTTCAAAATGTGTGTTTATTTTCACTACAATTGTTTCGCAAATTTATTGCTTCTTCAGGTGAATGAAAGTTTACAATAAAATTAGAAAAAACTTAGAACTATATATTGAAAATAAACACACATTTTGAAAATCTTAGTTATTTACAACTTTAATATACAAATGAATATGGATTTTCAACATCTCAACGCCTTATCTATCAACCAGTTTGAAGAAAAGTTTAGGATCAAAGATAATTAACGTTAATGTTTTGTATGGTGATGCCAAATGGAGATGTGCAAGGTGAAAAGGGATGAAAAGACAAGATTTATTAGGATTAGTGGATATTCTTCACTTGTTAAATCATTTTTGGAGTTTATCGATCAGCCCCTGCAGTGTAGTAGTCGCATTTGGAAGTATGTTACCGTGAGCTATAAGTGCTGTGTCGTTAACAATATAAGTGGGGATAAAGGAGAACCTTGTGGGACATCTTGTTGTGGTATGAATGTGCAGGAGAGGAAATTATCTATTCTGACACTGAGAGATCTATCATTTAAAAAATCAATTAGGGTATGAGATGATAGATAAGGAGTTACATTTAAACAGAAAAAATCTGTGCCATACTGAATCGAATGACTTTTGAATATCGAGAAAGACTAGCAGTTTTGCGACGTTCGAGGACCGCTGTTTCGCCATTGGAGGTGATTACGGTAAAAGGAAGATGAGGGGATCGGTTTTGTAGGAAGCCGAACTCATACGAAGGGATAGCATGGGAAATGTGACCTAGGGGCTTATTTCTGATTATTGCTTCGACTATTACTACTAAAGGGTCGGCATCCTGTTTGATTATATAAGTAATTATGCTCAGATTCTACTCCTCGGTAATAATTGAAATTTTCTAATAGTGATTCTTTATTGCACGAACTGGTTTAAGATTAGGATTATGTATTTGTATACAAGAACGGGTAAAGCTATAATATCCGGGTACCGTTTTTTAGCATTATGTAGAACGGTAAACTTAATACTTCCTCTCTTTAAAGTCGTTGTTCGGGGTAGAGATGAAGTTGGTGGTTTTGAATTAGGGATATTAGGAATTACGTGAGTAAGGAAGATGTCATCGTACGTCTTGTTTGTTTTTGTCGTATAACTGTTTTCAACAGCGATCATGGAGGAGTGGATTTAGTTAGTAGGAGGTGTCGACACTACCTTACTCTAGGCAGGACCATAATGGATTTCCTCTTTTTAGTTACAATATCGTCATCTGTATACAATGTGTCCATGTGAGTATGCAACATATGGAAAACTTCTTTATTATTAATTTCTCGGAAAATTTGATTCTTCATAAAAGTTAGTCCTTGATCTCACCATACAAAAAAAAACAAAACAAATGACATTCCATGCTATATTAGCAAGATAATGAAAAAATTTTTATAACTTTTTAATCGAATTTTATCAAGTATTCTCAGTTTTTCTATAAATTATGGCACATCGATTAACTTTATAAGACAGAGCAGAGTTGGCTTTATATGTGGCGAAAACTATAAAACCTGAAGAAAAGTACCTAAAATTTTTAAAGGCAGGCACCCCGAAATGAGAATCAGTTATTCACAAGTGTCAAAAGGACCGGAAAAATTGAATAATAATAATAATAATCAGTGAGAAATGTAGAGAATTCGTTGGATATCTTGCAAAGCGTGGTTGAAAATCCTTAAATATCTGTTAGAAAATGTGCCCGAAGTTTAGAATTAGGAAGGTCAACAGTACGTAAGGTACTAGCGCCGAATAAGTTTAAAGCAACCAAGATAAGTTAAACATTGCAAGAACATGATTATGACAATTGTTCTGAATTTTGTTTCATTGTACAAGGTGAAATAGAAATTGATAGAACATTTCCTAAGAAGATCCTGTTTACTACAAATGGTGTAGTTTCATTACAAAACTGTCGTTGGTGATCTACAGAAAATCCAACACTCCGAATTATCTGCAAAAATCAATATTCTCGAAAAATAAATGTTTGCCGTGGAATTTTTTATAGAAATATTATAGGACCTTACATATATAAATTCAGAAAGATATTTAGAATTTTCAAATTTGGAATTGGAAAATGAATTTTACATGATACCCTTGGCTATAAGAAATTCTCTTTGGTTTATGCAGGATGGGGCACTTGCACATAGTGCAGGTGTTGAATATTTAAATAATTAATAATTAAAACAATTTAATGAGAGATAGACATTTAAAATTTCCATGACCTCGCTCACCCGATCTAAATCGACTTGATTACTTTTTATGGGGGTGGTTAAAAACAGAATTTCTGAAAGGCCTTTTGGAAATTTAGAAGATTTGGAAAATAAAATTAGGAATGGTGTAAGATATTTAAATAATCATCCCAATATTCTTGAAAAAGTAATGAAAGATTTTAACAGAAGAACAAATTTATGTATTGTGAGGGAAGGGGATCACTCACACCGAGTGATTGTTATTTAATCAATAATATCGTTAAGTGTGTTAATTTCAAAGAAATTACAGTTTTTTGTTGATTAAAACCGTATGTCATTTGTTTTGTCTTTTGATCCTCCATAATTACCAGAATTACGTGCATAGAATGCTCTCACAGACAAACTACCCACATGAAAAATTAAGGATTTAGCATAATATTTATTTGCAATAATTTAATGCTCTAAAGTTAAAATTTTCTCCTTATGAGGTTTATATTTGTCTACTATATTAGATTTTTATGTTAAATTTCTTCTATTATTACGTTTTAAAAGATTGTTTTCAGTTTTTAAAATTGTATATGCTGGGTGATTTTTCTATTCACTTTGTGATAATTTAAATAATTTGGCGTGGTACATATATGATTTTTAAACAACCATGTTGACATGGTTTGTACATTTGTCACAAGTTAAGTTGAAATTTTCAAATTCGAACTCCTACGTAAAATTCTGAGTATTATTTATGTAGCATACCTCATGTCTATTTTCGAAGAAATTAAATAAATTATCTTTATTTATGACAAATTCCCTCATGTGTCAAATTCAAGGTTAGAAGCAATATGGTGGCACTTCAAGTTACAGCAGCTTTGTTTATCTCGATAAAACAAAAACGAAGAAGTGATAAAAAAAATCGATAAAATCCCTGTAGGGTGATAAAATCCCGGTAGGGTAATTGTAGGTGTCGTTGGTTCGCATTTGTCAAAAGTGACAGTACAATCGAATCTCGGACGTGCATTCATTTCTTTCGAATAATGAAACGTTTCGGTAGTTTAAAATCAAAGGAAATTGAAGCAATTATTAAAAGCAATATACCAACTAATACTCGGAATAATTCGGTATGTTATTTTTTTGTATTAGTAACATTAACGATTCAATATTCAATTATTTTTTTAAAATAAATCTCATATAACAATCTATTATTCTGGAATTTGTCTTACCAAAAATAACTCGACCTCTCGTTTTTAATCGGAAAATGGCATGCACTCAAAATGTGTTTCTTTTAAGCAAAATCCCTCATCCTGTTGACAATAAAAACCCTCGTGCTTCGCACTCGGGTTTTTAATATTGTCAAAAGGATTCGGGGTATTGCTAAGCAACACATTTTTCGTGCATATGATTTTCCGATAAAAACGAGAGTTCTTGTTATTTTACCTGTGATAAAAGATATGAGTTCACAATACAGAGTGAAGTTGTGTTTATTTGGTTCCTTAGTAGTCTGACGGGGCGATCCACAGTGGTCGATTTCAGTAATCTAGCTGAACATTTCGTAGAAAATAAATTTTTAGGAATAACAGTAAATTATACAAATATCATTACTATAATGTTCCATTGAAGACCATGTAATGTCATAAAACCTTTAGCCCTCTGGGTACCGAGTAACCATTGCATATCGTACTGTCTTGCCAGACGCTACACATTTTTCGTGCCGAACGTGATTTCGCCGCAAAGTTTTAAGCTGTTTTTTTTTATCACATTAAGTGAATTTGATTACTACGATCATGGAAAAGTACCCCTCAGGCATGTTTTTATTGTTGATATTTGAATTTTTATGATTGTTTCAACAAATTTCGGTAAATTATTATTTACAATTGATGCTGCGCACTAGCTTTTAAATTCTTAATTTCTAAAGAAAAAAAGGTAAAAGTATATCAGATTCGCACAGATTCACGATGAACTATATTTTTTATTTAAGGCCTGTATCTTATCTTTTCAACTAACTAAATAACTTTTGCATAAAACTGCGAACAATCAACTTATTAATTTTTTTAGAAGACGTATCCATTCCGCGAAAAACGTTATTCGCAATTTGGCGTGCAGAAAAATTATCAAACAATAAGAATTCAGCAGTATTTTCATTCGTCATATACTAAACATTCATGAACATTTGGAAAATGAAAATAATAATATTCATCGAAGGTTAATTAAAAATTTTACCTCAAAGTTAACTAAAAAGTGTAAGGAATCTAATCGAAATATTTCAATATTTGAGATCAATAATGCAGAGTGGTTAAATAAATCAGAAGAATTTAAAGTTAAAAAAGAAGTTATTACACACATCGAATCGCAACCAGGGCCATCTAAACCGAGAGGATCATATAAATTCTTTACAGATTTGACATTTGGCCAAATATAACATTTCAATAAATTGTTTATTTGATATACATTGTGTTTTACAAATATGTAAATATGTATTAAATGTCATATTCATCAATATTAAACAATATATGTATTGCAGTTTTAAATTTAATTTTAATATAAATGTTCTGCTGATATAAAATATGAAATTAAAATGAAGAATCGCGATCTTCATTTAAAAAATGTATGTTTGCAAGATGGATGGAGAAGTTTATATGTCAACTACAGGTTTTAAATAAAGTTTATGTAGTAAGTTTTAAATTAAAATAAAGCCCGTTTCAATTTTTATTTAAATATTTTTTTGGAAGAAATTAAATTTAAAAAAAATTATTTCTATAGGGGATGGGGGTTATTATTTAATATTCCAGGAAACAATATATTTATATATATATTGAATACAATATATTTTTTATCATTATATATAATTTTAAACATTGTAGACAACTCAAGAGCGAAATGTTCAGCTAGATTCAACAAATCGACCACTGTGCGATCCTTTAAAGTAACAAGTTCATTTACACACACACAATTACACAAATCACACGGCGGAAGGACCACGTGGTCGATAGGCAAACAACACTACTACTAAACAACATTCCAATAAAGTCAAAAATCTTGAATGACCTAATTTGTCAGTTTTGGTTTGACTTTATTTGAAAAAAGAGTAATCTTACAATGCGTTTATCGACAACATAAAGAATTCAAATGCTTGTGATGATTGGGTAAAGCTCAACGTGAGATGTGTGTTTTATTTATATAACAAATAACCAGACAGACCAATAAACCAGTCAGTAGTCAGCAAATTTGAGAGGAAGTTTCGAGATACTGGTTCTGTACAAGATAAGCCAAAGAAAAGACGCCCTGCGATCAACGCGGAAAACAAACTATATTATAGCATTCGTCAAGTAAACTATATCCACGATACCCCTCTCTTTATCTGTACATAAGGTTTTACGATTAAAAAAGTGGCATCCTTATAAAATAATACTGGTGCACGAATTAAATGAAGATGATCAAGACCGTCGAATGTAATTCTCTGAAACCTTAGTGGATATGTGCCACAATTTCCCTCGTCATGTTGAAAACATTTTGTTCTCAGACGAATCAACTTTTACATTAACCCAGCAAGTTAACAGTCAAAACTGTCGATAAATCCCAGATGGATGATATAATAACATACCCAATATGCTGAAAAAAATTATGTTTGAGAAGGAATTGTCAAAAATCAAACCATTGGGCCTTTCTTTTTAGGAGAGACATTGAACGGCCCACGATATCTTGATTTCTTACAACAATATCTAATCCCCAATTTAAGAAATGTATTTCCCCGTGCTATTTATCCGATGTCACATGACGAAAATTTATGGTTCATGCAAGATGGTGCACCACCACATTATGCAATATCTCGATGAAGTAGCCACCAAGGTCTCCCGATCTCAATCCTTTTGGATTTTTTGTGGGGTCATCCCAAAAATGCTGTATACAAAACTAAATCTGAATTGCGTGACGACCTAAAAACTAGAATTAGAAGAGAAAATGCCAACATTAGTCAAGAAATAATAAATAGGATCCAGCATGATTTTATCGATCGTTTGGGATACTGCCAGGCACAAGAAGGGTTTCAGTTTCAGCATTTAAGTAAATAATTCTTCTTACTTATTAATTCCAATGTTTCGATAAAACTATGTTATCTTTTACAAGAAATAAAATAGTAGTAGTAGTACTTTTTTAAACGCAATTTCTGCGAAAACAGCTGAATATTGACATAGGGTAAAAATACTCAGAATTTTACGTAGAATCCGTAAATGCAACAAAAAAATGGGGTTCTCTTTTGAAAATTTCAACTTAGGGGTCGTATCTCAATGTTATTTCAAAAAAATAAAACACGTATCCGAGCATATTTCCGGAATTTTAGCGTATAAATTGATTTTAACTATAAAATTCCAAAATACTCACTAACTATTCTATTGTACAATTTTCCAACAATGTTTCCAGGATAACTACACATTCATAACTAAGTTTCCAGAATCGTTAAAATTTGGCATTAATACTCAGTCAGTATCTACAAATTCTTTAAAATAAACTCAAATTCACTGAACAATGCATTTTAAATTATTGTTGATAAGCTATCTCCAATTAATTTCCATAATTGTTATGTTACTATCAATAATTTCCTTTCCTACACATAATTTGTTTTGTTATGGCATTGTATGTGTTTTAGGAACAATTTCCTTTAAACTATTCTCAAAGCAAACCCGTTTATAACGACTTAAAAGTAATGAGTGTTTGCTAATTGAATGCTAAAACAAACCAAATTATTAAGACCTCGTTAGCTTTACACCTACAATGTCTGCGTACGTTTGTTGGTTTACACGAACGTGACACCAGTAATTGGTACGGTCTCGTAAATATCCTGGTCGTGCATAATTTCCGTGACACAGGGCACACGAGACGTTTCTGCCGTCCAGCCTTGACTCAGCAGCATCAGTGTGTGCATGTGTGTACAAACTCTTTAACTTTGAAGATGACGATCGAGAGTTAAAAAAAAACCTGTAATATGAAATCTCCATCGGACACCTGCGTGCCTCGGGCCCTCAGGAATGCGACGGTTCTTTTATCTCGCGCGGCAGGTGGAAAACGAGGAAGGGTCCAGGACGGCGACGGGAGATGAAAGGTGGGCACATTGTGAGTGCAGTGAGAGAAGGAAAGATTGCTGACAAAAGGAGAACGGATGAAAGGCAGACAAGTTGTAAAGAGAACGGTTAGGGTATCCCTTAATCACTTTCGTGTGCGTTGGGGTGAGGGAGACTGGCTGTTTTTATTCATTTTTTTATATAAAATCCGGTCCATATCTACATTATTCAGAATTCATATTTACAAATTAATATTAAATTGGTTTCTTGATGATTTCTCTTCTTGGTACAACTACACAATTAATGTACTTAATAATCTTCCAAAATAATAAAGAATGGAATAATGTTTATATGTATTTCAGTAGTTATACGGAATCAAGAGCAAATGATTTGTTTTATTAATAAACAATATCGACACAGATATGTATTTGGGCTAGATTAAATAATTTTCTATATCATAGTGGATACATTTTTTAGTAATAAGAAATTAAATTTATTATCAGTTTGCTCGGAAAATAATTTTTCTTTTTCCTAATGGAAGACTTATTTTTCACAGCCAACTTTACACTTAAGCACCACAATCATTATCTGTTTTAATATCTGAATAATCAAGGCTTGTTTGTGAAAAAGTTCGAATGATTCTTTGTAGTATTTCTATCCGGTAATTTTGAAGTCGAAGCACGTTCTGGGATGCTAGTTGATGCTGATAAAGACACAATAAAGGCATTGATGGAAACAGACAAATAATAAAAAAATATTGAATTTAACAGTTCATAACCATTTAAAAAGCCTAGGTTTAATCTTAAAGTTCGATATATCAGTTCCAAATGTTATTACGGAAAGAATTGTAATGTCAGTGATTTGCTTTTCAAAGAACTAGTATTTTTGAAGCGCATCATCACAGGAGAGGAGAATTGGCTTAATGTTAAACGCAAGAAGTCAAGGAGTAAAATAGACGAACCAGCCGATATTGACCAAAAAAGGCGATGCTCTATATTTAGTGGGATTTCAAAGTAATCAAGTTTTGTTCATCTACCAGACAAATCAAGGTTCAATTAACGATAAACTTAATATCTCAATTGTTAGCATCTCACGAAAAGTGTAATAATTTACACATAAAATCGCATTTCAAAAAAATGCGATGCTCACTTTTTGTATGGTTTGATAGCATCTAACCAAATTTAGAATCACGTACTCCCGTACGTTAAAAGATGATTGATTCAAAAAGTTCAATTTCCTGGGCATGAGATATCAAGAGTTTAGGTGAAAAAACAATAACTAAGATAGTTTATCATCGCAAAATGAGATAATTGCGTTAAGTTAGCATTTTAACTATGAGCATCTCATAAAATTTCTAATATACATAAAAATGTTTCACCACGGGTCAAGTAGGAATTTAATCCATCGTACTACTTACATTCGCTATAATTCTACAGACTTTAATAGGTGTTAAACATAGTCTCATCGAATTATCTTTTTAAATTGAATTTTATCAAAATGAGGGGAGTTATATTTCGTGGAATTCTATTGCCAAAGTTCTAGTAATTAATCTTGGACGACAAAAAAAATACTAATTGTCATAAAACCGTGAGTGTAATAGCACGATATAATATTGAGATTCTGACCGATTTCTGAGAGTTCTGATAAAACAAAAATATTTTGTCGGTAGTTCTGGTTGCATTAAAGCATTATAAGAGTTCTAGCATATTCTAAAGAGATATAGGTAATAGAAATGTAGAACATGTTTTAAAATATATTAATAATTACATCATCTTATCTATGACATATCTTAAGGAGCTCACTTTTTGCGCTATAATTCTAGCTTTATTCCTTGACACTTGGTCGATATTAATTTATTTTAAAATAATTCAACATTGTTAGTGGTTACAACTTTTCAAAAAATGCTACAATATATCAGAACTCTTTAGATTATGCTTTACTATCGTAACTACCGAAATGTTTATCCGTTTAAACAGAACACTCAGAAATCGGTCAGCATCTGAGTGTATTACAGTGTAAACCACTAGCGGCCGAGTTTTATGACAATCATTTTTAATCGCCAGAACTATCAGAAAATGTATTTTGGATATAGAACTCCATGGATTATATCTCCTTTAAGTTTAAATATTCCAAATAGAGTTATTGCTAAAAAGTGTTTTAGGAATTCTCATTTGTTAAAATTTAATTTTGAAAAACTCTTCTTAAAATCTATCAAGGTCTGTATAATTATGTTAAATGCAAGTAAATATAAAGTTGTCAAACTGAGTTGAGTCTTAAGCCATTTCGGTGTTTTATAATATCAAAGAGGACTTTTTATAAATTTTATTCAGTCATGTATTAACCAATTTTTTGGGAACTTTTGCTATCTTTCGAATAACATCATGATGCCACGCTCAAAGAAGTTCTTGCCTTTCTCAGCAAAAAAGTGAAGCAAGTGCTGTTTGGTACCATTGTCTGAATTGAATTATTTGCCATTCAAAGAGTTTTTAAAAGATCGAAAAAATAGTAGTTGGACGACGCAAGGTCTGATGAGTATGGTTGATGGTCCATCAAATCCAATCGAAGCTCTAGTAACTTCTCGCGGGTCACGAAACTTGTGTGTGGTCTCGAGTCATAGTGGAACACAACACCCTTACGATTTGCCAATTCTGGCCGTTTTTCGTTGATGGCTTCATTCAATCTGTCTAATTTTTGACAGTACATAGCCGCATCGATGGTTTGGTTCTGTGGTAACAGTTCAAAATACACAACGCCTTTTTAATCTCTTTGTAATCCTTATGATGCATGCGTAAAATGCTAACAATTATGTTCACAGCGTGGTTTAATTTTGAAATGTACAATTATCAGCTGGACAAATTGAATATGTCATTGAAAATGAAAAGCCACAATATAAAAGGTGTATTGTTTCACTAAAAAAATGCGAGATCACCTACAAGAACTCGGCAAAAGTCTTTTAAAGCTTAGAAGTAAAATACCACATCCAGTATACTCTTCAAATATGGCACCTTCTGATTATTATTTTTATTTAGACGGTAAAACCTTTACTTCAAAAAAGGGATTAAAAGATCACTTAGATCAGTTTTTGACAGCAGAGAACAAAAATTTTAAGAATGTGGAATCAAGGTGATAAAAGGCTTGGATTAGAATGGACAATATATGATTTATTAAAATATTTATTCACTATAGAAAACGAAGTTTCTTTCGAAACAACCCAATACATCATTGATGCAATTTAAGCTTGCCAGGTAATTTTAATACGAGGGGAGTTCAGTAATAAATGCAAAACATTTTTTTCTCGGATTCCCGCTTCGTCTCGTAGTTTAATTGATTTCCGATAGGTGACAGTTCTATACGTAGCTGTTAAAATGGCGTCCGCAATGGAGATGCGTTGTGATTTAGTTTTTTGGCGGAAAACGAGGGCATCTCATATATTCATAGGCGCTCGAAATAAAACGGCAAACAATAGAATGGCACCATATCTACTCCCTCACCAAGAAAGAGTTTAAAGCGATGCCCTCAGTTGGTAAAGTCATGACTATTGTCTTCTGGGATTCTGAAGGGGTTATTATGTTCGATGTTCTTCCCCATGGGCAAACGATTAACTCTAAGTATATTGTGCTACTTCTCGAAGAAACGATTTCAGCGTGTTCGTAGGCACAAAAAGCCAAACGAACTTCACTTTCTCCATGACAACGCCAAACCACACACACAAGTGAGGGTGCGAAGCTGAGAGGAGCTTACAAAGCTTTAGTGGACTGTGATTTTCATATGTTTTACTCAATTAAGGAAGCACTATGTTATTGATGCAGCACGACGTTAGTTCCGATATAGACCCGTGAACTGGTTCCGTGCAGGCATACATGCCCTCACGTCAAGGTGGCGTCAAGTCGTAGTATTAAATGGAGATTACGTTAAAAAATAGTGTTTTGTAGAAAAAGAATTGGGGAATAACATGGTCTATTTGAATGCTAAATAAAACAACCCTTGTTTCAGAAAAGAGATGTGTTGCATTATATATTGGGGAGTTCGTAGAGTCGATACTTGTTCTGCTACTCTCTTGATGGAACCAAATTTTCAAATTGGGAGTGGTAAACCTCTTGTTATGTGCCATTTCTTTATTTTCAGGTAACTGCCACGTGTTTCGGTCCTTACAGATCATAACAAGAGTTTTACTTCTCCAAATAAGGTAATTTTCATTTCAGACTTAGTAAAGAACATGCAAATATGCAAATATAATAGAATATACACATAATTGCAAAGACAACCGATTATATAATAAGATATGTAAGAAAGATATTGTATCTGCAATTAGTTCTAGTTACTTAAGGTATACTGTCTATTAAAAAAAGTGATTTTGTATGTTTAATCGTAATATATTTGATAAAATATTGTTCTCTCTATAAAAATGCCTTTTCTTAAGATTGATTAAGGTATTAATACAGAGGTTCTGCAACTAAGGTAACAAACAAATTTTAGCAAATTCAAAAGTACCTTAATTCAAAAATGGTAAAGTGTAAAGTAACCGTGAATATTAAATATGCACTTTAAATTTTGCAACATGTTCTATAGGTTTAAGATTAGATAGATGTTGATAAATCGACTAGGCATGCATGTTGTTATCATTAAAAACCTGGATCAAATTTTGTGCAGACCTTGCACAATGGACCTCCTTAAGTCTCTAGAAATTCATAAAGCCAGGGCTATTCCAGGGATTCCAGTAAAGAACGATCAGCTGGATCTAAAACACACCGCCATCTTTAACGTTATTGCATCGCAATTATTGTAGCCTTTTTAGTTACGGTTTGGAAATGATACGCTAATCTATTGAAAATATAGCCACAAAAAGTCTTACATCTAATTGATTTCTTTTCTACATAGAAAATGCTTGGTTAAAGTACTAGATCAATAACCATATCCTTATTCTCAATTGACTTGTTTACTACAATTATGTTAGAAATATAGTAAGTGTTTTAGTTTACCACTATTATTGTAATCCATCGTTAAACAGAACAATTTTTCAAAAACGTAGCTTCTTTCTTGAAACCTTCTCGTACGTTAGTAATCCTTACTTGAAAAAGACGGTAATTGAGTCCTTCATGATTCCAACTGTATTCACACTGTCTATTTTATTTCACCCCTTATTCTGATATTCAGTACATCTGGCATGGCATTACTTAGACTCTGCGTATGTTTATGTTGGTTATCTCCAGAACGACTGCCACATTTTCTTTAAATTACTCCTGTTTTCAAGTCAATGGTGTGACTTGACTCATATAAAAGAATGTAAACAATATTTCATATTTGGGTTTAAAAAAATTATTATTGAAATTTGATTTTCAATATTTCAACGAAAATATTCATTTTTGAAAAGTATCTGTGTTCGTGTACTTTTATCTCAAAAGCTGCTAGTCATTTTGATATCCAACCATTAGACTTCAATCTACAATGATTAAAGTTCTATTAGCTATTTATTAATGTGGAAATGATTTAATATTCTAGTACAATTGGTACCCTTGAGGTACTAGTAAACAGTAAATAATAAATATTTCAGCAATAGAGATTTAGGTTTATGTCTAGCAATTAGAAATATACAAATGAACAAAGTTTAACTTGAATCCTGTTCTTAAATGGTATAGTTCCAGTTAGGTGTACTATTATTTATGTTCGATAACGGAATTAAGCAAGTTAGATGTTCATTATTTAACGATTCGTCAACATACTCCTTCACTACATTAGAAAACTTCCATCCATGATTTGCCAAATGTATTTCACCTCTTTTTTGAAAACAATGTTTATTACGTAATGTTTAGAATCATCTCTAATGCGTAATATTATACAGATACAACAAAATAATAAAACAGAAAGTGTATAAATAATAACCCATAACTTTATAAATGTTTTACGTTTTCAGAAAAAGAAAATTTTAGTTTCCAATATAAAATGAAGAAAATATATGACGGAGACACCACGATTTTATTTAAATATTTTTTTAAAAAGAAACATAGTATCAGATGTTTTTTATTGTCTGGAACAACATTTTTTCCTTAATTGAACAATTCTTTTTGGAAAATATAACAATTAATATCAAATAGTATTAAATTATAATTTGTATTGAAAGAAAAACCTGATTAAATATTTCTTCTAGATATCAAAAGTATTCACTAGAGTATCTTGTAGGGTTATCAGGGTTATGATTAAAAACTGAGTTGATTCAATAGCCCACGATTAGAAATAGAGAGAAAATTGCTGTCTCAATGATGATTAGATCTAAATAAATTTGATAAAAGTAAATATTTAAAAAAATAACAATTTAGAAAACACACATTTATTAAAATTAATTTAAAAAATTAACAATTTAGAAAACACACATTTATTTAACTTTTATTTTTATTCTTATTCTTTCCCTAATGAATATTTATTTTCATCTTTGGTCAGTACAGAATAAGCTTTCCCATATTTTTCGTTCCAAAAGAGATTTCAATAACAACGAACGCAACGTGTTTCAACTCGCAATCGTGAGCGATTTATGCAAAGTGGAGCGCGCGTATGGTGAATAATCAGGGTCCGAAAATGGTAATAAAAAACAAACAAATAACGCATGCCAAATTACAGATTTCTGCTTTGTTAATCGGCGGAGGTACAAGAAAACTTTCACAAATTTACATACCTCGCACTTCTTTACTTTTACAATTAGATACGCACCTTTATGATGTAGGTACTTAAAATTCTCGCATTCTAACGCGTTCACATTCACAAAGTCTTAATGGCACACGTATAAAGCATTCATTAGTACCTGAATTAGTATTATTTTTAAAATTCAAATCTAGAAAGTGCAATTGATGAATTCCACAAAAACTAAATGTAATAGCAGTAAGGTTTCAAAAATATAATTGTATTTTTCAAAATAGATTCATACTTTTTGACCTACAAAATGAAGAGATATATCAGAGGAAACCACGATGATAAGGTCAAAGAAAAAGTATAATATAAAATATAAATAAGTACAAATTGACAGATTGAAACTGTTTTAAAAAATCGGAAAAATAAACGATAAAATAAAGGACAACAAAGACAAAATAGGAAAACTTTTGACATGATTAAAAACACATTTGTTGGCAATGAGAAAGTTGCAAAAAGTACACAAACACAAATCGTGACAAACGCCAATAAGATCTATGTAGATTTAGTGAGTTACTTGAAGATGATAATAACTTAAAACCATTTAATCAAGACAATAAGACCATCATCAATCATGTACAGCAGTGAAATGTTGACAAAAGAAACATAAAAGCAGGATAAATGCAATGGAAATGAGATATTTAAGAAAAATAGAGAATTAAACAAGAAGAAAAAATATAAAAATAAAAATATAACACTAACAAATAGAAGATATAAATGAGAACATATAAGAAGACTAGCTGCGATGCTTTGAATATGACTACGGTAGGAAAAATACGAGTACTACGAAAAAAGTGTTCGAAGCATGCGTAACAGGAAAAAACTGAAAAAACTATAAGAATATAAAAAATGGATAAAGGAAGAAAAAGCAGAAAATAAAGGCATAACATGGAAGGAAATTAAGATGTCGACATTAGATAGCGTGGAGATGATTGTACAGAAAGAAATAAAAAAAATGTAAGCCTTATACCATAAATGGTAGAAATTTAGAGGTTAAAAAATTATAAATTTTATAAAAATAATTAAAAATAGTACAATGATATAAATATATCTCTTAGGAAAATAAGTTCTATGAAATTGCTGTATTTTTTAATAGTCATCAAGTCTATATTTTCCATGTTTCAATTTGATTGAAATCCCATTTTTGAGGAAAAATCTATTATCTTATGACAACCCCCATTTTTTAAATTCAATTTTGAGAGACATCTTCATTGTCGAATTGACAGTATAAAAATGTTGATACTTAAAAAAAATTGAGCACCTAAATGACAATTGAATGTTAAGAAACAGTAAATATAGTTTTCACAAAAAATAAACGAACATTTCTTCAATAATAAAAAAAATTAATTAAATTTAATGTAAAAATTATTTTTTCACTTTCGGCGTAATGGATCGCATTTCATCTCTAATGCAATCTCGTGGTTCGGCTAAATTGTGTGGTTTTCTGCAGTAAACTCTTGATTTTAAATAACCCCATAAAAATAATCAAGAGGTGTAAGATCTGCAGATCTTGCGAGCCATTCTATTCCTCGCCTGCCAATCCACCTCTGAGGAAAGATATCGCTTAAAAATTCACGAATGTGCGCGCATAGTGCGGAGGTGCTCCATCTTGCTGAAACTAAAGTGTGTTATCTGGAATGTCAGGATCATTGTCATTTGGGAAAATCCAATGAGGATTCGTTTGACTCTAAAATCTACAATTTTGATGGTTCATTGTGCCGTTTAGACAAAACGTAGCTTGGTGGTGTAAATTTGGATTTGTTTGACAAAGATTTCACAGAATTGCAGTCACCGGTCGGGGTCGTCTTCGTTGAGTTCTTGCACGAGCTGAATTTTGTAGGGATGATATTTTTATTTCCTCGTGATACGTAGCATTGTCGTCTGACTAACTTCGTTTTCTGAGGCAACTCGTCTAGAGGTACTATGACTTTTTCATACTGAACAAAATGTCAATTGTTTTATTTCTGGACGTCCAGATTTTGGTATATCTTTAACATCACCAGTTTCTCTGAATTTCGATTCAATTTTACAAATTGTGGATCGGGTGATTTAGATATTTTGCATTAAATAAATTGCATACCTCCTGCTGAGCCTTGGGTTTATTTCCACATCAGATGAAAATCAAAAATTCAATTCTTAGTGTCACAGTTAAATTTGCCACATTAAAATTGCAATTTTAACACTAATACGTTAACTTCTCTCATAATTTAATAACTAATGTTCTGATTCACTGACATTAAAGAGTATGGATATCTCGAAAAACTTAAGCTAATTATTATCAGCTGAAGTCATTACTTCTCTGCTTAGCAACGTACTTTTTTGCTTTATTTTAGTTGTTTTAAGTTTTTACTTTTTACGTACAAAATATGTTCTTCGTGATTTTTTTCGAACTCTAAATTTCAATGGATATAGTATACGTTTTGAGGTCCCCTGAGACGATTCGATCCATTTTTGAAATGTGACTGTGTGTGTGGATGAGTGTGTCTGTCTATGGACACTGTATCTCAAAAATCCCTACAACTTCGAACTCGAACTTTAAACTTAAGGTTTTATCATTAATGGGAAGAACTGAAAAGTTTTTGGTAAGAATTAGTCCACCGGAAGTGGGTGTTTACTTGAATCCTTTTTTGTTTTTTTCAATTATTTTTTGTAAGTATTAAAAATCCAACAAATGTTTTCAAGTGATATTTGAACATAATAAAAAGTTGAATAACTTCTGATTTTTTAAAACTGCTTGATTTTGGAGAAGAAAATTCAAAATGATATTGTTTTATATTTTCTTGCTTATTACTAAGAAATTATAGAATCCACATGAAAGTTGCTTACCAAATAATTATAGAAAATACTAAAATGAGCAATTTACAAAGAATAACTTTTTTCTACAAAATCCAAATCATTTTTGAGTAAAATACGTGGAAAATATCATGATGGCCACATCACCACTTTTTCCCTTTGAATCACCATTTACTCGAAAATTGTATTATGTAACGTGGCATCATTTTTATACCGTTAATTAAACAATAGGTCTCTCAACATGAATTTAAAAAGTGGGGGTTGCCATTTGAAAAAAAAATTGATTACATCATTACACACAAAGAAAAGACATATGAAATAGTATATTACATAACGAGAGTTGTAAGTCATATATTACGTACGAGTGGAAAAGTTGCGCACGAGCCGTTAGGCGAGTGCAGTAATTCCACGAGTACGTAAGTGACTTACAACTCGAGTTGTGTACTATACTTTTTCTACTCCCATTCATTATAATTTGGAATACTTTGCAATATTGAGGTTATGTTTACTATTAAAACACTTCGCAGCATCAAATACATGGCCGAAAGAGATGAGGGTTTGTATTTCTTACTTATTTCCCCAAAATAGGCTAATAACACATTTTCCGAATACTGAACACTATTCATACGCCAATCCATGAATTTACGGTAAACCACTTCATTCTTTGGATTTTTCCGGGAGAAGATCCGCTGCGGTATGTTCTGCTAGTTGCCTAATTTCTGGTAGAGTCCAACAATTTCTTCTGTGGAGTCACTTTCACTCATTTTAACAATGAATAAATGAATTATTAACAATAATTAAACCAAAATAACGTCAATGTAATATGTATTCAACAACGATAATTGTCAAATTAATTTCTCTAGGCTACTTGATTTGAACAATAATAGTTACGTAATATATTACGTGCTAGTTTTTTCTTCATTACGTGCATGTATCATAATGCCATGGTTACTAATCAACAAACGATTGCGTTATTGCCTACTTACTACTATGGGAGTAGAAAAATATATTTTTCCTTAATAATGTGAGTTTTTATAAAACAAAGTCGACCTGTTCGAAGATTTTATACAAAAAGATTTGTTTCGCATTTACTGAATTTGTTCAATATTTTAGGCGCGCACTGTATATCTATTTAGAAATGAAACACACTAGTAACTTTGTTTGTATAACACGAAATTGATTTTTGTGACTCAAGTTTCGTGTTATACAAACAAAGTTATGAGTGTGTTTAATTTCTATTCAACATGTATAACGAAGTAGAAGCCTTCAACATCAACAATAGTATAACAATTTATATGTGTTGTAAGTAAAATTGTAGTAATAAAAAACTATTGTTATAAATTAAATTTTTGAAGATAATTTATAACTTCATCCTGAAATTACCATTATTTATCCAGAAAAGAAATTTCAAGTTTAATTATAATTTGACATGTTTGTCGCCCAGCCAGACAATCATAATCATTATCACTATCCAAAATTCAAAAATAGGTCATAGAAAATGCGGTAGCATAAAAAAATTAATTATCTTTATATTTTGTAATTAATGAAATTTATAAATTTTATTAGTTGTAGATTTTGATTTATTGTAGTTTAGAAATGCTCTAGTACTACTTATAACACCTCTTAATGTAGAAATTGCTTCGAAAGGCCAAAAGAATTAATTGGGCTAATATCACCAACTTGACTTGACAAAACTCCAATGTATAAAATTTTACTAAAGGCTTTTCAATTCAATAAATAATTTAAGAAAATTGTATGGATCACTGGTTTTCTACTAATTTGTAGATATTTAATCATTATTAAAGAAATGGTTATTTAATATAGCAATGTATTATTAGGACTCTATTTATTTTTATTCAAAGTATTTTTTGTAATATCTATTGTGTGATTCACAGACGAAAAAGGATGTGTTTCTAGAATTTTCAAATTGTTTAGATGTTATGCGATGGGGATGTAGCAAGATTTATTAATACATGCAACTATAGATTATCCAAATGATGGGAAAGAAGACGATTTTGATTTTCTAAGTTATATTATATAGTCAGTCTCTTTTATCTCCTTTCTCTGAATTCTAACCACATCCCCAAATATCAAATGTTGTTTTTTCTCTGACGATCAACTTCTCTTCTATTCACCATCTCAGCTCTATTTCTGGGTGTCTAGAAACCTTTTGACTCTGCCTGACATCAAGGATTATTGTACAAATACCACCTCCCAATTATCTGTGCTCATATCATATTCATTATTGAGCAATTCCTCTCTAATAGATCCCAGAAAGTTAAAATAAATAACCCTTTCTCGTATTCTCGGCTCCCTTCTTTCATGATTGATATTTTTACGTTGATGTCTATAACCCTGATACTTTTTACTTTCATTTTTCTAAAGATTTCTGCAATTTGCAGAATGCTTCTACTTTACCAAAAGCACTTCAATTCCTGCATGAGCTTATTGACTCTTTTCAAAGTTGTATTGCAAAGCGCATTAAAATAAATTCCCACAAATTACAGCTTCTAATTCCTTATCATTGCACCAATAATTCACTGCATACATTTTTAATTTCCCAAAATATCATTCTTCATTCAGTTTCCGTAGTACTTAGACTTAATCATACATTAAAAAGTTAATTTAAAAAACACATCACGAAAATCAAAACTAAAATAGCTTCTAGTGCAAAATACTTTAGAAACTTAAGGTATAAAAATAATGTTAATTCCACCAGAACCGTGCTTAGAATATACGAAATGATTTCCTGCCTATTACTTGAACATGTTTATGCACTATATCTCGATTCTAGTAATCAAATCACCTGCAACATTAAAGGGGGCGAGCGAGCATCCCTTCATACATTCACAAAACTCCGCCATCGTCTTAATTCCTTAGATAATCCTTCTAACTAGGTCTTCTATGATAATATCTTAGCCTTTAACGAACGAGCGCATTACTCTAAAACAATGACCAGTATGTCGACGGATTTTTAAGAAATTAAGTGCTTCATTTCCAGTGCGAGAAAGGTTGCATAATTAATTGCGCTTTATTGGATTTTATGGAAACTTACAGTAATAATAGGTAGTATATGACCTGTAAGGTTTATACAAAAGGATACTGAAGTGAAAATTACAGATAGGAAAGTTCAAAATACTTCATTTTCTACATTTTTCTATTTGTTCCAAATTGATCGCTTTTCGAGGTATTATGCTATTTGCATAATTATTAGGTTCTTTTATTATATTACCAACTAATTCATCTGTAAAGTACAATTTGAAAATATCAATAGGCTCAACAATATTAGAAGAAATTTGTGGCCATGTGGAGATACTGTCATTTTATTTGTTGAAAAATATCATCTCCTTAAGTAACATTTTCCCATTCACTTGAGTCGTCACCATCACCGTTAAATTTTCCTTCTGACTGAGTTCATCATTAGTATCACTATCCGTTTAACAGTTTTTTTAATAAGTAAGTCACTATCAGAACTATTGTAATCATCACATTCATCTTCATCTACTACAAATTTATTTTTTAAACACATACAATTCATCTTCGCTACTAGAAAATTCCAGGTTACTACTGGAACTTGGTTCTTCAACAATCTTTTTCTTTTATGGATAAAATAAAAAAAGCATGCATTCATACATGACTATGTCTTCTGACAGATAGTGCTCAAAAAATGACGATAACAAACTTGATTGACTGTATACAAAATGATGTGTTTTCGCTCAATTCTCGGAGAGGAATGCTCCAGAGATCGTCAAAAAACAATTGGCAATCGCATTTACTTGTTACATGTACAATTAAGGCCAAACCTAACAGATTTCCTAAAATATCACGCATTCGATTTTTTTTAAATATTTATAATGTCGCGAGTATGGCGGCATTCGTTCGTTGAGGGTTAGTTATTCCTATTTAAGAGCGTCTTCGATATCTAAATGAAAAATCGCAAAAACATATGATCTCTAAACTGTTTTCCTAGAAACATATTGTACCATATATCATTTTATGTCATCGTTTCATCTATTAACTCATTCATGACAGATGTAATATGATTGATAAAAGAAAGGCAGAAAGATCTCAGGTTGCTTTTTAAATTATTATTATTTTTAAATTATTGTATAAATTTGTTCTAGAATTATTATTCCCGACGTTATCTTACAAAAATTAAGCAAGAGCTAACAGCTAATAGTTAAAACAACTACTTTTCGTAATAAAGCACCAGTAGGTTTTAGATTACATGACTAAGAGATAGCGCCACTTGACTATTAAATTACTTTAAGTAACGGTTTTGTGCTGTTATTGTTTTTTAAACGCATCACAAAAGTTATTACGTAATTGCAATCTACAGACACACGTTTCGTTGAATCACATCTCGTCAGTGAAGCTATGCGATAATTTTATCTAATTTTCAGGTATTTAACATCGAGCTTAATTATTCATCGTTTATAACTTTGAAATTTAATTAAAGACTAAATTATCTGTAACGTTATATTATATAATTTAGTTTTGTAGGTGGGTTCTAGACCAAATCAATGTGAAATTAGTACGTTTGTATTTAGAAAATTTATAAAAAATCAACGACACGTGTAAATGACATAAAATTCGTCGTACATAGTTATAAGTAAAGTAATTAGTGTAACTTAATCGGAAACAAACGGACAACGAATCAAATTTAAATAATGGATTAATGTGAAATTCGTAGGCTTGGGATTTTTAAGAACAATACTATTTTTATTAAACTGCATAAAATTATCTAAAACTTTGTCTTTTACAGTTTTTTCTATCTGTTATAATAACCGAGATATATTGATTTGAAAAAATTGACGCGTATTACTTTTTTCAAAATATCTAGTTACCCTTGCCTTTTTTGAAAACTTTGAAAGTGGAATTACATTCATCTCATAAATTTACACTTCTTTTTACATTGAACCGTTTTTCTATTTCTTATAATTTCAAAGATCTCAATAGAGAACATCTAAAAAAACTCACCCTGTATAATTTTCAGAAAAGTACCACAGTTTTTAATAAAACGTAATTTTTTCAACTAAAAATGAAATGTATGAAAAGTTTGTCTTTATAATTACTAAGTTTTTCTTATTTGCTTCGAGTAAACATCTATTTTGGTACATTAAATTTTATCAAAAGCTCTACAGATCTTCCGACAAAGAACAAAACTTTCAGTTATATGTTTTAATTCAAAAGTTTTGACGGTTTTCGAGACTTGGACACTCACATGCAGACATTTAAGAAGGGTTTGGACTCAATTGGAAACAAAATAACAACGATACAAACTTCAATATCCAATGGTTTTGAAATTTCATACGTCTGGTTATGAAAATTCTTTAAAACATGATATGTACAAAGGCATAGAATTCTTTAAATACAATTAATATTATTGTCATTTTATTATTCATTAGGTGCTTACGAACAAACAGAATTATAGAATATGTAGCATTAAAATGAAGATATTGTCATGGTAATACTTTCCCACACTGTCAATATTATTGTACTAAATGATTGGTTATATAAAATTTCATGTAATTTCTATAGGATTGGAAAATGAAAGGAGGAAAACAAAATAAGGGCATAATAACCACTATCTTTTAATGGACAGAATTTGACAGACCTTTCTAGAAAAAATAATATCATAGGATTAAAGTTAAAATTCAAAATCTTTAACGTTTTTTTTTTTGAGAAACAGGGCCAATGAATAGACATATAGAACGACAATTTAAAAATGGTTGACATCATTTCAGGGGACCTCAAAATATAGTTTTTTTTTGGTAGTTCAATTTTGATTTGGGCAAAAATCACGATCAAAATCTAAGCAAAGAAAAGGTGCGCATAGGAACAGTGTACGTCGATGGGCTACATCTAAACACAAGGTTGTTTAGAATTAAAATGGCCATATATTATTATCCATACTTTTCAAGAATCGTACACCCAAAAACACTATTCCATAAAAATTACACATTTAGTTTTTTTTTTAAATTTTATTATATTATAGTTCTTAAATTATTTCTTATAGTTCTTAAATTAAGTAAAAAAAGTCATAATGTTTATTTTTTTTTAATGTAGAAGTGTATGAAAATTGTAATTCAGTGCAAGTTGTTCAGTTTTTTATAATTGGATAGGAATTAGGAATGATATACTTGTTCTGTCATATATTTACTCTTAGTTTCCTGACACGTGTTTCGGCGATTTTTCAGGAAACAGTAATAGTAAAAATATGAAACAAAACAAGTGTATCATTCTTAATTTCTATCCAGTGAGTTATATGTTTCATAAAGAGTGTAGCAAAGCAAGTTTCAGATTTGTATAAGAAAAACATTTCAGATTTCCTACAAAGAAGTTTTGTTCTTCTTAACTTAACACACACGTGTTGAATTTCATTTTTGGGATTTCAAGACCTAAATTTACTTCTTAAAATATTTTCGTGATGGAGTATTTTGTAATAATTTTGCAAAATGGAATTTCTAACAATTTTATAGTTTCCTTATTTAACTTTATAATATTCCTAGAAAGTTATCATAATTTTTAGATTTAACGATTTACACAGCTTAATAAAAAAAATATGTAAGTCCTTTACGTTGTAGAAAATTAACTAATAATTAGAAAAAACACGAAAATATTTCGTAAAATCTACAACAAATGAGTCTTATTAAGACTTCAAAAAACAAATCACTTGTTGAAACAACTATTTCTCTCGCTAATACCATTTTGTTTTTGTAGTCTTAATAAGACTCATTTGTTGTAGATTTTACGAAATACTTTCGTGTTTTTTCTAATTATTAGATGATTTACAAGCGTTTATAAATTTCTAAAATTCTGAATGATTTATATTTTCAGCACATACGATTTACGGAGCGTTTCTAAATTTCTAAAAAATTTTGTTTTTCTGTATTTTTAGTAGTAGCTTTCAACTTTGTTTTAAATTTTAATTTGCAATTTATATGTGTAAATTAAAAGAAGAAAAACGTAAGATTAATATGAATGACAACAATACATTTTCGTACTTCGTATAGAGCAAGTAGAAATGGCATTTTAATAATAAAATTGGTTTCAACATAAAAATAATGTTTTTGATGGTTTAATAAAGAATTCCTTCCTATCTTTTCTAATAACTTTATGTGGTGATAAATATGAGTTTGACAATTAAATAAGTGTAATAATATACGAATACCTAATCTGCTAACAAGGGTTAATAATAAAGGTACAATATAATTAAAATAGTAGTATATAAAAATGTGATTTTATTTATGAAGGAGCACAAAACTAGTATAGAGTTAATACTATTCTATATATGAAATACTGTCAATATTATATTAATTTTTTTAATTAATTATTTTTATAGTCGAAACGATAAGCCAGTATGATTTATTACATTTTCAATTAAATCCATTCTGCAATAATCAAAGCCAATTGAGAAATAAAACTCAGAGTTATTTCACTCCTAACTATGATTAACTCCTCCAAGTCATTGCATCGCAATTAAATTCAATTATATAACGTGATCAATTAAAATTAACATTTCCTCGGCATTGTGTTCCGGCTGAATTCATCCAAGAGGAAAGTCACGTCAAGAAAAACGCGTTCTCTGCGACCACGATTTTTTTTTGTTTGGTTTTGTTTACGGTCGGAAAAAAGTCACGACGGCATTCAATGTCGGTGTCGGAATGAAACGTGGTGTTGTTTTACTAACCTGTTGTGGGGAGGGTTTCTCGTTATTTGGAGGAGAAACCGGTGCACGAGTTCCTCGTGAAAATCCTGGCAGTCTGGTAAGGTTGAAAACACACGGTAATTTGAGGGAGAAACGCGAAAATCGGTGCTTGCGCGTTGACGGTTAAACGCGGACTGGATTGTTTTGTTTTCAACCGCGAGACGCGCAAGAAGTTACTTAGTGGGGGGCCAATGGGATTTTGGCTGCACTTGTTGCTTTCTGGCGCTTCGCATGTAGTTTTATGACCGTATTTCCCGAGGTATCTTCTTAATAATTAAGGTTTCGTGGTAAGTTTTAATCACACAGCTTATTAATTTTACTGTAATATGTGTTAATGAAATTTTAATGCAACGTTATTAATTTATGAGATGCATATGTGTGTTAAACCAACAATATAATGTCATTTTAATTAATACTTATTGGCTGTTCGTGTAATGTCATTTTTATTTCGAATTTGTTCAAATACTTATTTATAAGTATCTCTGTTTATTATTTATAAGGCCTCTAAGAAATATTCTATTCACATCTGCCTGACGCAATTATAGGTTAGATTTGTGTCTTCTGTGTGTGGAAAAGACCCCTCAAGCTAATACAAGGTCAGCATTAGTTAAATCGCGTAGCTAGTTAAATTTAGGTGACATTGACTGTGAAGTAATGCATCAAAACAGCATAAGAATCAAGTTAATTGGCATATGTAAAATAACTAATAAAGCACGTTTTAAATTCCTTTCTTCACTAATTTATTTAAACGTTTCAATAACTTCAGTTATTGATAATGAGCACATGGTGCTCGAAATGTACATTTAACGTTTAAATAAATTAGTGAAGAAAGGAAATCAAATCGTGTTTTATTAGTGATTATTACTTCACATAACTCAAAACAAATAGTGAATATATATGTAAAATATTTAATTAAGAGTTCTATCACATACTTTAATATATTAAGTCAGAAATTCCAAACATTTTGAATGTATTAAATGTTTGGATGAGAGAAAGGTTAAGATAGAATTATACATAAATACTTATTATACTTATATATATATATATATATATATATATATAATATATATATATATATATATATATATATATATATATATAATCACAAATGCCATTTACATTTCGGCGTAGGCTATGAATTTTACATTACTTTGTTACAATACTTTTATTTATTTGCGAGCTCTTTTCACTCTCTTCTTTTTTTGGCAATTCTTTTGCTTGTTTCACTGTCTTTCCTCTATTGTTTATTATTTCTTTTATTTTGTTGTCCCAGTTTTCTGGGATTAACTTTAGAATTTTTCAGAATATGTTTTAGATTTTTCTTTAAATTTCAGTAATTTCACTTTTTTTTATTGCAACTTCCTTTCCAAAGAATTTTCATAGAGAAGTCTAGACATTTTTACAGGTTTAGCAACGATTTTATTCAATAGTTTCAAAATTTTACAGAAAATCATTATTTATATTTATTTATAGAAATTACTTCGTGGTTTCTATACAAGATTTTGTATTTTTCTATTAGAAAATTTTCTTCTAAATTTCTATAATTTTCTCAGATGATCCATACTTTTAGTTTTTTTTTACATTGAGGTTTCTAGAACTTTTCAAAAGATTTCATTTTAGATTTATAAAAAAAAATTGAGGATTCTAGAAGTGTACAGTATTTTTTTTTCTTATCTAATAAATAAATGGATATTTCCAGAATTTTTAGCAAAGATTTTATTCGAGAGTTCTAGATTATTCAGAAAGCTCTCCCAAGATTTTGTTTAACTTTACAATTTATTAGGATATTTTCTTCAAAATTTCTAGAACTTATTTAGAGGCTTCTAGAAGTTTCAGGAATTCCTCCTTCATATTTTCAGTTTTTTTCATCTTCCTCTCCAAAGAATTTTGATCCAGGATTCTAGAATTTTTCACAAGTTTACCTTGTAGATTTCTAAAGTTTTTTTGGAGGATTCTAGAAGTTTACAGTAATTGTTTCTTCATATTTCCAGAATTTTTAACAAAGGTCTTATTTGGGAGTTCTAGATTTTTTTGTTCGTTTATAGAATTTTCTTTGAGGCTATTTCCAGTAATTTCTCTTCCAGATTTTAATATTGTCTCATAAATTGCAAAGATTTCCTTTAGTGCTCAAAAATTTTAAAAATATCATTTACAGAACTTTATACATTTTTTGGAGAGTTCAGAAATTCCCAGTAACTTTTATTCAGATTTGGAGGCTATAGATTTTTCTAATAGTAATAATAATAATAATGTTTATTGGTGCTAATGCCACGTGGCTTTCACAGATCCTTAGAAATAATAAAGTAATACAATTACTATACAATTTAAAATATTTAAAATAACATCATAAAAATAATTTAGAAGAAATTAAAATCCACAAAACAAAAACACTTAAATTTCTAATTATAGTTACTATGCCACAATAGACAATTAAAATTACAAACAAATTAAAATGAGAGTTACAAACACAAATTAAAATAAATGGTGATGTGGCCATCATAGTACTTTCCCTATATTTTTCTCGAAAACTATGAGGTTTACGCAAAAAGTCTATTCCTAATGATTTGTTCACTTTTGAATTCTCTACAATTATTTGTAATACAAGTTTCATGTAACTCTAATAGTTTATTAGCAACTTTTTATTTGTTTCTCGAAATTTAAGAATTTTATGAAAAATATGTTTTAATAAAACTTGTTCAGTTTTTCATTCCCTTTACCTTTTGTTTAAAAAGTTTTGTAATATTTTTTATATTTAGAAAAATATCGGTAAAAAACAAAAAATTGCCTCGAGTAAACATCTACTTCCGGTTTACGAATGTTCACCAAAAGCTTTTCAGTTCCAGTTTTTAACCATAAAACCTTAAGTTTAAAGTTTCAATTCAAAAGGATCATTCTTTTTTGAGATACAGCGCCCACAGACATTTTCACGCACTAAAACAATACTTCCCCTATATATACTACACAGGGAAAGTAATAAAATTAAATAAAATCAATTCTAGAATGTATGATCTAGAAATTCCTCAAAAGAGTGATATGCATATTCAAGCAAAAATGCTTTAATCTTTTTTTTTAAAGGTTTTAATATCTAGATTTGTAAAACTAGTGGTTTATTATAAATTTTTAATCCATAATAGTTAATACAATTTCTTGATCTTTGAAGTCTTAGTGAAGGTAAGCATAAGTTATCTTTCATTCTTGTATAATAGGTGTGATTCTGAGAGTGTAATTTGTTATTATCGTAGTATGTCTTGGTTAAGATTAGAAAATGCAGTTGGAAAAATCTTGTAATTTGGAGAAGAAATTCCTAGAAAACTATTTTAGAAATTTAGAAGAGGAGTTCTAAAACGGCTTACAATTTCTAGTTACCAAAAAAATACTTCCTAAAAGCTTCTAGTAAAATAAATGGAAAAATATTGCAATTTGGAAAAAAAATTCCTAGAAAAATTTGATTGTAAGACTCCTGAAAAATACTTTAAAAATTTAGAAAAGGAATTCTAGAAAGTTTTACAAATTCTAGTCATTAAAAAAAATCTATAAGCTTCTAAAAAAATAGATGTAAAAATCTTGCAATTTGGAAAAGAAATTCCAAGAAAACTTGTAAGACTCCTGAAAAATATTTTAGATATTTAGAAGAAGAGTTCTAGAAAGGCTTACAAATTTTAATCATCAAAAAACTTCCTAAGAGCTTTTAGTAAAATAGACGGGAAAATCTTGCAATTTTCATAAGAAATTCCTAGAAATCTTTGATTGTAAGATTGAAATATTTGAAATTTAAGAAGAGGAGTTCTGGAAAGGCTTAAAAATTCTAGTCATAAACAACTTCCTAAAAGCTTCTAGTAAATTAGACAGTTGTAAGACACCTGAAAAATATTTTAGAAATTTAGAAAAGGATTTCTAGAAAGGCTTACAAATTCTAGTCATCAAAAAACTTCCTAAAAGCTTCTAGTAAAACAGATGGAAAAATTAAAAAAATTCTACACCCCTAGAAAATTTTCCAGAAAAGTAAAGGAGCAAATTTTGGAATTATAGATAATAATAATGCTGGAAAATTCCACAAATCAGGTAAAAGTTCCCAAAATTTAGAAGAAAAATCTACAAAAGATAATCATGCTAATAAGAAATTGATCACAATGTTTGCAATTTTAAAGAGAAATTCCTAAAAAAAATTGATTGTAACGAAGGGTAAAGTTAGTATCTGTATAACAAATTCCATTAATGTTTAAAAATCCTCAAAAATATTCTAGAAATTTAGGAGAGAAATTCTAGAAAGAAATTTTTATCACATCCTGAAAACTAGTAAAATATATGGAAAAATCTTGCAATTTGGAGAAGGCATCCCTAGAAAACATTGATAAAATTAATAATAATAATATTAATAATAACTTTATTAACGGATAAACCATTTATATAAACAATGTACAAAAAGAAATAAACAAAAGATCACCACTTATCTATATGAATACGTACTTAAAAGCTAATTTGACAAAAAGAAAAAAAAAATGCACACAAGATATATAACACAATAAAAATAAACATAAACAGTGCTAATTCAAGACAAATTTTAATATATTGAAATTAAACATAATAAAACTAACTAAAGTACAACTTACAATTTATAATTAAAGTTCTTTTTAAATGACTCAAAATTTGAATTGAATAATTCAAACCACATAAATCTGGACAAATCATTTGCCATTCCTGTCATTCTACTGATTGGATTGTTTTGCGCAATATTGGTGGAATGTGTTTTTATTTTGAACGTCTTAGAAGTTCTTGTTCTCCTATCATTTGCAGGAATGGCAAATGATATCTGATGTAAGAGTTCATTACAATCCAATTGCCCATTAATTAATTTGTGTAAACAACATAAATCTGAAATACATCTTCTTTTAGACAGTGTCGTGATATTAAGTTCTAATCTTATAACTGTATATTCACCACGTATATGATGTCTACCCAATTTATACTCAATTGATCTTAAAAACATATTCTGTACTGACTCAATCATCTGAGTATCACATTGTAAGTACGGCGACCATACTATTGACGCATACTCCAACTGTGATCTAACAAGACTACAAAATAAGCTTTTCAAGCACTCAATATTCCACGACCTGGCCAAATACCAAACAAAACCCCATGTTCTTATTGAATTAGATACTATATTAACAATTTGTTCACGAAATGTAAAATTAGAATTAAAAGTCATTCCTAGGTCCTTAATACTACTCACTCTAGATAATTTTACATAATCCAAATAATAATTCAAAATAAATTTAGTTTTTTTTTGCGACAGAATGAAATTATATTACATTTTTCTGGATTCATAAACAATTTATTCTGGGAACACCAGTCCATTAATCTATTATGATCTTGTTGAACAAGACTACCATCATCCAAGGTATTAATACTTCTAAATATTTTTAATCATCCGCATACATTAATATTTCACAATTTTCTATACAGTTGCAAATATCATTAATAAATATGATAAAAAGAATGGGACCACAGTGTGAACCTTGAGGCACCCCGGAGACTACATCAATTCTCTCAGATATTTTATTGAGAATTTTCACATATTGAAAGAAGATATCCATGCTAAAGCTTTTATTGAAAAACCAATATGTTCCAATTTTGAAATCAGTATTGAATGATTAACTCTATCAAATGCCTTGGAGAAATCTGTATAGACAACATCAATCGGTTTTCTTTCCTCCAAGGCACTTGATAGATACTGAGAGTATAACAATAAATTTGTCGTTGTAGACCTACCTAAAATTGTAGCACATCCGTAGCATACATTCTTTATATATTCTAAAATCCTTGAAAATGATTTTTAAAAATTATAATATTAATTCCTTAAAAATTCCACAGCCCTCGAAATTTTTAGGAATTTAGAAGTGAAATCTTCAGAAAATAAAGAATAGCTATTGTAATTCTAAAAATTTAAACTATTATTAATTATTGATGACAATGTTTGCAGTTTTAGAGAGAAATTTCTAAAAACACTGATTGGAAAGAAGGACAAAGTTAGTACAGCTGTAGAATAAATTCCATAAATGTTTAAGAATCCTGAAAAATATTCTAGGAATTTAAGGAATAAATTCTATAAAGGCATGAAAATTATGATCACCAAAAAATCTCTAGTAAAATAGGTGAAAAATTTGGAGAAGAAATTCATAGAAAATTCAGAATGGCACACCTGTATCATAAATTCTTTATACATTCTAAAATCCTTGAAGTTAAACTTTGGAAATTAGAAAATTAGTTTCTTAAAAATTCTACAATCCTCGAAATTTGTTTAGGAATTTCGAGAGCAAATTTCTGGAAATTTAGAAAATAATAATACTGGAAAATTTCAACCATAAATATTCTAGAATGCTGAAAAAATTTCTAAAAATTTAGGAGAGAATTTATAGGAAGGCTTGGAAATTTTGGTCTTCAAAAAATAAAAACCTTTCTGAAAACTTCTAGTAAAATAGATGAACAAATCTTGGAGGAAAAATATACAAACCGAAATTTGGAAAAAACATTGTTGATTATAAAATTGATACTAATGTTTGCAATTTGGAAGATAAATTCCTACAAAATTTTGATGAGGGATAAACTCACTATAGCTATAGATAATTTTATTGCAATTATTTCAGTTGCTGTATTTTAGCTATTTTTTTAAGATTTATTTTCCACAAATATTTTTAGAATTTTCAGGAATTTCTATTCTAATCGTCGAGATGCTTTTTTGGTGGTTCTAGAATAAATTTCTTATATATTTTTGAGGATTCTAGAACTTTTGTTGTATTTATTCAAACTTTACCTATATAGAATTTGAAAAATATTACATAACTTTACAAATAAAAGTTAAAGGGAATGAATATCTGAACATGTTTTATTGAAATATATTTTTCATAAAAATTAATAATTTTGACATTTTTGCTTATTACTAATAAACTATAGGAATTACATAAGATTTATATAAAAAAGTAATTGTAAATAGTCCAAAATTTAGCAAATTATTAAGAATAACCATTTCGAGTAAACCTTATAGTTTTCATGAAAAATGAATGGCCACATCACCATTTTTTGTTTCCTATTCTTGCTTCCCAAATTTGTTTTGTTTGATTTGTGCTTACCATCCACAACAGCTGAGTTGTTTCCTTTCTATAAACTTATCTAATGATTCAAATTCCAGTTCTCTTATGTCTTTATTTCTTATTCTGTCTCTTCTCGTTACTTGTTTTACTCTTCTCAGATATTTCAAATCTATTGCCTGTAGTTTTATCTCTCTTTGTTAGCTTTCACGTCTCACTTCCATATGTCAGAATAGGTCTGTAAATTGTTTTATATATACTCATTTTTGTCTTTTTACTTATTTCTTTTTTGTTATTAAGTATGTTATTCATTGCATAGTACATTTTTATTGTGTTGTTTATTCTGTTGCTTAATTCGCCCTCCATTTTTCATCTTCTGTGATTTCTACTCCTAGGTATTTTAATTGCTCCACTTGTTTCATCAAATGTTCTATCTTTATATTTATGTGTTCTTTCCGTTTTCCGACTAGCTTTACCTTTGTTTTGTTGTAGTTCATTTTCATGTCATATTTCTTTAGATGTTTATTCCATACGTTTAGGTTGTGCTGCACATTCCATTCATTTTCTGTTATCACTACTTTATCGTCCGCGTATGCCTCTTCTGATATTTTAACCATTTGCATATTCTTGTATCTTGCATTTGTTTTTATTATTTATCTACGACTGCTTAGATAAGCGACGAATTTGACATTCATTTGAGTTACGTAATGAAACTCATTACCTAACTAGTGAGGTAATGAAATCAAAAACACACTCATTTTTTTAATACCAACTAACGATCACACAGACTTGAAGGTTTATAGCGTTTCGAAATATTTTCAAAATATACTAGAAGTACCTTTTCACTTGCTTCATTTTTTAATTTCTTCTCATCGCACCATTTCCGCAAACATTCATAAGCTTGCTCATATTTAATTTTGATTTTTCCGGCAATAACGTTGAAACTACCTGCGTGGCCGATTCTTCGATATCCGAAGGCAGAGATTCGGAGTCGCTCATTATTTCACAGAAAAACAGAAATTAGAAAATTAATTCTTGAAGTTTTAACTTAAATTGTTGACATTCAAATTACATGTTGCTATGGTTCTACATACATACTATGATATTCCGATTTTTCGTCGAATTCAATTCAAAAGTATAATTTCCGTAATTCTGAGCAGTCGTAGATAAAAAGTTGTATCTAATACGTGGGATAAGGCATATTAACTGAGACTCATGCTCTTACTTCGACTCGGGCTACGCCCTCGTCTCAGCAACTCACCGCATTCGTCAGTTAATGATGCTCTTATCCCACTAGTTAGATAAATAACTATTCTGCTTTCATACTCTTCATTATTTCATCCATATATATGTTGATTAGTGTTGGGCTTAGTCCTCCTCCGTGTCTTAGTCCATTTTTTGTCTTGAATGTTCTTGACATTTGCCCCTTGTATAATATATTACTGCATTACTGTTGTTGTATATGTTCTGTATTAATTTGACTCTCTTGTTTTCTATACCTATTTTGTAAAATATCCTCCACAATTGCTTTCTTGGTATCATGTCAAATTTCTGTGACTTGTTTTATTGTTGTCTTGTGTGGATCTTCCTTTTCTAAAACCGCATTGTGATTCTTCTAGCATGTGTTCTATTTTTGCTATTTTCCTCTTGTTGATTGTTTTTTCTAATATTTTCATTCCTATGCTTATTAGTGTTATACCTCTATAGTTGGTGCATTTCGTCTTGTCGCCTTTCTTGTATATTGGAACAATTAGAGTTGTTTGTCAATCATTTGGTATGTTATTTGTCTCCCATATTTCCCAACCTTTCTTCACAATTTTATTTAAATTCACAGATATACTGGGTGTCCCATTTTAATCCGCCAGTAGCGATAATTCTGAAACAATCCATTGAATAAAAAAGTGTTCCAAATGAAAAGTTAATGGTTCTGAGGGGGACATCTGATGCCGTAGACTTTGCCACCCCAGCCCCCCAAGGGGGGCGGGAACAGGGGCAACTTTAAAATCTTAAATGGAAACCCCTATTTTTTATTGCAGATTCTGATAGAGGGTTAAAAAGTATGTAAGTTTTATCCGAAACATTTTTTTTATTGGCCGAGAGATGGCGCTGCAAATGTAAAAGTTAGGTTTTTTGTTAATTAAATTGCGAAAATCGTCACGTAATTAACTGTTATTATTACTTAAGACTTACTCACAACCTTACAAGGTTGTTTTTTTTCTCAGCCTGCCCAAATACTACCCCCGCCACCCCCTACAAAGACGTAAAGTACTCAAAAATAGCGATTGAGTACTTCTTTTTCAAATTAAATAATGGTAAAATAATTCAAAAAAGAATGTCATTTTTTTTTTCAACCAGTGTTTGAGCTGGCCCCCCACATCGGACGTGCATAAATTGTACATTTTTAACGTCGCACTCGATTGTTTTGTTTACATTCAAAAAAGATTTCTTGGATTTTTTTTATTTTCGTTCTTTTTTAAATTAAGTTTTTAAAAATGAGTTCAGTACGCAAAGCCAAGTCGTTGAGTAATCATGGACTACTCACCGACCGAAATTGTGGACATCCTAAAAGCCATTGGAGAGTCGCTGAACAATTACACCAATGCAGTAAAACTGTATCGCCAAAGATTCCCGGATCGTCGGTGTCCGTCTCGCAGTACAATGCGAGGGCTGGAAGAACGTTTGCGCCAAGGTCACCTACAACGACACCGACCTCGAGCGAATCTTGTGGATGACTACCCCCGCACCATCGCCATACTTGGAGCTGTACACCTCAATCCGCATATCAGTCTCCGAGAAATCCAGGCAGAAATCGGCATACCGAAATCGACGGCTCAACGGTTACTCCGCGCGCCAAAGTTCCATCCGTATCACATCATGCGCGTTCAAGAACTTCATGGAAATGATTTCGCCAAACGTGTGGGTTTCTGCATCTAGGCTTTGCAGCAGATCGACCAAGACCGTTTATCCTTCCACCGAGTCCTGTTCTCCGACGAGTGCACTTTCCAGAATACCGGATTCGTCAACATCCACAATGCCCATTATTGGAGTGCTGAAAACCTCCACTGGGTTCGACAAGTGAACGCACAGCAGCGATGGAGTGTCAACGTGTGGTGTGGACTTTTCGGCTCGCAGATAATCGGACCATTTTTCTTCGACAGGACGTTAAATGGCGCGAGGTACCTGGAATTTCTCCAGAACGATCTTCCTGTGCTGCTAGAAGTCGATTTGCGTACCCGGAGGACGATGTGGTTCCAGCAGGACGGTGCCCCACCACACTACGCTCGTGCGGTGGTAGTATTTGGGCAGGCTGAGAAAAAAACAACCTTGTAAGGTTGTGAGTAAGTCTTAAGTAATAACAGTTAATTACGTGACGATTTTCGCAATTTAATTGACAAAAAACCTAACTTTTACATTTGCAGCGCCATCTCTCGACCAATAAAAAAAATGTTTCGGATAAAACTTACATATTTTTTAACCCTCTATCAGAATCTGCAATAAAAAATAGGGGTTTCCATTTAAGATTTTAAAGTTGCCCCTGTTCCCGCCCCCCTTGGGAGGGCTGGGGGGCAAAGTCTACGGCATCAGATGTCCCCCTCAGAACCATTAACTTTTCATTTGGAACACTTTTTGATTCAATGCAATGTTTCAGAATTATCGCTACTGGCGGATTAAAATGGGACACCCTGTATATATTTCGGACACAATGTGACCATTATCAAGGTTTTTTAGTGCTTTTTAATTAACTACATAATCTATTATAGATTTTTCGTTCCTACTTACTACTTCTCTGGTGTATTTTTGAATCTCTTTGTGTTTGAATAATGTATTCGCTATTACTAGATTGTTCATTCTACAATAATCCAACATCCTTCTTCCATTATCGTTTATTGCGTCTTCCCCATATTTTCCTCTCGCCGTATCGGTGTCTTTTACGACTTTGCCGATTCTGCTGTTGAAGTCTCCTGCTACATACACTTTTCCGGTAGCCGCTTCGGTTGTTTCTTTGAGCTGTTCCCAGAAAGCTTCTTAGTTGATCGCTAAATCGTCTTATTTCATACATATACCATAATTATTGTTCTGACTCTATTGTTTCCTTTTAATGTTACTGTAAATATTCTTGACGATATTTCTTGCCATATTTCTATTTGGTGTTCTATGTCTCTGTGTATAATGCAACCTACTCCAGCTGCTATTTTATTTTTGTCTACCACACTATATATTATTTTGTGTTTGTTATTGGTTGTGTACATTCCTTTTCCTTTTCTTTTTGTCTCTGTTATTGCGAGTATCTCTTTGCATGTATACTCCTTATATTCCAAGTTGCTATTCTCCATATTCTGTCTTTATCTTTTTTGTTATTTTTTATACTTATTGGGTCTCTTGCATTTATTTCAATTTCTGTTTGTGCCTTCCTTATTTTATTTACATCCAGTGTTTTGGTCTATTTACCTGCCTCCCCGCTACTATACCCTTATCTTGCTCATTTCAGTTGAATTGTTCCCCATTTATTATTATTTTCCTGTAGCCTAAACTTATTCTGTTACCTTTGTCTCTTTTCTCTCTGGCTATACTTTTAATTTTTTCTATCACATACTGTAATATATTAAGTAAGAAATTCCAAACATTTTGAAAGGTGACTTGGCATCATTAGAGGTTTGGATGAGAGAAAGAGTGAGATAGAATTATACATAAATTCTTCTTTAAAAACAAAATTTCTGCATTTATTAGTACAAAGAAATTTAATATTTTCTAAGAAAAATAATTTACATAAGGTATTTATAATTATATTTATGTATTTTAATATATGTTTATATAGTTTGCAGTATGATAAAGAGCAATTGCAAAAGCATATACGACATGATGACATCTGTAGATCTCTGTCTATTGAAAGTACCAAAAGTAGAGAAGGAAAGGTTGATCTGTATATAGGATGTTCCATTAATGTGGGGAAATGGCTGAACCTTAGAATCCTAAAAAGAAAATATGAAATAGGAAGAAGAATTCCGGCTTAACTGTAATCTTGTAAGTTGTGTTAAATCATCATATTTTGCTACCAGGAATATAAGATGCAGCCATGTCCCTACATTAACGGGACACCTTGTAAATATTCTCGACGAAATTTGTCTAAATTAAAGACATACAAAAACAACGTATACAACGTGTCCACGTAAGTATGCAACATATGGGAAACTTTTTTATTATTAATTTCTCAGAAAATTTTATTCTTTATAAAAGTTGGTGCTTGATCTTAAACATATAAAAAAAGACGAAACAAATGACATACGGTTTTAATAAACAAACAAAAAATGGAATTTCTTTGATATTAACAACGTTAAAGATATTATTAATTGAATAAAAATCACTCGATGCGATCCCCTTCCCTCTCAATGCATAAATTTGTTCTTCTGTTAAAATCTCTGATTGAATTTTCAAAAATATTGAAATGGTTCTAATTTTATTTCCCAAATCCTCTAAATTTCCAAAATGCGAGCAGGCCACGAAATTTTGAATGTCGTCCAATCCATTTCTTATTAAATTGTTCATTTAAATATTCAATTACGATACAAGCACTATGGTAACATTTTAAATTTATTTTCCAATTCCATATTTAAAAATTCTAAATATCTTTCTGAATTTAAACTCTGCTGAAATATGTATAGCACTATAATATTTTCTGTTCAAAATTCCACACCAAACATTTATTTTTCGAGAATATTGATTTTTGTAGATAATTCCTAATGTTGGATTTTCTGTTGACCAGAAAAAATCTTCTTAGGAAATGTTCTATCAATTTCTATTTCACCTTGTACCATGAGACAAAATTCAGAACGATTGTTTTAATAATGTTCTTGCAAAGTCTGAACAGATCTTGGTTTAAATGCTTTAAACTTATTCGCCGCTAGTTATACACTGTTAACTTCCCCAATCCTAACCTCCTGGCACATTTTCGAACAGATATTTGAGGATTTTCAACCATGCTTTGTAAGATATCCAACGAATTCTCCACATTTCTCACGTACTTTTTTTATTTTTTTATTAACACCAACTCTACTCTGTCTTATAAAGTTAATTGCTCTGCCAAAATTCAGAAGACAACAACTCTTAATAAATTACTAATTAGTTATTTGTTAATAATAAATATTAATGACAGATACGTCAAAACTAAGAATACTTGATATTCGCTTAAAAAGTGCAAAAGTTATAAAAATTGTTCAGTATCTTGCTAATATAGCGTCGAATGTCATTTGTTTTGTCTTTTTTGTATGTTTTCGATCAAGCACCAACTTTTATAAAGAATAAACTTTCCGAGAAATTATTAATAAAAAAGTTTCCCATATGTTGCATACTTACGTGGACACGTTGTAGATGGCCACAAATATCAAGAATCTGCCAGAAGGAACTAGCTATGATAGATCCTAATTACTCATCCAGAGAAAGGTAATGTTTGCACTTTTTGCAATGCAGATTAGAGTTGGGCAAAAATAATGTTGAAATTGAAACCTATTTAATTGGTTTTCGAAAAAGAAAAAGAGTAATTAAATAATTAGCAATTAAAGTTATCATGTATATGTAGGGTGGGTGGGTGGCCTCTATTGCACCCTCCGATCAGTAAATCATAAGCGAGGGTTTTAATTACAAGTTGTAAAATTTAAATAAACTCAAAATAATCGCAATTTTTAGAAATTTATTCATACAAATTTTTCAAATAATTTTTGTTGATGTGTTACTGGTTGGAGGGTGGGTAGGTGACCATACATATACATATAAATTTAAATTACTGATAGTCGCGCGATTTGGAGTAAAATTAATTACAAAAACATTTTGAATAAAAAGAGAAATTCAAAAAGTAAATTTTTGAGTGAGTAAATTAATAAAAATTTTATGCATGGATGGGTGGGCAGACTTTAAATCTAAATTAGGTAAGATTAGCTATAAAATGTCATTAATATTTAAAGTAAAATTTTGATTATGCTTTATTTTTTATTACATACAAGGTTTTGTTGTTTTGTAAGCATCAAAGTCATCAACAATTAGTATTTAAAGTTATCATGTATATATTACGATCAGTAATTAAAATTTATATGTATATGTAGGGTGGGTGAGTGGCCTCTATCCCACCCTCCAATCAGAAAAACATAAGCGAGGGTTTTAGTTAATAGTTGTAAAATGTAAACAAACACAAAATAATTGCATTTTTTAATTGATGTATTCATGCAAATATTTCAAATAATGTTTGATGATGTTTTATTGACTGAGTGGTGAGATAGAGGCCACCCACCAACCCTACATATACAAGTTACCTGTCGTCCACAAAAGACAATCCATTGTTTATAATAAATTAATTTCATTATTCAATTATGTATATTCTTATATTATGTTTAGTTGCTTATTTTATGCTTATCTAATTTCCGCCAGATGTTCTTACGCTTAGCTGTTAGTTTTATAATTATATAAATAGGAGTAGCATTATTAATTATTAGTTAGATTATTATTCAAGCCGTTACCACGCCAGTCGGCATTATCGTCATTCATTATTTAAATGTAACAATTAATTATAACAAGTCTAATCTAAATCGCTAAATGTACTATAGAATTCGGAAATAAACAGTTTTTAAAAACTCAAAGTTCGACCACGAAAATATAATTGGCGCAGTCGTTCGGATTTTTCCAAAGAGGGCCTGAGCGAATATCAAGCTCCTTTCGTTTCAACGATTAATTGGAAAGAAACCTACATCATCTCCGTCGCTTCCGCACCAAGGGGTCTTCCAGACATCGAAGAACACAGCTCCAAGGGCAGCAGCATCGAGAGACGGCATCACCAGTTCCACAGCATCCCTGAGGGCATATCAGGCAGATGGACAGAGTGATCATCCCGTGGTAAGACACATCTTTTTTAGAGGCTTTTGTTTCGCGATATTTTATGTACTACAGCGATTCGGATTCAGACTCAAGTTTTTCTCCCATAATACTTTCTCCAACCCGCGTACATTCTCCCGTAAATTTTCTTTTAGACGAATTAATTAATAAAATCGATAACTTAAATTTAAACGAAATGGAAAACGTAAATTACCATTTACTTAAACTGAATGTTGACACAATCCCTTCCTTCGATGGAAGTAACGAATTAGTAGAAATTTTTATTTCACGGTGTGAAGCCGTATTAGCCCAGTTTAGACCTTTAAATAATGAACTGATAAATACTTATTTAATAAACGCAATTGTAAGTAAACTAAAGGATCGCGCGTTGATTGCAATAGGTTCGCGCACAGAACTAAATACGTGGCCAGAAATTAGGAACCACCTTAGACAAAGGTTTGGCGACCTTCGTAGTTATGATTGTCTAGTACAAGATTTAATCAATTTGAAACCACTAAAAAATGAAAAGTATCTCGATTTCGGCGAACGAATTCAAGTTTTGCGAAGTAGGCTAGTTTTAAAAATTAATTCCTTGTCCGCTATAGACATGCCAGACGCGACAAAACGCGTGCATATAAATAGTTACGATGAGTTGGCGTTAAAAACTTTTCTCCGTGGCATTCGCGGTAATATTCAGAGCGTTATAAGATTACGCGACCCGGCAACACTCGAAGAAGCTATTAATTATCTCATAGAGGAAAACAATTTCCAAAATTCTCTTGAACCTGTTAATGTTTTCAATTTCAATAATAATAATTTTAATCGCAATAATAATTTTAACAGACAAAATTTCCAACGATCAAATTTCCCAAGTTTTAATAATAGACAAAACAATCAAACTCGGAATCAACAGCATTTTCCAAGTCAGCCAATCAATCTACAATTTCGATCACAAACGCAACAACAGTTTCCGACTAATAGACAAGTATTCGGTAAACCTCAAAAATTTAATAAGCCATTTAGTAATAACAATTTTTCTCCAAATAAACGTCCGAGGTACGATAATAATTATAATCCTAATGTGCAAAGAAATTATAATCAATTTAATTCCAATTTCAATCAACCGCCTCAGCAAATTTCACAAAGGCTACCAGAGCCAACGCCAATGTCGGTCTCCACGACCTACACCAACACACCAAGGCTCTACAACCTTGATGAGCCCGGACATTCTCGCGCAGTAGACAATAATATTATTAATAATGAAAATAATGATAAACGTACGGACAATTTTTTAGAATAGGCAGCCTCGGGAAAACACCAGTTAATTTTTTAGGAATAGTTAATAACGCAAGCGCATTACCCTTTATTTTAGATCCCGAAAATAAACTGAAAATCATTATGGATTCCGGTAGTACGCGTTCTTTTATTAATCCCCGGTTAGCAAAAAAACTAAACAAAAATTTATTTAAAATTGACCCTTTCGAAGTTTCTAGTGCCCATGGTACTTCTCAAGGAACACATAGTGTTACCATCTCACTTGAAAAATTATTTAAGAATAAACAAGCATCAAAATTAAAATGTTACATTTTCGATTTTCATTCTGCTTTCGATATTTTGCTAGGAGTGGACAACATGACCAAAATTAACGCTTGTATAAATTTTAAAAATCAAACAGTAGTAACCCCGTGCAATGAAATTCCACTTCTTTATTTTAATGAACCGCGTTTTAATGAAAATGATAAAATTAACGATAAAAATATTAACAATAATAAATCTTATAACATTGACTTAGCTGTCCCGGCGGTACCTAAGCGAATATTAGTGCCCGCCCAAAGCCAGCAAGTTTTAGAAGTAGATATAGAAAATGTTAAGAACGGCGAAGCCGTTATTCCAAGGATGGATGTTACGAATTTCTTAATCCCCGAATGTGTGACTTCGGTTAAAAATGGTAAAGCATTTTGTACGGTTGTAAATAAAACCGATTTAGATAGGGAAGTAACCCTCAAAAGACCTTTCGTGGTGTCACCCGTCAGCGAATATGATGTGGTGTCACACCCACAAGGTACAAATAGTAAATTAAACACAAGATGCGATAAATATAGTAACTTTAATATGTATAACGCTGAAAAAATTAAATTCGACTTTTCTCTAATCAGATCAGGGCATATGAATGATGAAGAGAAAGCCGCAATTAAGAAATTAGTTTTTAAATACGCAGATATTTTTCATGCTAAAGAAAATGATCTTACCTTTACAAATAGAATAAAACATAGAATTATTACAACTGATGAGGTTCCGGTCTTTACAAAAACTTACCGCTACCCGGAAATTCACAAAGCCGAGGTGAGCAGACAAATAAACGATATGCTAGAACAAAATATCATAAGACCATCATTTAGCCCATGGTCTTCCCCGATTTGGATTGTTCCAAAAAAAATGGACGCATCAGGCCAACGGAAATGGCGTGTCGTCTTCGATTACAGAAAATTGAACGAAAAAACAGTAGGTGACCGTTATCCCCTTCCTAATATTAGTGACTTATTAGACAAGTTAGGTAAATGTCAATATTTTACCACCCTGGATTTGGCCTCAGGGTTTCATCAAATTGAAATCGATGAACGGGACGTTCCTAAAACAGCATTTAATACAGAAAATGGCCATTACGAATTCTTAAGAATGCCTTTCGGGCTTAAAAATGCCCCTGCAACTTTCCAACGGGTTATGGACGATATTTTGAGAGGTGTCCAGAATAAACATTGTCTCGTCTACATGGACGATATTATAGTATTTTCCACTAGCTTACAAGAACACATAGATCAATTGACAGAAGTTTTTAATCGATTAAGAGACGCGAATCTCAAAATTCAATTAGACAAGTCAGAATTTTTAAAAAAGGAAGTCGCATATTTAGGACACATAATTACACCAGAAGGTGTCAAGCCCAATCCAGACAAGATAGTGGCTATTCAAAATTATCCTATTCCGAAGACTTCAAAACAGATCAAAGGTTTTCTTGGACTTTTAGGGTATTACAGGAAATTTATAAAAAACTTTGCCGAACTGACCAAACCCATGACAAAATGTCTCAAAAAGAATGCAACCATTGACGTAAACAATTCCGATTATCAAAATTGCTTTAACTTGTGTAAAAACATTTTAACCAACCAACCCTTACTACAGTACCCCGACTTTTCTCGACCGTTTATTTTAACGACAGACGCTAGCAACCAAGCTCTTGGTGCCGTACTGTCTCAAGGCAACATTGGGTCAGACCTACCCATCGCGTACGCTAGCAGGACGCTTAACGATTCGGAAACCCGCTATTCAACCATAGAAAAAGAGTTACTCGCGATAGTTTGGGCCGTAAAGTACTTCCGCCCTTATTTATTCGGACGAAAATTTCAAATTGTAACAGACCACAGGCCACTCCAATGGTTGATGTCCATTAAGGAACCTAATTCGAAATTAGTTAGGTGGAGACTTAAACTCTCCGAATTTGACTATACTATCGTTTATAAAAAAGGAACATTAAACAGAAATGCAGATGCTTTGTCCCGAATTGAATTAAATATTAATGAAGAATATGCACCCAACCTTGAAAACTATTTAAAAAATTTTGAAGATTTAAAAAACGAACCGTTAAACCAAACTGTTGATGATAATCCATCATCCCTAATAGTAGAACCCGCAGAAAACACGCACGTACATATTGACGAAAATGATGGCGCGACCATACATTCCAGCTTAGAACACCCAATAGTAAATATACCCATTTCGGATAAACCGGTCAACGTAGGCGACAATCAAATAATAATCACAGAAGTAGAGCATTCACCATCTCGACCAAAAATCATTAATCTATTCAATAACAAAAAAATGAGAATCAATGTTCAATTTTCGAAAAACAATTTTGCCAATGAAATAATTGACTTCATAAAAGAATATATTGTACCCAAAGTAAATTACTACTTATATTTCAAAAGCCCAATATATGAAACGTTTAGTAGTGTCCTCCAAACATATTTCAAACATTCTGAGATCAAAATGATAAAATGCAATAACTTGCTTACGGATATTGAAGATCCTAACGATATATCAGAAATAATCCAAAATTATCACGAGGGTAAAACCAACCACCGTGGAATCGATGAAACTGAATTAAAACTAAAAAGAATATATTATTGGCCTAGCATGAGAAAGTCTATTCAAGATTACATAAATAACTGTGAAGTTTGCTTAGTCTCAAAATATGATCGAAAACCCCTAAAATTAAAATTCAGTAATACTCCTACGGCCATGAGACCATTTGAAATAGTCCATATAGATTGTATCGCACTAGAAAATATAAAATTCCTTACCATCATCGATTCATTCTCAAAATATATTCAATTATATAAACTAAATTCATACCAGGCCATTGAAATAGCAACAAATTTAATTAAATTCTTCTGCCATCATGGCATCCCGGACCTAATCGTTTCAGATAATCATCTTGAGTTTAAAAATACAGTAATTAGGGAACTCCTGGAGGTACACAAAATTAAATTGCACTTTATCAGCTCACAACACCCCGAATCCAATGGAATTGTCGAGCGTGTACATTCGACAATAATCGAACATATAAGACTGTTAAATAATCAAACCTTATTCAAAAATGAACCTATCGAAATTAAAGTCCTTTATGCCATCCTCGCTTATAACAACTCTATACATTCCACCACTAAACTAAAACCCTCCGAAATTATTTCTGGACACATAGACAATAAATCAATGTTAGACGTTAATTTAGAAACTATCCTTATAAATAATTATGTTCAAGTGCATAGAAATAAAGTAAAATTATTATATGAAAAGATTAATGAAACTATTAATTTAAATAAAAGTCAAGCTGATTAATTAATTTCTCACTTAACCCGTGGTGAATCATTTTTGAATTAATTTGATAGATGAATTAAAACACTTGGTATGATTTCACTTGTTGTTTATTATTCTCCTATTGGAGAATAATAAACAACAAGTGAAATCATACCAAGTGTTTTAATTCATCTATCAAATTAAAAGTCAAGCTATTGAAAAACGTAATGTAACCCGTGAAGAGGTTCCCCAAATTCCCGAAGATATTTTTATTAAGAACAAACAAAAGCAAGCAAAGACCAAAAATAAATATAAAAAAGAAAAGATTAAAATTGTAAATCCTAATTATAGAACGGCAGAAATAGAAACCACACATCACAATCAAGTAAGCAAAGTCCACTTGTCAAACGTTAAGAGACCTAGGATCAAAAAATCGAATTCTCTAAATATTCTAAATTTTGATAATTTCATTGACCAATTAAAAAATAAAGTAATCATTAAAAACGAAAACGTCATAGAAGTAAATGATAACTTATTTCAAGCCCCATTAGACTTTTCACTTGCGCATTGTGTAAGCCAAGATCTTAAAATGAATGCAGGCATAGCACAAGATTTCAAATTAAGATTTGGACGTGTTCGAGAACTCTACAAACAAAACCCACAATTATATTCGTTAGTTTACTTAAAAGAAGATGATAGACATATTCTTTACTTAATAACAAAACCAAATTATTTCGACAAACCAACTATAAAATGCCTTTTTCAAACTTTAATTAATTTAAAACGGTTCTGTTTAGATAAACAAATAACTAAGCTAGCAATCCCAAAATTAGGCTGCGGTCTTGATAAATTGAATTATGAAATCGTAAAAACAATGATAAAGTACATTTTTCAAAATTCCAATATAAAAATAAATATTTATCTCGGTGAAACGAAATTAGATGATTCGGAACCAGGAACTTCAAAAATACTAATATAATTCTATTCTATCAATTGCAGGCTACTCTTCGTCACTTCTGTGACTTCCTTTCAAATCAGAAATATTACGGAAAATGTAGGGTTATTACCCATAAAATTAGGACCAGCTAAATTAGAAAAAACGAAACACACATTTGTACATCATTATGATTTGAATAATATTTATGAAGAAGTAGATAGATTAAATTTTCAATATGAGTTTCTGAGAAGAACCATGAGTAACGTATCTGAGTTTAAAAGAGAATTTCAAAATTACGAAAAAATATTGAATTACTCCCGGAATGACATAATCGCTAAAATTGAAACAATACAACTGAGTGTTAAACCAAAACGTATAAAAAGAGGTCTAATCGACGGCTTAGGCACAATAATTAAAACCATTAGCGGAAACATGGACGCCCGCGATAGTAAAAGAATTGATGAAATCTTGAGACATTTGGCAAATAATCAAAATAACTTGCAAAATCAACTCAAATTTGGATACAGCGTTAGTACCAAAATAATTCAAAATTTTAATACAACACTACAAAATATTGCTCACAACCAAAATTTATTACGATCCAGAATATTACAATTACATTCAATTTATAAAGAAACTATTGACCACCAACACGTTCTGTTTGTGAAAGACCTGTACAACCAACTCGCCTTACTTTTCGGCATAATTGGAAATGTATTACAAAGAATTTTGAATTCGTTAACCTTCTGTAAATTAAAGGTTCTAAACCCGGATATAATAAGGCCTCAAGATTTATTTGAAGAATTGCGTAAAATCTCTATTCATTACAACGAAATGTTACCTTTTGAACTAAAATCGGAAAATATATTAGACTTTGAATCAATAATAACAATTAATTGTAAAATCGAAGAAACGAAAATTCATTACTTCTTGTCCTTGCCTATCAATTACGAACAATCTTTTGACCTCTACACAATGTATCCCATTCCGTTAAAACATGAGTCTGAATATTTTACTATCATTCCGAATGTTAAAACGTTACTCAAGTCGAAAGTAGACTCTAAAGTTTTGCCTCTAAATGATATGTGTTTGGGCGTTAATCCACGATATCAATGCAGTGATAATCTGCTTATCAACTATAAAGCAGACTGCGAAACCGAACTACTAAAGAATGGATCGAGCAAAAATTGTAAATTCACAAAATTAGAAATTCAAAATAACCACCTGGAGAAAGTGCCCGATACCAATCAATTCCTTGCTGTATTTACCACAAGTGAAGGAATTAAGATCACCTGTCCTGACCGAGAAGAATCACGGAACCTGCAAGGGATTTTCCTGATCCAGCCCGACAAATGTGACCTGACCTTTCGGAACTACATAATACCGAAAATCGAGGAAACTTTCGGAAGCCCCGTCCTCATCAGAGCAGTGAAGCCACTCTTAGACAATTTTAATGTGAAAAACTTCTCTGTTCAGCTGAAAAGACTAAAATTGGACGAAATCCCTGTATTTGCCCAAAACTATATAGTGCCAGAACAAGTGATTCCCTTAAAACCCAGTGCATGGACGCTCTTTCTATACTTCCTAATTTTCGCGAGTGCAGTGACCTTAGTGTCCAAATATCTTAGACGAAAATACTTCATCCCCGGAAACGCTATCGATTCTTCCCCTACGAGTCGAATCTAAGGAGGGAGGAGTTACCTGTCGTCCACAAAAGACAATCCATTGTTTATAATAAATTAATTTCATTATTCAATTATGTATATTCTTATATTATGTTTAGTTGCTTATTTTATGCTTATCTAATTTCCGCCAGATGTTCTTACGCTTAGCTGTTAGTTTTATAATTATATAAATAGGAGTAGCATTATTAATTATTAGTTAGATTATTATTCAAGCCGTTACCACGCCAGTCGGCATTATCGTCATTCATTATTTAAATGTAACAATTAATTATAACAAGTCTAATCTAAATCGCTAAATGTACTATAGAATTCGGAAATAAACAGTTTTTAAAAACTCAAAGTTCGACCACGAAAATATAATTTACATATTAACTTTAATTACTGATCACCTCGTGGTTTGGTAAATTTGAATGAAAGAAAATTGACAAAGTAAAATATTTGAGTGTGTAAATTAATAAAAAATATACAAGGTGTTTCTGTGACTCGGGGAATAAAATTAACCACATATATTTTAGTGAGAATGATGATGATTCGTTAAAAATTATTACAAAAGTCTTCAAATGACCAAGATACAGGCTATGAAAGTTAAGAAATTTGGACACATTTTTCTAAATATTTTCTAAGTTAAGCTGTATAACTAACATTAAGTAAATTCTTTAGACAATTTGTCACTTCGATCGGACCGCGGGAACCATGCTATAAAAAGTGTTCCTAAAATTTGTCTGCTCCGAACTTTTTTGTTTGCTCGTAAATGTACATTTATTTTTCCACATTTTAATAGAAAATTTATTTTAAAAATTTTAAATAAATAATTTTTTTTACTAACGAAATTTTTTTGTTTAAACGACATAGGCAAGTTAACAGCTCAATTTGTTTATCAATTGTCATCGCCGACTCAGATTTTTCCGATGATTTTTTTATTTTTGTTTGTTATGATTGAAATCAAAGAGTGATAAAAGTTTCAAATTTTTTTAATGTTTTTCTCGCAAGTTAAGAATTTTATGAAAAATGTTTTAATAAAACTTGTTTCTCATTCCCTTTAACAAAAAAAAAACGTCTCAAGTAAACAACCACTTCCGGTTTATGAATGTTCACTAAAAGCCTTTCTGTTCCAGTTTTTAACGATAAAACGTTAAGTTTAAAGTTTCATCTCAATAAGATCATTCGTTTTTGAGATACAGCACCGATCGACAGACACACACACACAGACACAAACAAGTGTTTCCCAGAAATTAGTGGAATGGTCTCAGGGGACCTTAAAACGGATATTTCCGTTAAAAAAAAATTCAAAAAATTTTCACGAAAACAATACTTCCGCTATACATATACAGGGTGGCGCACCACATTCGCGCAAACGGCAAAATTTTATGTAAGTTCATTAGGAGCACGTTTTAAAATTATTTTGATATATACAGGGTGACTCAAAAAAGAGTTGCACACCAAAGTTATATAAATTTCATAGGGACACCCTGTATATTCTTTCATATTTTTTGATAGTGCAGGCTAAATAAAGGCAACGGCAAGTTACTGTTATGTTTCCTATACCTAACTCTATTTATTTATAATTTATTTATCATTAACGTCAAATAACTTTATTATTTATTATTTTTAAATGGAACACCCTATATTTGATATCGTATTTTGATTCTAATTTTAATCAGCTTTAAAATTGTATTAAGGTTTCCTATACCTGTCTCTTATATGTTTCTAGTAATTTGGTGTTTTCAAATTGAAGCATTAATTTGTTTTTCAAAAGTAGGCTTTGGTGGAGCTGATGCTATTATTCAACAAAAACAAACATTAGTTTAGTTAAATCATCGTTAATATTAGGTGGAGAGTAACACTTGTTTTGTTCCATAATATTTTTATTCTCAGTTGCCTGACAAAAACATACTATTAAACTGATAACAAATTTAAATGTAAAATAAACTAATGTTTTAGTAAATGTTCAAAATGATGTCCATCATTTTCAATGCATAGGTAAACTCTTTCTTTAAATGACTGTTTCACTTTAATCAAAATTCCTAGCGTCATAAACAGTATTTTTTATATATCTCCATAAGAAATAGTCTGGAGACCTTGCTGGCCAATTCTGTGGACTTCATCGTCCTATCCACCTATTGGGATATTGACTATCTAATTCATTTCTAACGTTTACTTGAAAGTGTGCAGGAGAATTGTTTAGTTGCATCCGCATTCTTTCTCGAATATTAAGTGGTATATTTTCCAAAAGTATCACATATAAATTGAAGAAACATTGCGGCGTTTAAGTAGCTATCAAAAAGCTATGGACCTAACACAGGCGTTCCAATTATTCCAACAGTCCATCGGTGCTGATGAAGAAATCCGTTGTTATGGAAAATTGACTCATCTGAGAAACGTACATAATCGAAGAAATGTTCATCATCTCACAACTTCGAGGCGTAGACCGTAATCTGCTTCCGCAAGTTCCTGATAAAGTTGTATATCATGCGGGAAAAATTTGTGTTTCTTTTTAATTCTTCTGATGCTCCGTCTACTTATTTTAATCATTTTTCGCTGACTTGTATTTAGAGTTTCAATTAAAGATCCCATAACTAAGAATTCATTTTATTCATTTCCAGTAATTTGCTTTTCTCGCTCTGTTTATATTATAAGATATACATCCTGTTCTTCTAAACGCTTGTAGCAAATTTTCTAATGAACACTTGTCAGGATGACGTTTGTTTGGAAATTTTTGAGCGCAAACTGTCGATGCTAACACCCAATATTCTTCACACTCATCAATTACTAAAATGATACTAATTCTTTCTTCTCGCGAGTAAGTTCTTATCTCAAACCAACAATGATGTTTTTACTAAGAAGTACTGTCACTGTCAAATAATGTTTATTTCAGATGAATAATAGCGTCACCTCTGCCAAAGTCTGCTTTTGAAACATAAATGGCAGCAAATTAATGTTAATTTGAAAATGCCAAATTACTCGGAAACTATAAGAACTAGGTATAGATAACCTTTATATAATTTTAAAACTGATTAAAATTATAATCTAAATATGATAACAAATATAGGGGGTTTCATTTAAAATAAGAAAATTATTTGACGTTAATGTTAGCAGATATCAAATGTTTATTTTTTTCCACCATGTATAATTTTTAGGGATCATTTTTATTTTATCATCAAATCTAATGCTTAGACTAAAAGATAAATACAACTTAAAATATATAGCTTAAATATGTAAGACAGCCAAGCATCTTAAATTTTGGTCTACATTTTCAAGAATTGTCAAATATCTGCACTATCAAAATATGAAAGAATGTACAGGGTATCCCAACGAAATTTATATAACTTTGGTGTGTAACTTTTTTTTTGAGTCACCCTGTATATACCAAAATAATTTTAAACTTGCTTCTAATGAACCTACATAACTCTCAACAAAAAGATTTGAAAAATATTTTGCCGTTTGCCATATATTATGTCGGCTTATGCCGACGCAAATGTGGTGCCCCACCCTGTATACTATATAGGGAAAGTAATAGTAATTAATTAAAATTTCATTCATATGGATCAAGTGGTAATGAACTACTTGACAGGTCAGTTTTTTAAAGTTTTTTTTCAGGTTTATATTTTGCCAAATAGTGTTGGGTTATTTACTGTTTTCGTTTTTCATTCTTTGTTTTAAAGGTATGATAATGCCTAGAGTATGAGAACGTGAAAATTACCGCCCATTAAGTGAATTCGACAGAGGTTGTATCGTTGGTTTGCGCGAAGATGATTTTTTGATTAGAGAAATTCCACCAAACAAGTGATTTCCAAGACTGCTATTTTTGACTTTTGACAACAAGAGACCGATTCTCCAGTACCAGATCAATTTCCGATCTATGATTAGCTAACGAAGGTCATCCTGTAATCCTTTGAATGATTTGAACATTCGGCTTGCAATTCTTTAGGACACATGTTTGTTACCACTAACAGTTCAACATCGACAGAAACGTTTAAAGTGGTGTAGGTTGTGACTGCACTGGAACCTAGAGAAGCATAGAATTGTGTTTAACGATGACTCCTGATTCTGTTTGGAGATGTATGATGGCCGTATGAGTGTCAAACGGATGCCTGTGCGTCAAACTGTAAGAATTATAGTACGGGGTGCTATAACTTATGAAAGTAGGTATTCTTCCTAGGCAATGTGAACGCCTAGAGATTTGTGGATCAGGTGAAATAACCTTATATTTTTCTATTTCTTTAGGAATCGGAATACCCAGTTTTCCAGCCAAACAATGCCCGTCTTCATATTTCAGGAGTTTCTATGAACCAATTTGTCGGGGATAATGTAAATAAATGACCATAGCTAACCCAATCTCCTAACTTTTTGAGCATGTATTGGACATTTGGGGCATTATGAGGAGAGCAAAGAACTTACAACGCGTTGCAACGTTTGATTTATGGAGTCCCTGTACGTTTATATTACAGTGTGTATTTATAACCCTGCAGGTTTTATCACGTACCTTACATACAGGGTGACTGACGAAAAACCTTTGGTGCTGTATCTCGCTTATTTTTTATCCGATTTTAATAAATAAAACATCAAATTAAACCATTTTTAAAAGACTTTAATAGGATCTGAACTGTTATTTTTTCTCGCACCCAGTTTTTGACAAAATACGATTTTTTTTCTGAATATAAAATTGTAGGCAAATTTATCCATACATCAAACTTAAGTCGAGAAATTGAGGATTAAAAAAATAAATAAAAAGTCAAGTATTCATTGTAAACAATATACAGACCCTATTTTAAATGTCAAGAGTGACACTGACAGCCATTGATACAATACTGCAACGATTTTTAATTATTTCATAATTAAAATGTTGCAATATTTCAAACACTGTACTAGAATTTTGCGCTCCTCAGAAATCGTTTTTCAGTTTTTGAAATCTTGCAACATTTTTATTATGAAATTATTAAAAATCATTGCAGTATTGTACCAATGACTGACACTGTCACTTTTGACATTTGGAATAGGCTCTGTATATTTTTTACTATGGGTATTTGATTTTTTTTTTTTTAATCCTCAATTTCCTTGCGGATCAGTACAAAATATATATACAGTGCAATTTGAAAAAAAAAGTTGATCGTCTTTTGTCAAAAACTGGATGCAAGAAAAAATATCAGTACAGTTCATATTAAAGTCTTTTAAAAATCATTTAATTTGATGTTTTATTTATTCAAATCGGATGAAAAATAAGCGAGATACAGCACCAAAGGTTTTTCGTCAGTCACTTTGTATACAGTGTGTTTCTGTGGCTCGGGGAATAAAATTTACCACATATACTAGAGTGAAAATGATGATAAAAAAAATTATATTCAAATGACGAAGATACAGGCAATCAAACTTAAAAAAATTTAACAATTTTTCTAAATAATTTCAGTGTGCTGTAATTTGGTACAGCCTAAACTACCATCACGTAAATTCTTTAGACAATTTGTCACTTCGATCGGACCGCGGGAACTATGCCATACAGGGTTACCCTAAAACTTGTTGGCTCAGAAATTTTTTGTTTGCTCGTAAATATACATTTATTTTTCCATATTTTAATAGAACATTAATTTTAGAAACTTTTATCACTCTTCCTAAATTTTGATAACAGTGACCGTTTTTGAGTTAAAGGCAAAAGTGTTAGTCTTTGATTTCAATCGTAACAAACAAAAATCCAAAAATCCTCGGAAAAATCTGGGTCGGCGATGAAAATTCAATTGAGCTATTAACTTGCCTTTGTCGTTTGAATAAAAGGTTTTAATTAACAAAATATTAAGTTTTTTAAAAAAAGTTTAAATAAAAAGAAATTTTTTACTAACGAAAACTTGTGTTTTAGTTAATGTGTTACTCTTCGTGTAGCTACCCTATACGAACAGTAACCACACTTGAATCACTATGCCACAATTACTGGCAAGCATTATTAATTGTTGCAGTTTTTTTACTACTTAGACTAAATTACTTGAGCACCCTTTCACTACATTAACCCTATATAATGTAAAAATAAAAATAAATTTATTATTAACATCAATAAAGCATTATTTTTAAAACTAAAAACTATCAGTAATTTAAGTATTAGTTTGTGGATGGATTTGGAAAAAGCATTCGATAGGGTACAAAGGGAAGAAGTTTGGAGAATACTGGATAAGAGAAAGATAGGCAAAAATGATACAAGCTATCAAGAGTGTGTACAAAGATACAAAAAATAAAGTAATAAAAATAATGAGGTATGAAAAAGCTATCAGACAAACATAGGCCTAAGACAAGGAGGAGGTTTAAGCTCATTTCTATTTATTATATTTATGGATGAAATAATAAGGGAAACGGAAAAAATTAGGATACAGAAAGATGGAGGTAGTACAAATAAAGACATGTGCATTTGCAGATGACAATGTTGTATTAGCAACTAATGAGAAAGTCTTACAAGACGGATTGAGAATATGGTACGAAACATTAAATGAAAAAGGAATGAACATGAATACAGAAAAGACGAAAGTAATGGCTGTAACAAAGGATGAAGAAAAACTGAGTATAGAAATAGATGAAGTAAAGATATAACAAACAAAAGATTTTAAGTATTTAGGTGTGCAATAACAATATTTAGAGCAGTATAAACTTACGGTTGTGAGACATGGACCCCAAAAAGGAGACAGAAAAGCAGAATTGGAGCAATAGAAATGAAATACCTTAGAAAAGTCAAAGGAGTAACCATACTAGATATGATGAGAAATGAAGACATAAAAGCAGATCTAGTCATAGAATCAATTAAAAAGTACTTTGAAAGGAGAAAATTAGGATGGTGTATATACTAAGGCTAAATGACACCGCAACTGTTAAGAAGGTATAGGAAGCACGAGTTTGGGTGAGAAACAAAAGAGACAGGCCAAAAAATACAAGAGAGCGATGAACCAATATCTATAGGTAAGATAAAAAAACATGGATAGAAGCCGGAAGAATAGCGAAAAATAAGAAGATAAATAGAGGGAAGAGAAACCTTACCCTCTTAACGGATAGAAGTTAAAACAATTAAATAATAAAATTTCATACACCTAGACTGTAAAACGTCAGTATGCCTGCACCCCGATATTTTCCTCGACAACTCTCTGAATAATTTAAATTTAATATAATTCTTAATACTCTTTTTTGAATTTTAAATATGTTATTCGCAGTTCCATAATGAATTATACCATATCTTATTTTGCTTTCGAAATTTGATTGGTATATATGAAGTTATTAGTAGTAAAAATCGGAACAAAAATGTCATTTGTTGTAAAGTAATGTCAACCATTTGTTATTAGTGTGTGTTTTACAACAAATAACGTTTGTTTTTTTTCAAGGCACACTAAATTTATACGAAAATGTATTCATAAAATTTATTATTTTTTTCTGACATAAATATCAAATTAAAATCAAAATAGTGGACCGTCATTGGATTCAGAAAAATAGTATATGCAGCCATTTAAAATTGTTGTTGTTGACTGTCATTTGTCAATGAAGTCAATTTTGGAAAAATATGTAATAGTAGGTAGTATTTAAACAGCCATTCAATTTCAAGTTGATTCAAATCGGTTAATAAATAACAAAGTTATGGCATTGGGCGTTCTTTATCGAACACCCGGTATAAGTAATTTCAAATAACTTTAAGTTTGTGTTATCATACAATTGTTGATTTGCCGAAACTATAGTCAACAAAAAAATGTTATACAAAGTAAGTGTTTTATTCTATAAATATTGTACTTAATAAGTTATTTCTATTGACATCAATTACAATAAATTATTAATTTTTATTATTTATTTATCAATAAAATATGAATTTATCAAAATAAATACCCCCTTAAAAATTATTTGCACATAAAGGCATTCAATCCTTTTATAATTTCTGTGAGAAATAATAATTATTTCTCTGAGTTTGTTCAAAGAATGGTAACGTATTTTAAATATGATTAAATATTTATTATGTAATAATTAGTTATGGCATATGATGGTAAAAAGAACCCTCGAGTGGTAATTTTTACATCTTACATAAGTTGCTTCTCCACCTTATAGATGCCACCAACAGTTATTTAATACAGTGTTTTTCTCTTCTTATTTTCCAATACTTTTAGATTATAGTATTTTTATTAACGGTTAATGGTTTTTGGTATGTTTCCAATTGTATTTCCTAACTATAAAAGTTATTGTAATAATAAACATGACTATTTATTTAGAATAAGTAAGCTATAATAAGTGTGCATACTATTTTTACACGATATTAAATATATATTTTAATTAGTAATATTAAGGGCTGTTTAAAAAGGCACTTGGTTGGTTTCACAATTATACAAACAACCTTTAATATTAAAAATGTTTCACCACGTGATAAAAAAGAATCAAATTCAACAAATATTTGAATTAGTAATTTGTATAATATATATTAAGTTGCCTATATGCCAGAATGGGATATTGATATGTACTAGTTTTATTAATTTAATGTCAAATTTTAAATTCATAAATTCAAAGTAACAGTTCCCATTAAGTTGGAAGCGACGTAACGCTAACAATCATAATACGAATAGTATAAATTGCAAACGGTATTGTCCGGTATTCAAAACGTTTTATGTGTACATTTGGTTGCATATAGTGAAACTACTTTATAAAGAAAAACACTTTTTTAACTATGTATAATACCTTTTATTTAACGTTGACTATAGTTTCGACTACTTAACGTGCCATTATCAAAACTAAATGTATTTTCAAAATCAAATTACAGGTATATATGGAAAAATCTTTACAAACTGCGTTAAAATTTATGAATTTCCATTATTCTAGGAGGTCCAATTTTGTATGGAGAGTACATAAGAAAAGAATGATTCTCTTCTGAAAGTTGATGTTTCAATTTATTTAAGGCAAAAGGAGCGCAGATGTTTAATCTGATAGTGAAATTTCGACCAGATCGCTCTATGTATACACCTTGATATTGCTGACAGGTTAACTTATAGGTACCGGATTTTTTTCTGTTCGATTAGGACAAACTCAATGCTCTGTGGATCAGTGCATTTAATGCAGCCATTTTATATTTATCCCCATAAATTATAAAGAATATAGATAGAAATATATAGATCTAAATATTTAATATTGTTTTTGGTTTCTGACTTTACAGTAAATTTAATTCTTGGATCTTGAATAAAATTGAAATTGAAATTGAATCTCATCTAAGAAAAGAGTTAGTTGTCTATCATTACCCTGTCCTTGGTCTGTTTTGAGTCGTGACTTACGGTTACATCTGTAAAAAATTCAACTCACCCAGGAGCTGAATGTAAACGACCATAGACAACGACGTGTGTTCGCTGAATGGGCCTTGAAGCAGTTGGAAAGTGACCTTAATTTTCGTCAAAAAATTATCTTAAGGAATGAAGCCCACTTCTGGATGAATGGGTGCATCAGCAAACAAAATTGTCGAATTCAGGAGGATACCAAACCCCATGAGATTCAATGCATCCCGAAAACATTCTATATTTCTTTAATAAAGACTTTAGGTAGGCAATCACCGTCAACGGTGACCGCTATAGGTGAGTACCAACTTCTTTTGGCCTAAATAAGATGAAATGGCCACCAACGACATGTGGTTTCAACAGGACGGCGCTACGTGAAATTCAGATCATATCACGTTGGAGATTTTGAACGAGCACGTGGAGGTGATGTGAATTGGTTACCGAGATCGTGCGATTTGACTCTGTCAGACATTTTCCTGTGGGGTTTTCTTAAGCTGTACTACTATGTGAATAAGCCATAAACCACATCGGCCCTCAAAGCCAGCATAATCCGTGCCATTGATCAAATTCAGTCTGATTGCACATGAACATTTGTAGGATGTTATATTCCATACAGAATGGCATCGATAAGTCTTTCAAACGAATAAAATATTTCGATAAAATCTCACACACACTTCATTTTATTTAAATTTAATGAGTAAGTAACGCTTAATGAAAGACCCTATACGAAAAGAGCTTTTTCTCCAAGTTTTGGTTGAGGAATAATATATATTCCATTTTTTCACATGTTAGAATAACTTCTTTACGGACTCTTCTCTATACTTCTTGTTTATTAGGGAATGTAATTATGACGTTAAAAGCGTTTAGAATATAAAAGAAATAATTCCAAAACTAAAATAGATTATTCATAAGAATATTTGCGACCGTTACTACATGGTAATTCATGATAAACACACTTACTATGTTTCTAATACTAAATATTCCTAACCGACAATAATTACTGGAAACTTATAGATTAATAGAAATACATTGAATTGAATTAATATTACTTTTAAGGTTAATCATTATTAAATACCTATAAGAACTTAGAAAGACCAAAATGGATCTTAGTCTTCACAGTACATTCTTAATTTTTAAACTAAAAGTAATGCAACACAGGTTTGTTCTTTATGATTCACACAAGCAAAATCAGGACGACTTCTTATAAGCAGGAGGCAATTGCTCGCCTTATTATATATAATTTGCTAATCGACTATAACATAAAGAATGTTATCTCTGTTTGTTATGACCTGGGTGACATCCTTAGAGCATGAAAGAATGGAAGAAAAACTTCATGACTATGGATGTAATAATAAACAAACCAGACATATGTATAGCAAATAAATAATGAGTTGTTGAAATGAAGTTGTATTAGATAAATTACATATAAGTTTTCTATTCTGAAGGTACCTCAATTCGAGTTGAAAAAGTGTTTCTAACGAATGTAATGGTATATTTATCTACATGGAAAATAATTAAGAAAACAATAAAGGCATGCACAATGCTTAATTTACTTTGTTGGTCTCTATTCCCAAAATATAAAAGGGATCCCTCATATTTATGATGATTTAATTATTTAAAATTACAACGTTTCATAAATTTACAACAATGGCTACTGCAGAATATACACAAACGTAGTAATGTAATGTTATTTAGATCTAAAAATAATGGAACGCATAGGTTTTATTTTATATATTTTTTAAATATACAAGCGGATACAAAAAAACAAGTACAGAAACATCTAATTGGGAAAATTTATAGATAAATAATTAATGTTTGTGATTTTTAAACTGTAAATAGCGTTTATAATTTATTTAAACTTACGATATTCCCTGAATATATATGAACAAATTTTATCTGAATTTTTCCGTTAGATATATGTTTATTTCTCAATAAAAAATATTATATAATTGTAAATATATTGATTTTAATTATTATATCTCATATAGATCTTCAAATTAATACTATTATATCAATATATTTGGTAAAGAGTTCGAATTTTTATTTTTTGTCAAAATATTTAATAAACTTCCTTAATAATCTAGACTGTGGTTTATACTATTATTTTTTGCAATCATTTCCTATTAAATATTAGGTTATAAACTGATAAATTTAATATTTATTTTGAACATTGAATTTGACAAAAAATTAAAATTGAATATGAAAAAATATATTATAATACAGTAATGAATGGTATATAATAAGGATACAGAATGAGAAATTTGTATCGGCCACATAAACTTTTTGTTACGATTAACATATGATATACACTTGTTTCGAACCATCGCTGAAATACATACATATTACATTAAATTAGTGCCGACAACGATCACATAGTTTTAAAATATCAGTGCTTCATAGTATTACAGGAATTGGTACATCGAGAAATCATCTTATAGAAAAATAATACACATAGAAAAATAAAACAGTCTCTCTCTTTATACATTTATTTTTATATACTAAGTTGTATTTATATAAGAAGGGCAACGAGTACACGTAGATAAGGATCGTATGCACTTGTTAAATCATTATTTACATTGATCTAATCATCTGATTGGGTGATTTGAATGGGTGAGTGGATTCGAGTACATATTTGCAGATCAATACAGATCCAATATAAGATCAGATAAGATTGCTTTAGTGACGTTTAATTGACGCAAATTTAAATTAATTCCAAATATACACACATACTACGATTTGTTGTTTCCCTTTAGAAGTGCACGATACCGTTTTAAAAATATCCTAAACGATACTGATGTAAATAATAATAAAAATATTGCGTTTTTTGTAATAGATATATAATTGGGAATCGGTCTAAATTTATTGATATTTTTGTTTTAAACATTCATTATGTATGATATCAATATTTTTATGACAATTGTTTGCTAAATTTAACTAAACTATTTAATAAATTAAATTATAAAATATAAGAGATTAAAAGTGATTTAGGACAGGTGATGAAAAATTAAGTACATTATTTCCTATAATGTAATTCCAAAAGATAAATATTAGCTATCCACTTATGTGAAGTTTCCATTAGTGAGTAAACAAATTGAGAATGTAAGAAATATTCTTTGCACGTGAAGATAATAGGTAACATGCGTATGATCCAATATATTAATATAAAAAAAATAAAAAAGTAAAAATATGAAAATACTTATGAAACTTAAATTTATTTGTTCTTATTTCTAAGTGCACTTAAATAGAAATTTAACAAGATGTATTGATTTTTTTTCATTTGCAGATTTCGTGTCGCTGTCAAAGACTTAAACAAAACAAATCAACAGCATCCACAAAGAAAGATAAATTGATCACTCAGGAAAAATTTGATATAATTATGTTTAATAAACAAAAATTAACAAGAATAAAAAATAATTGGTATATTGATAAAATTGGAGGAGATGTGGGGTTAAATTTTGAGAAAAAGTTACACATTTACCAATTGAATATGACCTTAGAAAGGTGGAGTTGAGTAAAATTTAAAGATATAATATTTACACTGAATTGAAAAATTCACTATGTTTTAACCACAAATAATCACATTATATAAAACATAGTGAATTTTTCAATTCAGTGTAAGTATGGATTACCACGTAGTAACGGTCCAACTATTCCATTCTATTTATATAATATTTATATTATTTTAGGTTGTGTTTCTCTTAATATTGAATTAGAGGTTTTTGCAAATCAGCTAGATGGTTTTGGCATACGGATAAGGAACATATGTTAAGTTACTCGGTAATTGTTGGAGGAGGTTTAATGTTAAAGCACAATTATGGAGAGAATACAATAAGATATTATAGGTATTATCTTGCAAGGTTTTTTGGCAATTCAGGATTTGGAAATTATTAATATAGGGAATGACAGTACTTTAGTAATGCACAATTCAGAATCAATTAAACATTTAACTTTTGCATCTTTAGGACTATGTAGGAAATTAAACACTTGAGAATTTACACAGGTTTTTTTTTTTTTAATTTCAAACATTGTGATAATTGTTTCGCCACACAGTGGCTTCAGGCAGATGAACAATGATAATGAATGCCTGATGAAACCACTTTGTGCCGTAGTTTTCGACATTTAAAAACTTGATTTCCTACATATTATGAAATTTCGCCAAGTAACAACCTCATCAATCCAATCATTAAGACTAGTTGGAAAAATCAGTATAAATATTGAAATTTTAAGAGATATTTTAATTTTAAAATAAATTTGAAAAGATATCAACACAAAAAACAGAATCAATTGGATTATTAATAGTACTAATTATGAAAAATTAAAAAAGATATATGAAGGAAGGTCTAGAGCAGTAAATAATGCAGAAGCAGAAGTTATCAAAAGTTAGAGGCATGTCATTTGGCAATACCCAAAAAGAAAAATAATACTTATAAACAGTTTACTGATAAAGTTACAAAATTGAAGATGCAAAAATAGAAGCCAATTCAGCAAAAAGAAATGTGTTTAAATGCTATAGGGCAGGGCGGGAGATATTGCTAACGCTGACAACAAATTACCCAATTTATTTGTTGTAGGTACAAATTTAATTTTCAGAAATAATCAATTGAAATAGAAAAAACATTTAATGATATTTGGAGAAGGATCTTATCTAAGAATAAACGTGGAATCTTTTGGTTGAAAAAATTGTAAGAAAATCGTTCCTTCCTGACAACAAATAATAACGATATTCCTGATATTAACAACGATTTACGATAATTAGAGGAGTTGTTCACAGTAGAGGAAGTCTCGGCCTCAAACGAAAATAAAATGAAAAAACTCTGGGACCGGAACAGATATCAAATGAAGTTTTAAAAATATAATATAAAAATATATAGTGAAAATGATTGCAGAAAAATTTAGAGAACTAAAATATGTTTTTGTTAATTGGAGGTAAATTTTTAAGATTATATAATAAAGCAAAATTAGTTCTAGTACCTAAACGAGATAAACCACTAAATGAGGCTTTATATCGAGCATTATGTTTATTAGATGATAAGTGCAAAATTTTGGAAAAATTAATAGCATTTAGAACTAAAGAAATTTTTAGAATTAAACAAAACCACAATTTTGATTTACTGTGGATGCCATCATGTAAGTAAGGAATTTCTGTAATAAAGCTAACTCTGACCTATTGAGATAATCGAAACATTGTTTAGGAATTGCAATTGATGTAACGATCACCGCTTTCAACGGGCGGATTAGGTAGATTTGCCCATTGGTGAAAACAGGCTTTGCCAGAGACAACAATGGAGGGGGAGATATCCGTAACGTTTTTATCATTTTTCTTGTCCATGTACTAATGTTACCCAGACGTCTTATTTAATGCCATCTTTTTGCTTCATTATATTCTTTTCTTTTCTTCTAGAATACTTGAGATGTTATTGTTACATGTTTGTCTCGGTCTTCCTCTCCGTATTTTTGTAGCTATTCGGGCTTCACATACTTGTTTTACTGGTCTAGTATCTAGAATTCTTTGTAGATGTCCAAACCAACTGAGTTGTCTTTTCTTTATAAATTCAAGGGTTGATTCAATGGACAGGTCTTCTCTGATTTTTGTGTTTTTTATCCGATCTATTTTTGTAACTCCCTTTGCGCTTCTAAGGTATTTCATTTCAACCGCTTGAATTTTGCTTTTTTGTTCTTTGTATAGTGTTTAGTTTAGTTTATTTCCTTTACAAGTCTTACTAAAAAAATGATAGAAAATAAAATACACTCACAATAACTTCATAATTTAAATCGCAAGACTTAAAGGCGGAGTTCATAGTGCAGTGTTCTTCCACTCAACCCATTATTCCATGTAGCTGACGATGAATATCCGAAGACGATTCTTGTCATTCAGGCTATATTTTTGCCATTGATGTCTTGTATTTTTGTCCATGTTGCAGAGCCAAATATTAGAATTGGTCTATATAGAGTTTTGAAAACTTTCACTTTGGTCTGTTTTGATATTTTTCGGTTCCAGATGAAATATTATCACATTGTGTGTTGTTTATTCTAGCGTCTATTTCTATGTTCTGTTTCCCATTGTCTTATTATTCCTAAATATTTATATGTTTTTTAGTTTTTTTCAGGTTTATTTTCATGCCAAACTCTTCTAGGTTTTGTTTCCATATGTTAATGTAATGTTTTAAATCATTTTCACTTGCAGCAAAGAGTACTATATCGTCCGTAAATAATTCTTCCGATGTGAGGTTTCATTTTATTATGTCCAGTAAGTATTTTTTTACTTTTTCTGCTACATTTTCTTGTTATCTCATTTATAAAGATTATAAACAATAATATGGTGAGTCCTCCTCCTTGTCTTAAACCCGTTTTGGTTTTAAATGATTTTGACATTTTTGAATTGTATATAACGTAGTTCTCAGTGGTAAAATATACAGGGTGCGCCAGAGAAACTTACTTATTTGAAAGGTCAATAAAAACAAAAGTACTTCAGTTATTGTTTTAATTCTTTTTTATTTGAGAATACAATATTTCAAGATTTTTTTCATACAGTTTTGAAAATTACATCGGTTAAATGGCGACCATCATTGTGCATGTACTGATTAAGTCGATTTTTGAAGTTCATCTCCACGCTTCGCCGCATATCAATCGGTATGTTGGCAATGGCGTCGCGAATGTTGAACTTCACCAGAAGCCACTTCATTGTGAACGAGTTACTGTCTGGTGTGCGATATCGGTAATGGGAATAATTGGTCCATATTTTTTTTTGTAGAAAACGAACGCGCTGTCACCGTGAATGCAGCTCGTTACAGGAACATGATCGAGGAATTTTTTCTTCCAAGCCTCGAAGAAATGAACGTTAGAGACGTGTGGTTTTAGCAAGATAGAGCCACAGCATACACAGCACGAGGCGATCTCCCATGGTGGGCACGCTCTTCAGATTTCGATCGACCACCAAGAACAACGTTGCCAACATACCGTTTTATATGCTGAGGAGAATGGAGATGAACTTCAAGAATCGACTTAATCAATGTATGCACAATGGAGGTCGCATTTTACCGATGTAATTTTCAAAACTGTATGAATAAAAAACCTGGGATATTGTATTCTCAAATAAAAAAAGAATTAAAACAATAACTGAAGTACTCTTGTTTTTATTGACCTTTCAAATAAGTGCACCCTGTATTTGTTTTATAATTTTTACTATTTTACGGTCAATATTATGTTGTCCTAGAATATTCCATAGTAAATTTCTATTCCCTCTGTCAAATGCATTTTTAAGATCAATAAAAGTTAAAACCATTCTTTCCTGTTGTTGTTGAAACTTATGATGAAGATGTGGTCTTGTACCATTCGTCGTTTTCTAAATCCGCATTGTGTTTCTTCTAACTTGTGTTCTATTTTCCTTAATTCTGTTTGGTATTATTTGTTCGAATATTTTCATGGTGGTGTTTGGTAGGTTTATTTCTCTGTAGTTTTTGCAGTCATTTCTGTTTCCGGATTTATAGATTGGTACTATGTATTAAGGTTTTGTACTAACTTTAGGGTATTTTTTCTTCAGTCCATATTCTATTTATAAAGTATAGTAGTAGATGTTTTCCTATTTTTAATTTATTTATTATTCCCATCAACTCTCATTGATATTTCTCTGTTGTGATTCCATTAAGTTTTTCTTTGCGGTTGTGTGTATATGTATCTAGTTTTGAATAAGCCCTGGAAATATTCTTGCTATCTATCTATTGTTATGTTTGTTGAATTTTTTAATTTCTTAAGTGTGTTATAGAATAATTTTTGAACTTATAATGAAAAAACATGATCGTTTTGAGTTTAGCTTTATTTTGAATAATGAATTATTCATCTGCCTGATGAAGCCACTGTGTCGTGAAACAATTGTAGCAGTATCTACAAAATAAAGCTAAACTCAAAACGATCGTGTTTTTTCATTATAAGTTCATAATGGAGTTTCGCCAAGTAACAGCTTTATCAATCCAATATTTGGAATAATTTTTGGTTTTCTCTAGATTTTTTTTTCCATTTTTTCACCAAATTTGTCCCACATCTCTGTTTTTGATTTTCTAATTCGGTTTTTAAGTTATTTTCTGCAAGATGTATAATGTGTATAGTTTTCATCAGTTTTATTACTTAGATATTTCTTCCAGAGGAATTTTTTCTTACTTATATTTTCTTTTATTATGTTATTCCACCATCCAGTTTGTTTCCTTGTTTTATCTTTCGTGTTTATACCGCATATCTCTTCTTATATTATTTTCAAACGTTGCCTTTAATTTATTTATATCTGTTTCTTCAGTTATGCCAATCCATTTAATCGGGAGTTGGAATTTCTTTGCAATTTCACTGTCTTTAGTCGCTTTTCTCGAATCGTGTGTTGAAACCTCAATTTTCTTATTATTATCTGTTTAATATTTTTAGTTTTCAGTATTAGTAGAAAGTGATCACTTCCAATTTCGGCTCCTCGTTTTTACTTGAATGTCTTTTACTTTCTTGATTTTATTTTTATTTTCTTATATATAATCTATTATTGATCTCTTCTTTCTGCTTATAATCTCTCGTGTTGTATTTGTGTTGAAAAAATGTATTTGTTATAAGTAAATTATTCATTTGATAGTATTCAAGTAATTCTTTCCTTGTTTGTCACATTTTCAATCACTTCATTTCTAAGTTCTTCAGTGATTCTATTTAATTCTTCAAAATTATTATTTTTTATTTCTTTAATGGGATCATTAGTTGGAGCATATGTTATAATCAAATTTTTTAGAAACGTTTGTGTACTGTGTTTAAATTTTATAAGTAAAACTCTTTCTAAGATACATTGGTATTCTGTCATGTTCCCTACGAGGTTTTTATATTCTTTATTAGATGTCCATTACTTGTTTTAATACTTTCTTGTTCTTTCTTTTTCGCCTCTGTCAGTCCTAGTACGTCAATTCCAATTTTTTCAAATTCCAGTTCTATTTCTTTTTTATTTTTATTATTAATTCCTCTGATATTCCAAGTTCAAATAAGTAGGTAATGCTTTATAATGTTTATTTTTAATATTCAATCCATTTTCTCTGTAAATTTTTTTTTCAATTTTTGGTTTCAACACATGTAGCGACAAGCACAAGCCTATCTGCATGTGTCAATCCCATTTTTACTGTAAGAAGTGTGCCTCCTTCAGAACTGAAATGAGATTTCAATTCTGGTATTGGAGACTTTTTCTAAAAAAAAAAAAAAACACTGTGTAGATGAATAATTACAATGAAAATGAAAACCCCCTTGCTGCAAAAGTAACATAGATGAAATTTTGATACTATGTTAATGATAAATGTGCAGACTAGAGTTCATGTTTTTTTCATGTATTGTTTTAGTGATTAGTGGTTAATTAGATTAATGGTTAATGAAATGTTAGATACATATTGTTTATGCTTAATTATGTGTGAGAAAGTATTGTTTGGTGTGGTGTTTGAATTTGTCCATATCTGATAACTGTCGTATTGTAGTTGGTAAGTTGTATATCTTTACTCCTGACACAAATATACTATTGTTTAGTATATCGGTAGTGATTTGAATGATCATGATATTGCCCTTTGTACGTGTGTTGTGTTCATGTATTTCTTTATTTTTGATTAGTTTTATGTTGGTTTTCACGTAATTGTTTATTATTCCATGTATGGCTTTACATCTGTCCAGATTGATTTTGTTAATGATTGTCAGGTCTGGTATAAGGTCGTATAGATGTTTTGTAGAAGTGTACCTGTCAAGTTCGTAAATTATTTTAAGTATTTTATTTTGCTGTCTTTGAATTGTATTAATGTTATGCGCGCCAGTACCTCCCCAAATACTACAAAGATAATTGATTTTTGATGTAAAAAGGGTATTATATAAGCTTTTCATTGACTTCAAAGGTATTAATTTTTTGGCTCTGTAAATAACTCCAGTTGCCGAACTGTTTTTTTTTATTATGCTGTGTATGTGTTTGTCCCATTTGAAATCTTCACTTAGAGTCAGTCCTAGATATTTAGTTTCGGTTGTTTTTTTATGGTGGTATTTTGAATAGTTATACTTAAGTTTCTTATAACTTTATTTTTTTGTGCGAGTAGCATATACGTTGTTTTATCTCCGTTCACTGTTAAGTGATTATCGGAAAACCATATGGTTATTTTTCCCTAATTCCTCGTTGACCGTCTGCTCGAGCTGATCTAAATCTTTTCCACTATATAAGATGCACGTGTCATCGGCGTATATGTATAAGTTGCCCGTAAGATTTAATTCAAATATGTCGTTGATATATGTTATGTATAAAGTAGGTGGTAGAACTCCTCACTGTGGTAGACCATATTCTGAAAATAGTGTGTCACTAATGGTTTGATTAATTTTTGTTTGTTGTTTCCTGCCTCGAAGGTACGTGCTTATTAAATTCAGATGTGGTCCTCTAATACCAAGTTGCTCGAGTTTGTTTACTAACATTGTTGTAGATATAGTATCAAACGCTTTTTTCAGGTCTACTGATTTTGTAGTCGTTTGAGTATAACTTTTTCTGTTATTTTTGCAAAGATTGATGTTACAGCTATTGGGCGATAATTCTCAGGATTAAGATGGTCTCCTTTTTTGTAGAGCGGCGTGATGAGAACTTCTTTCAAGATTTCTGGATATATGTTTGACGACATTATCTTGTTGATCAGTAATTTTAATATCAGAACTAAAGCATCTGCGAGAAGTTTTATTATTTTGTTTGTGATACCATCCTTTCCAGGAGCATAGTAAGGTTTTAAATCTCTAATTATAGTATGTATTTCCTCCTCAGCAGTATTTTCAAATGAGGCATCTGATGTTATATTTTGTCGTAAAGTATTATTTTGTGTATGGAATGATTCCGCGAGATTTTTTCAAATTGTGGCGAAATAAGTATTAATTTCGTTTGCTTTATCCATATCATTTGTTATGGTTTCCCCATTGGCGTTAATTAGTTCTGGAATACTGTTACTTTTATTTTTATTTGATTTGTTCAAAATTTTATTAATATCAAACCAGGTTTTTTTTTTCATTACCTTCGGCAGCTTTTATTTTGTTTCCGTAATATGATTTCTTTCTCTGATTGATCAGTTTAATTGTATCGTTCTTTTGTTGTATATATAATTTCCGTAGGTTAACATTATGTGGATTATTCTTATGTCTCTTATATAGTTTCTCCATTTCCCTAATGCTCATTATAATGTCTTTATTCACCCATTCATTATTAGATCTTCTTTTGAATGAAAATGTAGTTGTCTCACTTTTTATTAAGTGTGTTAAGGTGCTAATTAGATCATCGAATGTTAAGATTGACGTTTTGTTTATATTTTTCAATTTGATTTTTATTTGTTTGTAGTTGACTGTTGTCTTATTTACTTTTTCATATAGGTATTTTGGTCTATTTGTTTTCCACTCACTGATAATAGCGCAATGATCCGATATGGATGTCTCTTCTATGATGCATTTTTTCAGTTGGTTGTTTTTTGTAGTTAATACGTGATCTAGTATGGCATTTTCTCCAGTGGTGTTATATGCGTTGATTGTATTAGCTATTACATATCCTAGTTCCTCTATTATTTGTTTATACATTGAAGCCCATTTTCGTTCAAGAGGTTTATGTTGAAATCTCCCATTATAATATGATTTTCGTTTTCTATTAAAATCTTTTCCTCTAACAAATTCCATAAGATTGTTATATTTGTTTATTAATAATAGTGTATCTGTTAGTTGCTCATATTTTTTACGTCTTTTTGTATATAATTTTACACCATGTTGTTCTTTCTCGATATTCTTCACTGTTTAATATTAATTTTTGGTATCTAACAACAACTCTGTAACCTTTCTCCTTTTGTACCTTAGCAATACTCCCTATTTCTTTCTGTATTTCTTGTTATTTTTTTGTATAGTCATTTTTAATGTATATTTCTGTATCTCTGATATTTCTTTTGTTTTTCATTGTTTTTATTTTATCATTAAATTCATTGAGTTTAACTACTACAAATTCATGTAGGTTTGTTTTAATTTTGTACGCATCCTTTATCTTTGTTTTTATCTTTATTTTTTCTTTTAGGAATGTTTCGACTCCATTATTTTTCTTCATTTTTATTAATATAAAAGGAAATTTTAAAATTTCCTATTAAGAATGCATAAAACTTATTTTGGAGAGAGTTTTAGTTTATGACGGTAGAAAGGGAAAATTAGAAGAATTTGAATTATCATTTGACCACGTTAGGACCATTACTATGGAATATAAGCTGTGATTGAATATACTAAAAATTCAATCACAGCTTTAGCTGTGGGCGTCAAATTGGTTGGATTTGCAGATGATTTATTAATTATAACAGGAATTGGGGGAATCGAAGAGGTGAAAATTATCAGCTAAAATGGTTATTATGCTGACACAAACAGCTAAAATATTATCTTTGTAAAAAGGGACAAAATAACTAAACAAAAGTAAATAGAAGTAGTATTGATTATTACAAAGGCTTTTCTACCAAAGATATTATATTGAAATTAACGGACCAAGATAAGATCTCCAACATTTTCATTTTTCAAATATCTCATCCTTTTGGCCCACACTTCCAATTATTTAATTGTTGATGATACTACATAATCCCCAGGACCTTTGTTAGAATACTAAAGCGATAAAACTGTAGGTTTGAGTGGAAGATCATTTGAAGAAGTGAACTCCGTCCGTTCTGTCCTCGATTAAAATTTTAAAGTATTTTTTCAAATTTTGTATATACTTTTTGTGATAATTAAAACAAATAAATAAAAATGTATTACAATGTATTATAAAGAAAAAGAAAGTGCATGTTATGTTATTTCAAGGTCTTTTTTTTATTAAAAAGGAGTGCAAGGATGTAATAAAAATAAAATAAAATGAATAATCTGGGCTTCAAGGTTTTAATTCATCAATAAAGGCAGCTTGGCTGATAAGAAGAAGGGCAGGAAGAATAATGAACGAAACAATCAACATTTTTGGACGAAGAATATATATATATATATATATATATATATATATATATATATATATATATATATATATAATAATTAAAGTGGAGATGATATATTTAGGAGTGAATTCAAAGTCTTTAACTGCACGCATTGATAAGACCTAAATAGGTCGAATTTGGGTCAGTGAAACAATAATTTAATGTTTACCATTGTTATTTTTAACTATCGATGTTGACAGTTCCCTAATTGTCGATGATTTGTCCTCTCAACTAGGGAAATAGGTGCAACGTTTAGATAATAGATGTCACCTTAATGATGTTTTAATCCTTATAAATATAATATGTATTTTGTAAAATAAAAAGAAATAAATAACTTTTTTTGGTATCACTTCTTTAATACCATTTAATGCTATAGTTTCGAAAACTTTAGCTTGTTAATATTAAAAAAGTACCAAAAAAGCTATTTGTTACATTTTATTTTGAATTATCAAAATTTATTACGAAATATTTATAGTTTATATGAAGATTATATTGACTATCATGTTTTTTACATTTGTCTAATTGGTCAAAAAATAGATTCCCACTTATATCTTTTTATGGTACATTGGTTATAATTTCTTATAAACCATATTATTATTGATTAGTTACACCAGTATTTTAATTGGGATTAAAACTTAATATTTTTCATAACTTTCACAACTCAAAATACGACTAGTGGCCACTTCTATATTTTTGCTATACTTGTACCCGACTTCTTTAAATGCCATTTTATTAGATTGAAAGCTTACAATACCAACAAGTAATAAAAACCTTATATCTCTTTTTTTGGTAGTTCACTGGACCAATGTCGATCAATCGAGATGCATAAAAAATTAATAAAAAAAAAAAAAACATAAAATAAACCTAACTATATTTTTATTTATCATTCATCATTTAGAATTGACTCGTACAAAAAAAAATAGGTTACAATAATAATAATATTCGATCCCCAAAAAAATAAAACCGATTTAGGAATTTGTATAACAGATTCATGCACGTCATCGGTGTTGTTTGGTGTTTTATGGTAATCTGAGTTCTTTTGGTCCAGGTTCCTCCGGACTCGGACTGTCATCCCTGTGCCTGCTTCGAACCCTAACCACCTGCCTGTGCGTGTTTTCTTCAATCGGTGGCGTTACTCCCGAGTCTATCCCGTAATGCATTCCGTAACCGGTCCCAGCTAGGTGCATCTTTTCCGTATTCAGTTCTTCGTTCTGAGAGAAAAGCAGCCCTAGGTTGAGCTGGGGAATGTCGTAGAAGACCGCCAAAGTCAGCATCATGAAGGTGACACCGGTAATTAGGTACACTGAAAAGTTTAGAAAAATATATTAATTATTAACTTCAATTTCTGATGGAAAATGATTACGAATTCAAACATTGTAGTTACAAGTAAAAAGCATTATCGGACAAAGGAATTTATTTATGTATTTACACATCCCCTCGGGATAAAAGATTCCGTCTATATGTGACAAAAGCAGATTACGTGTGATAAATATCCTCAGATCTGACGGGATGGATGGATATATATATCACGTATAATATGGCTGACACTTATGGGTGGATTTCTTTCGGAATACTTGAAAAAGTATAAGAGAAATATGTTTTGCTGTATAATCAGGCTCGATTTTGTGGATTAACCCGTAAAAATGGTTAACAATATTTTTTTCTTGTAAATCAAAAATAAATATGAAAATTTCTAATACAAAAACTCCTTCCCTGGCTAATCTAATTTATAAAAAGTACTTGTTTGTTATTATTATTTTGAGCTTGGCTATACACTCAGCTACCAAGTATACATATTTTTTAAAATTTACTAAATTTACTAATGTCTGATTTTTATGCATTTAAAATGAGTCCTAATAATTAAATGTATAGTTTGATAGTTGATGAAGGTTTTGAAATAGAAAATAATTTATTCGATGGTACTCTCTTGTTGGAACCAAATTTTTAAATTAGGAGAATTAAAACCCTTGTTATGGAACATAACAATAGTTTTACTTCTTCTAATTAGAAAATAATTATTTTTTCAAAGAATTCTACTCTACAGCAATTTTAAGTAATCTATTCATATTTACCTGTAGTTAAGATTTTATAGACTGGCCTGTAGGGCTGTTCGGGAGCGTCGCCTGGGATGTAATCCCCCAGGCCGATGGTCGTCAGCGATATGAAACAGTAGTAGAACGAGTCCAGATAGTCCCACTCGGGCTCCAAACTGGCGAAGATCCCCGCGGGAATCAGCAGGAACATCGCCACCAGAACACAAACTGCAAACAAGAAGTTGAGAGAAACTCATTCAACTTGGTAAACATTTACCCGCTCATCACCGCCCCCCTACTCCTCCCACTTCTCCTCTAAGACGCTAAATTGAAAATTAATCTACCCGAAATGAATAAGAAGGGAAATTTAATTAGCCCGTGGAAAAAGCCCATTATTAACAGATTTTAAGGCAGTAATTAAATTATAAAGTAATTGTTCATTACATCTCATTCAACTTTTATCACAAAGCCAAACGCTTAATTCAGAAAAAAGCCTAATATTATAAATCTGAGCACGTAATTTGATAAATGGCGTTTTTAATCACATATCAGATTTTATTAATAAGCCTACTAGATTTTACATTTCTTATATTGTTTTGAGTAAATATGCTAAAAATAAATAATATTATAATTTTTTGTTCTAATTTATATGCATAATGTAGAACTTTTCTTTTGTTTAATTGTTTCAGCGCAGTGGGTTGTTCAAGGTCATTGGCAATTATACCGTATAATAGCATTTATTCATGTTGAAAATGAGAACTGCGTAATATTTCTTTCAGGCCTGCCGAGTACCTGTTGTGTTTCGACGTTAATTGTCATTCGTACTGTGGATTATCCAATTAACTGAAAACGTCATTACCGGTGAATTAATTGCGTGCCCCGTTAAGAGTGAGGGGATGCGACGGTAATTGGATTTATTTGACAATTGCCGGTCGTCCCCCTTGAGTTTTAGGTCCAATTAAGGTCCGTCGGCTTTGTATTATCCACAGGTGTCCAAAGGGAAAAAATGAAGGGTTGCATACAATATTAGTGAATAGATATTTTTGAATTCACTATATTTCTTGCAATAAAAAGTTTTCTTTAATTTTAACTTTCTAAATAGTTGTACAATACTTATTTAGAAATTTAGAACTCAATTTTTATAGCAGGAAATATAGTGAATTCAAAAATATTTAGTATAACTTTTGCAATAAAATTCATATTTGATAAAATTTTTCTAGAAATTTTCATAATTGATTGAAATATTTTTGAAAGCACCTAATAAAATAATATTAAGAAAAATGCTAAGAATTTTGTCAAAAGTCAGTTAATTGAAAATTTACTAATATCTAAACTAACTTTACTACTAAGCACGAACATTTTGTTAAGAAGTATAAATATGATATATGCGAGTTCTAATTGCAATTGAGATTTCTTAAAATGAAATTACAATTTTTGTTTTGAATAAAACTTTATATTTTGGAATGAATTTTCTGTTTTGTTAATTGGTTTATGTGTAACTCGTTCGGAAAAATGTATTTTTAAGCAACTATCTTATCTTCAACCTCTTAACTATTTTTATCAATTACCAAAATCTAATGATATTTTTTAATTTATTCGACATTTAAACATACGTAAAAACTTATTTTTTATATCGAATATTTGACTTTAATTTATCAACATTTGGTTATGCTTTATAAAGTCCAAGAAAAGTCGATTTTTATAACTTAAAATATTGATTTGTATTAAAAACTTAAGTTTGAAACTTTAAGTAATCGTAGCTTGTTAAAAAACTTCACTCCTAGCCGATTCATTTAAAATAACAAGTTCTCAAGAAAAATCGGCTTTAACGACCTCATTATCAAACTACTTTTAGTGCTCTTTTAATCTGACTGTATATATTAAGATTTATGTGGTAAAATAAGTATTATTTAATAATTGTTCTAGTTTTAATTACCTATGATGAAGAGATGGAGTAAACGAATGTTGAAGGGCTGATAGAGATGTCCTAGTCTAGAGTTGAGCCACTGAAGGAGCCAGATTGTAGGAACGAGAAGTCGTTCCACGAACGCCGATAAAAGGACGAGGGTGAAGGGTATTCCGAAGACGGCGTAGATTATGCAGAAAACTTTTCCCTCCCTGCTGAGAGGCGTCACATGGCCGTATCCTGTAACGTAGTTTTAGACGTGAGAAATATTAAATAAATCATTACGTTGTCAGAAATATAATAAAATATACAACAAGTTACCTACTTAAATTAAATTGAAAATATTTTTTTACAATTATAACACCTTAAAGTACAGTAATAATGTAATTATAGCCAAATTATGTACTGATTTCAGATCAGATTACCTATGGTAGTAACGACGGTGCCAGAGAAGAATAAAGACTGCCCGAAACTCCAGTTGGGCTCACTGGTTACGTTCTTCACCGCAGAAACACCTCTGTTATTCGCTTTTACGACTTCACTGATAAGCATCTCAAGGTCAGCATCTGAAAATTAAGAAAATCAAAGATTTATAAATGGTGAATGATTCTTTACATAATTTTAGTCAAGAAGAGTAATCAAAACAACTAATTATTTCAATAACACAATTACAATATATGCAGGACATTTACTTAACCAAATCAACCGAATCTTTTCAAAATCAAGTTGCAAAAGTCAACATGTTTTAAATATATATATTTTTTTGAATTATATAAAATATTTCGATAGTAAATGTGTCAACTTTAACACTAACTGCAAAAATTGTAATTAAGGCCTATCGTTGATAGAACGTAAGATTTAGTGAGCCAATTAGAGAAGAATATCATTATTATTTATCATCTCATGTTCCTCCTAAAATGTTTTTACATTGACAGATTATCCTTTTTTTAAATGTTTTTTTATATTTACAAATTGTTATCTGTCAGTATGAAAAGCATTTAAGGAGACATTTATGATTAACGACTTATTGTTTTCTCCAAGTGCGAAGCCATCAAGTCTCAAATCCATTATATTTTAAATTTAAATATTTTGATTTTTTTGATAATCCATAAAGTTGAAAAATGACACAACATGGTCAAAATTTGAAGCCAATATAAATCACTATTCATTGAACTAAAACAAATGATTTCTTTAAACCATATACTATTAAAAAACGTAAAAAATTTAAAAAAACGAAAAGTTATTATAAAACAATTTCTCTCAATCTTCTTAAATACTGTTAATATCATAAATTATCCAGTAGTAACTGTCACTACTATCTTTATGAAAGAACTAATACTTTTCTAATGATGCTTTTTACCTGATTTATATTCAGTGAAAATACAGCAATAAATAAAAAGATTAATTGTTGTAGATTTACGAAATGTTTTCGTACTTTTAAATTAAAAGCAACAAATTGTTTTTTATAAAGGTTATCGAACCAGACTATACAATTAATTTAATGAATCAACAACCTCATTAAATTTGGTCTCTTTAATTTAAAAAAATATTGCTAACAGATAACTGATTTGGCTTACACAAATTTCACAATCATTAATTACTTTCCAGTTATTAATTAAAACGATAATAAAAAAAATTCCACTACAGGATAACCGGTTGATTGATAAGAGCTATTCAGAAAAATAACACTTCTAGTTCAAATATTATTAACCTTTCCTTTTATATTCGCGATAAATATTACTTAATGCATCGCGGTATTTATAAAATCGATAAATTAAGATATCGGCTTACATAAAAATAAACAATCATTTTTATTGTTCTGATTACCGACTTATTTTTGTTCATCTGAAGAAAAATAGAATATAGGACAGTAATATTCCAAGAGTAATCTAAATATACATCCATAATATTATTATTAAAATAAGAAATTTAAAAATATTCATTAATAATTAGAAAAACACGAAAACATTTCCTAAATCTATAACAATGAGTCTTGTAGATTTACGAAATGTTTTCGTGTTTTTCTAATTATTAATAAATTTTCTACAACGTCAAGGACTCTAATACATCTTCATTCATGTAATTTAAAAATTCATCTAGTTTTAATAATTTAAAAATATCCAACACTTTATTGGTTAATTTTCTACAGCATGAAGAACTGAATATATTTTACTCTGTTTTTATTGGCCTAGAAAGTAATTGCTATAATAGCGTTTATATCCCTAAACATCTCAACTAGCAGATTTACGACGACCGCGTTTCGTATTTAAATCATGTTACATGGAAAAAGGCTGTTTATTGGTTTAATTTAATTTCTTGCCGGTTACGACTCAATCAATCAGAGTGTCGTTTGGAACGTGGGTCGTAAAGTTTTGCCGACAGAGAAAAAAACCCGTTGATGCAGGAAAAGTAATTGAAAATCGAGGACCGGAAGAGAAGAGAAAAAGGGTCCTCCAGTGGATGAGGAAAAAAGGGCCGAACAGAAACAAAATTGTTGGATGTGTTAAAATTGCATGTATGTGTGTACTGTTTGCAGTTTCTTTGAAAAATTGGTTTCATAGAGCCGCGTTCCACCGGTTCCATGCAATCAAGATACGAATGATCAAAGCAGAAGGGAACTTGCTTTGGGATTATGTTACCTATCCATTGGCTTTCGAGGGAATCTCGAAAATCTGGCATTTAATATTTATGAAGTTGTAAAGTATTATAAGCTATTTATCAAAGTAGAGAATACATATTTATAACGTGAAAACTTCGTTAAAGCAGTAAATGTAATTTTATTGATTTACGTAATACTATTGGATGAAAGTAATTGCTAATTTTTTACAAACGTAAATCGAATCAGGTGTAAGGAACTTAAATGTATAAAGATGAAACCTAATGAGTACTTGTAAAAATACCATATATCACGAAGTGACAAATGAAGATTTTATTGATGAAACACTTTTTGGTATATGTTATATAAATAATTAATTAGTTCAAAATAATTGTTATTTTCAATATAAAATATAAATTCGAGAGAAAAATTGCATTTTTAATAATGCGATACTGAAAGAGTTCTATTAAAATTGAAAATTATACCGAAAGTTAAAATGTTTTTAATATTTAAGAATTTATGTAATAAAATCCATCAATTAAATTAATAATGTTAGTAAAATTTAAACTTTATTGATTGATTGATTTAAATAAATCTTTTAGGTATGAAAATTTATTCGAATCGTTCTTTTTTACCAATATTATAAACTTTATTTTTTTGATATGGTTTTTTTTTTAATTTCGAAAAAAAAATAACATATAATGAAAGATTTTTTTACCTGCTACATTTGGATACTTGTGCATAAACTGCCTTTTACTGTTAATCAAAGCAACGGCGACCGACCGCTCCCCGGGGCTCTCTAGAATACTGAAGACGACGGCGCCGAAACACAAGTACACCAAGTAGAACACCAAGTACACGCCGAAGAGCAAGTCAGTTCTGCACATGCCGCACATAACACTCCTCTTGTACTTCCTCTCAATTTCCACCGTAATCAACGGAATACGCTCCTCGTTGATGTTGACATCATCCCTTACCTTATTCCCTTGCGGGAAAATCAAACCCTTCTCAATCGAACCGTAATTATTATTGTAATTCGCCATGATGAAAAATTATATATTTTTTGCAATAAATAACTAATAATACCGCGCTTGAATCGACTAGATATTCAAAACTTCTGAACACTGGCACGGGGCGAAAGTTAGTTTAAGTCTTAATGTTGACTAGATGAAAACAAAAAAGACTTGGGCCTGTGTTATAAAACTTTGTACTTTTTATAAACCACTTTTGTCCGTTCACTGAATAAACCACGGTTTTTGCACAGCTTTCCTCGAATTATTACCATCTTCTCATTCTCTGGTCACAGAAGAAAAAGCAATAATAATTTTAGCTAATTCAAATGGTACACGATGCGAATGCGAACGTCACGTCACCGAATGAGTTTCAGATTTGAGTTGAGCGTGGATTAAGTATGCTTAATCCCCACCGCTCATTACCCTATCGCCAGCATATCCACCAATCAGAACGTTTCAACCACTGCCTTAAATAATCCTATTATTAGTCCACCAATTAGTTAACCGGCCCCGTAATTACACACTACTCTCCAGTTACCCTTATTAACTGTTAATCCCTTTACTAATTTAAAATTAATGCATTGTTGTGTCCCTCTTAAATTTAACGTTAATAATTTGACTTGTAATGTGTAATAATAACATAATTTACTTAAATTTATATTGCACTACTAGTCATTTTAATCACTAAATTAATTTTCTAATTTTAGGTTATTTGTGGTAAATAATTTGCAATTTAATAACAAAACAATTTTAAATTCCTAAAGCTAGTAATTTAAGTCTCAAACAAACTTATGTTGTATTTTTCAATTTGTAATTTAATTTTTTATAACTCTGGATAAAATATTTATTTTATTATAAATAAAACTACTTTATTTTATTTAAAAATTAGTTTTTCTACGTATAATGTATGAAATGCATGATATAATTTACACTATAATCGAATCATATTCTGTAAAAAATATATTTTTATAAAGTATAGGTACATTCAATATGAATGTGTGAGTTATGTGAAGTTTACTATTTAATAAAATATTCACAGATATATTTCTTACTTCACTATTTTATTTAATCACTAAATGTACATTTCGAACACTATGTGTTCAAAACACTAGTTAACTACTGATAATGAACATATGGTGTTTGAAATGTACATTTAGTGATTAAATAAAATAGTAAAGTAAGAAATATAACATAAATATAAATACATCTTAACTATGTTTTATTGTGATTAAGGACGAAATTTATGCATATGGTATTCTACACATTTTTATGCAATTAAATTTATTTTGATCACAAACCTGATATTGACAATACCGTGCCACTTTTTATAAACAATGGAATTGTAAATGCGGAAATGTTTGGTCCTACGGGAATTTGACTTTCAAATAAAGTTATTCGTTCAGATACTTATTTTTCAAAACAAAAACAAACATACAAAATCAATAGATTATAATAAATAATAGATTTTTGTTTAAAATTAACAAAAAACTATAATTACATTAATAAATACGAAACATTTCGAAAATTTACAACAATGTTTTGTATTTTTCAATTATTACTTAATTTTTTAAAACCATCTAAAGGACTTTAATATATTTTATAATTAAATTATTTCTATGGATGTTTTTTCTATATCTAGAATAAATGTTTTATGCAAATAAACTTTAAATTTAATTTTAACTTAATATTTTGTATTTTCTTATGTATTCTGTTGGAAAGAAGCTAAAGTATAATAAACTAAACTAAACTAATAATATGTTTCGATACAATAATAGAAATTTTAAAATGTACTGATTGACACATACTTGCAGTTCTCACTAATACTTATTGTAGAGTAAATTTTCCAGAAGTAATGGACATTATTATTATTATATTGGCAATAGATTTATATGTGTATTTATGGGCGTTCTTGAGATATATATGATAAATAGAAAAACTGAAATTTAATAAAATAATAATAATTTTTATGTACAATCGGTACATTTAGGATTAAGCTTATGCTTTCTTCTGTTTGTTGATTTATACATCATATATCTAAAAAATGAATACAAAATTATAGAGAAATAAAAGAGGAAGTAGAAGTAGACTCATAAGCGATAATTTATTTAATGATCCTATTTCGAGTTCGATGACGATTTACTAGTATTTCCCCGATAACGGATAAACGTCACTGACAGTGACGAAGAATGTAGAACTCAATCCTCATCGGATAAAGAAGAGGCAGAACTACAAGGATTGTTTAGCAATCACTATCCCAGACAAATAATAATAACTATTATCGCTGATGGAAAAAAGATTTCCTTGATGTCTCTGAAACATCCCATTCTCCAGAGACTAATTTTCAAAAACTGTTTAACAAGATTTTATGATGAATTATGAAAAGTTTAGAAGAAAAGTTCGTATCGTTTCTAAGAGAGGGTGCGCCACTAGATTTTGTTTCCATATGATTTTCAGTATGAACTAACCTTCAAAGGATACGTGTCAAAATTTGTCAGAGATCGGACAATTGATTCTTGAGTTATAGCATTTTGAGTGAAGCAACTTTTGTTAATGGAAAATGGATAAATAGGAATGTCGTGTGTCAATGAAACACCATTTTTTAATGGGAAAATTAGTGCTGTTATCCGAACTCTGCTTCAGTAGAAGTAACTATTTGTAAGTACTTTGATAAATCCCGTACAGGCCATATGGACTGCGAAGGTGACGAGCGCAGTTTGCATCCAAAAGAAGCTGTTACGAAAGAAATCATCAAAAAAATTCAAAAATAATTTTGAATGACTGTAAAGTGTAGTTGATCGAGATAGCTGAGACTCTGAAAATATCAAACGAACATTTTTGACATATCGTGCATGATTATTTTTGCATCCGAAAGCTCTGTTCAAGGTGTCACGTTGTTTTTTTGTTGTTTTTGATCGCCTGTGATGATCAAAAACAACGTGTTGATAATTCAGAGCACTGTTTGAAACTGTTTAAGCGAAATAAACAGGAGTTTTTACGTCGGTATGTGACAACGGAGGAAACATGGATTCATCACCACACTTCAGTGTCCAATCGGCAGTCAGCTGAGTTGACTGCACGCGATGAACTCAAACCAAAGCATCACTCCATTATGACAGATAGCCAGGACGCCATAAAAGCGCTAGCCTCACCGATAGTGCAGTCTAGGCTGGTCATGACTTGCATAAACAGACTGGACGCACTGGCGACAACAAGAGAAACACAGCTAGTATGGATACCCAAGGACCAAAAAATTATTGGACACTTGGGGGCCGACTTGCTGACTAAACAAGGAGCAGCAGGTGAATTCATAGAACCTGAACCCGCTTTCGGTATACCCCATGAAACCGGAAAGGAAATAATCCGACGCAAGTTAGCAGAAGAGCGCAAAAAGGCATGGCAACATCAAAATGGAATGAGGCACACGAGAGTCTTCCTAGATGGTCCGGTACCTGACAGCATGCTGAAGCTGTCTAGACTGAGCAGATTGAAACTAAGAAAAATCACAGGATTAGTCACTGGGCACTGTGACCTGAACAAGCACAAACATAGGATGAGCATTGAGAAAAGCCCCCTATGCCGTGGGTGTCTAGTAGAAGAGGAAACTCCCCAAGCATACAAAGAAGAACGCAAGGCGAAACTCGGGAAGTCCATGCTTCCTGTAGAACAGCTAAGGAATATCCCCTGGCAGAAACTCCTGGACTTCTTAGAAGATACAGGAGTTCAACAGGAGTAAAACAGCCAGAGGCCAACAAAAGGACTACGGAGACCGCAGTGCAGCGACGCTAAGCGACACCACCTCGTGAGGATAAAAAAAACGGAGAAAATCATAACAGTGGCTGGCAAGTTTATGGCGTCTGTATTTTTGGATGCTCAATATACCATTGTTTTTCTTGAAAAAGGAAAAACAATCAACACAGACTATTATATTACAGACTTTATTATGTTGAATAATAAAATTAAATTTTCGCACCCATCGCAACCCATCACTGTTTCGGTGAATGCAATCGAACTTCTCTTTGGTTGCTGTTTTTTTTGTTCCATTTGCGGATTACCGAGAGCTGGAATGTTTTGGCATTCAGAGTTAAAACTGTCAGCTGTTTTCGATACTATGAATCTTAGTGGATGGAAAGCAATAAAATCAAAAATACATTTTAGTAGAAATGTATAGGTCAATACAACAAAAAATACAGCGGTGATAGTTTACAAAATATAAAACCCATTCTGAATAAATTGGTGAAAAATTTTAATCGCATTCCGTTATCTGAATTGTTATGTGTTGATGAGCAGATTCATGCCATAAGACATATAAGAATGATCTAGGTCATTTTTTAATTTTTTTTATATCGATAAAAAATAAGAAATGAAAGTTTTTCAATTTATTATTTCCCATCTTTAAATTTTGTGTGAAAACCCGGAAGAAGTAAAAATAAACACCTCCGTTGGATGAAAGTACTACAAAACACCCACCTCCGGTGGATGAAAGTACTACGAGTTAGAGATCAAATCTCTGGGAACCTCAAAACTGATATTTTTGTTGAAATTGTTTCTTAATGTATTTGAATTTTGTTAAAAAAAATTGTTGAAAACTAACAAATTTTTTAAATTAGTTAGAATTTGATCAATAAATTGAAAATATTTTTACAACCCATTAATAATTTTTGAGAAAAGAAAATAGTTTTAGTTTTTAATACAAATTAATAGAACATTAATAAAAGAAATTGTTGAAAACTTTCTATCAGTAGCAATTAAAAATGGACTTAAATCAGTTTTTTGTTATTGTACAAAATTGAAATTTGAGTAATAGGTATATAATCCATCCGTTGAATCTTCCGTCCTACCTCACAAAATATCGCTTCGAGAAACAATAGAAAAACATTCAGTCTGATAAAATAAACCAAATGCGTTAGAAAAAGAACGCACTGTAAAACTTTCGTCGTTTTTTGAAGCGATAGTTTGTGACGTAGGACGGAAGATCCAACGGATCCAGTTTAGGCCAAAAGAAGTTGGTTATCATCGACCTGTAGCGCTCCCCATTGACGGTTATGGCCGCCCCAGCTTCGTTCTCGAAAAAGTACGGACCGACGAACGCCCGACGCTGTCTGTGGTCGTTTATCTTGAGCTCCTGGGTCAATTGGATTTTGTACGGGTGCAGACCCAAATCCAGATGCAAAATTCTGCGAGTTGATGTCTCCGAAAGGCCAAGTTCCTGTGCACGACGAAAAATGGACTGCCTTGGGTTCTCGCGCACACTCTTACGGACAGCAGCGATATTTTCGTTCGATCGGGCGTTTCGTCGACGTGTCAGTGTTGGCTGGTTGTTTACTGAACCAGTCGACTCGAATGTGCCCACCAATCGACGGATAGTCGACTCTACAGGCCGATCAACGCGACCGTAAAATGGGCAAAGTGCGCGGAACGTTGCTCGAACTGATGACCCATTTTCGTAAAACAATTTAATAATTTGCACGTGCTGCTCGATACTCAAACTTGCCATGGTGATTTGGGGTTATATACTGAACAAATGACAGCAACTTTGACAGCTCCACCTCGAACAACATGGCCGCAACCTTCCGGCAAACTTCGCGCGTCCCTATTGGCGGACCCTTTACAAATAAATACTCTACGAAATAAAAAAAAAATGCTTCAAAAATTACTTTATAAAAAAGAAAGAATTAAAAACTTCCCAAAAGATATTCCAATAAAAAGAAGCAATTTAATATTTTTTGTTGTTTAATTATTATATTATCAGAGTGATGCGATCGACTACGAGCATCAGAAACTTAAGTACAAAATTTTAGCACCAATCTAAAGACCAAAAATTGTCTATAATTGATAAATGTCATAGATTGATTGATAGGTAACAAATATTGGTAACAAATATTGGTGACAAATGACAGCCATCAAGAGCAGATTACATGTCAGGTTATGATGACAGTTGAAAGATAACCAATGACAGAAAAGTAATGATATATGACTGATTACAGATGCCGAACAAAGAGGACAAACAATTGATGACAGATAACAAATGACTTAGAGTTATTGTAACTTTATTTTGGTAACATAAAAAAAATACTAAATACAATAGCAAGTTTTGTTATGGTAGAATTTGTCACTCAGTAACAAATAATTGTAACAAAATGGTACAAAACCAATATAAATTGGGCCTATTTTGCCAGATTCGTTAATGATTAACAATTGCATAAAAATAAAATTTGTTTTATTGCAGATTTTAAAATCTAAAGAATATTTCAATCTAATTAGATATATATGGTAATTTTTACCTGACCAAATCTCAAAATCTAAGTAAATTGACAATTAAAAAAAAACAATTCAAAAATTATACCGGGGTCAGCGGTGGCCTAATTAGTAAAGTGCCTGTTCACGGGCCACGGGCCTAGGTTCGAATCGCAGCTTTGTGGTGGATTTTTCTAAGGAAGAATTCACCGTTCGGATCCATGGATGTTTGTGTGTGTCCCTTATCTCATATGTACGAATAGCCAAGTTGCTTATGACAATGTCTCTCTATCATTCACCACCCAACCCGCAATTCTTTCCAACACCCTTCTTTTTAAAAAAAGTAATTAAACCTTGTAATATAAAATTTTAAGTATAACATATATATAGAAGTAAATCTGATGACATAACTGATTTCTAATCAAATTAAAATAAATTTAGTTGCAAATTTTTATTCTAATTAGCTAGTGGTAGTTTTCCTAATAAGTGTAAAATGAGTCAGATACTTATTGTACAATCTTAAATTTTTGGAATTATTGAATCTTAATTGACAATTTATTAAAAAAATAAACTACCTTTTGCTCTTTAGTAAACTGAATCACTTTAGCTTTACACATTTTATGACCTGATATAAAATGTTATAGTTAGTTTACACGAGGGTTCAAAATGAAAATAAAAATGAAGTTAGCTACTTCAATTATATATTAAATAGTTTTGTCGATTAGATAGACAAATTAAGTTTATTTTAAAGAATAATAGTTAAAGTAAGTGATGAAAATACCCACCACCAGTATCTTGTCATGTATCAGCACTCCTTCCTAAATGGCAATCATAAATAATTTACAACAAATTATTATTTTTTCTGCAATTCTCTTCCGCAAGTCAACAATGTTGTTAAACTTGAAATTGCAGTTTTCATATGGCAATATCACATTATCTATGAAATTATTTTGGTAATGAATGCATGTAACGTTTTAGCAAAACATATTTATTTCTTTATTTACTTTATTTAAACTGTGGAGAAAGTGATTACAAGTGCATTTATTATTACTGTTCATCTTCACGAAATCATTTATTAATTATAAGAAATTGAGAAAGGGTTAAAAAAACCTAGCAATCAAGTGTATAAAATAACTTCAGACGCGTTACTTACACCACAGTTTAGCTTTAGTAATTTTGGCTAATGATGATATAATTTTTTTGATTTGATATTACCCTAAATGCTTCGCCGTGGCTGCATTCCAAGTAAATTTATTTCTAGATACATTATAGAACAACAATAATTTGTCAATACGTTTTCAAAGAGCTGTAATCTATGAACTCTGAATGTTCTACAGCCAGACGTGCTAAATGTGCTATTCATTTTCTAGGTGTTGCCTATCCAAAATAAACCAAATAACTAACTAGAAGCAGATTAAGATAGTAAAAAAATGTCTAACAAACCAAATATGAACTAAGAAAAAATTATTTTGAAAAATCAATTTGAAATTCGACTATTTTATATACCTGATAATTACCTAAATCAATATATATGGCTAGCAAAGGGGTATCGAATTTACAATAGATAAATCAGAGATAAACTACGGCCTAATTATTATGATATTTCAGAATAATATTCTACAATTTATTCTAAGATTTTCTTTTGAATGTAATGATTAGCTTTGATATTGACAATTACAATATTTATCCTTAAAATTAATTTTATAGATTCAAACGTTCTTGCTAAAGTATTTAAAGATTTGACAACAACATTTTAAGTCTACTGCAAACCGAAGTTTACGTCTTCGAGTGGTTTTTACTAATCTAATATCCTAATTTTTTTCTAAAATTAATAAATCATCGACACAATTGATAATGGAAACATTATTAGTCCTTCGAATCAATATTTGGTATGTCTTTGGTTGTTTTGTATTTAAATTTTCTTCTCAGGAACTATGTTTGCTATTGCTAATAAAACGTTATTGATTTTCTAAACAAATTTTATGTGCTCAAATTTTCCAAGATACTAAGTTAACTTTTCAAATAATACAGCAAATATTATTAGTCCTTTACTTTATAAGATCAAACTTTCTTCTCAAGGTACTGAATTATAATTGCAATTATTTGGAGCGAACTTTCAACACATCATAATTGACATAGAATTCAATTCAATTCAATGGCTCTACAGCCCCGATTCGGGCATTGGCCTCCCTTAATTTATTCCTCAATTATGTACTGTCCAACGCCACTTTTCGCCAAACCGTTAGTTTTAGGACTTTTTTGGCGTCTTCTTCGACACCATCCTCCCAAGGCTTTCTTGCTCTTCCAATTGGCCTTTTGCCTTCCATATTGCACTTGTGCAGTCTTTGTGATATCCTGTCTCCTACTGTTATTTTTTGCAGGTGTTCTGCCCATTGAAGTCTCTGTAGCTTTATAATTACGGATACAGGGTGTTCTCTAAAGATTCATAATTAACACGTTAAGTAATAATTGCGATTAGAAGGTATTTTCTTGATTGTGTATATGATTTTCCGAGTGGTTAATTTCTGTAAGAATCAAGAATCACTTGGTGAAAAATAATTTAACGATAAGGTAAATTAATAATTTATATCACTTGGTTTTACTTTTTTATTACCTTGATAAAAACAGGATAAGAGTGTAGTTAAGAAAATGTTGTCAGATATTTGATTAAACTTTTTATATTGTTATAACATTTATTTTTTTTTATGTTTTAATTTTTTAAAGAATCTCTTTTAAACAAATATATACGTTAAATAGAGTGTTAAAAATAACACTATTCGCACATTTGCAAATAAGTTAAATGTTTTGACGATTACTTTGAAGTGGCAAGTTTTTTAAAACTAATTAAGGCAACTTTTTGTTATATATTAGTTGCTGATAAAAAAAACTAAAGCCTTATTCTTTTAACCGGTCGAACTATTATCGAGTTCCATAAGTCTGTTTTGCCAAGAAACAATTTAATCATAATAGGCAATAAAAAATAACGGGCATTGTTTCTAATAAAAGTTTCTCAAATTGCTTAAGTTGGAAGTTTTTTACAATTTTCTCTTGTATTACAAATATCATTTACAGCTATTAATAAGAACCATTTGGATTTGTATATTGAAATTAAGTTCTCAGATTATTGTGTGATTTATAAAATTAAAACACATAAACTGGGATTGTTGGTACATATACTTATTAAATTTAAGTTTGTAGTTTGTAGTATTCTAAAAGAATTGTTTGATAAAAAAGTTTACTAATATAATAATTAAATATAATTACAATATTAACGTTTGGTGTTTTTTAGGGTTACTTAATTTTAAATATTGATATATATATATATATATATATATATATATATATATATTTATTATATTTATATTTATTTTAAAACTAATATTTAAAAAAATAATCCAAAATAATCAATTATACTGTAATGTATAAATCCACATCAATTTTTTAAATAACTCTCTTGAATTAACTAAATTAGAAAAATAATATTCAGCCAAAAATAAAAATATCAAAAGTTAATATAACGGTCTTCTTAACATTTTTTTTTTAGAGAAAAATCATGATTTTACACCAATTTGTAAAATATGTAATTGTGGAGTACAATGCATAAAAAGTTAGTTTTGTTAATATTATAAGAGGTACCATAAGCTCATTTAAGATATTTTTAACGCAATTGAATTTGTTGCACTTCGCTAAAAGCTATTGCAAAATTTTGCTTTCAACTTTAACGTAAATCTTCTATGGGTGTAAATTACGTTTCACACATTTCTTTCGGATTAAGTGTATCACTGAGGGAGCTTTAAAATCATCGGCAAAGATTCCTGAATTTCATTCGGAGAGCTTAAGGAAATATCAGCCTGAAGTCTTTGTTTTTCTTTCTCTTCATATTAACAAAACTCTAAAATAACTTTAGCTAATATAAACTTCTGCTTGCTAGATAAAGATAAATACATCTTATTTTTATTCTATTCTATTTTATTGATTTTAGAATTTGTCCCAAAAAAGAAAAACCTTGTATTCATCAAAGAGGTTATTACGGACATAAATAATCCAATGAGATATAAATGTTAGATTACTATTTCTTGATTGTTCTGTCCTTAATATACCAAAAAATTCAATAAAATCGTTTGATTATAATCTTAATATACAATTAACCTAATTTATATGAATAATATCAATATCAAATATATACTTATGTTCAAATTTATATGTACTTTTATTAATTACATCGTGACATTTAAAACAATTAAATATATTTACTATAAACATTTTAAAGCCGGGATTTTTATTTTACTTAATCTGTGTGTATTGTTGTCTTTAGAGTTTAACGACTTTGTGAGTTCATGGAAACGAGATGAGTGACTGCAGGAGGTACACCTATCAGTTGTATTTCAAGTGGCAAAGGTTGGTACCCGTGATCGGCGATAGCGGCCTTATCACATGGAGCGATTAAACTATCATCATTGAGGCAGGTACATTTTTAGTAATTGCGCCCAAGGAAATTCTAAAATTACTTAATTGCTGTTGTTATCACGAATAAGTACAAATGCACCATTGATATGATAATTGAAAAACGTCAGTTTAAATTAAGTATTTGATTTGTCACGCAAATAAAACTATTGTTTTATTATCATCTTAAATATTATTGAATTTGAAATATTATCCAAGACTATATATAAGTGTTCGTGAGTACGTAATTTGGTGAAAGATTTATCAATACTAATAAAAAAATATATGATAAGATTTAAAATACTAGTGTAATTTTAATTAATTATTTTTTCATTTTAAAAATGAATTTACATGAATGTCCTTTTTTTGTAAGCAGACATTATCGAAACTAGTATTTGTTAAATTTTTAATTTAATATTAATTTTTTGTCAGGTTAACCAAGTTACCTCGCACATACTGTCTTGATAAGCAAGGCACATGTTTTTAATATGTTGAATCGTGCATAAACACGTTCAGTAAAATGTGTAAATGAAGTGTAAACAGTTCAGTACACTTCTTCTCTTTCCAAGGGCACTCAAATATTTGACAACTCCAGAACTACTTCCATGCTGGGATGAAGAGCATAGTTACATTGAATACATGTCTTTCGAAGATAAAGGAAGTTACGCAGAGATTCACTTGGAAGAAGAAAGTTACATTCCCGATGAAATCGAAATAGAAGAAAGCAGCGATGGTGTAGAGCTTCCTGGCAGATCAGAAAGATCTGCAACGCCTGAAAACACAAAGCTTTGCATGCATAGTATTGTAAACACTAATATTGGATTGCAAAAGTCTATGTAAGTTGTTTCTTTTGCTCTCTTTGTGTCTAATTTATAAGAATTTGTTTTTAATTGGTGTTTTAGTTTGCAGATTACTTCAATTTTAGAAGCTTTTAACGGATGACATGCTACTGGATATTTGTACTCAGACAAATTTACATAGAAGTGAATTTCAAAATAAAATGGATACTCAAAGGTGGACTGAAAATGAGTTTTTCAAACAGTCTAACATTTTTGCAACGCTGTCACGAAACAGATTAATAGTAATATTTATTTACATTAGATTCGATAATCCTAAACACATTTGTATATGTAAAGACAAATTAGAAGTAATGCGCAAAGTATAATATAGTTTTGTAAATTTTTTTCTCTATCTACAAATATTACAGTAGATGAGGGTATGTTGCTAAACGCTCATCAACTGTAATATTTGTAGATGGTAGACAAAACTATTCATCGAAAATACCCTTTTAGAATGTATATCAAAAGTAAATCAAGTCGATATAGCATCAAAATTTGGGTTTGTGCAGTACTGGAATGGTAGATTATAAACGAAAGGTAAACCAAGGTCAAAGATTTGTATTAGACATGGTAATATGTAAGAGTTGGTCACTTTTCTCCTGACAGCCCCTTTGTGTTTCCGAGGGCAACACAACTTTCCCTTGGCCGTTGTCATCCATGAAATTTGCTGTGTTAAAAGTGCTAAATTCGTCGATATCTGCATAAGTGCAATAGTTAAGTCGCACATCGTCTGTTTATTAGTCGCGCCAAAATTCACAAAAGGCGCCTTTTGTAATACAATCTATAATTAAAGTTTTCACAAAAATGAGAAGGCTGGCTCATTCTTTTACGACCCCTCGGACGATTGCTCCTTAACAGGTTATGGGCCCAGACCACGACATCCGAGGTGTGTCAATTGTAGCCAGAAATCCACCGAAAGAGGATCATTAAGCGACGGTCGTTGCGAGTCACAGGGGAACCAAAAATGATGACGTAGTTAAAGCTTGGACCAAGAAAGATCTCGAAGCGCAAATCTTTGTCGTTGTAAATATGTAAAATTTTTTTGGCTCCAGGTATAATATTGGTAGGTGAATTATAGAGAATTGTATGCAAGTGCAGCTGTATGCCAAAGATCTGGCCGCAGTAGGCGAAGAAGTGAAGTATAGCTGGGTGATGACTCGAATTCTAGGCTCTCTACCGCCGAGGTTACACCACTTCTGCGCAGTGGAGACAATGCGCAGTAAGACTACAAGACTATGCCTAAGCTAATCGAATGACTGAGATTGGAGGTCGGTCGACTTACCGAGAGTGAGCAAGCAACAGAGACCTCAATGTGCAACCCAATCCTTTCGAGGACACACAGCAAGATAGGGAAGTCAAACGCGGACCCAACAGGAAACTTGGGCGTGCAATGCGTCAAATGTGGAAAGAGGGGCCATGTCAAGAAATACTCTAAGGGGAAGCCTTGCGCAAAGTACCTGACCTACCGTAGAACTAACTACGCGTACAACAACTGCAACTAAAAGTGGCATTTTCCAAGGATGTCCCTAAGGGACACTCAAATCAACGCAACACTAAAGACGATGTCAAAACTCGCCGCGCATTCATCACTGTTAGCCTGTCATCAGCCGCATTCAAGGACATTAAACTAAAGGACGACAACAGAGACTCCTTGTACATGGATAGTGAGGCAACTCAACACATGACCTTCAGATGAGACTGGCTGCCGAACTACTCGATTATGGAGGAGAAGCTCATCATTGCCATCGGAGACTCAACAAAATTGGAAGGCATTGAAGTAGGAAATGTAAAGTTGGAGGTCTTTGACGAAAACACTTGGCAGAAAGTCGAACTCACCAACCTTCTTTACGTCCCCAAACTAACTTTTAATCTGGTTTCAGTAACATAAATTGTGGACAAAGGCTATATACAGTTAGCGGACAGCAATCTTTGAGACTAGTGACAGGAAAGAGAAGGCCGCAGTAGCAAAACGAGATGGACAACTTTTTGGAGGAAACTGGCACCTGTCTGGCGACACGCTCGCATTGGCATGAGAAGCTAAAACACCGGTATGCCAAATACGTCAAGGACATTTTGAAGCGCCACAACGATAACTCCTACGACAATTGGGATGGTTACGTCTGCAAAGGATAGTCGTACGAGAAAAAGCACAAAGTCTCACATTAAGCAAATCCGAAGGTCACCAAGGAAATACTGCATGTAGACTTGGGGGAAATGAGCATGCCTTCCCTCGGTGGATCCAGGTACTTCCTGCTATTCAAAGATGACTACTCGCATTTCAAGACCGTCTACTTCTACTTGAAGAGCATGAATGAAGCCGCACACAAATTGGAAACGTTTGACAGATTGGTCGAAAACCAGTTCGGAAGAAGGGTGAAATGTATCAAGTTAGACAATGGGACAGAAATCAAGAATGCCGCTACTTCAAAAATCAACTGGGAATTTTTCCCAGCAAGACCAGCGCGTAATTACCGCAACAGAATGGGCGTGCGGAAAGAGAAATGAAGACAATCGGGGAAGCCGCATTGTTAGCCATCGTCACACTAAATCATACGAGTACAAGCTCGCAGGCTAACTAGAGTCCTGCACAGCTATGGTTCGGATGCCAGGTTGACTTAAACAAATTAAGAAAGTTTGGATATTCCTGCTATGTTCTCACCCCGGACTACACACGGACAAAAATATCAAGGAAGTCAATAGAAGGAATCTTTGTTGGATATGACATAGATTTACCCTGCTACCGTATGTATGTTCCAGACCAACGCGACATAGTTATCTCCGTGGACATCCTATTCGACGAGGACGATAGATCAAAGTCGAGCAATGCCATAGTGGAAGTCAAAAACGATGAGCCAGATGAAGTACAGGAGAGAGAACCCGCCATCAGGACAAAGATCATGAAACGTCAGATAGTGAGTACGACGATATTATAGAAGACTTTAAAACTCGTTCATCAACAATTGGAGGAGATCGGACGTCGGACTCTTTGTGACCGCAAGAACCTGAGAATGCCAAGCAGATACAGTGAATGAGTCGCAGGAGGAACCTCAGGAAGACACCGCCATCTTTGGAGAAGTGTAGGGCTTACTGGTACAAGAGGCACTAAAGGACCCACGCGGGCTAGCAGCAATGAGTGAGGAGTTCGACTCGTTCATGATAAAAAAAACGTGGAAACTCGTGCAACCATCACACTATGCATGACCGCTTGTATGGCGATGGGTTCTACGTGAAAATGACAAGGCAAGGCTGGTTGTTCGAGGATTCGAGCAGAACGATGAAGTTCACTACTCAGGATTCTTTAGCCCAGTAGCCAGATACCAAGCTCTCAAAAACTGAAGGACACCAATGACATGCGAAGGATACTTACTAGATTGAATGAAAAGTTTGAGATTACATTTGACAAGACATTTCTGAAAAATCTGTCATATCTAGGAATGCAAAGTGAAGAACAATCAAATGGTATCTTCATAAGTCAACAACGGTATGCGGATCAGATCATACAACGCTACAACCTTGCCAACTGCAATTCCATGTCCATACCGATGAAGCGAAGGATTGACCCTGAAAATTACGCAAACGACGAGCCAGCATCGAACTCTATACCATATCGTGAAGACATGGGAAGTCTTCTCTATCTGAGTATCATCTCCCAACCAGAGCTGAGCTTCGTAAACTACATAAGCAGATTCAACCTATGAACAGACTATGTTGTGTTGAAAGTACCAAATTGAAATTCGCCGATATATGCGTGAAGTTCCTGATAAGTTTTTGCCTCTTGTATCACGTTCACAATATCAATATTTGATGAAATAACTCTTGTGCCATATGTCTCCCAATTAAGTGGTGGCGTTTTTTTACTCTCCACACAATTTTATGGTACCGAAACAACTGGGGATGAGAAAAACAAACCAGAAATAATAAATCATTAGAAGGATACACTCTGGAGATTATACGACCACATAGTGCACCTGTGTACGTCAGAGAAATATATAATGCAACACATTTTTTTTCTGAAACAAAAGTTATTTTATTCAGCTTTCAAATACACCATGTTATTCCCCAATCCTTTTACTAGATGAGGAAGAACCGTCCATTGAAGTTCCTCTCCGGTGCGAAGACTTGTGTGAGGTCTGGCGTTGTAATGAAGAAAGATAAGTTTGTTTGGCTTTTTGACGAACATGTTGAAATCGTTTCTTCAATAGAAGAGTAGCACAATACACTTCAGAGTTGATCATTTGACAATGGGGAAGTACATCGAACAGAATAACTCCTTCAGAATCTCAAAGATCGTAGCCATGACTTTCTCTTGATAGGGGAATGGGTATGGCGCTACTCCTCTTTGATTGCCGTTTTGTTTTGAGTTCGAAGTAATGAACCCATGTTTCATCGTCTGTAACAATGTTTGACAAAAAAATCACGATCAGCCTCATACCGAGCAAGCAATTCTGCACAAGTGGTTCTCCTTTGCTCTTTATGGTCTTCAGTTACATATCGCGGAGCCCAGCAGGAACAAACCGTGGAATATTCCAAACGGTGAAAAATTGCGACAGCACTACAAACAGAGACGTCCAGTTGAGCAGCAAGGTGTTTGATTGTTATCCGTCGATCAACTCTAATGAAAGTATTTGCACACTCGGACATTTCGTGGGTCACAGTTTTGCACGTCCGGCCGGCACGTGGGAGGTCAGTCAGTTTTCCTTGACCTTGCGGCGATGATGAAACAAGCTTTGCCCAAACACTCGCTAATGCACCTCCGATACATACCCCATTTTAACATATACATCTAGCGCTGCCACCTATCGGAAATCAATGAAACTATGCGAGCCGGGTTTTTCAACCAAACGTGGCCGAAAAAAATGTGTTGCATTAATTATTATTATTATAAATAAAATGAAATAAATGTATTGTTTGAACAAAAAAACCTGTAGATATCATAGATATACACGGTGTAATATATTGAAATCCGAAAAAAATAATTGGGTCAACTGAGTAACTTTCATTAAGGGTGAAATTACTTCTTTATATAAAAATTTGACCATTTGTAGTAATATGTGGCAAGCTAGGGCAGAAAGACCGAAGGTGGATAGCCCAAACGAACGGACTAACCCTTATTTTTAAATTAAATGTATTCGTTCTAAATGTATTTTTGTTTGTCCTAATAAAGATGTTTTCTCTCTGTGGCAAGCTATTGTAACCCAACTTCATAATCTTCTACCGTCAGTGTATTGAGATACTTTATATCTCTTTTTACACAGAGAGATGATCTACTACTGACATGTTCAGCACACATCCGGCGGCCATACATCAGCGCCCCACACGGCGCAAACGTATACTACTTTCCTACTATGGCTCGTACAAATTAGAAATTTTAGGTCTTAAAAGAAAATATTTTTTAATTCATTTTGACAAAAACCTTTTTTTGTTTTTTTAGTCTTTTTTGTGTTTCTTGTGTATTCTTTGATCATAATACTATTTGTAACACTTAAGTTTCTATAAACGTTTGGTTTTGTTTAACTTTTTAAAAAATTTTCTCCGACTAGTTTCGACAAAATTTAAATAATACTTTAGTTATTAAGTTGACAATAAATTTAGCAATAATATATTGAATGGCGCATAGTATTTTCTCGCACTTAATAAAGATCTTTTCAGTAATAGATAAAATACAAAACAAGGTAAAGTAAATAGTGAATAAATACATTTTGTCAAAAGCGTACGTAAAAAATATTATCGATTTAAACTAGTAATTTCATTTTTAGACAATTACAAAGATGGGTGGCGATTAGTGCTTCTATTAGTAACATGTTATCAACATTCTTATCAGCAGTAGAAATAGTAATTAGTTAACAGGATTTTTATCTCGCAATATTTATATGTTTATCTTTGGTAAATAAGCATGTTATAACAAGAATTGCACCTAACAATCTAAGGCGCTGTTAATTGTATCCCAATATTGAAATGTACCTTGCAATTTTAATTTTATATAAAATGTTTAATGTGTGTATGAAGGAATAATTATAATCACAATTAATTATAAATACCAAAGGAATATGCGATTACATATAAATATATTTGCTCATATAATTTTGTATATAGGTTTAAATGATTTTTCTTTTCTTTAAGTGTTTTACTATCCTAATAGATAATTAATGGATTAATTATCTTTCGAAATTGATAACTGAATAATGCTATATAATAATAATACAATATAAAATACAATAAGTAATAAATAGATTATTGGTACATTTAAATATGAACCATATATAATAATAGCATTTAATTATTTTAAATGTTAGTTAATTACTAAATGGATTTTCTGATGAACTAGAGCATAACATTATGTACGGCAAAATATGTCTCTTTGTTTCTTAATAAATATCAAAACATAGAAAGTAGACATTTTATTATTTCTTTTAGGTTTATTTTGAAAGTTCCTCATAATTTGCAATATGACGATAAGTTGCAACACTTTAGAACGCGTAAGCTGCTACTACATTTTTTCTGTATTTTCAGTAATAGCAACGACATACCTAAAATTTACATTTTATTATTATATTTCAAGAAGTATGTAAACCTTAATATTATATAATATCAATGCCAATTTAAAACACACAAATAGGTAAATAATAGAATAAAAATTAATAACTTACTCTGGTATGTACGACAATTAATTTAGTAAATGTTTTTATTTGTATTTGTAATCAATTTTATAATAAAGCTGTACTAAAGAGATCAAAACATATGTCTGCAGATGATATAAAATTGAATGCTAGAATATTTAATTGCCTTTGCTAGTTTATTTTAATGAAACCAGTGTAAATTAATTTCTTGTTCATAATTTCTCATAAACGGTTTCAAGTAAATATAATCATTTGTTTGTTTTTTTAACAGAAATAAATAGTGTTGCTTTGATAGCTGTGCTATTTGTAACATGCAAATTACTTTTGTATCATTCAATATCTGTCGAGGTATTATCCAGAGAAGTAGTTGTTTCATTAAGTGATTTGTTTTGTAGTCTTAGCAAGATTAATTGTTGTAGATTTAAGAAATGTTTTCGTATTTTTAAATTACTAGTTAATTTTCTACAACGTACTAAAGGAGTTTAATACATTTTATTATTAAAAAGATAAACTTGATTTAAACTAATGACTGCATTGATAAAACGACAACAATATACACCTTTACTCTGGTGAACGTCAAGAAAGCTTGACTTCTGATGGGATGATCAATATACTGCCGCGGTGTCACATTTCATGAAATCTATATTTCATCACAAAGGGCCCTTGTCTCTCGCAAGGTAGACGTGCCCTATTCTTTGGATTTTATATCCAACGATCTCGACGTAAAGTAAATACAAGTAGTTTTTAAATAATAGAAATATTCTATAGAATTTAATACATGTACATTATTTAAAAGTGTTAATAAAACAAATTTCTTTAATATATTCATTTTTATTGCAGAATTTATTCATCATTAGGATTAACTCAATTATTGATACAATTCATGATTATTGACTCATATATTTTCAAAGTTAAAAATAATACTTCATGTTTTATTATACGAGGGATACCCTAGTAGACATTATGCAAATTAAATTGTATAAGGGCAAATTTTAAACTTGTTTAATTGTTTTCATTTATAATGCATTCATTCATTTTTCATTAAATTTGTTGATACAGTTGAGTCTTCATCAAACTTACCTAAGCTGACCATAACAACATATTCAGGAGATTTTTTTAACATACGGCAAAAATTTAAGTGGTTCTCCGTCCTATTCTATCAATATTTTGTTCTTAGATGATTCTTAAAAACCCGCTTAGATTCGAAGAAATAAGTTTGCACAGAACTTATTAAAATTCAGAGATAACTAATTTGCAACACACTAAGGTAAATTGAAATTGTTTTGAATAATAACAATGTCATTATTACTACTCACTGGGCAGTGAATTGCAGAGAAAATAATAATAATAATAATAATATTTTTATTTGCCCAACAGAATAACCAATTACAGGACAAATTAAATTACATCAAAAAAAGTATAAAAAGCAACACAAAATAAATATAAAACTACGGCTACAGTTTTACAAAAATCTATAATGTAACAAAATAATTTAAATACAAAATCAATTTATGTAGAATATAAAGAAACAAAATAAAAATGTCTTAAATACAAAAATAAATTCTATAGAACTACCTAAAAATATCTTTGTATACTTTATTCGCAATCCTAGTCATGTGGTATATAGGTGACTTACATAAAGTAACGGACGCGGCAGTGGGAATAAAAAATGTATTAGCATACCGAGACGCAGTTCTTGGAACATGAAAATTAACTCTAGCTAAGAGATCTGGGCTATCTATGTGATTGTGAATTAATGTATGGATGAATGATGCACTATTTAATTCTCTACGTTCAGGATACACTCCATCCTTTTTAAAGCTCATAAATTTAAGGCAACGACGCTGTACCCTTTCAACAAGTAGTGATAGGTAAGCATAGTGTTGGTACCATATTAAAGAAGTGCATTCAAGCTGACTGCGGACGTATGCTGAAAACAGACATTTAACTAAATCACAGTTGTTAAAGTATTTACATGTCCGCATGACGAACCCCAATATTTTAGATGCTGATGTACACAATGCATTTATGTGTTCCACAAAAGTGATTTGAGTATCAAAGAGTACACCTAAGTCTTTATATTCAAGAAGTTTTAGACGACGATAACCCTGAATATTATAATAGTAGTAGTGCGACACACGACCAAAAGAGACGGTAGCACATTTGTTAACATTTAGTCTTAATCCATTAACATCACACCATCTAGAAATTAAATCAATAATATCTTGCAACTTAAGAGGGTCAGTCAGACTTGAGACATTAGAGAAATTTTTCAATTTATCAGCATATTCCAAAACGGAACAGGATAATGGAGAAATAAGATCATTAATGAAAATTATGAATAAAAGTAGTCCCAGATTAGAGCCCTGTGGTATACCAGAGGTGGAATTGAATTCATATGATTTAAAACCATTATAGTGTACATAGTTTATTCGACAGCAAAGATATGATTTTCAAAAGTTAATCCCAAAGGTTGAGAGTTTGTTTAGCAATGTAGCATGATCAATGGAATTAAATGCACGAGAGAAGTCCGTGTAGATTACATCCAATTGTGTAAGATTATCCACAGATTCACTAATATATTGTGTGATAAGTGAAAGATTTGTAATCGTAAAACGATCCACCATAAAGCCATGTTAATGTGGTGGAATTTGTGTTCTTATATGTCCATATAAGGACGTGTATAACACTTGTTCGAAAATTTTGGCGAAGTTTGATAAAATGGCGCTAGGCCGATAATTACCAATATTAGACCGGTCACCCTTTTTATACACAGGAATAGGAATCAAACGTGCACGTTTCCATATATATGGAAATGATCTGAGCAAAAATGGCTAGATTCAAAATTTGTAGCAGAGGTTTAACAAATACATATTTTGCTAAAAAAAGCTTGGTAATTGATCGTCACATGAAGTGTTATTATTTTTCAATTTATTAATACTAATAATGATATTGGACTCATTGACAGGGGAAAAATTAAATGGGTTAATATATTCAGAAGATTGATTAAAGTTAGTATTTGATGCTGGGGTGTAAGCATTTGAAAACTCATCTGCAAACGAGTTAACAATATCAATGGGCGTACTAAATGTTATTCCATCATTATTCACTTGGAGGGAATACTTGTAGTACCATTTCTAGTATGTACAAAATTCCAGAGTGTCTTGGGATTCCTTTTCATATTGTTCACGCCAAATCGCGAGAATTAGTTTTAATTATATTCAAATTTATCTTCGTGTTTTTTAATTAATATTACACTTTGGTTAATTTTGATTAATATAAATCTCAACTCAATTTTATATGTTTAAAACAGTTCGAGTTAAATTAAACAAAGTTTCACGTTTATTTCATTCTTTGTTTGTTTGTGTATAAAGCTTACTTGTGCCTACTGAAAATCCAACAAACAAGTGATCATAAATCAATCGTGTAATCTGATACTCTCGATTCCCGACTCATCGTGTGCAATCAAGTTAAATCACGTGGATTTAAGGTGTGATTGTAAAATTCTCGTCGTGAATCGTTCGTGTGAGTATTCAGCAATCAGTTAAGTCGCGAAATTTAGTGTTCGACGTCCGAGTTAAGTCACGAGGACTTAAAGTGCGTGTGTTATTAACTTCGTCGCGAAAAAACAGTGAACAGAAGCCGCAAACATGTCTGCAGCAGCACTTAAGAAGTTTGAAAGGAAGAAACATACAGCCAAACATCTCTTAACACTGTTGGAGGAGTGTTCAAATACAGTTTCAAGCCCTATAAACGAGCAAGATTGTGCCACTATTGCACTCTACATCGATGAAATTAAACCGCTGTACCAAGACATTGTTGAAATCGAGAAATCGAGCTAATGGACTTGGAAGTCGAAATACCTGTCGAGTAATATTCACTTCAACGCAGATACATTGAGGTACTTGGGTTAGCTAAATCTAAATTAGCAATTAAAACCGTACAGACATCGCAAACTCCTACAGCTGAACATCAAGTTAAACTGCCATGTATTGATATCGCGAAATTTAGCGGACGTTTTGACGAATGGACAAGCTTCATTTGAATCGTTGATACACAAGAATTCGAACTTGTCGAAAGTACAGAAATTCCACTACCTACAGAGTGTATTAAAGGGAGAAGCGTCCTCAATTTTAAGGTGTTTAGATGTGTCAGAAAAGGGTTATGATGCCGCATGGGACAGACTTCAAAAAAGGTATCAAAACGAAAGGTACCTAGTTAAAAAACACTTTAACGTTCTGTTAAATCTTCCTGCAATGAAAAAAGGTGACCATATTAGCCTACGTCACCTATTAGACATCGTAGCTGTAACACTATCAGCTCTAGAAAACCTCGATCGTCCAACTGAATACTGGGGCGACATTTTAGTGGAAATTGTTGCCGGAAGGCTCGATTCAAATTTACGCAATGAATGGGAAGGAAGCACGTGTTCTAAATTGCCAACATGGATCGAAATGGATCAATTCTTATCTGATAAATGTAAGCAATTAGAAGCCATTAAAGACAGTTCAAACATGCAGAACAACTGTACTTCACAAAGACCTAAAGTGCTACACAACCAAACAATTGTAAAAAAATGTGTGATATGTGATAGTGACCATCAAGTGTATATGTGTTCTAAATTCAATAAATTGTCGACGGCTGATAGAATAAACTCCGTTAAGAAGCATCATTTGTGTTTCAACTTCTTGCGTAAGGGACATACATCAGCAGAATGCAGAACAAGTAAATGCCGCAAATGTAATAAAAGACACCACACTTTATTACACATCGCAGAGGAAACAAATCAACCCGCAGAATCAAATGAGGCTACGTCAAATGCACTTGTGAATTTCTCTTATGCCCCGTCTAAAGTCTTACTCTCTACGTGTAAGCTACTCATGTATGACAAAAATGGATATGAGCAAGAGGTGTGTGCTGTTCTTGACACTGGATGGCAGGCTAACCTGATAACAAACGCCTGTGTAAAACGCCTAGGATTGCACAAAAAGGGAACAAACATACCTATTACAGTTGTTGGAGGAAGAAGATGTAATGTGAATTCGTTTGTCAGCACTCATATAAAATCATGTGTGTCTGAATTTAACTCACCGTTTGATGCCCTAGTGTTGCAAAACATAACCGACCTGGTGCCATCACGTCGTTTACAATTTGACAAAACAAATATACCAAATGGAATTCAATTAGCTGATCCGGAATTTTACAAGCCTGGTGAGATTGATATTATAATTGGAAACGACATTCATTATGATGTAGTGCGCACCGATCGAATAAATAAACCCTTTTCGGATGGATTGCTTATGGGAAACCATCTGCCAAGCTGATTCTCAAGAAAACACTAAAGTTTGTTTAGTTGGAATTAATGACATAATCTCAAAATTCTGGGAACTTGAGAATTATAAAAAACAAGTATTTGCACCCCTCGATGAAAGATGCGAAAAACACTTCAAGAAAAACACTATTAGAGACGAAACAGGACGATTTCACGTAGCCCTTCCGTTTAAGGAAAATGTCAGTCAACTTGGCAATTCGAGTTTTTCCGCTAAGCAAAAATTCTTTGCACTTGTGCGTAGAATAGCTAAACGTCCACAAATCCACGCTGAATATCAACAGTTTATGGAAGAGTATCGGAATCTAGGACACATGCGTCAAACTAGAGGTAACATCCACGAGGGTTTCTATTTACCACATCATTGTGTGATAAAGGAAAACAGTTTGACGACCAAACTGCGTGTGGTTTTCAACGGCTCTGCACCATCATCAACCGGCATTTCACTCAATGATATCTTAATAGTTGGTCCACCTGTGCAAAATGACCTGTTTTCGATATTGTCCAGGATGCGAGGCTATACATTTGTCATCTCTGCCGATATAACTAAAATGTATCGACAGGTAATGGTACGAGAAGAAGACTGCAAATTCCAAAGGATTTGGTGGAGAGCAAAACCGGAAGAAGAGTTGATTTCATACGAATTAACAACCGTGACGTATGGGACAGCACCTGCAGCATATTTGGCAATGCGTACAATTCAAGAGCTTGCGCACCAGGAGGCAAACAATTTCTCGGTAGGAAGTGCTAAGTGTTTGACTGATTTTTATGTAGATGACCTGATTACTGGTGCGGATTCATTTAAGGACCTAGTTGTAGTACGTGATCAAGTAAACAATCTGCTAGCAAGAGGTGGATTCGAACTCAAAAAGTGGGCGAGTAACAATAAACAAATATTTGAAAACTTTAAGACTGAGTGTGTTGATAAAATTACAGTGTTAACTCGCGAGGATAATAATGACAGTGCAATATCTACTCTGGGCATGATTTGGAACACATCTGATGACACATTAAGGTATAAATATAATGTTATTACCTCAAATGCAACAACCAGAAGAGAGGTGTTGAGTGAAATCTCAAGGATTTATGACCCTTTGGGATTAATCGGACCAATAACTATTGTTGGAAAAAATTTTATGCAGGACATCTGGAACCTGAAGAATGGATGGGATGATCCACTGCCTTCGGACTTCGTTAAACGTTAGTTGCATTATGCAGATGATTTGAAGGACGTCCCACTTATAGAAATTCCACGGAAGGTAATTGCTGATCTCGATTGCGAAGTAGAAATTCATGGATTTGCTGATGCCAGTGAGCATGCTTATGGAGCGTGTATTTATCTGATTAACGTGCGCAATAGACAACGAATTTCCAGCAATTTGCTATGTGCAAAATCCAGAGTAGCTCCCGTAAAGGCCACCAGTATTCCGAGACTGGAGTTGTGTGGAGCAGTATTGTTAACAGAACTTTGTCAACGAGTGTGTTCTACATTCAACAAGCCGATACGAAAGGTGTTACACTACAGTGACTCTACGATAACCCTCTCTTGGATAAAATCGGAATCTAGAAGATTTAAAACCTTTGTGTCGAATCGTGTAGGAGAGATTAATAAGCTCACAGACATAGATGATTGGTTTCATGTGAAAACTAAGGAAAATCCAGCTGACATTATTTCCCGAGGATCAACTGCGTCTTCAATAAAAACCAACCAGCTTTGGTGGCATGGACCAGAATTTCTACTGAAAAATTCAAACCCACCTGTTTTCATGCCCGGAATGGATATACCGGAAATAAAGTGTAATGCAGTGACAATTACCCAGTAAAAATTAGTGGTTCCCGAATATCGTACATATGAAAAGACAATCCGTGTCATAGCCTTCATGCTAAGGTTCATTAATAACTGTCGTAGTGAAGCTAAAACGTATGGACAATTAAAATTAGAAGAGCTCAACAAAGCGCGTGTCACTCTTATAAAAAATCTACAGTATCTATATTTTAAGCGTGATTTGACTCTATTATCAAGTGATGCGAACGTGCCTAAGTGTAGCAAATTACTAACATTGAATCCCTTCCTAGACTTTAACGGACTTATACGCGTTGGTGGTCGGTTGACAAACAGTGAGTTAAGTGACAATAGACGATTCCCAATTGTGTTACCATCAAACCACTAGCTGGTTCGACGAATCGCTGAGAGTATCCACAAAACTAATTTACACATTGGTGCTCAAGGTACTCTAGCTTTCATGAGGCTTCAGTTCTGGCCACTACGAGACGAGGAAGAGCAATAACACGCGATGTAGCTAAGAAGTGCGTCAAGTGCATCCGAGCAAGGCCAACATTTAAGGCTCCGTTTATGAGTGCTTTACCTAATTGCCGTACTCAACCAATTCGACCATTTCTCAAGGTTGGAATTGATTATTGTGGTCCATTCATCATTAAAGATGGGTCACGAAGATCAAAGAAGACAATAAAATCTTATGTTTGTGTCTTCGTATGTTGTGCGACAAAGGCTATTCATCTTGAGCTCGTGTCATCACTCAGAACGGAATGCTTTTTGGCAGCTTTCAACAGGTTTATTGCACATCGTGGAAACGTCATCGAAATCTTTAGCGACAACGGAACGAACTTTCTTGGAGCCCGAAATCGTTTGAAGGAACTCACACAATTTCTGGCTGATGAAAAAACACAAAATACGTTGGAAGAAAGCTTCACGCAAAAACAAATTAAGTGGAGCTTTATACCACCAAGAGCCCCACACTTCGGAGGATAATGGGAGGCAGCCGTCAAATGTATGAAGCATAATCTTCAACGAGTAGCTGGCAATGCACTACTTGCAGCTGAAGAGTTTACAACCCTTCTAACCCAGATTGAAGCGGTACTAAACTCCCGACCACTGTGTTCCTTGAGTGACGATCCTAATGATTATGTTGCTCTGACGCCATCACACTTCCTGATAGGAGATGTTCTGACATCCCCAGTTGAAGCCAACTATGAGGATATAGCGGAAAACAGATTAACTCGTTGCGAGTTAATACAGAAAATGAAACAACACCTTTGGAGGCGATGGTCGAAAGAATATTTGTCGGAACTGCATAAGAGGACTAAATGAAATTCTAAGGACTTCAGCATAGATGTGGGGCAACTAGTCATCACCAAGGAAGACAATCTGCCTCCATTGAAATGGCAACTAGGACGAATTGAGAAGCTTCGCCCCGGTCCAGATGGAGTGGTCAGAAGTGTAACTGTGAAAACTACATCTAATACTATGGTGCGTCCTATAGTGAAATTGTACGCGTTGCCTTCGTCCTAAAATATTCATGAAGTGTGATCAATTTTTATTCGTGTAAAAACTTGTACAGCCTTCTTAAAATCACTGTTTGCACTTACTTGTGTCCTTTTGTGTTTAAAGGACAATCTGCATTTTATGGCATTTTAAAAATCGTTCGTAACTGTTGTAAAAGGCATCATAAAGCTTTGTGAAATATTTTGAGTTTGACAATGGATTCCAGCGGAACGTGACAGAGGTTGAACAATAAAGATTGAACGCGGCGCTGAAGCTCAATAAACCAAAGCCCTGACCAGAAATTTCTTCCCTTCAAAATTCCTGTTCTGTCCTGTATTATCTTACAAAATGTTCTCTCTTTCCCTTTTCAAGTATCTACCCCACTATCAATTGCTATCCACCAATCATGAGCTTCCTTTAGTTTTCCTTTTACCTCATTCCTAAAATCTCGGCGATTTTTTCTTCAACCACGACACAAGTAAGTTGCTCATATTTCCTGTATAACGTGAAACTTTGTAATTATTTTCAAACACTTATATTGCTAAATTTAATGTATATTCTGTGCCTCTACTTTCACTTTTACTTTATACTTGATTTATTTTTCTTAGTTATCAATATTGTTAAAATTTCCTTTGTACATATATTTCTCGATGCACGTTTATTAATAAATATTTTTGTTTAAAATATAACGTGTTTACTTAATTAAAAATTCAAAATCGCTAACTTGCGTCAACACATATTGTGCTCAGTTTTGGCTAAGTACAAATTATATGCAGTCTTTATTAACATCTTAATATTAGCTCTAAGTCGATTGTACTCATTGAGATAAAAGTATCGATTAGTTGATTTCCATTTACGACGATAGTGATCATTAAGCTTGATGGCATTCTTAATGTCGCGCGTAAATCACCGAGGAAAAGAGGACTTGCGTCTAACCTGAAGGGAGACCGTGGCATCAAGTATACTATAAACCAATGAGTAGAATGCTGTTATTGCTTCATTTACATCAGTATACGTGTTCAAGAAAGACCAATCGACTGAGGGAAGTATATTATATAATTCAACATAATTTGCTTTACGAAAATTATAAAATTTGATTTTACAACTAATGCTGGATTATGTGCATCTTCAGGGCCAAAAGGAAGCATCTCACGTACTACAGTAATAATTGCCGACATATTAGTAAGAATAAGGTCGAGTAACTTATTATTATCATTAGTAACAAAATTACACTGATTTAAGTCTAATGTCTCGATAAAACATAAAAGTGAATTAAGCTTGGGTGTTGGTGATGGCACATTAATTGAAAAATTAAATTGAGATACGTTAAAATCACCAATAAGTAGGACTTGTTTATCAATGATTAATCGTTCTAATGATTCAAAAAACGCAGACAATAATTCAGATGAGAGATCCGGGGGTATATAAGGATATATAAATTACTATGATATAAAATACATATAAGTCAAGAATACATCTACATATAACAATATCAATAAGAGGTACAATGTTAATTATAGCGGATACATCAACAGCTTCAGAATAAATTTTTATCTGAGACAGCAGCTAGAACCCTTCCACCCGTAGACCGTCCCGTCTTATTAAATTGTCGATCACACCTATTCACTACAAATGAAAGATTGAGTCTCCTTTCTTCGCAAAATTTATTGATCGCAAATGTACATATCGGTCACGATGTGACCATTTTCAATGGTAAACTAAGTTTAGCATTGAAAATGGTCATTTGCGATCAATAAATTTTGTGAAGAAAGGAGACTCAATCTTTCATTTATAGTACAGTATATCTTCACGTAACTCAACAATTATTTAAACACCTATATACATTGAAACTGGAAGCAAAAAGTTCACTGTCCTAAATAGAGTCATTCAGCCACGTTTTCGTAAGTGCTATTATATCAAAATCAGTAGTCAAAGATGATGTAAATAAATCGTGAGTTTTAGTGCGAAGACCACGAGTATTTTGGTAATACAAGCACAATGTCGAATTGGTTAACTTTGGCATTGTTAGTTTTCGTTATAGTAGGCATTCCCATGAGACCGCTTGGGAACACCGCGTGCCGTTGCCCTTCATTTTTCCCGCAGGGGTGGTTGACGTGCACAGCCATTTGGGAGTAGCGACCCCACGTACCCGAGCCGTTCATTGCACACACACGCACATCTCATACACACACACACACACACACACACACAAACACAATGACACTGACACCCCGTGATGTTATGCCTGATGGCGGTTCCGCGGGGTGACACACACACACACACACACACACACACCCACACACAACGACACTGACACCCCGTGATGTATGCCTGATGGCGGTTCCGCGGGGTGGCACACACACACACACACACTCATCATACATACGCACACATCACCGACGTAGACGACACCCTGCACCCCGTGAAGTAATGCCAGACGGCGGTTCCGCGGGGTGTCAGGGTCGACTTGGGGAGGTGGTTTTTAGTGGGTATACCAGTATAGTTCTGGGGACTCCCACACTCAGTCTTTAAAAGATTTTCCACCTCCCAGGCACAAAAAAAAAAAAAAAAGGCATTCCCATGAATATATTTGATCTTGAGGTCACGCTCACCGGTAGAAATTGTTGGTTGGTTCAGTTTTCACTTTGTATAGAGTTCAGCTTGAGATGGTGTTCGATCAAAGGATAAATTAATATGTTTAAATTTTTCGTTTTGTTTAAGTTTCTGACAGTTTCATTGTAAATTTGACAGCCTCTTCATTGGGAAGTCGTAATTTTATTGGGCGACAACTATGTGCTCGGGATAGATCGTATTTTCTAAGGCGAATAGGAATATTTAAAAATCAGATATTGATTTTTTATCCAGTTCAACCTGTTGTTGTTTGGAGTCACAAACTGACTCCTTAAGTCCATAAACAATAATATTGTTTTTCCGTTTATTATGTTCGGCTATATCAAAAATAATGTATTCAGTAATTGCAGCTGTCGATGGCATAATTGGACTAGAATTATATTTTAGTAATTTTATTTCTTCCTGTAAAGCAACAATTGCTGCTTTTAGTCCATTGATGTCATCTCCTATGGCTTTAAAATGATTGCAGGTCCACGAAAGACCGCAAGATATCTATAAGAAACAGGAGTAGCTCTAAAATAGAGCCTTGCAGCACGATTGAGGCAGAGACGAACATGTACGATGGTATATCCCATATCTGGCCACATTCACAAATTAACTCATTTAGGTTTTATAAGTACACCTAAATTAGTAACTGTAGAGAGACCTGATGGAAAACCACACTAATGTACCTATGTATTTATGAATAGTAATAGTAGTAATAGTAGTGTTAGGCTATCGACCACGTGGTCCTTCCGACATGTGTCATTTGTGTATTTGTGTGTGTGTAAATGAGCTTGTTATTTTAAAGGATCGCCCCCGTCACTCTAAAGCACCATTAATTGTATCCCAATGGTGAATGGTACCGGTCACCCATCCGACTACTGACCCGAATCAACGTTGCTGGACGTCAGTTCGGGGCCGTAACCGATGCGCCACCACCGGCGTGTATTTATGAATATTATTTTATATAATCGCATATAAAACCTGTTTAGTGAAACAGCACAAGATTGCTTTGGGACGATAATTGATAAATAATATAGGGTTGCCATGTTTAAAAATACTACACATTGCACACTTCTAACGCTGTAGAATTTAATTGTTAGGTAAAGACAAGGCCCACACAAATTTACAGTTCTCAGTTGCCAGAACTTGGTTTTACTATATATGATGGACACTGAATGATCAACGTATAACAGTACAAAATGTTAAATATAACCTAGAAAGTAAGATTTCCAACTACTGCAAATAATTGTTAAATGTTTGATATGCAGTATTTTTTAATAAATTTAAATTTGTAATAGCTTCAAAAATATATTGCCATGCTTAGGAAAAATGCAGTAACTACCAAATAACAACTTGACGGAGATTGAATAAAGCAAAAAATTATATTTATTTATAAATAAAAGTAACTTAGTATTTATATATACACAGCACGCACTCTCATATCACTCCCCCATCCACTTCTTTCTAAATCTTTCCTCCGTTCTGCGTCTCGCCTTTGCCAAGGTAGTGCTCTCTTATCTTCCCAAATGGTTTTCAAGGTACTTCAGCCTTCACCTATGTATATACCACTTCCCATAGCACTTGTTGTATTTGCCCTTTTCTATACAGCTTTTTTTCTCCACCTTCTTGATCTTCTCTTGCACCTATTCTGACACAGCCACTCCTCTAACAGTCATTTCTAGTAACCCTACCCTCTCATACATTTTCCTTTCCGCTCTCCATTTACTTTTTCTTAATAAATCAATTCTGAATCGCTACTATCATAGCTCGAAGTATTATCGTCATTACAAATTATTACCGGTTGAACTTATTCAAGAATAATTTCTCTATCGTACCATCCTTTGATTATATTGTCCGTATGTCTAATACAATTTTCTCAAAACTCAGAGTGGCATTGAATTAACTTTACACTACACAATGTAGCAGATCTGACGTGAAAATATAATTCACTGAACAATAAATAAAATTTAATACACCCTATGATCAATTATGTTTATTATTTATTTATATCGAGCATTGTCTTTGGATACAAAATACTTCACGGTTCTATTGATTCAGCTAAGATTTTACATAATATTAGGTTGCATGATCCACCCTTTGGTAGTAGACAAAAGCCAACTTTTAAGATTTTACCTCATAAAACCAATTATCGACTGAAGTCTCCGATAAACATCGTTTGCGCTAATTGTAATTAGGTATCATTTTATTGTGATATATTTGATGACTCTCTCAGTTATGTCATTGCTCAATGTAATCATTCACTTTTAGTTAGTATGTAACCATTTATTATTTTGAGTTTAAATTATGCTAGTATGTAAATTTACTTTCTTCTTTATATATGTTGCCATGTAATTGGGATTTTTTCCTGTAGGGTAATAAATATATATTTATTTATTTATTTATTTATTACGCCATCTATACCGACGTTCCAAGTAACGCGATTGTCTGCTGTTTTGTTATGTTTAGTTGTTGATGCATGACAGTATGCTGAGTGCTGCTAACTACATGATAAAACATATTGCAAAAATACATTACTATCACAAAATAAATACTAATAAGAGTCAAAATATTTAATTGAAGGTTAGTATATTACATTTATAATTATATTTCAACGATACAAATATGATTTGAAAGGAAAATCATCGTACAAAAAGAGATGTATCATATCTGATACATTGTGTTTGACTGGAACATTTATATTGTAGATAATAATATTTCTTGAATGCCCAATAATTTTAAGATATATTATAAACAAATGAAGTTGGAAGATATAATTGCAAATTTATCAGAAAGTGAAGACGATTTTGACAACGAAGATGATAGTGATGATGAAGAATTAGTTATGGATGAAGAAATAACGAAATATATATTGAATATGCCTATGGAATTCAATGATGGTTTTTGAAAATCAAAATGACTTTGATAGTATCAGAGAGACGAAGAAGAAGAAGAAGTTCAAAGATATAAAGAAGAGCTAGTAGAGGAAGCAATTCAAGCTGAAGAACTAGAGAATTTTGAGGAAATAAGGGACCCCAAGAAAGTAGTAGCGAAGGAATTGAAAGATAGGTATCGAAATATTTTTATGGCGAATGGTATCGAAAGATATGGCAAAGCAACTCCTTGGGACTTTAGAAGAGTTTGTAGTTAATTTTGAGAAAGTAGAAATTTCAACCGTCGTTTGGAAAGACAATAAAGTAGTGACACTTTTATCGGCCTTCACTGGACCTTTCTCATAGGTAAAACGATTTTGCACCTAATGGACATGACTATAATAAATTCGTGGTTATTGTACAGAAAAATTAGTACTGGTTGCGGGGAGAAATATGTACCCTTAGCAAAATTTCGTACTGACATTGCTCATTGTTTGTGCAACTAAGAAAATAAAATTCCAAGTAAAATAGGAAGGCCATGTGGCTTAGAAAGAACCATTCAAGCCAAAAAGAAACGTTCTGCTACAACAGCACATGTACCTCCAAAAGATGTACGCCAGCATTCCTATAATTATTGGCCAATTTATGAAGAAAAAAGACAAGGTTGCAAAATGCCGGAATGTAAATCATTTTCATTTATAAAATGTTCAAAATGTGGTTTGCACTTATTCCTTAATAAAAATTACAATTGTTTAGTTCAATTTCACACTAAATAAGATCTGTCTATTTTATTGCCACTTAAACACAATGTAGCAGATATGATACATCCATATTTTTTTAAATTAAATAGTTAAATCTTAAAGAACGTTTTTTCATTATTTTTCCCATATTCACAACCTAAAACTACACCGGAAATTATTTTTTTGGAACGGGTATGAAAAATTGCACAGTGTAGGGTTAATGCTTCTTGCCACATGCTTACAACCTTTGCTTTTGCTCATGGTCATTTTGGAAACTTATAAATAATGTATTTCTTTGGTGGTTTATGGAGCTTTGTTAAGTATAATAACTCTTTCTTCAGCATACATGCATCAAAATTGATATTCTTCTCTTGTACCAAACTACAAATATCCAATTTATTCCATTCTGATTTTAAAGATTTATCCATTATAATTAGACATGGTTACTGTAAATTTGGAATTAATTTCTCGGTAGTTCATTTTACTTCATTTTCACGACGTCAAATTGTGAGTATGTCTATCCTTAGAAGACATACGATTTAGAGTGCGTTCTGTTTCTAACGCATTTGGTTTATTTTATCAGATTGAATGTCTTTGTCGTTTCTCGAAGTTTGTGACCTAAGAGGGAATATCCAACTTTTAGACTATAGTAGACATAAATAACGTTTTGAAATTATTCAGTGATAGGAGTTTAATATACAAATTCATATTGATACAGTGATAGGCGTATTTCTGGTTAACCCACTGTCAAACTAGGAAAGAAATCGATTTGACGTTTGGTAGCTGAATTTAGAAACGAACTTCTTCTTTCTTTCTTCTATTCAGTGTCTTTCTCGGAGGTCGCCGATCAACATGGTAATCCTTATTATAGAGATGACTGCCAATAACCAATCCCGTAGATTACCATGGCTATGTGCGAGAGAAATTCTAAATTCTTCTTTTTTATGCTGAATATGATTTCAACTTCTTTACCCATTCTTTCTAGAGCCATTTTGTTTGTGATCTGATCTACCCATGGGATTTTTAACATCGATCTGTAGACCAAGATCTCCAAGGCTTCCAAACTCTTTGATTTTTCCTTAATCAGGGTCCATCCTTCCAGCCCATATAGAAGTACTGAAAAACGTAACAACGTAGTATTCTTGTTTTCAGATTCAAGGAGAGTTTCTTTAGTTTGATATATATTCTTCTCATTTTCTTTCTTGCCAGGGTATCATTTAGTTGTGTGATTTGGTGATTAATTTTGCTATCAAGGTATTTGAAGTGTGGGACCAGTTCTATTATCTTATTATCCACTACTAGTAATATTATTTTTGGATATTACCATCATTTTGGTCTTGGTGGTGTTTATGTAAAGTTCGTATTCTCTGCTCGTTGTTGTCACTTTATGAATCATTACTTGTAGGCTACATAGATCACTTGCTAACAGTGCGGTGTCGCCAGCGTACCTGATATTGTTCATAGGTCTTCCGTTGATTATTATTCATGCCGTCTCACGTTCCAATGCTTCCCAGAAATTTATTCTGAGTATATGTTGAATATCATTGAGAGGATACATCCTTGTCTAACTCCTTGTTGAAAAGAGACTTCTTCCGTGAGGTTGTCTCACTGTCGCAGTTTGTCCCCAATTAAGGTTAGATAATATCCTTGTGTCTTGATGATCCATATTAATCTTCTGCAAAATATCCAGGAGTTTGTCAAGTAACACATTATCCAAAGCTTTGCTGTAGTCAAAGATGTGCACGTATATGTCTTGTAATATCAGACATTTTTGTGCTAGGAGATTAAAAGTAAAATTGATTTCCCTGGTTCCCATTCCATTTCGGAACCCAAATTGAGTGTCTGAGGTCTTAGTCTTACACTTATTATATATTCTGTTGTATATAATTCTTACCATTATTTTTAGGATTTGAAATGAAACAACACAGTTGGGAGGGTTTCACATTTATTGTTGAACACATAGTGGCTTCATCAGGGAGATGAATACTAGTAGTATATGAAGCCACTGTGTGGCGAAACATGTTGCAATGTTCAACAATAAATGTGAAACCCTCCCAACTGTGTTGTTTTATTTCAATTTGTTATGGAGTTTCGCCATGTATCCGCCTCGTCAATTCAATATTTTTAGTAAAATGTATTAAAATCCTTTAGTTCGTTGTAGTAAATTAAATAATAAATTTAAAAATACGAAAACATTTCGTGAATCTACAACAATGAGTCTTACTAAGACTACAAAACAAATTAATTTGAAACAACTTGAAGTATTAGCTAGAGAAGTAGTTGTTTCAAATTAATTGTTTTGTAGTCTTAGTAAGACTCATTGTTGTAGATTCACGAAATGTTTTCGTATTTTTAAATTTATTATCAATATTTTTAGGATTTATCACATAAATCTTATAAGCCGATTGTTGTCACATTTTGACGCTCGGGCCCTCTTCAGTATTTGGAAGTAGTGGAAAAAAGCCATTTTTGGGATTTGGTCTGTTCTGTATATATATATATATATATATATATATATATATATATTTGAACAATTCAGTGATGAGCAATTGAACACTGGTCTAGTAGTTATAATATTCCACAGTACACTTCTTCGGATCTTGTGGCTTTACCAAAATTCGTTAGTTTTATGGCATGTTCGATCTTCGCGGTGGTTATCTCTGGTTTATTCTCTGATACTATTATTTCGCACATTTCCGGTCTCTTGTCACTTAAAAACTGGGCTATATATTTTTCTCGTATTCTTGACTTTGCCCCTGGTTTGATAGTAATCTTCCCATGTTCATCTTTTTAGAATGCATAGAGTCATGCATTTTAAAAATATGAACACGGGTGGAGCAATGTTCGTGACGTCATTTGGTCGTACTTTCGGTCTAAATCTTTAATCTCCTTGCTTCTTTCTGCCATCCATCTCACTTTTGGGGCTCTTAAATTGCTTCATATGAGGTTCTGTGTTTTTTTATATTTGTTGTTATTTCTTCCATTAGTGCTAAGATGTTCTGTGTCATCCACCTTTGTCTATCTTGTTTCTCGTTTTTGCTAAATTTTCCCTCTGTGTTGTTTGTGTAGCCTCTTTGATTTTTGCCATCGTGTTTCTGTTTGTTGTAATGCCCTGATATTAACCCGTTTTTTGTTTGTTTATTACTACCGGATTGTGAACACTACCGATATCTGTTCCAGGTTATGTTTTCGAAACTTTTAAGCATTTTAGAAATATCTTGTTGAGTAAGACATAGTAGATCTGGTTTCTAATTATGTAATCCATATTGTCATCCGCCGATTTCCATGTGTACAGTCTTGTTTTTGACAATTTAAACATGGTATTGCTAATTATTAGTTCTTCCTCTTTAAAAAACTGTAACATACGTTCACCAGGAATTCCTCACGCCTAGTCCAAAATTGCTCACATATTCTTCATAGCTATCTTCTCCAATTTTAGTTTTGTAATTACCCATTACTATTATTATGTTTCGCATTTTTTGTCAGTGCTAGAATAGTTTTAAGCTGCTCATAGGATAATTCTAATTCATCTTCATTTTTATCGACTGTCGGGGCGTACATCTGGATTTAATTCATCTTGCCGATGTTAGTTTGCAACTGTATTATCATGATTCTCTCGGAGTGGGGTATGAATCCCACTACTGAGTCACTGATGGTATCATTTAGAATAATTTCTACTCCGTGGTCTTTGTCGGTGTTTCCTGAATAAAATATCCGTGGGGTATTTTCCAGATCCTGACTATCGGACTTCGCTTAGTCCTAGTATTTTAATTTTTAACCTATTCATCTCCAAATTTACACTATTCAGTTTATCTGCTTAAAATAGGCTACGTACGTTCAATGTTACTAATCTGACGATTTTTCTATGTATGTTTAAAAGTTTCCCCTGATTTAGAGATTTAATCTTGTAATTCCTCGCTGCTTTGCCACTTATTATGACGGCATGAGAAGCCCTCTGATTTCTTTGTGAATTACTTCCCCTGCCGACGCTTAGTCTCTGAGTTCCATGAGTAGTAATTGTTTGAGACTCTTATTCGTTAAAACCTTGTTGATTGATCTTTAATGTAGTAGTAATTCCCTTGCTTTCTAGATTCTACTGCCGTTGACTGTTTTGTTAATTTCTCCGCCTTCTGGAGCGATTTCTCGCTGCAAGGACAATAGAGTGCCCGACTTCATATTAGCTCTTCCACACTAAGCTGTTGGCTAATACGAAGGGATTGCTTATACCGTCAGTTACATGTTCGTCAGAGGCTAGTTGGTTATCAGCAGGGTGCAACGGGTGCGAACATCACTGAAGCAGGTGAGGTTTACATTTGGGCCAAATTTGGTGACCCCTTAAACCAACGAACTTATCTATAAGTATAAAATATAAATCTTAATATAAAACTCATTGACTGCTTTGTCAGTATTTACACTTGATTCGAGGAATATCCAATCAGTAATAAGTTGAGAGAGTTAAAAATAGAATCACTCAGTCAAGTTTCTGTTAGGTACATAATGTCAGAGGAGAAATTAAACGTGTGCGTTTTGAATTGAAGACCATGTCTATTTTGATAACAGATGTAGCAGTTCTGGATATGGATTTATTCGATGGGAGTACATATAGTTCCGCTACAAGTAGATCCCAGTAGGGTCAAGCCAACCCAGGGCATTGGCAAACGCCAGAACTGCAGCAATAGGGACTCTTAGGATGTCAGACGACTTTAGACATCCCTCTCCCACTGTGGATTCACGCAGGTTGGATAACACCAGGCTGTATATAAATACATGCTCAGCAGTTTCCTCTTTCTCTTCACACCCTTTACGGGTAGGACTAGATTGTAGTCCTAGTCTGTTCAGGTGCTATCTTAAATTGCAGTGTCCTGTTAGGAGACCTTCCGTAGCGTTTCGCTGGACAGTTGCATACAGTATCTGGCCGTTTTAGTGTTCATTGCATTGAACTTTTTTGAGACCCTGCAGCCTTGTGGCATCTGATTGATACATTTCAGTAGGGTAATCAAGTCTAGTAGAGAGGGCGGCAGGCAGGGGTCCGGTCCGCATATCGTTCATTCAGATGCATTCCTCGTCAAACCATCTGATATTCTGTTACCTCTGTTGTTGTTGTGTCCCTTTACCCACCATAGGGTCTCCTTTTTGTTACGGGCCACTTCTTCCAAGGCTTCGCAACATTCTAGCGTTTAGCGTTAATGCTAAGGTAATTTTACAGCTGATAATGTACAAAATTGCTGCTCTGCAGTCCGTTATGATGTATATGTTTTTGCCCTTGATATTCTTGTCAGAGATTACCTTTGCTTCTTATAGTATACCCACGAGTTCCACCGTTATTGTTGTACTCATTGTCTTGCCTAGTGCAGTGCTAGTTTTCAGAGAAAGGTTTTGCAGAAATTTCCTACACCTGCCCCTGCATTTGTTGACGACCTATCAGTGTATATATGCATGTCTTTGTGTTTGCTTCCTACTCCCGAGTCTTAGTATGTCAGGTCTATTTGAAGCTTTCTAGTGAATATGTATTTTCGAGGGATATTGTCTACCGGAATCATAATCTCGGGATTTCTTTTCCTGAAATCCTCTAAGATTTTGCGGTGTTCACCTCCATCGTTGCTTACAAGCCTGTTCTCTGATAAATATGTCTAAGGGAGGCAGGTGCAGCAGGGCTTCTATAGCCGCTGTTGATGTTGTTCTCATGGCTCCTGTCGCGCTCAAAAGAGCCACCATATTTCTTAGAACTCTCCGTCAGATGGGCGTTTCGCCGACATTACTTCACAGTATGCATGTTGTTTGGAATGATGTAGCAGTTACTCCTGGCCATGATCAGTTTTTTGAGATATTACTAATAATTGTTGGAATACCTTAATATGTTTGATTTTAATATTGGATTTTCCACTTTCTACTTAAGAGTTCGTTTTTAAGTTTGCGATAGAATTCTAATATTTTTAAATTAAACATGAATCTTTAGATTTAGACTCTTGCGTAGAAGGTGTGCCATTATTCAGTCTCAACTTGACAGATTCTTTTTTAGCTTGGTGGAGTCAAATTAGCCTAACCAAATAGGTTTTATATCTTTTTGACCCATATGTAAGAAAAATTTTACGCAACAATGTTTTCTATAACGAAGAAGAAAACACGAATATTTTGTTTTACCACTATATTTTAAATTACAAGTGACTATTGTTTCGACTAATAGCTAATCATTATCAAGTACAATTAAACATTAAATTGATTTATCTTTTTCAATGCCCCTATTTCTTGGTTCGCACACTGACTACAGTATTCAATAAAAAATGTTATTTACGTCAATCTCGTTCAAAAAATTCTTAAAAGATCTCTGATTGCATCAAGCAATTAACACCGTTCTTTCAAAGTTGCCGCGCTTTCAGGCTATTCAAGCCATTACCTAATGATACATTATATGGCTGTTTTAAAATTAAGTTTGTTGGCCTCAGATTTTGTAATGTCTACACAATCAATATTGAAACTATTTTTACAAACGCAGTAGAAAACCATTATACGATCCTCAATCACCGTAATGCGATCCGCATTAAAACTATATTTTTTTCTTAATTTGTGTATATTAGTCATTTATACATTTTATGGATATATAGTTTTCAGTATTTCCTATACATATAATTGAGTATTTTCTAAAATTTTAAAGATTCGTAAAATTTAATGTAAAATAATATATTTGTCCCATTACACTAAATATTCTTAATCATAAAAAATATTAAAAATGTAAATTTTTAACTTTTTAAAATTTTAGGGGATTTTTTAAATTTATTTTTAATTAAATTTCCGTACATATAAACATAACATACGTGATATTTAATTGTCCTAATTTCAATTAATAAAATAGCAAAAAATGGGGTTAAATCTTGAAAGTCATCACTAATCTCAATACTTATTGTAGGTTATTGCTTTGCATGTCCGAATTATAAAGAATTTAGATCTTTATTTATGGTCGGCAACCATTATCAATAAAAGTGGCTCGAATGTGTTTATAATCTTTGATAACAATTCGGGGTCAGATCAACAAATTGAAAACCAAATAGCAAATTAATTTTTATAAATTAGGATAAATCATTCTATCCTTGATCTTTTTCAATAAAAATAGTCATGGCTTAAGTTTTGTTCACCTGTTAATTTAAAATTTATATTGCATATATAGACAGTCAGTAATCATCATAAAGCATAAAAATCAGTTCCTTATGCCCAGATAACTGAATCAAGAATTCAAATAAAATAATATATAAACATAGTTTTTCTATATTCTATATATAGGGAAAATAAAAATATTATTCAACTAAGTTTTAATTTAACATTTTAGAATCCACCAAATAATTTTATTTTATGTTCTGACGGTTTTAACAATCTGAGTAAATATCTTTACACTTTATATAATTTTTATTTAAAATATCTGTTTGTAGATTTAATGTAAGCAAACATAGATTATGTAACGGATATTAGTCAAATATTAACTTAACCCTCGCCAATATTTTATGAACTGTGTTAAAACTCAATTAGTCTAAATATTCATAAACGATTCTAAAACTATGTACTTGTTTGTTTACAAGGGAACTAAACTAAGTTTGATTTGTGCGTATTTGCAGGTTGTCCCTTAGTTCACGAGCATATTCCATACGTAATTTTAATTCAATAGCTTGTAGACTTACGTCCGGAAATCAATATTATATGAGTTATGGGCGGTATTCAATTTAACACAGTTGGCGATGATTACAATTTTGATTGATTAATTGTTGCAATTGTGTCTCCCTCGACGTTTCATTATTCGTTCTATTTCCACAATAATTGAAAATCCTTGTCAAAGTAAGAGAGAGTACATATGGTGTTTAGATAAGTTTTTTTTTAGTATACATGCAGTTTTAAATTGTATTCTTATCAGGCTTAAATTTGCTTAATATACTTGGTGTTTCTAAATAAATATAGGAACTTTAATGCTTTATAGTTCTTATTACATGAAACTTAAAATCAGAATAATTTCATGAAATGAAAGAACAACTCAAATAGTTTTGTTTGTTGTTATTCGCAAGAGCAGTAGGTAGCAGAAGAAACCAGTAAACAGAAAACGGAAATGTGAACACTAATGTGCGCATCTGGGGCTCAGATAATCCTCATGAGATGGTATAATTGCAACAGACTCCCCTAAATTGACTGTGTTTTTTTGTGCCATATCTCGGCGGAAAGTTTGTTGGCGGTTTTGTTTGGAGAAGCAACTGTAACTGGTACTTCCTATCTTGATCCTCTACAACCCCGATATTCATTTAGAAACACTCGGACTATAACAGGCAGAGACTTCCCACAATAAACTATGCCGGGTGTGGCACTTAAGACGCCTCGGACCATAGCTCCCTTACGATAAAAGCTATCGAAAAAAATCTAAGAGCAAAGTGGTGCATAATTACCGTCGCTATGTTTCAAAAATATTTCTAATCATCAGTGGCGTGCCGTGCTCCAGTGGCGTACCAAACTTATGTTTTTTTAAATGGAATGCCCTATTTTTTGCAGATTTGGAAAGTGCTCGGAGAGTACTTATTTTTTTATCTAACATGTTATACCCTTCACTTTAGCGGTTTCGCTGTTATAACCCCTTCTTTCAAAATTGCGCCCCATTTTTGAGATTTTTTGTAGAGAAACTAATTGACGCCGGCGCCTAAATTTTGAATTGAGGTACAGGTTAAGACCTCGTATACCTTCACATAATTTTTTTTTGGGTAATTTATGGAAAAAAAATTTTTGATTGATCTTCACATGTTGTCATTTTTTTCGAAAATTTCAAATGGCACCCCCCTAAAAAAATTACGGCGTTGTACAGCCAAAACTCTAAATTTTTCATTGGTACAAAAAAAATTACACATTGCATAACAAAATTTCGGAGAAAAAAGGAATTTCATCGCAAATGTCGGGAAACGTTTTCCGTTCCCAAGTGTGCCATGAGAAAACAAAAACACAAATACGGTCAACATAATAGTATGTACCTATTTATTCAACATGATATGAAAAATGCAGATAAAGAAAATTTAACAACTTAAACTAAATGTTCGAAATGACGAAATAAAGTATAACATGTTAGATAAAAAAATAAGTACTCTCCGAGCACTTTCCAAATCTGCAATAAAAAAATAGGGCATTCCATTTAAAAAAAAAAAACATAAGTTTGGTACGCCACTGGAGTACGGCACACCACTGATGATTAGAAATATTTTTGAAACATAGCGACGGTAATTATGTACCACTTTGATCTTAGATTTTTTTCGATAGCTTTTATCGTAAGGGAGCTATGGTCCGAGGCGTCTTAAGTGCCACACCCGATATATATAGGCCTACAACTGACCTAGGTTAATATACTTTGGTTTGGAGTACGCTGGGCAATATATTATTTATTAATGTATGTATGGATGGATCAATATAAAATTGATAGAGTTAGTCTAGAGTGCGCCAAATTTATACAAAAGGAATTGAGAATCATATAAAATTTATTGGATTAATGCAAAACTATCGTAAAAAATCTAGTGGGGAAGCGAAAACATCAAATAACAACAAATGTAGGAAATTGTGGTAGAAAATTGACTAAAATTAGAAGGAAATTTCTGAATTTATTTTGAGAACTCGCGAATATAATCTTTAATATATTAAAGATAGATGTTACATTTTATTTTATAGTGCTTATTGTGTGAATTGCTTTGTCTCTGTTTCTGTATATGTAACTAACAAAAATTAAATACATCAAAAATTTTATGTAGGAGATCAAAGAGTTCACTTGTTCTAGGATAAATTCTCCTAATGACGAATGAATCTAGCTTAATTATACGTCATCCTTTCATGTCAAGCTGTCTTTCTTTTAAATATTTAACAGCATGTAAGTTATTTTTATAACCCGATATTGATGTATTTTTTTCTTAAGAAACAATCTCAACCTCTAGTTAAAAAACTAAACTTAGAATAACATTTAAAATAATGTCAAAATAATGACCTTATTTTTAATGTTATTCTATGTGTAGTTTTTGAACTAGAGATTGAGATTGATTCTTAAGAAAAAGATACATCAATATTGGGTTATAAAAATATAAACTTTTGAATTACCTTTTATAAAAGTTTCTACTCTTATTAAATGACGAAGTACTACTTTGAAAACTTCAAATTTTAAAATACATTATTATTATTTTCTATAAATTAGATTTTATTTATTTTTTTTATTTAAGAAAACAGTATATATGTATAACAGAGGATTATTGTGAAGTCGTTTTGAAGTTGGGGATATACAAGAGGTAAATCTGGTCGTTAATTAGTAGAATTGCAGGATTAAATTTAAGGACTCAAGTTAGTCCATATTTTGGAAATAGGTAAAATGTCCATTATCTGTAAGATGTTTGGCATTTGTGATTATTTCGAATTAATTTAGGCAAAATGAATGCAAATGTTCCTTAAGTTTAGATTATCCTATATACGCATTTTTATTGTTGGAGCTTTAGCTTTGGAGTTGAAAACGGTATTGTTAATTTTACAAAAAGGTTTTATAACAACCTTAAAGTTTTGTTTCCTTAAGATAGTATTGATATCCAATTGTCAATTATGTTAAAAGTTACAAGGTTAAAGTTCTTAAGAATTGTGTGAAAATTAGAATTATATTTATGAGCTATTCCAAAATTTATTAGAGTTATTTGGAATGACGGTTTCCAAAAATGCAAAATTCTAGTTAACGTTTAACGTTTTAGTAATATGCAGGTCTAAATAATTGATTTTACTGTTAATTTCGGCTTCTTTGTTAAACTTTATTTGAGGGTATAGATAATTAATGAAATCTACAAATTGTATTAATCCGGAAGTTTTTGCAGAGTAACTTGGGAGTGAGTGATGTTACGTGTATACCGCTCCAGAAAAATGATGTCTATTCCTCTTTCAAAGTTACTGTTGTTACGATTGATTTTGACAGTATATTATCTGCTTATAAATGGCCGAAAGATGTATCAATACGAATTTTTATCAATCGACTACGTACAGAAAAAAACACTAAGTCAAGTAACGATACTGTAAATGGACGTTCAACTTTTTTACATGATGCGACTACCAATTATGTTCAAGTGATTTAACATCTGGTAGTAGTACTCAACCCTCATCACTATTTGTAATAACTCTCTAACTCTTGCAGTACTACCAAAAAGTACGTGAACTGCGTTCCAAATTGATTTTTATTATAATAAATACTGCTGTTGCTTTAACGGAACATTTTATATTTAGTGTAACTTGGTTGATGAATTATATTTCTAATTCTGAATTAGGTTTAAAAATGTTTAATGTCTATCGATATAATTGTAATTGTAAGTCGAAGGATAGAGCAGTTCTTATTACCGTACTCAGCAGATATTCGTCATACGTATATACGTAAGTATAAAGCCATAACTTTCTATGAAGAATTACATGTCGGTATTCACATGACTGGTAAAAATTATAGAATATTCACGGTTTGATTTGAGTTGTTTGAAGTTATCATTATTGAATGAAAACACTGTAATTTCCTTCCTTCACATTTATTTTTATAAGTCAGATGTACATTTCGAGTACCATGTACTCATTATCAATGGCTACCTAATAGTGACTACTAAATTTATCAGAATCATTGTGAATATATAGAATAATGATCATCATCAAACACTAATACATTATTTATGTTTGGTGACTATTACTTGCCCTCTGCTACTTAGATTAATGACGAATATGGTTTTAGAGTATCTGTTTGTCTAAAAATAAACCTGGCATCTAATACGTTTGGCTTTATTAACTCACAACTATGTAATACAGTTGGTAATACTTAATAAAACACTGACGTAATGTAAGGTTTCAGAAAATCGTTTTATTGTTCTACAACAATTGTTTTGCCACATACTGGCTTCATCAGGTAGATGACAAATATGGTTTTACAATTTACAGTAATTGCTTATATATTATACATCTATGCCAATATAGACAATTTTTAAATAAACTATGTTTTTTGATTATTGATTCAATGTTTGATATAAAGATTTCGGCCAGAAGAGGGCTTAGCGGATTACCCATTGCTAATCCTTCAGTTTGTTGGTAAAACCGATCATTAAATTGAAAATAATTTTGTGTTAAGCATACCTCCAGGAATAACAGAATTTCGGATGTAATAATAGGATTAGTACCATTGGCGGTAAGCATCTCTTTTATTATATCGATTACCTCCTTTGGCGGTATACTTGGAAACATGTTCGACACGCCGAATGATATCAATGAGCAGTTAGCTGGAATTCTAATATTGGAAATTTCGTTTATTAGTTCGGTGGAGTTTTTAATGGCGTATTTTGAGCTGAAACTGGTAAATTCTAAAATAATTTTAGTTAACGATTTTGATAGTTTACTGCAAGGTGCAGCAAGATAAGATACAACGGATCTTGTCGAGTGGGGATTTTTGTGGAGTTTAATTTGTCCGTACAATTTTGGTGGTCTCGGATTCATCGTAATTAGGTAGTTTTTTTGTAGATCACCGAATAAGGCGTTATTTGTGAACAATATTGATTTTAATTGATTTGGAATTTTGATGTGTGGTAATTTTTTAAGGTTTTAAAATTGTTTTAAACCTTGTCATTATACTCTTGGGTGGAAATAGCGACAACTGTATTACCTTTATCAGCTTTTGTAAACATAATTTGGTTCTCGGTGAATTTTTTCTGGATATTCTTCGCCACATTGATTTCGTGATTTTGTTTTTTCTCTTGAATGTTTCTTATGATGCTTGATTTTAGTTGGCATTTATTCTCCAATGTGTTATTGTTTGTCTAATGAGGGCTATTTCTTCATCGACTGCTAACTGTCGTTTTAAATTATATTGACAATAATTTTGTGTTGTGTACTTTGATTCAATAATGAAGAACTAGCCTACCACTTAAAGCACGCGGATTACATATCCTTAAATGATTAATATAAGATGTGATGCCATATTCAAGGGTTGTAACATTAATAAAGCTTGTCGTTGTTTTTTCTCCACAATGTTTCATATATTAGACCTTTATATACCAAAAATAATTAAGACCCAAGAAAACATCCACTTTTCCAAAAATAGATCAGTAGGGAACTTAAACAATTAGTAATTTTAAAGAAAATTTCCACAAAGCTTACAAGTTATCTCGATATCCTTTGGATTATTTGACATTCGCGATAAACGTAAAAAACTAGCAAATATTTGTTAATGTAATTACTTGAGTTACGTGAGTTTATATCACTTAATTGAAACACAATTTCTTCACTTTGTAATTTTTTACTGCTAAATGTACATTTCGGGCACTATATCAGTTAGCTATTGATAATGGGTACATAGTGCCCGAAATGTACATTTAGCAATAAAAAAAAAGTGAAGAAAGGAATATAACTGTGTTTCAATTAAATGTTTGTTATTCAAACGATATCCAATCGGTTGAATTTTCCATTAAAAATAATCCAAAAACTTGAGGCTATGCCAAATGCATGCGCTCATATCAAATACCGACGACTTTTGTTCATGGAAACTAATTGACCACTGACACTAAAGACATAGTAAACGACTTGGCTCAATTTTTGGATCTGTTTACTGCCCATCGAAAAACATAGGCAAGACCTTTATTAATTGGAATCTTTTAATTGATAACTCTCATATAAATGAGAACATTTGGGCTGCCTTAAAATATCGAATGTATTGAACAAACTTATGTCATTAATAGCCAATAACTCTTCAGACCCAGACAGTTTATCTGCTTCCCTTGTTAAGAACTGTGCATTTGCAATTAGTCATCCTTTATGGTTCTTATATAATCTGTCCCTTGTTATAGAAATTTTTCCCCGATTTTGGGAAGAGTGCTTTCATTACACCAATCAAAATCAAATCAAATTGAAAACTATAGGCCCATATCCATGTTATCAGTGGTACCCAAGATTTTTGAAACCTTGCTTAGCGTTTATCTAAAGATAATGCTACAACCTTCGATTTCAACTTGCTGGCAAGTCGACAGCAAATAATCTCCTAGTTAATGAATCTTAAATTGTTGCTTTCGCGGAGAGAAGTTATGTAGATTCTACCTGTACTGGCTTCTCGAAGGCATTTGATACTCTTAATTAATAAACTACGCGGTTTTGGAGTTATTGGCACTCTCTTCCATCAGATTTAATGTTACTTAACCAATAGAATTCAACTTATTTGAATTGGTCAAAGTTTATCTCATTCTATTGACGTAACTTCTGGTGTTCCCCATGGGAACATTTAACATTTTGATAAATGATGCTGTAACCGGCTTTTCAAACGTGAAATTTTTAATGTTTGCTGATGATATGAAGATTTTTTATTAAAATCCGATCTGTGGAGGATGCTAGGGTATTTCAAAAAGAGTTACAATCAATTAGTGCTTGGTGCCGAGATAATAAACTCTTTGTAAACCTGATAAAATGCAAAATAATTACCTTTGCCAAACGGGCAACCTCTATAACACACGATTACTATTTGCTGGGCGACCATTTTTTACGGGTAAAATCCATAAAAAAATTGGGTATTGTATTTTATTCGCCAAACATGTTTACAAAATAGTGTCCAAATCTTACCAGCTCTGGGATTAATTAAACATCACTCAAAATATTTTCGGATCTCTCACACAATAATTCTTAATTTCCTGTTTCCTGTTCATTGGTGTAGGCAAAGAAAGTATTGAGCAAGTTCAAAAAAATTCTTGCGATTTTTAGCATTTAACCCTTTGCGGTCCTGTGTCGGGACTGCCCCGACATTGAAATTTGTAGGTTCCGATAACTTTGATAATGAACTTCGAAGTATGTTTTTCTCTAGGTAAGCATATAAAAAAGTAAATACTAAATACCGGAAGTATCAGGCTAGTGGTCTTAATGTCGAATTAGGTCTGCCATTTATTTATTTTAGGCTCGAGTTACTACAAATCGAAATTTAGAATTTTGTTTTTTTGGCAAAAATGGAACATGACCAAAATTGAGCTATTGGATTACTTTGATCATTTATCATAGGATATTTGTCATAGGTTATATAATTTGTTGTGACATTGTCATATGTAATTTGTTATGTCATTTGTAATGGGTCATTTATCATATTATCGTTTGTCATTGGTTATTTGTAGTAGGTCATTTGTTATATGTCATTTGTCATATAAATTGTTATGTTTGTGTCATATGTAATTTGTTACGTCATTTGTTATAGGATAATTGTTTATGTTATTTTTCATAGGTCATTTGATATGTGATATTTTCGTCAGAGATAATTTAAAATAGATTTTATGTCATAAGTCATTTGTCATATATCATTCTTCATAGGTCATTTTTCATTTATCATAAATCGTTTGTCAGGATTATTTGTTATAGGTCATTTCTTATATATTATTTGTCATATAATTTATTATGTTATTTGTCTTAAGAAATTTATTTAGTTTATTTGCCATTAGTTATTTATCATAGATCATTTTATATGTCACTTTTCAATGTTATTTTATTTGTATTCATTTTTCATTGGTGTCAATTGTTATATGTGATTTTTCATTAGATCATTAAACATGGATAATTTATCATAAATAGTTTGTAATGGGTCATTTGTAATATGTCAATTACCATATAATTTGTTATGTCATTTATTATATGATATTTGTCATTGGTCATTTGTTTTAGCTCATTTTCCTATGTCATTTTTCATATTTTCTTTTGTCACAGATCATTTATTATGGGTTAATTGTGATAGGTCATTTTTTATAGATCATTAGTCATAGGTTATTTGGTATAGATGGTTTCTCATTGATTACTTGTAATAGGTCATTTGTTATGTGTTATTTGTCATATAAATTGTTATGTCTTAGTCATATGTATTATGTCTTAGTCATATGTCATTTGTCATAGGACAATCGTTTATGTTATTTAACATAGGTCATTTGATTTATTATATTTGGGGTCATTTGTCATAACTTTTTTTCAAATATCATATGTAGTTTTATGTTTCATTTGTTATATCGTATGTAATTTCCATATGCCATTTTTCATAGGTTAATTATGATGTATCATTTGTCATGGGTCATTTGATATGTCATTTTCTTAGACATTTCTCATAGGTCTTTCATCAAAGATGCTTGTTTAGGTCATTGATCATATGACGTTTACCATAAGTATTTTGTCGTTTTCCATAGGTCATTTGTTATATGTTACAGGTCGTTTGTCATGGGCTATTTGTTAAATTATTTAATTAATTAAATAATTTGTTGTCATTTGTCATACGTTATTTGTTATGTCATTGGTCAATTTCATAGGCTAATTATGATAGATCATTTGTCACTGGCTATTTGTCATAATGCTATTTTTTGATACATTAGTAAATACAAGGAAAAACACTAGAGTAAAAGTTTTTATCGCTTATTCTGTTCAAGAATGTAAACGGGCCGATTTACTTGACCAGTTAATATTTTATTCGAAATAATAATTTATATTATACAAAATAAATAAAGTTCGATTGTTTCCTTTGTGTGAAGTGTAATAATTGAAAATTATTTCTATCTGTGACATGCGCATGCGCAATTTTGTTTTGAATAGTGACAAAATACCACGCAGCATAAAACGCAGATGTTACTTGATTTGTTATTAATAAAATATTTGATTTTTTATGTTCATGTCAGTGATATGGCGCTGCGCAGTTCTAAACTCCTTTTTATTTTAAATAGTGACTGAAATCAACATAGTGTACGCGTAAGTAACAACTTGTTGCATTTGTTATAAATAAATTATTTAATTTTTATTTATTATTTGAATTTATAACAATTTGTGAAACTGTTAGTTATTTGAAATCACATTTTCCAGTTTGAATTTACTGGTAAGTTGTATTATTTGTATATTTTTACATTTTATATTATAATATGATATTTCATACTTATTTGTAATTTATTTTGGTTGATAGATAAGGCGTTGAGGTGTTGAAAATCCATATTTATTTGTATATTAAAGTTGTAAATAACTTTACAACTTTAATATACAAATTGTAATTTATTATTTTTTCATTCGTAGTAGAAAATGCCAAAGGCTTCACGAAAATACGAATCTTTTCTAGTGATGAGAGCCAATTTGATTCAAAGATTGATTACGAGAATGTTACTTCTGAAGATGATTTTGAAGTAGATGATTCGAAATCAGCGATGATAACAGAATTCTTGACGAGAGCAGATGGAAATTATGGGGTCCAAATGACGAAGATTTTGTAAAATGTACCATATACTTCTGGGCAAAGTTATAACCCTCCAAGAAATAGTCTAGCCATAGAAGTAGAATCCTTTCAATTATATTTTACTAATTAAATTATTTAAGATATTGTGAGAGAAACTAATAGGTACGCAAAGGAAATAATACAGAAAGCGACAACCCTACAAAAAATATTCCATATGGTCGAATTAGGTGAACGTTACACTCGCAGAAATTAAAGCATTCTTTGGTGTCATATGAACATGGCACTAGATGAAAAATCATCCATAAAAGTGTATTTTAGCGAGGAATGGACAGATAATCCCTTTTTCAAGGACGCTTTTTTCTAGAGACGGCTCTTCCAAATATATTGGTCATTTTATTTGAACCCGTAGCTCATATATCATGTCGAAGCGCAAAAGTAAAAAAATGTCGTAGATTACATTAGCAATAAATGTAGATAATACTATATTCCTACACCAAATATTACAGTAAATGAAAGCACTGTTGGATTTAAAGAGAGAATCAAAGTAACTTAGTTGACAGTTAAATTGACTCGATACTCGATGTGTAAATTCAGATATTATACTTGTTTATAAATTGCTTAATGGTGATATTGGCTGTGGCAATATCCCCTTCACGTACCTTTTCAAAGAACAGATTATGCCCAGTACTCTTTGGCTACAAGAATTTTAAGACACGCCAACCTCAAAGGTCCGAAGTTTGATTAATCAGCGGATCCGCAGTTTAATAGAGTATGGATAATTAAATACATAAATAAATTAATTGGGTCTCTGATCCTATGAAGTATGCTAATCATCATCATCCAATTTTCTTGGAACATATGATAGTTTTATCAGCTGTTACGGACAGATTTGTACAAGCTGGGTTATATTAGTAAGATCCATATGAACTCAAAGAAATTCATTTAACATAGCACATAGACGTCTGGGACAAGTTCTCGGAGAACAATTAAAGTTATCCACCTCTTAAACGTATTGTCACTGGCAAAGATAAAAGGATAGTTGGTGACAAAAACTTGCGAAAACAATCATGGTGCCCGGCGAATAAGCCAAAACCATTTCGAGAGCAAAGGTTTTGTTCTTATTTTGGTTGGATTACAAATGCATTGGGTATTTAAGCTGCTACCACAGAACCAAAGTATTAATGTGGCTGTGTATTGACGCCAATTGGACGAATTAAATGAGACCACCAATGAAATGCAGTTAGAATTAGCAAACAAGGAAGGGTGTTGATTTTCGTCTTGACAACGCGTAACCACACACGAGTTTAATCACCCGCCAGAAGTTGCCTGTGCTTTGATTGGATTTGATGAATCATCCACAATATTCACCAGTGTTTGCACTCTCCGACGACTATTTTTTGATCTTTGCACAACTTTTGAATGGTAAATATAATTTAATTCATATATAGGTGTCAAACAACAATTGCTTATTATTTTTTGTTGCTCAGAAAAGCCCGAACTTATTTGAGCGTCGATCATGATGTTATTCAAAAGATGACATCGAAACATTGGTCAAAATTATTTCTTTCTATAAAAATCGCCATTGATTATTATAGTAAGAAAAAAACTGAAATGAATTAAGAATCAACCCAATAAATGTTGAGAGATGTTTGTCTGAGCCGAAGTATAAAATACATTTTAGCTTGTTTTACTACATTTAATATATACATTCAATACACTTAGAAATTTATAGATTAAAATAAACGACCATTCTCTTAAATAAGTTTAATATTTTAGTCTATTTTTGAATGGTAACTCTCCTTATCTTAGTATATTAACCATATTTGTTCAAAAGCTCTACCGATTCTTTGATATATTAATCTACTTAATTAATGCCCAAAAATACGCTTCTTTCATATGCCATAAATTAAGTGGGCGTCATGTATTTGATATAATAATACAATTTATAAATTGAAATATTAATTTATTAATTAGAATTGATCGTAGTGTATATAGCTGTAACATTCTGTAAACCAAGATATGCGTTTTCACCGACAAAGAATAAAATAACCCGTTCATCAAATATCAACAACTTTATTATAAAATACCCTCACTCTTTACCATCATATTCATGCTGTATTCTTTCTCTTGCTCTAACAATTTTTGACTGTAGATAAAACGAACCGCCATTGGGTTTTTCATTACTTTCAAACAATAACCGGAAACGCTCCTCTACTTTTAACTTGTCAAGATCTTCAACGTTGAGTATCTTCATCGCCTCGTCTAGTGTTATTTTCAAACTTTTGTCCACCTCAGAGAGAGAGTTGAAATTATCCAATTCTCGTTTCTCGGAACTGTACCTGATATTCGCCAACTTCCTGCTTTCCTCGATTTCCTCCTCAATGGACCTCTTGAGGCTTATAATCAAGATCCGAATTCCGGTGCAGCAAGTGTCGAAAAATGATTTAGTAATTTTAAACATGTCCCCATCTGAAATGATCCATCCCTATGAATATGGCCCAGATACCTTGACATTGACGTACATCGAAAGCAAAATATAATTAATCTAGCTACTAATGAATTAATTATATGTAATGTCATTTTAAATATATATTTTAATTATTATAGATTGCATAACGTTAATTAGTTGTTCTAGTGTATAGGAAGTATACACTAAACCCATGTTTTTGAAATTTTTTCAATAAAGCAGATAAATCTAATTGTAATTAATACAATACAATTTATACAAATAAAATATTATATATATATTATATTGGTCTAAAGCTTTATGATAAATTACCACAGGATATTAAACTAATCAATAATGTGTTGCTATTTAAAAAGCGTTTAAAAAATTGGCTACTTATTTCGTCAAAATTTGTAGAAGACATAATAAAGGAAAATGTATTATAAGTAAAAACATATTATTATCTGCGGAAGTTATATACGTTCAACAAGTACGGACAATATTATTTTGTAATCATTAGTTATAAGGTTAATATAGACTCACGCACAAGTGATTACTTCTGTGAGTATCTTGTATATATATATTTGTCTAATTATAATTTATCTTTTATTTATATTATATTAAATTTATATATTAATGTACAATAGAATAAAAGAATTGTAATATGATTTGTACTTAATTTCGATAAATATATATTATTATTATTATTATTATTAAATAAACGAAATAAATATGGTGATAGTAATTGAAGTAAAACGCAAATTTGATCCCATTAAGCAATCCTTCGTTAGATCTAATACTTGCATTCAGGCCCGACTAATACGAATTTAAACTATTCCCGGTTCAGTCATTAATCCTCGGTATTTCTCTATAATCCCTTTAGGTACAAATATGACGCTCATTTTGTTAACTAGTTATTAAGGTATTGATCGTGAATACTTTGTACTCTAAACGTGTACATAATATTTCAAACGCAATTGTTAATCTTTTACTGTCTGAGAAAAGATTCTTCATGTTCCTTACTCATTAACTATCTAATGCATAGATGATCCTGATCAATTTTAATCTGATTTATTTTATTGTGATTTTAAACTCACTCACTAAATCATTACTTAGCTTCACTTGATTGGAATACTATTGTTAAGGATTCGGACATATACAGGGTGAGTTTTTTTCGATGTTCTCTATGGGGATCTCGGAAACTATAAGAGATAGAGAAACGGTTAAATGGGGAAAGAAGTGTAGATTAACGAGACGAATAAAATTCCACTTTAAAAGTTTTCAAAAAAGTCAAGGGTAACTAGATATTTTGAAAAAAGTAAAAAGTGTCAATTTTTTCAAATCAATATATCTCGGTTATTATAACAGATAGAAAAAAACTGTAAAGGACAAAGTTTTAGATAATTTTATGTAGATTAATAAAAAATAATGAGAAAATTTTTATCGCCATTATTTTCCGAGATATGATGCAAACTTACATTTTTTTAAATGGAAACCATAGTTGGCTATGGCCTCACTCAAAAGGTAATTTTTTTCTCTTTAATCCAATATGACATACGACATAGTTATTTCTAAAAATAATAAAATTATCTATTTGTCCTTTATAGTTTTTTTCTATCTGTTATAATAACCGAGATATATTGATTTGAAAAAATTGACACTTTTTACTTTTTTCAAAATATCTAGTTACCCTTGACTTTTTTGAAAACTTTGAAAGTGGAATTTTATTCGTCCCGTAAATCTACACTTCTTTCTCCATTTAACCGTTTCTCTATCTCTTATAGTTTCCGAGATCCCCATAGAGAACATCGAAAAAAACTCACCCTGTATGTATCATTGAAACGCTTTGAATTATTGGTCCCATTAAAACGTATGGAAACGTATACGTTCCTTAAATGATTTAATAGTGAACTTATACATTTAATTAGGCATAAAGAAGCACATGCGAAATATAAGGCGAATTCTATGTTAGATAATGATAAATATGTTAAAATAGATGAAGAACACATAGCACACAGATCAACAGCGCTTTGGAATTTTATCCGTGATTGCAACAAAGTTCGTGCACGAAGAACCGCATTACACCGTCTTGGAATGCTTCGAAAAAGTCTTTGAAGGTCTTCTTGTGGTATAGCGTACCATTCTTCAATAAGAGCCGCCCGCGCCGTTAGCTGCTGGATGGTCTGAGGGGGATGCGGGCGTCCACGAACACGTCTATCGAACATATCCCAAACATGCTCTATGGGATTTAAATCAGAACTTAACGCAGGCCCCACCATTGTTTCAATATCCAATTCTTGTAGGAAGTCTAAAGTTATTCGCTCAGTGTGCGATCTTGCGTTATATCAGACAGGCTTACGTTGAAGTTTTTTGAAACTTGTTGAAGGCTTTCGCCATTTTCAATAAATTTTATTGCACGAACAACTTCCACTTTGTTGAGATACCTCATTTTCACTTGACTAAAGTCAAACTGTCAGTAGCAAACATTTTCGTCTGTTTATTGATCTAAACACAACCTTCCTAGCTCTTTGAATCAAATTTGGAATGCATTACTTTAGTTTTGGTAGTTCTTATTAATTATTACGAATATTCGGCAAGTATGCGATGATGATAATTTCCTACGTGTCAATTAAAATAATTAAATAGAGCGTCCTTTAGATGTCCTTAATTTTATTTGCATATAATTTCCCGTTTTAATTTTATGGAGGCACAAATTAGAGACAGGCTAATTATTTTGAGCCGTGTATTAACAATAGAGTTGATTGTTTAAATTTGTTTGCAAGTTTCTTTTCGAAAGTTTGCAGAAACGATAATTCTTCCATATCTAAGTTAAGCAATTTTGGAAATGCATTTACTTTGAACTCTTTATCTGTTAGCATATCTGAAGTTTTGTCTAATTCTCTCGCGGCTGGATCCGATAGATTGCCATCATATTTGTTGCTGCGAAGGTGTGTGCATATCCTTTCCCGGCCCCTTCATTTTTTATATTTTTAATCGTTGATTTGTGGTATTTTCCCTAATTTATGGATTGATGATTCATTAATCCCTTACATAAAGATAGCGAAAGGGAAAATTTACTAATTACAGATGGACTTCCTTACAATCAGGCATACCTAAAGTACTAGATCAATTAGTGGCTAAGGTGATGTAGGAATGCAGATCTACATTGACCAATTTATTTTCATACCAACATTTTCTAATAAACACTTTAGAAAAGGCTATAAAATGGATGCTACTTTTATTGATCTATCTAGAGCATTTGATCGCGCGAATCACGTGATCCTGTTGGAAACAACTTCTAGATCTTGGGTTTGGTAATTTAGTGATCAGTTGGTTTAAAAGTTGTCTTTGTTTTACATTGCAATACGTAAAAATTGATAATTATATTTCAATTGTTATTCATGTTACATCAGGGGTCCCTGAAGGTTCCCACTGTGCCTCTAATCTATTCTTGCTCTTCATAAATGATATTGGTAAAAGCTTCAAACATTTTCGCTTCCTTTTATTTTCTGATGACTAAAATTATTTTCCATTGTAAAAACTTTGGATTGAATGCATTGAAATCCTTAATGATCTAAATAGTCATTCTAAATAGTGTAGTTCAAATATGCTTGAACTGAATATTAATAAATGTTCGTCGATTACCCTTAGTCACACATATTAAAAATATTACCAACTCTCTTCGATCACTTGGTACCATAAGTAGATTTCAATATTAATACAATTAAATGATTTTACATTAGTGCGTTCCAAATTGGAATATGGAAATATTATTTGGAGCTTATGCTACATGGTCAAAATTGAAATGGTACAGAGTAAATTTTTATGTCTAATATATTTTAAACTTGGAAACTCTCACCATAATTTTATTAAATCAAATATGTTGATTCTGTTGAACCTAAAATCTCTAAATCATAGAAGAATACTGATAGATTTATGTTTCGCTTTTAGATTGGTGAATGGACTTCTTGATTGCAGATCCTAAATTATGATTTCGTTTATCTCCACATTCTACAAATTATGGTCTCAATAACCCCCCCCCCCTCACTCGGTTTATGGGACTTTATAACATATTGAATTCTAATTATATTTTGACATTTTTGATAGTTTATACTTAAGATTTAAACGTAGCTTGCGTCATTTTCATTTATACTTATAAAACTTATAGTTATGGTATCATAAGAATTTAAATTATTAATTTGTATATGTTTTTATTATTATTATCTATTAGATTTAATTTTACTTACTTCTAATGTCTTTATTTAATATGTCTATGGTTTAAGGTATATTTTTCTACATTAATAGTTGTTTTATAAGAAGTTGATTTATGTTTAAATAGGAATATCATTTGACCCCAAATTAACCTTTAAATCCCACACCCAAAACCTTAAGGCGAGTAGTAGAAGAGAGCACGAAATTTAGTGTTTTAACATAGCATAATCAAGGAATATCTACACACACAGCCGACCATATTTATAAAACGATTTGTAGGCCTTTTCTTGAGTACTCCGCTATCCTATTCCATAATTCCCATCCCGCCGTCTTAAAAAAACCTCCATGTAGCAGAACGATCACCCTTTGCATCCTTACTAAAATCAGACACCCCCTTAATCCCCATCTAATACCATCCTATATGAATTAAACCAAGTAATCCCTATCGAAGAGCATCTGAAACACCTATCCCAAAAAATTGCCAAAAATCCCCATAACCTCTAAATCCTTAACCAGTTGTATAATCCTCGTAACCCTTTAATCGATTTAAATTGTCATTATCAAAAACAAGGTAATCTAAAACGTCCAAAACAGGTATATATGTACAATAGAAAAATATTCTAACGCAGGAGATGAAGCGATAGATTGTTGAGTTACTTGGGCGTCGAAAATCCATTTTAAATATTGAGGTTTGGTTTATTTTAGACACCACATATGTTTCGCCACACTGCGGTTTCTTCAGGTGATAATGACATTATATTATATATATATTATACATCATAATTTTTAGTGGTAAAAACATATTAACATATTTATAATAATAATAATAATAATTTATTTACGGAATCTCCTATAGTACAATATAATTTGTATAATATTTAAAAAAAAACAATAAACAAAATATTAATAATAATAAAAAAAGTGCACAAAGGTGGTTAAATCTAAGTGTCTAGACCCCATAGATTCAACAACTTATTAATACGTTAGTTTAGTGTTCATCATAAATTACCACGTAGTGACGGCCGCCACTATTTTTATGGGAAATTAACAGTTTTTTGGAACCTTAACTACATTAGTGAGTAAGCTCTCGAAAGGCGCTGATGGCTTTAAAGTTGAAATGAAAAGCACACCGTTATTATATTTTACGACTAAATTAGAATTTCCATTTGATATTCGTTCTATAAGATCACTTCTAATATTCATCGGGCGGCCACCTCTAAATTGATGATTAGTAATGGGATCCTGAGAGTTACCTCTTCGAACATCTTACCCAGCAGATTCTTTAGGTAGAATAATTTTAAGTGGTCTCAGTCTTGTGTTAGAAGAATTTTGCCCTAACCTTAACACTTTAACTTCAGTCATCGGTGTGAAAAAATTCAATCAACGATTTCGTGTTAATTACTGTACAATATCTGCTCAATCTATAATCTCTCGTCCTCTTGGACAAATTCTTCGACCTCTCTTGGTCTTATTCAAAAAGCAAGGAGTATTGTAAAGGTTTAAAATACGTTACATGGGAATTACTAATATCGTGGCAAATTATATTGTATAGAAGTGGAGTTAAGGAACTACCTCGAGGGACAGCTTGTAAGATTGGAAAGAAATGGGAAAGCGTTTGTCTAATTCTTAATTAGCAACATCTATGGAAAAAGAAGTTGTTTATAAGGATTATTAAATAATGGAGAATTTTTACTAGGAAACATTTATATAGGAGTCTAAAATGCCAAACCAGTCGAATATCGTATTGTATATCTAAGAATAGTAAGGTTTTGACCTTCTAGGTATTTAGTTTTGGCATTGGATATTGGGATAGAGAGAGCAAGCATGGTTGAATTTTTAACGATGAAACCAAACGGATAATCTGGAATGGATTTAATTGAAGAGTTTTTGTTTGATGAGTGACTCAATGAATTTTCCTATTATAGGCAGAATTGCGATGAGAAACAAATGTGGGATCATTTTCGACTTTATAGATATATACAATGATGTCATTTTTTTCCATTCGAAGGGAAAATATTCTTGGGAATAGCATAAATTAAAAATATGTTTAATGCCCTTTGATACAATAAATTGATTGATGAAGCTGAAGAAGCCACAGTGTGACGAAATAATTATAGTGAGTTAAACAAAAAGTTGAAAATAAGGTAGTCAAGTGATATAAGTAAATACATTTATTTTGGAGGTAGGTCAGAAATACGTCAAATCAATGTAATTATTATTTAATTGGAAAAAATTGATAAAATGAGAATTTTTTTTAAATCTATTTTTTAACATCTGTAGCGAGGATTCAGGCAGACTAAATAAGAAAACCACATTCTTCTTCACCTATCATTTATTTCAGCTGCGATATTTTCAAAATGATCATCATTGGTAGTAGCGGGATGTTTATGCCCCAAACTATTTGATTCTATTGAACTGTGGTCATTTTCTTATTTCGATATTCGAGATTCTAAATTGTCTAACCTACGCATAATAACTATATTCATTTCTTTCTTGAATTCGTCCAATTCGCTGAATTCGTTAAATTTATCAGTAAATATTCTATTTAGAGTTATAAGGGTAATCTTTTCGCCCATGTTGCAAGGATAGATCGAGGCATTTGAGACAAACCCATTTGTCTTAGAATTGGGTACACGCATACCATTTTTATATCAATAAATTTATGTTATTGTGATTGCTAATAATGATTTATCTCAGTTTATATATTTCCTTTATAAATATTTGTTTATTTATTTAACAAATGCACTTTAAAATTATAATATTTTTAAATTTTCAGACCTCGCCACGAAGTTGACCGAAGATCGCGTGACGTCATTGTTTATCATACGATTTATACGCAGTATTTAGACGTCGTTCATTAACATTTTATTTGTTAAATCCTTGTGTTATTTTAAAATAATGGAAGATACCGAGTTTTTTGAAGCATATAGTGATAATTTGCCCAATATTGACGCATATATGTTAATGGAATTTATCAATCATAATGATTGTTATAATGCCGCAGAAATTCGTGGATTAAAAGCAGATTTGTCAGTATATATAAATAAAATTTAAAAATTTAAAGTTGGCGAGAAATCGCCAGAAAGCAGATGGCGGGTTCGTGACGCATTTGTTCACGTTGTGATTTGTTACGAACTTTCATATCAGTTCATTGAGCATTAAAAGAATTGTTGGAGCTACTGTTGAGAATAAAAAAGTGTATTTTGTGACTCTACATTTATTATTGATCCTAATTTATATACAATGGAAGACATAGGTCCCAGCACTTCGACTTACTATAAATATTGTTTAGTGCCACGCTGTGTAAACACTACCTTCCAAACACCGAACAAAATATTTATATCGTTACCAAATGCAGCTAATAATAAACAGCTTAAAAGAAGAAAAATGTGGTTAAAAGCAATGAGGCGAAATGATAAAGATATCTCAAACAAATCAAATGGTTTCGTTTGTGAGGATCATTTTAATGTAAGTATTAAATCGGTTACGAACTGAGAATGGGACAATTATTAATTATGATAAACGAAGAGAATATATACGATTATATTGTCCCCAAAACTTATTTACCCATTCCTAATAGTTAACCTAAAAATTTAAAAACAAACAATTAAAACTGTCCCTTCTGCGACTATTTAACATTGTAGGTGTGACTAATTTAATAAATTTATAATTATTTTCGATCAATGAGGGACTCGTACATCAATACTGCAATTGGTTATGTGCAAATTAAAAGAACAGGAAATACATGTACCATTCTTGGACAAATTTGCCCCGAACATAGAATTAGGGCCTCTAATTATAAGTTAAGTTAGTGGTTTGTGAAAAAGAGGAAAAAATTCTGGATGTGAAATGTTTGGATTGTTCGGCTTCTGAAGGAGGATGTAAACACGCACTTGCATTTTTAATGTGGGCACATCGTAAAAGTACCCAGCCGGCACCAACTGAAATTGAATGCTACTGGAAAAAACCAAAATTAACAGGTGTTGCAAATGAAACTGTTACGACAGAAAATTTTGGTGTTGTACCTAAGTCGTATATAACCGACCAGCAGATGAAACAATTTTTTGAAGAAACGATTAAAAGTGGGAGAGAATTAAAATGCTCGGCTCAAATTTTAAATTATTTTGATGATACAGAAACTGGAGATGAACCTAATAATTTAAGTATGCATTTATTATTGCATCGTTTCATAAATACTCATGGGGAACATAGTTGCAAGGAATTTTTAAAAAATGCTGCAAATGCAACAATTGAACAAAGTTCAAATAAACTGTGGTTTGAACTTCGTTATGGAAGGATTACAGCTTCAAAAATATATTCCGCAGCATTCTGTAAAACTAGTGATGGTGTTTTAGTGAAAAGTGTAATTGGTGTTTCCAAAATGTTTCAGACAAAGGCAATGAAGAGAGGATTATATTTGGAAGATAATGTTCGAAAACAAGTGGGAAAACAATTAAATATTAAAATAAAAAAGTGCGGATTAATATTAAATAACCAGCATCCAGAATTTGGTGCTTCACCCGATGGTATATCAAATAATGCAGTGTTTGAAATTAAATGTCCATCGTCTTTAAAAAGTGTAAATGATTATTTGTTAGAAAACGGTCACATATCTCCTAAATGCAAAGCACAATTACATTTACAAATGTTAATGTTAAATTTCAAAGTTGGTTATTTATGCATTGCAGATCCTTCATTCGGAACCAACAACAAAATAACAATAATTAAAATTAATTACGATGAAAATTATTTCATGGATATATTAGGAAAGGCAAAGATATTTTGGGAAGCAATGATTTTTTCTAGATTATTAGAAACTGTTTCAAAATTTTTAATTTAATTTTATTAAATGTATTAAAATTAACAATAAACATATTTATAATTCTATTATGTTTGATTGTAAATTTACTAAACCACATGCAATAATCACCATGTAGTCTAAATATTTTATAAGTTTATTATTTACACAAGCATGAGGTTTTAATATTTTGTATTCCCGTACTCTTCTGATAACCTTTTCTACATGAATACGTAATGATGCAATTCTCTTGGTTTCCAACACCTCTGCTTTATAACTCTTTACACCTGCTTTTACAGATGGTGGTCTGATTAAAATGCAATTTTTCTGATGTAATATTGCATCGATTTGTTTAAAACCACGATCTGCCATCACTGAACAATTTGGTTTTAATGTTTCTAAGTAATCCGATCTTTTAACGGCTGTAACATCAGTTGTACGCCCTACAAAACCTTTTGAAATAAAGTTAATAAAACCACTTGGTGTAATCGATATTAAGTATTTAAAAGTATTTGCCTTTTTGTATTCTGACCAAGTAGCTGCTTGCTTTATGGGATCATTAGGTTTTTCAATTTCTATTTCAAAACAGTCAATAATACTTTGAACATTATAATAATTTGCACGAAATGCTAATGGCAGAAGTTGTTTAATTTTTTGTCTTTCTGGCCAAAAAATATATGCATTCAAACAAAAACTAATTTGGGGGACTGTGTTCCGAAAGGATTTTGCAGCTTGACTGTGAGAAATTCGGAAATCATCAGCTATTTCATCTAAAGGGAGGTTACTTCTAATTTTTCTTAAAGTTATGTAAATGTCTTGTAGCTGCCGTTTTGTAGTTTTTACTAATAATAAAATTATAAAATAACAGTCAGTTGGTATTCCTAAATAAATTCTACACTTTTTTTTATATAAATACAAACTACGTTCAATACAAATCAAACTAATTCTATTTTTAATCAAGTCACGACTAGGGCTCGATGATGAACCACTGCACTGATAATATTCAGAAACACTTGTAATGCTAGAAGAGGATCCACTTTTTAATAAAGGAGACATGCTTGTACTTGTAAATTTCTTAATCGGTTTTATTTTAATAGGTGAGCAAGCTACACTTGTTACCTTCTTTAAATCACCGACATTGTCTGTTTAAATATATCGATGTTTAAAGTTTATTGGTCTAGTTTGAATACCAATTGTAGAACACATTACATCTGTTTGATAACTTTTCTCACATATCATTATGCGGTGAAGAAACTTTAATTGACACTTCTTCACTTATTTGATTATCCTGAGTCTTTTCTTGCTCTTGAATGGAATCCTGAAATTCTGCGTTTTTTAATAATTGTCCAACCATTTCCGTTCGGGCCCTCTTGCTTGAGCCTTTTCTTTGTGTTAATGGCAAAGATCGTTTTCTGTCAGCCTGACATTGGTAGATATGTGAAACAATATTTTCCTTCATTTGTATATATCCATCAACCAACTTTCATTTTATGTAGTTATCTATGTCTTCTTCTACCTATACATATTGAATTAATGTTTATTATGCACGGTTTCAAAAAGCAGAGCTAAGTTTATCATCAAATAAAATTAACTGTAATAGCAAATTAATTAATTTGATTCTAAATTTAGCACCACTCAGTCAGTTCGTAACCGATTTAATACTTACATTAAAATGATCCTCACAAACGAAACCATTTGATTTGTTTGAGATATCTTTATCATTTCGCCTCATTGCTTTTAACCACATTTATCTTCTTTTAAGCTGTTTATTATTAGCTGCATTTGGTAACGATATAAATATTTTGTTCGGTGTTTGAAAGGTAGTGTATACACAGCGTGGCACTAAACAATATTTATAGTAAGTCGAAGTGCTGGGACCTATGTCTTTCATTGTTTATAAATTAGGATCAATAATAAATGTAGAGTCACAAAATACACTTATTTTATTCCTAACTGTAGCTCCAACGATTCTTTTAATGCTCAATGAACTGATATGAAAGTTCGTAACAGATCACAACGTAAACAAATGCGTCACGAACCCGCCATCTGCATTCTGGCGATATCGCGCCAACTTTAAATTTTTAAAATATATTAATTTTTTTTACCCCTTTAGGATAATTTTTTTTCTGTTTTGTTTTATTTAACTTATTATGAAACATATAAAGTTAATTTTAAATTAATAAAAAAAACACGCCAGTTCCCAATTATTAATAAAAGAGGTTAAAGATTTTTCAATATCGTTTAGATCGTTGCATCAAGCGTAGATTTCTTATATTTACCTGCCTATCAGTATAACATTTAGTTCATAATATAATATTGGCAGTAATCAAAAGTTCACTCGATTCTATGTAACCAAATGTTTGATCAATTTCTGTTTTGGTTTCATATGTATTATATTATATAAAACAAAAACAAAAATTTTAAAGTAAACTCAAAATTTATGTATTTAATAATGCTCATATCTTTAAATGACTATTATAAATACTTAACCTTTCAAATATTCAAATATTGTTCTATTCTGATTAATATCATATATATTTACACATATATTTTTTGTTATTAGTCTATTAAACTTTTATTGTTGCACTTATATTTGAAATGCGCTATTAAAAATTGTAATTATTGTAGAAATGTCTTCACGCAAATATTATTATTTTGAACGATGCTGTTAACATTTTGTTGTGTATGGGAAAGCATTGTATACTTTCGAATTTTTCCTAACGAAAATATCTGTTTAAAGTAACACTTTTTGTAAAGAAAAATTTTGTCTGGGTTTGGGGTTTTTAATAGGTAACTTGTTTTGATTTTTAGTTATTATTTATTTTATCCAACATATTAAGAAAAAAATAAATAATATTCTTATAGGTATAATAATTTTTCAAAGAAATTTTGATCGCATTTTGAGAGGCTTGAATTCATAAAATTTGTGTTCGTCCATTCTCGCCCTCTATTCTTTTGTCGACAGTTGCTCCATGAAGATGCTATTGATGACGATTCATCAAATATTTTGCTAAATATGGCCTTTTTATATTTACACACTACATGTCACTATTATTTGACATTTTTAATTAAAAAGGTAATATTTGGTAGACGGTTAAAAGCTTTGAATTGATTTTGAAATCAATTATTAAAAAATATTGGAAAACAATGAGTTTTATTCATAAAATAATTTTTTTAATTATTAATTTTTCGATTTCTAGATGCTATAAGGAATTAAATTAACAATGCGTAACACTATGTTAGTGCAAATAAATATATTATGAAGTTATATTGACTATTGAAGTAATAGTTTAAAACATGTTTAATATTTATTTAAAAATTACAGAACAGAAAAAAATATGTGATCAATTTTGTTTCTGTCATTTAATTCGTTGCAGTTTATTATTGTGTATATAAGTTTTATTTAAAATTTTAATAATACAGATACTACGCCATTTACATTACATTATTTATAAAAAGTGTCGTCTTAAAATATTTTAAATTTCCCTTAGAAACGTGTATAATACCTAGAATCAATGGATTTACAAAGAATGTAAACAAGGAAAATTTACCTGGAAAAATCTTTACCCAAGCATATTATATTTCATGAAACGATAATAACTATTTCATGATAATACGGTATTTTATCAAAGAGCTACAGGATATAAATAGAACTATTGTTTGATTGAACAAATTGCTAGTCCTCAGTGAGAGGTCTAACTAAGTTTCGCTAATAATATTTAATGCTTTTCTGTATTTTTCTGGAATAACTTTCTTTTACTTGGCGAAACATTTTAAAAATAAATGGTTAAAACTTATTTTTATATAATTTATTTCACTAATTAATTAGTGAAATAAACTACATTAATTCATTTCTATATTTACAATTTATTCTGGAGATTGAAACAATGTTAATAAATAAAGAGTCAAAAGGAACAGAGAAATAACGAGAAGAAAGCAGAAAGTCGATAGCCTTATGATAAATTAACACCTCATTCATTATTCATAATTTTTATGTAAATATATACAAATTTGTCAATAAATATATATATTATTAACTTAAAGGACAGTAAAGCTATAGTAGAAATAATTTACAGATAAAATGATAAATATCATGATGAATAATAATCTTACAATATTAGCAGGAATGCCCTGCTTATATAAAGTACTGTTAATTATATTTCATATGTATGTGTATTGATGAACATAAATTTTACAGTAAGCACTATAATAGTATACTATCATTTACCACTATTGAAATCGGTTTTTCTTATGCGGGCTTTTTGATAGATAACAAGGAAGAGGACATGCGTATAAATATACTTATTAGTTACGAAATACTTAGATTACCATAACATTACACACTTCATGAACTAAATAAAAATAATATTATATATACAACTATTTATTATTAAATGTGTAAACTAATTATCCAAAATTTCAAAATACTATTATCTATAATTATCTACTTCGCTTAGAATTGTAAAACACTTCTAAGAATTGTTCCGACGTAATTTAAATTACTCCATTGAGTTTACAAAGTAAACCAACAACTAATGCAAACGATTATGAATGAATAATTAGTATACATAACAATATTCTTTAATACTATCTTCACAAAATAGGATTAACACCTTGCGCCCTATCGATAATAACACCCCGCTGAGTTCTGGGAAAGAAATTAAAATCGCGTTCTTCGTAACCGATTTAAAGGATCATTAAGGGGTGATTTATGTTCGTATTATAAAACGAGAGAATCAGTTAGTGGTGTATGTTTAGGACGTATAATCGCAATGATTTTTTCCTGCAGAAACCGAATGGGCTAATTTGAAGTTGATTTTTAATCGATAATCATTGTTTGATTATTAACTATTTGTCAATATTTTTGCTCTAATTTAGTGTAATTAAACATTAATTATTTATTTCCAGGAAAAGCAATTATATAATAATTAATTCTAGCATGGAGTATATTAATTAAATTGGTCATGCAACAATTTCACATTATATCTAAATTAATAGATTTTACTGAAATATTTAATCATTAATAATTCAGAGCAATTTTTTTTCTAAAATAAAATTAAAAAGCATATAAGAGGATACATTATTGAAGGATTATTCTTTTTAATGTTAACGTTAATGTTCTGAATAACAAGGCAGAAAGACCGCAGGTCTATAGCCCAGACGGACTAACACCATTTATTTGTTTTCACATTTATTGTTATTATTATTATGTATCATGTTTTGTCCAAATAAAGATTGTTGTTCAGAATACTTCCAAAATCTGTGCATAAAAAAATGTTAGTTCTCTATAATTAATTCAAAGTCAAATTCTAAAAAGCAATTTGTATTTTTCAAATATGAAATATGGGAAAATGTATTACTTTCGATTTATTTCAATTCAAATCTATTTTAAGATCACTCGATGTAATTATGATGCATAATATATTGTCAGGCGATGTATTGATCTTGAATTACCATGAATTAAACGGAAATTAAAGGGTACCACAGAGCAAACAATTCGATAATTATGTTATCTACGAGGTTAAATATTTTATACAAACATGTATTTGTATGGTCATTTTTACAAACAAGCAAGTGGAAGTACAATGAAGTTAACTGATATTAAACAATTAATAAAGTTAAGAACAAAATATCACAAGTTATAATACAACTACAAATAATATACTTAGTGTACACTAGTGATTAAAATATAAATAAATAAGTAAAATTAAATTTAATTAAAATTATAAAAATAAAATATAAACCTTTTTGTAAGCTTACAAAAGGTCCAAATAAATCGTAGCTAAGATTTAAATATAAATAAAAATATAAAATATTTAATTAATGTGGTTATGCAATCCATAGTTAAAAAAACACATAGATAATCGTGTGTTTTTGCCACTTTATATTAATGATTTTGCAACATTAATAAATTATGTTCGACTATAGTTTTTACTCGTCCAAGGTCATTATAATGACTTGAAAGAGTCGAAACTATCATTAAATCGTATTTTATTTCATTCTACGTTCGAAAATGAAATACCACATAGTAACGGTCACCACCATGTTGTTACTTAATCCACAGTTATTTATATGGTATGTTACATTAGTCTTTATTTAACTTTCTAATTTTATTAAGTAATGTAATTAAATAAAGTTGGAAATTTTAGAACCCTATATATTGTGATTGATATGATAGTGAAGTTATTGACAAAATTGAAAGGAAGCGTGCCAAATACGTGATTATTAGTCCGAATCTCAAATCCATTCTGAATGACAAACGACGTTCGTTAAAGATATCAACAATATCGCCAGCAGACTTTTGGAAGTATTTTTTTTTGTCTTGATCAACTACGTTCCGATAATTTTCCGTGCCTTCTTAAAGTGTGCTTTAGTTAAGCGATAGCGATCAGTCAATATTTAAGAACGCTAAGAAACTAAGAAACTCTTCTAAATTCTTAAACATCACCTAATAAAGATTTATCTCTACGAGAATGTAACCACAAAAAACGATCTTATAGGATTTTTGAGAGCTCAGTGAGTTAGGTAAAGACATCTACGACAAGGATTATTGCACATTTTAACAAAAAACATGTAAATGTGCAATAGTCCCCAAATTTCATATAACTCTTCACTCCGAGTTTTAATTTTGATTACCAAAATGCTTGCGGTCTTAATACAATGTTATTCCAGTTTTCACAACAACGTATATGGCGAGGATTACGACGTTATTCTTACCATCAAAACCCACGTCTCGGATTCATTGCGAAATCATGAATTATTCACTGAGATCTACACAGTCCACAGAAGTGATCGTCAATTTCGAAGGGTACAGGCATTTTTGCGGCTATTCGCTACACATATACAAGCGAACAAATAATAGATCAGGACTGTAACTTAACTGAATTAAATATTGAAATTATTTGCTTAACAGTTAAACTCCCGCTTAATGTTGTTTTCAATATTTCATGTTTATATATTCCTTTGTCGAAACGTACGTGGCAATTTTATTTGTGACGGTAAATTTATAATATATATATATCTTAATGAAAATTATATTAAATCAGTCAGAGGTTGTAACCAATTTTATAAATTTTATTGCGGCTAATCAGGAGATCAATATTGTTAATCCGAGTGATTTCGTTTTGGTACCCGAGGATGTACATCATCCTGAATAATGGATGAATTTTCCTATATGTCGTCCAGAATTTTTAAAACCATTCATTTTCTATAAGAAGGAATATGATTTTAGAAAAGCAGTCTGATATAAACTATACGAACTAGCTGGGATTCGGTCTTGTCTTGTTCTAATTCTGACGATGCTTGTAATACATTTAATTTTATTTAGTATGAACATTTTGCTAAAACTGTTTCATAAAAAAATCTAGAGACGCTAATAGTTTATAAAACGAACTATCACCAATATTCATCTTGAAAGCCACTGTCGTAAAAAGGAAATTTAAATATATATAATAATTATCTATATCCAAAAATAATAACTACATCAAAACGCTTTAAGAGATTTAGATAATCAGTAAAACAAAATATTGACAATGTTCACAAATTATGTATACATCCAAAGAAGCCTGACAAGAGATCCGAAATTGCTATGGTCAAATGACCACCACTAACAACAAACAAAGGCACTTTAAATTACATAACATTTCATGAACTGCTAATTCGATATATCTGGAAGCACCTATGTTTTCACTTGCTCGTTTCTGCGAAGCTGATTTAATATCAGCGGTAAAGAGCATCAAACCTCGTCTTCTGTCTGGTCTGGATCTCATTCCTGGTGAAAGACTGTCATTTGGCATTTCGTCAAGGCGATCGATCAGGTTCCCCATTTTAGAGAGAGAATAACATCTTTATTCGAACATGAATAAATACAAAATTAAAAACATTTACAGATGATTTATAATGTGTTAGTCTGTCCGTTTGGGCTATCGACCATCGGTCTTTCTGCCCTGTCTTGACTAATTATGTGTAAAAAAATAAATAACTTTGCTAGCTAGCTTAACTGTCTGGATGATTCGCACTAATGAATTGATGTAGGGTGACAGAAGGGTGTTTATATTTAGGTGGGATATTGGGATTTCGGGGAATGCAAAATTTGTTGAGAAGGGATACATTAAAAGGATTGTTGGCAATTGTATACGTTGGGAGATAGGAGTAACTTGGGTGTATTCGTAAAGGAGCTCGTTTGAGGGATTATGGAGCGGGTTAATTGGGTGTCTGAGTTTGGTGAGGGTTCGTAGGGCTGACCTTTCGGCGACGTTAAAGTGGTGGAGAGTGGATGGACGGATTTGGTTGAAAAGGATTGCGCCGTAGTCTATAAGAGGTCGACAAATGGCTTTGTATATTTCCACTGCTGTTTTCGTAGAAATACCCTGGTTTTTATATGTTAATGCTTGGAAATGCCGAGCTCTAGTTTTCATCTTGACCTTTATAGCTTTTGCATGGGCTTTGAAGGAGAATTTGGAGTCGAACAGGATGCCTAGGTATTTACAGGAGTAGGAAGGGTAAATTTTATTTTACTGCGAAAGGTTCTAATTTAATAGAATTATTTAAATCCTATTTACATTTATTTAGGGACTATATTTAAGCGAGCGATGTTCCCCAAAGATCTGTTCTAGCACCACTGCTTTTCAATATTTCATAATTTCATCTTAATTGCGACTGCTGACGACCTAAAAATCTATAGTAATGTAGAGGATATTCGTGACTCGAATTTCAAATTCAGTATCGCTCTCCAGAAGTATAACGCTTATTAGATTTGTTGGACGTAGTGGTTCTGTCGCGTGTTTTTAAATTTTGAGATTTAGGCATTTTAATAATATCTAAGCTTGAATTTAGTGCACTGACTGCAATAAAATTCTAGGCAATATTCTCCGTAATATAAGGTTTATCCGTTATCAGACAGCTCTTATAAAATTATATGTGACTTTTATTAAAAGCAAATTAGAATACGTTGCCATAATTTGGTTTCCCCGATAAAAAGGTAAAAAGGAAATTTAAAAATATAAAATTATTTTTTCTTTATCAGAATTTAATTTCCCAAATTTTCATTCTCTGCGAGTTATTTCCCAAATAATATTTATTTTTAAATTACTTAACGGTTACTACAATAAATAACACCTCTAGTTCCCTATTATCAAAGCTCTAGTAAAGCATCTTGTACAAATTAATAATGTATAGTGTATCTTTAAGTTTATATACTTTTATATTTAACTTCTATTGCCGATTTTTCTTAGTCCAAATATGTATTTATTAATTGTGATAATTTGTAAAATTGTCATGTAATTATTTTATTTTTTTGACTATTGGATAATAAAGTTATTAGTATTGCTATTAAAACAATATTATGACTTTAAATATAAATAGTTTTATTGTTTTATTTATTTTATCTCTTCACTGTTATCCTTACGTTTGACTATAATCTGATATTTTATTTTTAGGCGACTTCAATATTAGTATGTTGAATGTTGATTTAGATATCACAAATTATTTTAATAAATTTCTAAATACGGATTTTATCCATTAGAGTCACTGCAAACTCTAAGTCACTCATCAATTTAATTATTGATAAAAAAATACATTTATGAACCATGTATGAATCAAAATATACAATATTGCGGATCATGTTTTAATATATTGTAAGTTGCTAATTTCTACCTCAAACACAGATAATCTTATAACATATTTCAAACTGTATGCTAATGATAAAATAATATTTCTTAATGACCTAAATTTCTTGCACTTGGATAAATTAACATCATTTAACAACAATTGCACGTTTTATTCGATTTGAATGAAATTTATTATTAATTAATATTGCTATTATTATAAACAACTGCAATTGTTTTACTTTCATCTTTTTCATGTCTACTCATTTTTTATAATAAAACTTAGAATGACTATAACTCACTTATTTTCAGAAATAATTATGCCATATATATATGATATTGGATTAAAGAGGAAAAAAATAACTTTTTAATGTAGCTACAGTCAACTATGGTTTCCATTAAAAAAATGTAAGTTTGGGTCATATCTCGAAAAATAATGGCGATAAAAATGTGCATAAAATTATCTAAATCTTTGTCTTTTACAGTTTTTTTCTATCTGTTATAATAACCGAGATATTTTGATTTGAAAAAATGACAAGTTTTACTTTTTTTAAAATATCTAGTTACCCTTGACTTTTTTGAAAACTTTGAAAGTGGAATTTTATTCGTCTCGTAAATCTACACTTCTTTCCCCATTTAACTGTTTCCCTTATAGTTTCCGAAAACCCTATAGAGAACATTTAAAAAAAACTCACCCTGTATAATGTACATCCCAATATTATAAATAGATTTTGATTCCAACTAGTAGATAATCCTATGTATAAAAAATTGCTTTCTTCTATCAAAGCTAATGCAACTAGAATTAACTGACTAGCGAAGTCATGATTAAAATGTGTTGCCTACTAATTATTCCATATATTAGCTATATTATTAACAATTATCTTAAAAAATCTAATTTTTGTCTTGTTAGTTAGCGTCCGTTATTTTAGTACCAAATAAAATAAATAAATAAAAGTGACTTGGGTCCTATAAGCATATTGTAAATTTCTTCAAAAATCTTAGAATAATGCTCTATGAGCAAACAAATAACCATCTATGTAAAATCCAAAAGTATTTTAACGATTAATTAATCGGGCTTTAGATCAAACTACAGTTGTGCAACTGCTTTATTAAACGTCACTGATGACATTATCAATGTGACTGTTAAACTTTATCTATTATGATGAATCTTAGTAAATTATAGTAAGACTTTTGATGCCATTAACTATCTTATTCTATTAGACAAACTAAAGTGTAACGGATTTGACACAACTGCTAATAATCTACTGTCTACACTTAGTAGCGAAATGTGATAGATAAGGTAAAATCTTGGTCAATTCTTGCCCCTAATTTATTTACTACAGATTCTTCATTCGTTCCTGATATTTTAAAATTTTATATTTGTAACCTAAATATAAATGATAACCTCTGCAACTTTTCACTAATATTTGAACGACCTTTCCTTTCCTTACATATCAAAAAAAACCATCAGCAATATTATCTGAATCAAAATAAAATATTAATTTAAATAATGTAACCAACAGTGTTTTCTCCACAGCTCGTCTGGAAATGCCTGGAAAACATGAGGACTATCTCCAAAGTAGCTCTATGGATCTACACAGCTATGTTGGCATATGCATCAATAATATGGTGGACAAGAACGATCACGAAATCAGCCGTAAGGTTCCTAGACCACGTTCAACGAAGCGCCTTTTTGAACGCGACAGGAGCCATGAGAACACCAACAACGGCTATGGAAACCCTGCTGCACCTGTCATTCTTGGACATATTTATCAGAGAACAGGCAGCAGCGGAGGCTTCGACTAACAAAGACATCGCTAGTTTTCACCAGAAAGCTTCAAATAGACCTGAGATATGAAACTCAGGAGTAGGAAGCAAACACAAAGGCATTCAAATATATACTGATGGGTCGTTAACGAAAGCAGGGACTGGTGTAGGAATTTTCTGCAAAAACCTGTCCCTAAAAAATAGTACTGCCGTAGGTAAGACAATGAGCACACCAATAGTGGTGAAACTCATGGGTATACTATAATGCGCAAAGGATATCTCTAACAAGAAGATCAAGTGAAAAAACATATACATCATTGTCAGCAGAAAATTACCTCAGCATTAACGCTGGAATGTTGCGAAGCCCTGGAAGAAGTGGCCCGTGACAACAAGATGACCCTATGCTGGGTAAAAGGACCCAACAATAGCAGATGTAACAGAATAGCAGATGGTTTGGCGAGGAAAGCATTCGAACGAACGGTATGCGGACCGAACCCCTCCGTGCTAAATCTGAGTACCATACTGAAAACTGCATCAATCAGGTGCCACAAGGAGCGATGGAACAACACACCTGCCTGTAGGGTCTGAAAAAACTTCATCGCTATAAACACCAAAACGGCCAGATACTGGATGCAACTGTCCAGAGAAAACCTACGGAAAGTCGTAGGGCTCCTAACAGGTCACTGTAATTTAAGATCACACCTGAACAAACTGGGACTACAATCTAGCCCTATATGCAGAGGGTGTGAAGAGGAAGAGGAAACCGCGGAGCATTTACTTCTAGACTGCACCGTATTATCCAACCTATGTGAATCCACAATGGGAGAGGGATGTCTAAAGTCATCAGACATCCTAAGAGTCCCTCTTGCTGCAGTCCTGGCGTTAACCAATGCTTTGGGTTGGCTTTATCGTAGCAAGGAATGATGACTCAGATGGGAGAACACTCAAAGGGCCCATTGGGGCCTACTTGCAGGCGAACTCTCTGCCCTTTCAATCGAATTAAACTAGAACCAACCAGAACCAGAATGTAACCATACCCTTTCTAAACTTCATTTATTCATATCTGCTCGAGTTCTTGCATTATAAATATCAAGTGCATACTGTTTGTACAGATTTTTCCGAGGCCTTTCACCAGAATAATCATAATATTTTATTGGATAATTTCAATTCCATTGAACTGGGAAATTGGGTAATTGAATGCCTAGATAGCTATTTGACTGATAAATCCCAAAGGGTTAAAATTGGAAATTAATGCTAAGTGCAGTGTCAGCCAGTGAAGAACATATCAATAATGACCTGCAGAATATTGCCAACATTTTAAGAACATTAGGCCTAACTTTGAACCCATTAAAATCATTATTTTTAGTATTCGGTAAAACTAATTTATGCGAAAATATTGGAAATCAATTGAATCTACATATGAATGACATAAAGATTCCCTATACAAATCAAGGAACTAATTTAGGTGTCATGGTTGACAACTCATTTCACTATAGAAAACAAGTTAGTAAGTATATCTCTACAGCTTAAATGCATTTAAAAAAACTATAAACCTAACGTATCTAACTACTAAAAGGAAGATTTGAGATATCAATTGATCAGGTTACTTGTATACGCATACAGAAGGTTCAAAATGCGTGTTTGAGATTCATTTATGGTATTCATTAATATGAACATATATCCCAGTAAGACATCTGATGCTGGTTGATTTAGTATGAAGGGCAGAAGGAAGATTCAAGCTAGGTGTCTGTATTACAAAGTGATAAATTTCAAAACGACGCCTTATCTTTATAATAGAATCGCTTTTAGAAACGATATTCGTAAAGTTAATACAAGATTCAGAAGCGGGATCTCCAAACCACTCTACTTCTCTTTTTGAACGATTGTCCTCTTTTCAGATATACAGTGAATTCAGAATTTCTTATTTAAATTATAATGTTTTAATATATTAAAATTTATACCTAAAGAATTTATAAATGCAATAATGGTGATAAGATGAAAAGGTGTCTACATATTATTATTATTATTATTTCTATATCTGGGGTTCCTCGGGACTCACACTATGGTCCAGTTTTATTTGTATTATTGTTGTTGTTATTAATGATATTAGTCGAGCTTTAGTACAAAGTAAATTCTTTCTGTTCGCTGATGATATATATACTCGAGTAATAAACGAATAATGATCAAAACGTTTCTTGAATGACTTTCTCATTTATCACTTGGTGAAACATTTTAAACTATTATTGATGAAGGTTTATGTTAATTAGACTTGTTTTGTTTTACAATTTTTCTCTATTTACTCGACAAGTTTCGCTGTTTGTAATGTATTTCAAAGTGATCTAAATAGGTTAACAGAATCGTGTACCAATAATTAGCTATTTTTAAATCTAAAGAAATGTTATACTTTTTCATCGGAGTCAGCAATTAGTGTATAATTATTGAATAGGATTCCGCATTCTTTACTTTGTAACTGACGTTTAAGATTTGGGAGTAACGTTCAATTTAGATATGCAGCAAAGTTTTACAAATTCTCAAATTTATTTTCTAAAAACTTTAATGTGTTTACGTTTCCATTGTTATATGTGTTTTGGTAAAACCTCACATAGACGTCTTGTGTTTGGTAACCTTATAGATGTACACTTGCGTCTGAATAGAAAAGAGTGTACGGTAAGTTCTTGCTTCCAGCTTCACAAAGTCTTTGAAATACTAGAAATCAGTTCAGTCACATCGTAATGTTAATGTTTCTAGATATTTTAGAGTCGTAGAAGAAGAACAGATTAATTTTAGTGCCTTGTATTTCATTTACAAATTGTTTCTAAACATTAAATTTTTATATATCGCAAAAAGGTCTTTCAAAATTTAGATCTACCTTTTTTTTTACAAGTTTGTATACTAGTAAGAATGGATAGACATGGACAGATAGAACTGTTAGCCATAGAAACAGAAATAACACTAAACATAGAAAATTAACAACAAAATTTGCGAATCAACAAAAAAATATAAGTAATAGAAAAAACCTTAATAATGATTTGAATATAGTATGGAAACATTCACGAAAGCAGACAAGGACAACACAATAATAACAATGAACAAAATAGAATTAATATATTATATATAGAATAATTTTTATTAGAAAATAAATTCACCCCAATTGAAACTGATCCAAACAAAACAAAATTTAATGGAGCAACTCAATAATACACACACCTTATTTTCACAAAGAGAAAAATATATGCTAATCTTCATGAACCCGCAAGCACCAAAATTATATGTCACAATTAAATTATGCAAAAACAACAAAATTGTACTAGTAGTAAGCTACGTATGAATAAAATTAGCTAAGAATTAAATTAAATTAATAAGGGAACGCACCAACTTAAAATCATAATTTAAAGTATAAAACCGCATAGACTTAGTCGGAAAAATAAAAGTTATTTAACTACTCAATAATACCAAATTAGTAGCGTTTGATGTAAAATATATACCGCTTACTGAAAAAATAAACTTTTGAAAAATAACACAAATCCGATAATAACCTTGTAAATTTTAAGCCTCCTGGACATTTATATTATACAGAATTACTTACAGCTTAATAATAGATATTTTTACCAAATAGAAGGCTTAGCTGTGGAAAACCCATTAATTGCAGAAATATTCATGGACAACTTCGAGGAAAGATTAGCAATTTTTAATAAGTGTATTTCCTGATTCAAGTTGATGTAATTGTAGCCTAGAATGGTCTTCTTTCAGCAACAAAAAATAAATTTTTCTATAGAAATAAATAAACTTTTTAGATCTCACAGTTGCCCTAATTAATAATAAATATTTCCTCTATTTATCATAAAGTGGCCCATACAGATTCGCCAATATATTATAATTCACAACATCCAATCTCACATAAATTGGTAGAATATCATAGTACGATTAACTGATTATTAAATATACCCCTGACAGAAAACAATTTCAATAAATAATTAAATATAAAATTACCAAAGAAAATTATTAGTTCAATATACTCCATCGAAAAATTAATAATTATTCCTCAATAACATATACTGGCAAAGAAAGTAACACTATAAGAAAATGTTAAATAAAACAAGTAATACATTAGGAAAAATTATAATGAATAACAAAAATAAAACAAACAAAGCTCAATATGGTAGAATTTATCTTTTAACATGCAGTGATTTTCCAAAAACATATTTGAGACAAACCGGAAGATCAATTAAGGAAAGAATTACCGAACACAAAAAAAGCTACGAAAACGAAAGAACAAACTCAACATATGCCAACCATTTAATTGAAGAGACACATCAGTTTGTTGCAAATTTCATAGCGCTACACATATCGGAAGAAGGAAGGAACTAGAAAACATGGAGGAAGGATACATAGAAGAAAAAGAACGGAACATTTAAGGAATGATCGAACAGACTTATGAAACTCACTATTACTAAACTTATTTACTACCAGCCCACCCCACCATTAGATAATTACAATAAATAGGTCAGAATGTAATGTATAGATATCAGTTCTTTGGAAGCTACAGTATCGCGAAATAATTGTAGAGAATATGCACAATAAAATATTTGAAAGTGTTATCGTGTATAATTTACAAATATATCAAAAGTAAACTTTCAACAAATATCAACCTCCAATTGTTAAATCAAATATTGTTATAAAATATTTGTTGTATTAAATTTTAGGATAGTATACGTAATTCAGAAATACTCATATAGATAGGTGAATGTAGGTTTTAGATTAAATTAAAATTCAATTAAAATTATTAATTTGTGAAACAAGCCAAGTGAATTTTAATTTAATCTAAAACCTACATTAATACAATGTTTCACCAAGTGATTAATGAGAAACAAGTATATGATATAGATAGGTGAAATTGGTATGCACAAGACAAGACTGATGAAAACTTACTATGGTTAATTTACCTTTATACACATTAATTAACCTTTATCGACGGATTTTAGAAAAATTAATGAGCAAAAGTAACATTTCCGAAATAATATTTAATAATTAAAAATATAAGGAATTTTGAAAATAAATAAATTAAAAAAGTAATTTTTCTCGATAATAATTATATTGCACTTGATGCTTCAACAGAAGTGTTTGATTTGAGGTCACCGAACTATTTTTAAGGAATGTCTATGGGAAAGGGTAAATATGATAACATCTACGTCACCTCACGGTCAAAAAAATTTCCATCAAATACGAACGTATTTCGGCTACTATATTTTTGCATCGATGAATACGTGCCTATGATATCAAAATTATTCACTTCAGTGTGAACTGCTGGTCGGTTAGTGTACATGTGCAACTTTTCTTAATTAATTGCAAGTGTAAACCTGGATTATCTTTCAGCGTTAAACGATTAAAAGAAAACTTGTAATTTCGCGTAAAGTTCGCTATTTTGTGATAAATGTGCTAGTTATTTTAAAATTAATGCCATCCCTGTTATGGAGGAAATTGTTTAAGGTATTGTAAACGATTAAAAATAATTCATTTTTAAATAATTTTATTACTGTAATTTAATTATGCAATTTTTAGATAGTAAGATTGAATTATATATTTTTATTTATTAGCGTTTTTAGATAAAAATTATTCCAATGGCGTCGTGATTGTAATTATTTTTAATTTTTAAAGCAAGTATGCAAATCTCCATTAATAACCATCGTTATTTTTCTAATGTCTCAATCATGTTAGCTTTAATATTTTATTAAACCTTATGATTAAATAAAGTTCAAATTTATTATATAAAAAAATGATCGTTTTTTATTATTTGCACACAGTTAAGAAATTTATAGATTTATTTAATTTCGATTTTAATTCATTATTAAGTAAGTTAATAAAATAAAATAAAACATATAAAATAATAAATATACGTCAGATATCTTCTTCTTGAAGAAGATACAACTCCATTGAGATATCCAAGCTAAATTGTAATCCAAACATCCCCATCATTAATGACCAAACGAACTTGATGTTATTTTCTGCCCGCTATTCAACGCGTTATGAACAATAATATAAATTTGGTGTCAACTGTAATTTTTTAAAATATTAATTGTTTGATAATGACAAGCTGAAGTTGTCAACACTATAGTAACAAGTGTTATTAAAACAGTGATATAAATAAAGTTATTCGTTTTATTTTATTTAGGATTATTTTTAGTTTAAGATATTTTTTAAAATTAATTCGGTTGCGTCAATATTTCATAATGACATGTCAGGTAGAAAATAGGAGTGCTTAATTATTTTATTTGAATCTATAAATGCGATGTTTTGTTTATTGAGAAAACATTTCACGGGACTAAATAGACATTTATTAATATCATTAGTAATAACTGAGTGGTTAATATTTCTGATAACGCTTACTAGCACTATATTGGTATGTGAAGATGAACTTATAAAATTGTTTAAAAATTGATTGGTAATCATTCCACCACTAGCAGCGTCCTCGTAACTTGCCATAATAACGACATAATCCATTCTAGTGTAATCCTTGGTTAGTCTTTCCATATCTTCAACCATTTCATGAAACTTTGCATTTGGTTTAAATATTATTTAGGCTGAAAGACCGCGGGTCTATAGCCGCTGATTAGAAGAAATCTTAAGTCTACACACTTCACTTCACAAAAATTGTAAAAATATTTACTTCTAATAATAAAGATGTTCTCTCTCTCTCTCTATTTTTTCTATCTTGAACTGTCCCGATAAATATCTTGTACATACTCCTAAATTACGTCTCACTTCATCTGCTAAAATCAATATTTTCTTCTCGGTACTTCTACTTTTCGGATGAGTTGTAAAATTGTTTTTATTGTTAAGTTACTTTTAATATTTTCTTTTTTATCTTCTACACTTGTTGCATTACCAATGCGTACATTATCGGTGGTTTTTATCTCATTGTCGGAGGGAGTGATCTGTTTGTCCAAATTACTGAAATTATAACTAAATCATTTCCCATTCCTTCTGTATTTTTTTCTTCACTTATTGCTTATCAATCCACATATGATTAGTGGTTTTCGTTAAAAAGTGGGAGTAGTTTATTCGTCTAAATGTATGATAGAGATTTTATTACGTGCATTAGTTGTATTATTAATTATTATTTTTATCTGTGTACTTTTTATTATTTATATATTTTTTTATCTTTGTATTTTGTACATTTAAAAAATAGACCTGCTATTTTAAGTAATTCAGATTGTTTTTTTTTTCTCCACAAAAAGCGTATTAATCATATCGATAAATCTAGAATTAATGTGTTTATTTCCTGATTTGGATAGGTTTAGCATTAGTTTACATCTCAAATATTCCCACTAATTACTGCATTCTATTAATAAAAAATAGCCTTGATGAAAAACTTAATAAAATAAAGTGAATTATTAAGCGTATTACAAATTATTTTAAAATACAATTCTTCAACTGTAATCTACAGGCAGAGGGGCTGGCAATTTGTTCACTCTTGTATTTATTATTAGCAGAAATGTGTAGGGCTAACATAACAAATATTATTCTCGCTTCTAAAATGGACAAATAGCATATGCAATTTACAGTATCATCAGAACAAAATAGCAATATAATTTTTAGAAAACTTTTAATAGAGTATATAAAATACCTTTGACATTATTAAAAAAATAAAATTCAGCAATGTTATTGATTGGTTACAGCATTAAGACAGTTAATAATAATAGAATTTCATCAAATAACAGCCTCCTTAATTCGATATAGTAAATAATATGATAAAAAGACAAAAACGGAAAAAGATAGAAATACTACATATTCAGCCGATGCTTTATTTAAACTATGTACAAACATGCAATAACATTTTTAATCAATAAATTAAATGAGTCATTTATCTACAAATTAACTTGTCAACAATGTAAGGGAATATACAAAGGTCAGCCTAAGCGCATTTTTAAACTAGATTAAAAGAATGCATTCAATTATTCCATGGAAATAATTAAACATTTGCAATACATTAAATTGAAAACGGACATATATTTGATGTTTTTTACTCTAGCTAATCCATTTCACCGATAAGGGAACAAAATGTACTTACTGGATTCTCTCGAAGTACAAAGACCTAAACATAATCCCTACTTAATGAACACACTGATTAGTATATTCCCTACTCTTTCTTTTCATTTAAATATTTGTGTTTCTTATTTTATCATTTTACTCCTAGCTTGATAATAACCAGATCTTGATAGAGACAGTCATTAAGAAAAAGATAATTATTTTTATTTTGCTTTTAATATGTTTTTAAGTTGCATTATAATATTCTGCAAAAAAAATGTAACAATACAAAAATTATATTTTAATTAATTTCTCACTTAACCCGTGGTGAAGCATTTTTGAAATATCTTGATTAGAAATTAAAATCACTTAGTTTGTTTTACAGAAAATTTATTATTATTATTTCTTCTCCGACTAGTTTCGACAATATGTTATTATACAGGGTTATTCACGCTATACGGCACGGAATATTGTGGCCAAAATACGTGACTTTCAAAAAGTTTCACTTTGGGGATATATGGGGGTCTATTAGGGCTACTTTTTAAAATTATTTTCATAATATACAGGGTGTCCCAAAAACCGTAAAAGTATCAAAGTTGTGTTTTTTTAAATGAAACACCCTGTATTTTATTGCATTTTTGGATCCGTCTATAAAAATAAGTATGTGTTTTAATAAGGTTTTTGAATTAATTTGAGTTTTGTAAAAATGTAACCTAATTTTCATGTTTTAAATACTTAAAAAATAATTAAGTAATGCATACCAAATTTACACTGAAATGTAACAATAGATCATATTTTATTTTCCAAGTATAATAAACTTGACATCTTATGCCGGGTGTAAAAAAATTGGAATTAAACAAATGAGAACTTTAAATGACTATAACTTCATTTATTTAAATGGAACGCTATATTTATTAATTTATCAGCAAATGCACGTTTTAATTACCTATCGAATGGTATTTAAATCTTAAGTGTTAAGTCTTCTCGTTTTTACAGAAAACGCCAAAATATTGTTTATTGCACCGTTTTAGTACTTTTAAAGTAAAAATTTTAATGTATCTAGTTTTCTATCGTATTTAAAAACGTCAGATAATTAATTTAGTCTGTTACTTTAGTTTAAAAAGGATGTCTTTTGTTATAGTTGTGTTATTTTGCGTCTTTGTGTTAGATCGTTAGTAATCGTTATTGTTTGAACATGGTTGTTATATGTCATTGTAAAAAATGAAAATCTACACAGATTTTTCTTATACTGAGGTTTTTATAACTGACCAATTTCTTTAAACTGGTTTAATAGTCTCTCAAAAATACCTGGCTTAGGGTGATTTCTTTCGTGAAACCTTTAAGTATAAACTCGACAAGCCAATAAACAATTTTGATGACATTCTCCAAGCATAAAAATAATGCCAATAAACCCTTCTTTTGAGTAAATCTTCATTTTTTACCAAAAAATACAACAGCGATGTTCAAACGCTCAAACAATAACGATTACTAACGATCTAACACAAAAATGCAAAATAAGACAACTATAACAAAAGACAGGTTTTTTAAACTAAAATGACAGACTCAATTAATTATCTGACGTTTTTAAATACCATAGAAAACTAGATACATACAAATTTTTACTTAAAAAGTAATAAAACGGTACAATAAACAATATTTTGGCGTTTTCTGCAAAAACGAGAAGACTTAACACTTAAGATTTAAATACCATTCGAAAGGTAATTAAAACGTGCATTTGCTGATAAATTAATAAATATAGCGTTCCATTTAAATAAATGAAGTTATAGCCATTTAAAGTTCTCATTTGTTTAATTCCAATTTTTTTACACCCGGCATAAGATGTCAAGTTTATTATACTTGGAAAATAAAATATGATCTATTGTTACATTTCAGTGTAAATTTGGTATGCATAACTTAATTATTTTTTAAGTATTTGAAACATGAAAATTAGGTTACATTTTTACAAAATTCAAATTATTTCAAAAACCTTAAGGTTTATGTAATAAAAACCTTATTAAAACACACACTTATTTTTATCGAAGGATCCAAAAATGCAATAAAATACAGGGTGTTTCATTAAAAAAAACACAACTTTGATACTTTTAGGGTTTTTGGGACACCCTGTATATTATGAAAGTAATTTTAAAAAGTAGCCCTAATAGACCCCCATATATCCCCAAAGTGAAACTTTTTGAAATTCACGTATTTTGGCCACAATATTCCGTGCCGTATAGCGTGAATAACCCTGTATAATTATCATTATCATTATGGAACAATATTCTAATTTAGATCGAACTTATAAAAGATATAAAATTTTCAACGTGTCAATAGTAAAATAGCAACAAGTGATTTCAGAGCTTTATTACAAATAAGATAGATATGTGATAAAAATGTCAGACGAGTATCAAAAATAACACCTAAATCTTTCATTTCTATTACCGACTTATATTTAGTGGCATTAATAAAGTAGGAAAATTTTAATAAATTAAAGTAAAAGAAATAGAACAGCACTTATTAGTATTAAGGTCAAGGTTATTATTTGTACACCAAGATAAAAGATTATTAATGTCATCATGTAAAGGATTACGATCATTCTCATTAAGAATTATTGAAAATACCTTTAAATCATCAGCAAATATCAGGAATTTGGAAATATTGAAACATTTGCCTATGTGATATGTGAACAACAAAAATAGAATAGGTCCACAATGAGAACCTTGCGGAACGTCAGAGGTTACATGTATTAAATCAGATATATAATTATTAATTTTTACAAATCATTTGCGATCACATAAAAAAACTACGAAATCAACAAATAACTATATCAATGAAGCCATAGATAATAGCACTATGATTAACACAATCATAAGCTTTCAAGAAATCCAGGTAAATTGCATCAACCTGATATCCACTCTCGAAAGGACGTAGTATAAAATGCTTATAAACAATTAGTAATAGTAGATCACCTTCAACAAAACCATACTGCTCTTCGGAAATAAGGCCACATCACTTACTTTGAATCTAAATGGTTCAGAATTTTAGAAATACTTGATTTTAAGGTAATACCTCTGTAATTGAAAACATTTTCCCTATCCCCATCATTAAACAATGGACTAATAAAAGATTCCCTCAATAAATGCGGAACTGTGCCATTGCACAAAGAACAATTAGACAAAGTAAGGATGGGTAATGTAAGAGGAAACATACATATTTTAAAAAAAAGAAGGCAAACCATCAGGACCCGGAAATTTAGAATTATTCAAAGTACTTAAATAATTTAAAATATCAAAAGAATGAACTAACAGCGACTCAAGATAAAGAGGCTTACACATTCAGTCATTTTAGGAGAATCAGCAATACAATACACCGTAGAAAAGTAATTCAAAGCAAATCAATCTACACAATCATATCCATCATTACTAACATCATTGTAACACATTTGTTTACGAAACAGATCCTACTGTAATCATTACCAATTTTCCATTTAACGTTAAATTCCGCATTATTAATAAATTGTTTATACACTTCAATTGCGCATATCAAACTCATTATAATCCCCAAAATTGAATAATTCATCATTAAACCAACGTGGATATGATGAATTTCTCTTACGTTTTACAGGAATCTCATTAATTCAAAGAATAGATATTGGCAGATATAGTCCGATTTACACTTTCATGTATGTTGTATGATTAGTAATGGTAATTTAGAACAAATATTAAATCAAAAAAGCAACACAATTTTTTAATCTATTGGCGATGATAATAATAATAGAGCGCAATGACTACCAATAGGTAAACCTCTTCTTAATGCAGATAAGAACGTACTATTTAGAATAATTAATACCAACTATCATTCTCTACATTTATTGAAGGGAATATTGCTAGTTAATTGTATGCCTGCTTACTTGATACCGAGAAAGATCACAAAAATAATGTAATAGAAAAGTGGAATTATCCAGAGTTATAAAAACTGATAACAATTTTAACCTACTACCTAAGTCTAACTATAAGTAATAAATTAAAGAGACCAATAGTATAAATGAGAAGACAACATATGTCATAAGATTAATGTCACAATATTTGGTTTATGTAATCTTCGTGCATTATTTGAGCAACTAATTAAGACTATAATAAAAGGAATATCATTGAAGAGCTAAATGGTATACTATAACGATATAGTTATTACCAAAAAAACTTTCGAGGACCACGTGTAAAACATAAAAGAGGATAATAAGCATAAGAATCAGATTGAAACTTAATAAACACTAGGTTGCAAATGATTTATTTCAATTGCAAATGGTCAGTTAGAGATAATTAACGTCACATATTATGTTTTTTTTTTTATTATGCATCTGCTATCGATGTTGAAACCAAATTTTTCAATGAAACAAAAAATGCTAGGATGCGTTCCAAACACTAATAAATGTATCGCACCAGCCTTTAATTATCCATTACCAGATGAAAACTTCATTTTGATTACAGATGAAAATAATGAGGGAATCAAAGCTGTTTTATCACAAATCCTGAACTCTAAAACATGCGTTTTGTGGGCCTCAACTGTTTCTTTGGTCGATGAAAATCATTGTCCACGGAGTTTATCTTTAATTATTGGGACAAGAAAAAGCCATTGGATGCCGGGGCTTTAAGTCGGATGACTCATCAATTTGACCTATTGTGTGTCCAAATACTTGTTTGTTGCATGTAATGTTTGTGAGCTCGCATTATCGTAATGCAAAATGATGGGTTTCTCTCAATTTAACAAAAACTTGAGGCAAATAAATGGTCGTATACGACGCTGAATTGACGGTATTTTGATTTTCGAGAGCCATAGTTGCCACATGACCGGATTTTGAAAACAAAACTACCACTATTTGCTTCTTAACGTCCGAGAATTTTTGTTGGCTGTGCTTCATATTGAAATACCTAAACTGCCGATTGGCCTTTTCTTTCTGGCCCATACGCATAAATACACGACTTGTCACCTGTAACGATACTGGATTTGGATGCACACGCAACTTTCGTACACCCAAATGTTGGTGCAAAATCTTTTGTATGATTTCTCGATTTTGTTTCCCTATATAGTATATATAGGGAGACTATTGTTTTAGTGATTTTTTTTGAAATTTTTTTTTTGCGGAAATATCCGTTTTGGGGTCCCCTGAGCCCAAAAAACTAATTTCTGGAAAAAAAAAATGTGTCTGTGTGTATGGGTGTGTGTCTGTCGGTGGGTGCTGTATCTCAAAAACGAATGATCCGATTGAGATGAAACTTTAAACTTAAGGTTTTGTCGTTAAAAACTGGAACTGAAAAGCTTTTGGTAAACATTCATAAACCGGAAGTGGGTGTTTACTCGAGATATTTTCCTGTTTTTTTGCGATAATTTTTTTAATATGAAAAATATTACAAAATTTTTCTAAAAAAAGTTAAAGAGAATGAAAATCTGAACATGAAAATTTTAATATTTTCGTAAATATTAAAAAAATTAAAAAACGCTTCAAACAAAAGTTAAAGGGAATAAAAAACTGAACAAGTTTTATCCGAATATGTTTTTCATAAAATACTTAACTATCGAGAAAAAAAATAAAAATTGAAAATTTAGACATTTTTAGCCAATTGCTAATAAACCAAGGGAGCTACATGAAATTTTTATAATAAATATTTATAGAAAATTTAAAACTGAACAAATTATAAAGAATAACTTTTTTTCGTAACCCACATAGTTTTCGAGAAAAATATAGGGAAACTACTATGATGGCCACATCACCATTTATGTAATATGTCACATGACGATCTTCTTCAATTAGTTTTCGCATAGCATCGATATTTTCCGGCCCAACGACCAATTTTGGACGACCTTATTTAACTTCGTATGAGCGAACTTCGTCAATGTTTGAATTCAATGTACCAGCGATATACAGTGGCTGTGGCCAAAAGTTGAATTCAGTTGATTGATGCACTATTATTATTTAGACCACTTCTAAAGTCATAATAAATCATGGCTTGAAAATTTTCGCGAGTTAATTCCATCTTTTGGCCGAGATCAGTTTGAGTTTGTTACTTAAAACAAAGCTGGGGTGGTATTTTATAGGGATGCACTGTAACAATGATCATGAAATCGAAAGAGAGTTAAGTAAACTCCTGGTGAAATGAAACTAACTAAACAAATTTCAAACCAATCTTATTTGTTAATAAAATGTATTAAAATCCTTTAGTTCGTTGTAGAAAATTAAATAATAAATTTAAACATACGAAAACATTTCGTGAATCTACAACAGTGAGTCTTACTAAGACTACAAAACAAATTAATTTGAAACAACTACTTCTCTGGCTAGTACCTCGACAGACGTTGAATAAAACAAAGTTGCTTTGATAGTTGTACTATTCGTAACACGCAAATTAACTTTGTTTTATTCAACGTCTGTCGAGGTATTAGCCAGAGAAGTAGTTGTTTCAAATTAATTTGTTTTGTAGTAAGACTCACTGATGTAGATCCACGAAATGTTTTCGTATTTTTAAATTTGTTATTTGTTAAGTTCGGTGGAATTCTCTCATGTTAGGTAAATAATTTCTAAAACGTATCTTCAAACATTTAGAGGGTTAGGAATAGTGGAGGTAGATTCTTATTCCTAATAGCCGTTTTCTAGGGGACTACGAAAATGGTTTTAAGTAAAACATTGTACATATTATCCTTGAATTTATTAATACTGCCTAATTTATATTGATGGGACAAATAATTATAAATGTTATGGGTTCGAAAGGTGAAGAAGCGTTAAAAACCAAGCAGTTGTATGATAATGTGGGCTAATTAGTCCCTTGGACCTTAAGTTTAGGCAATGTGTGTCAGTTCTGAATTTGATCTTATTATATAAGTAGGCTGGTTGTTTTATTCCTACTATTTTATGTCATAGAGATGCAAGCTTTAATATTGGTTTGATTTGTTAAATAGCTTATCCGATTATTATTCCCAAACAAGGCAATTGTGGACTCACTAGAATTTATTATAATGTTTAAATGACATTTTGTTCAAAGTTAGATGCTTTATTAATAGTCTCAGTTTCAGATGCATGATCTTCTAATTAGAATAAGTATATAAGCTGTGAATTATCAGTAAACATTTTATATGTTAACGTATATGGTTTTAGGTGCCTAGTAAAATTTGAAGTATAAAGTAGGAAAAGTAACGGATCAAGTTAGAAATTTGTGGAACACCTGTAGTAACATATTTTGCAGCTGATATTGTGTTACCGACTTTGATACTTTGGGTTCTATTGAATAAGTAGCTTTTGGAAAAAAGCGATAACAGAATGTGCCAGACCTATACTTTCGAGAATAGATAGTAGTATTGGGTGATTGATCGGAGCAAAAGCTTTGTTATAATCTAGTAGGGTTAGTACAACAATTTTGTTAGTGTCGATGGCAAACAAGATTTTATTTGTAATAAATAATAATGCGGTGGTACAACTTGAATTGGGCCTGAAATTAAATTGACTATCAAGTATAATATTTATTTAATGAATATACTACCTTATCTAAATATCAGCTACTCTTTTCCAAAATTTAGGATAATATTTGTCGTCTGGGAGTGAAAATTTTGGACGAGGGATGACTATTGCCTTTTCAAATTATCTGGGAATATATTAGTACATAAACCAATGTTTATTATATGAGAAATATAGGTGAGTAACATAAATAAGTGGGAACTGTATCAAATGATAAATAAAACTTACTTAATAAATTCCGTGTGTGATATTAATAAAGTAAGTTTTATTTATCATTTGATAAAGTTCGATTCAAGATGTATCACAAAGTTATGGCTTCAAGCATCCAACATATGAATAAGTGGTTTAAGAAATATATAGTTTGTGCGACAAGCAAGTGTTGTTCAGTTAAGACATTAATGTTCAATTATAGAATTGGCTCAGTTAGGTTAAAAAATAATCAGCAGCATGCTGGAATACATTTTTTGCCGTTTGTAAAGCGACGCGTTGTGACGACTTTCACATTAAAACAAAAAACTAAAGAGTAACACTTTTCTTAAAATATTATATTAACAAATGCTCTCTTACAAGGTTCAAAACATAATAATACAATCACTTTGGTAAATTTTCGTATAGAAAATATATTAGAATATGAACTTTCAACAACTAAGAGCCTCAACTATTCAGTTATAATAATACAAATTTAAGAGATTTACACAATAAGCATATGGGGTGAAATGTGTTCTTCCTCATTGGCAAAATATAGATAGAGATTTTGGATTGCAGGTCCAATGCAAGTGGGAATTAGCACAATAACAATTTAGATTTGTAATTCTTACTGCATAACACATTTAGAATGAAAAATAGAAATTATTGTATGGTAAAATTGGCCTATTGGTTAGAAACAATTTAACAATTTACTTTTGTGTTTACTTTATATTTTTTAAACCCATGGATTAGTGGTTTTGTCATTTCCACGAAATCTATAATATTAAATAAAATCATTTAAATTATTTTCTGTTTTTATGAACAACAACGTAAATTTTGATTAGGTTTTCAATTTATATACAATTTGCCAAATTGTATATCATCTGGATGCATTTTAATTTAGATAAGTTCATTTACTGAATCACTAATCATAAAATAATTAATATTAGCTAAATAATTAAAATATCCGTTATTTTTGAATTACCTTACCTAGTAGTATCGAGCAGCCGCTAAAATAAGATGACCAAGTTATAACTGTTATGTTCCTATTAATTTTTAAAGTTTAATTCAAGCGAACTATTCATATCAACATGAAAAAACTGAAAAAAAGGTGCATGATTAAAATTGCTTCGTACGAACAACAGGAAAATGTCAAATGCAGAACGCGGAAGTCTCTGAAGGTGCTGCAACACACTGCCACAGATAAGAAGAATTGAATTGGACAGAAGTGCAGGCTTAACCTAAAATCATTCAAAAAAGAAAAGTGTGGGGCTAAGAGTAAGAAAATAATATCTCAAGAAGAGAATAAAATTTGTAAGGAGATGATCAAAGAATTCAGGTTATTAATTGAAGCCTTGCAGAACATGCTTTTTGAACTTGAAACAAAAATTGATTTGGTAGACATAGAATTAATTATACTTTTTGAAAATATCATTTGTAAGTTTAAGAGATATCACAATACAAGACACATATAAGATTTTAATGATAAAAAAAATGTTAAATAAGGATATTTTTTTTATGCAATGTAATAAAATTAATCATTTAAAAATTTATCATAAATTGTTTTCATATTAAGTTTTCTATAATTTACTAATATTTGTCATTATTATTTAACTATTTAGTGTTTTTTTTAGAAACAACCCACTCTGGCGAAGCACCTGGTTTAATAATTTTCTTTTCTGACATTGTATAAATTTTGATTCCAAATTATTTTATCAAAATATTTTGAATAATAAAACGTTTTGTTTGTATTGGAATTAGATCTATTGCTTAATTTGTTTGATAAATATAAAATTGTTGTTAACATTTTTTAATAAATAATAAACATCTTTATTTACAGAAAAAAAAGAAAATAATTTACATATAATTAACAAAATGACAATGGAATTATATAATAATTTATTTTTTCCTGTCAAATGGCTATCGACCCGCGGTCTTTCAGCCTGGAGTTATCTGTCTTACAAACGTCATGATTGCTAATATCTAACAGAATTACCTGTCGGTTGTTCTTCAAACGTCGTGATCACTAATGTCATTATGAAATGCGGAAATGTACTGGTGAATGGTGATTTCTGGATATTTGTATCGGGATGTTATTAAAGGATTGCGAGGGATACACATGTGGTTAAGGATGTCAATGGTATTAGGATTAGTGGCGAATTTTTGAGCAAGGAATGTAAGGCGTTGTTCAATGGGAGTTAGGTTGGTTAATTGGTACAGGAGGGTGTTGGATGGGTTATGTAAGGGGTTAAGAGGATGTCTACTTTTGGTGAGTGTACGAAGGGCTGATCGTTCAGATACCTGAATACTTTTAAGAGCGGAAGGATGGGGTTTATAGAACAGGATAGCGGCGTAGTCAAGGAGAGGTCGGCAGATCATCTTATAAATATGTACAGCAGTTTTGTCGATATTCCTTGATTTTTATAAGTGAGGCTTCTGAAATGCCGAGCTCTCTTCTTGACACTCGCTTTGAGGATTTGGGCGTGTATTTTAAAAGTTAATTTGGGGTCAAAGGTTATTCCAAGGTATTTGCAAGAGAGAGATGGTAAAATAAGGTGGTTATTAATGATTATATGGAATTGAGAATTCTGTGGACGGTGAAAAGGGATTAGGAGTTGAGATTTATTTGGATTAATGGTTACTCTCCATTTTGCAAACCAGAGCTGAATGGTATCAATCAGCCCTTGTAATGTGGTAAGTGCTTTTTGTAGGGTGGTGGCATGTACTATTAAAGCAGTATCGTCTGCGTATAGGAGCGGGTAGGATGAAGGGTTGATGTATTGTGGATCAGGGTTATAGATATCATGAACATAAATGATATACAGGATTGGTGATAGGGGAGATCCTTGGGGAACACCTTTGAATTCTTTGATTGATCAAGTGACGTGCCAGTGGTAATTTTTGATTTGTGAAATTCGTGTTATATACTCGAATATTAAATCAACAAAACGTGACATAATAAACTCAACTGTGTATAAGTTAAGTGGAGTAACTATAAATTATACGATTAACAATATAGTGGGTGTTAAATCAATTTAATAGAAAACAAACTGTACCTAACCTACAAATTAGCACTCATCTCAATAGAACAACAAATCCAAACAATATTTGTGATTAAAATAAATACGGGAATAGTAATTTAGTGTGACCAATTTGGCGTGTAGTACATCGCACTCAACTACCAACGACAGGGTCAGCGGTTCGATCCCCGTAGGAAGTCACTTTTATTTTTCTTGTGAATTTAAATTAAATTAGACAATGTCGACAGAATCTTTGTGCGCAGGAGCGTGTAATAAGACTGTTGGAAGAGGAAATGCGTGCGAGAAATGTAACAAACTATGCCATCCGGGCTGTTTGAAAAATCATGCCTGCACTTCCCCAGTTTATACAAGTGTTGAACCACCAGCGTCAAGTGAAAATCAACCATCATATGAGGTTTTAATAACCGAAAATAATTTACTAAAAGTCATTATTAAAGAAATGGAACACAAAAATAAAATCCTATTAGAAAACAGCGAGCTGTATAAAGATAAGATTAAATTATTGGAACAAAGATTAAACGAATTAACAGTTAAAAATAAATCGGTGTCTAATAAAATAACACCCAATAAGAATAATAATATTACTACAGATCAACAGCCCAAAGTAAAGAATGTTCAAAAAACCAATGATTCAAGAGGAGCAATAGCAAAAACTACTGCAACAGTAATGCCTGAGGAAGAAGCCAGTAAAAAGCGGGAGAAAAGGAAATCTACAACTGAGGAACCTGAAGGCAATAGTGCTACCCAACACACTGAAGACAATTCCAATCAAGAACGCTGGATTACCAGCCATAATAGAAATAGACGAATCCCCCAAAGGCAGAATGTAGTTGAGGGAACAGCAAAAGAAACTGTTGGTCCTGTAAAAGCAGCAATTCGATATGGTTTTGTGCATGCGTATTATTTAGATCCTAATCTAACAACAACTGACCTGAGTAGTTATCTAAATAATCAGGGCTTTAAGCAAGTGAAATGTGAACAACTAAAATCGAAGTACCCAGAGGAGTATTCCTCTTTTAAAATTGGAGTACCAATAAGTAAGTTTCATGAGCTTAAAAATCCACAAATCTGGCCTGAGAATGTAAAAATTAATAATTTTTTACATCGTCTTTCTCTCAACCACCAAACGTCCTAAATATATTTTTATTAAATATCCAATCACTAAGAAACAAATTTCTTGAACTTGAAGCCTTTATTCAAGATAGAATGTTCTCTTATTTATTAATTAACGAACACTGGTTATCGCAAGATGAATGTTCAGTTTCCAAAGTAAATAAGTTATCTGCCAAAGCATTTTATGCCCGCTCATCAGGTAATTATGGAGGGACTATAATTTTCGCTCCCAATGACACTATCAATAAAGAATTTAATGCAATGACAGATAACTTAACTACAAAAAGATCGTGTGAGATGTGCCTATTATATAATGATTACCTAAATATATATATAATTAATATATATCGTCCGCCATCTGGTGACTTTAATATATTTTTAAATAATATAATGTCTTTGTTAGATAAATTAAATTATTTAAATAGTCACATAGTATTAGGCGGCGATTTTAATATTCATTTTAACACAAATGATGTTTATGAAAAATATTTAGTAGATTGTCTAACCACATACGGCCTTGTAAAATGCGTTAATGTAAACACAAGAAAACAATATTGTTTAGATAATTTCTTTACTAATATTGATAGTGAATATTTTAGTGTAGAAACTTTAAATACGGCACTTTCGGATCATTTAGGTGTCGTATTAACTGTAAATTTACCACAAGTTATAAATCATCCCAACAGAAGTATATTCAGACCGATTACTGGACTGGGTAAAATAACTTTTTATAATTTTATCTACAATACACAATGGGATTTTATTTCTAATAAATCAATAAGTATCCAGGAAAAATGGGACTTTCTACATCAAATTTTAGGCGAATATGTAAATTTATCATTTCCTATTAAAACAAAAAACAACAAGATAAGCAAACATACGTGTTGGTTCAATAAGAACTTAATTGATATGCGAGAGAGAATGAGATTTATTGACGAATGCTACAGAAAACATCCTACGCCAAATAACAAAGTTTTACGGGATGAATATCGCAAAACTTATAAAGCTGCAATATCCCAAAATATTATAAATACAAATAATAAATTTATAAATAAGTCGAGCAATAAAAATCGCGCGGCTTGGAAAATATTAAATTCGTATAGGTTACAATCTAAAACAAAAAATGAATGTAAGATAACTTGTGATGAATTTAATGAGTTTTTTGTTAATATAACTGATAAAATATCGGAAAATTTGAATGCGCCTTTACAAAATATTACAGATGATGTATTAACAGAACCTTTTAGCTTTAAAGAAACTACATACATCAAAGTTTTGGATGCAATAAATAATTTGAAGAATACCCGTAATTCGGACATATATGGTATTACTGTTGAAATGGTAAAAAGCGTAAAATATTTAATAATTTTACCCTTAACCAAGCTTGTTAATGATGTTATAAAATCGGGAATATATCCGCGTGCCTTGAAAATTGCAACAGTACTTCCTATCTACAAAAAGGGTGAAAAAATAATTATCGACCGATATCACTGCTCCCAATATTATCAAAAATAATTGAGGTTATATTAAAAGATCAAGTTATCGAGCATTTTGACAAATATCAGCTCTTCCATACCAATCAATTTGGATTTCGGTCGGGAATGTCTACTACTGAAGCTTTGGTATCCATAACGGAAACAATAATAAACAGTTACGAAAATAAAGAATATTGTGTGGGTTCATTTATCGACCTTTCTAAAGCTTTCGACTGTGTGTCACATAAAATACTGCTTTCTAAATTAAAAACTTATGGTTTTGATGACCTCAGTCTAAATTTAATGGAGAATTATTTAAACGAAAGACAACAAATTGTCACGATAAAAGAAAAGAAGTCTGGTCTACGTAATTTAAAGGCAGGTGTTCCCCAAGGATCTGTGCTAGGCCCAGTACTTTTCATTATCTATATAAACGATCTACCAAAATATGTTCAGTCCACAAAAACACTTCTGTTCGCAGATGATACCACTATTCTAAATAGTGAAGCAGCTTTAGAGGTTGCTGAAACTAAAAACACACTATCTTTGAAATACGTGTCATCATGGTGTAAAAAGAATAGACTAGTTCTAAATGAATCAAAGACAAAAAAGGTAGTTTTCACACTGAGAGCGCACGAAGCAGAATGCAATAATATTGCAATTTTTCTCGGAGTACATCTTGACTCCAACTTAAAATGGGACAAACACGGCGATACACTGGCAAAATCGCTTTCAAAAAATATATTTTGTCTGAGAGGAATGTCAAAAAGAGTGGGACACACTCAATTACGAACTGCATACCATGCCTTATTTGAATCTAAATTACGGTACGGAGTGATTGTATGGGGACATTCTTACTCCAGACACCGTATATTTAGCCTACAACGCAGAGCACTAAGAATTATAACATCATATAGATGTGACTGCAAAGAAGCCTTCAAACAAGAAAATATACTAACTTTCCCTGCCATATACATCCTTGAATGCCTAGTTTATGTACGATCTCATATTAAAGACTATATAAAACGCGAATACAAACACTTTTCAAGAACAAAAAGTGAACTGTCACTAGAATATCTGAGATTGGAAAAGTCGAAAAATGGGCCAAATTACTATGGAGTCAAATTCTTTAATAAGTTAACTGTAAGCACGCAAAATTTAGAAATCCATTTATTTAAAAAGAAAATTAAAGAATATCTCATAAACAAAGTGCCGTATTGCATTAATGAATTCTTACAATACACTGATGTTATATAGTAATTGAGTGGAAATAAATATAACCATTTTTTGTAAGTATTGTTTTAATTTATTTATTATACTATTAATTCTTAAGATATATTTTTATATTTTTTTATATTATTTAATTTTAATATATTTTATATAGCATTTTATAGTTTTTAATTGTGTTTTAATTAAACTTTTTATTCATTTTTATTTTCAATTTTAATTTAAAATTTTAACATTTATTTTTATGATAAAAAAATTTTATTACAAATTTTTCCTTCTTCTATCAACTTCTTAATATATCTTTTATATTTATTTTTATGTTTTATTTTTAATATATCTTATATAGTATTTTATAGTCATAGTTTTTAATTGTCCTTTAAATAAACTATTTACTTATTTTTTATCTTTAATTTTAATTTAAACTCTTAACGTTTTTATTTTTATGATTAAATTTCTATTTATTTCCAATCTATATTTTAACAATACATTCAATAACATATATGTATCCAAATGATTTTTTCGACATTTATTTGTCATCGTATTATTTATAAATTTATTACTTATTTATATAAACTCGCAATTTTAAACATAGTATAGTTTAAGCAATGTCAATAAATCCCATTCTCTAATTAGTTCGATATTATATGTATAAAACGTATCATTAAACAAATTATTTGTAATAACATATTTATAGCTACCTTTGTTCGTTTTTCTTGTGACTTATGTAAAACATTTTGTTCCTTACATCAAATAAATATTATTATTATTATTATTATTATTGTGGAGTAAAGGAGCGTGATAGGGTATTTCGGATTTTAACTTGTAGGAGTCGATTGGATAAAAAGCTGTCAATTAAGTTGAGGAGGTTAGGTGGGATTTTTAGGGAATTGCATTTAAACAGCAAACCTCGATGCCAAACCGAGTCAAAAGCTTTTTGTATATCTAGAAAGACAAGTGCGGATTTTTTGCATTCGAGGTGTCATTTTTTAATATTCTTTCACTTTGATCATTTATTAACGGATTTATATTTTTACAAAATTTATTCATAATTTGGCAACATAGTGGAAAAGTCAATATATCAAAATTTATGAGAATTCCAACATACCATACATACCAACTTAAATAAGATAAGAACAAAAAAGACTTAAAATTTGGCTTGATATTCAGTTATTAAATTATAACTAAAGACGACAGATTAATTAGTTTAATAGATGAAAATAAATTTAATTAAATATACGCCAAAAATTAAAAGACTAATTAAATATTAATAAACAAACAAAACAGTTTTACAATAGATATCTCCAATAATTTAATTACTTTTTTATTATTAGTTTAGTACAGCTATTGATGTTTTCTCGGTAAAAAAATACACATTGAAGAAAGTTATTACAAAGTGTTATATTATCGTACTTTTATTATTAATTATATTAAGATTCTACAGAAAATATATTAAATTTTAAGAACGAGTTATGAATGGTATTTATCCTGAAAGAAAATAGTAAAAATGTATTATATCTAACTTCGTTGATAAATAGATTATATTGACTCATAACAAGGACTCCAAACCATACACATTCTATTTCCGTGCACTAATTAACCTCGGATAAACTAAATTATAATCACACAATAGCGACAGAGACAATCACATTATGTACAGTTTGTAATATGTGGGTTAATATATAATGAAAGAGACAGCTTTCAAATTCAATTTTACATGCGTAATAAAGAACGGTTCGTTATTGGACAAAGTTCTATAAAGAACAATATACTATTGTGCAATTGTTTGGAATGAATAAGATGACGAATAGGGAACATGAGGTGAATAGTGTGATTGCTGTGTAAATTCTAATGAAACGATTCAATGCTTCGGTGGTAAACAGAATTTGGAGTTTACACTGTTGGTCCGTCAGAGCGTGTGATTTCTGTTTACAGTCGTTGTCGAAACGAGCACGAGATTAAATAATAAATAGACTAGTAATCATTTCCTTGGCCCCCCAGTGAGGGTAAACTTCGAGTTCGGGTTCACTGATTTCCAAATGGGCTGGGCATTTCTTGATCTATCAACCAGCATCGATTATCCGTGTAAAATGTAAGGGATATCAGTTTTGGTGACAATGAGCCCGACGAAGTTAGTATCTTGCTCATTGTTCTATAAACATTGATACAATTATCATGTCACCTTTACGATAATTGTTATATCCATAACAGGTTTATTTATAAATGAAATTTTTTTTGGTGTACAGTTAAGAAAGTATTGTGATCGTGATTTTTCCCAATTAAAAATTTTAATGAATATTGTTATTTAATATTCATTAAAATAGGAATATGTGTGAAATGTGTCTGTGTGCGTGTCCGTGTCCGTTCGTTTAGTATCTAAAAAAAAGTTTCAATCAATTAATTTGTTTGTGTTAAATAGATTACATCTTTACATACTTCGAGAGAAAGTACACAACAATTTGTGTATGCGCGTAATTTAAACTAAAATTAATAATTCCCTAAAACTATCCAATTATAAACAGCATATTCAGTAAAATATTTGATACAAAGTTAAAGAAAAATAAAAACAATATATTCATTAAATTTATCGAGAAACTATTCTTTTCAATTGAGAGCAACAGCAATATTAATTGTACAAACACGTTATAAAACTCAAAATTTAAATCCATATTCATAACTGAAAGGCAAAAAAGTAATAACTTAAACTAATAAAATAGCGATCGCACAATTGAAATCTTAACGAAAACTGAAAATCTAAAATATAAAATTTGCTGTAAATTTAAACTATCTTTCCACTTGGTCTTATATTGTTGAATACGAGTTGGAAAAGTTTCTAAATTTTGTTTAACATACACAAGGCATAGGTTAAAATGCCAAGATGTTTATAGACATTTTTATATCTATTATCATATTTGCCCTCCTTTGCAATCTAAAAAGTCGATACCTACACATTTCATGACCCTAAATAAGTATTCCGTAATGTATGTTGCAATGGAATTTAGCAAATTATGTAGTTTTAAGCACATGCTGTGATACCATTCTTCGTCAACTTTCCAGACACATAGTCATCATGATTATTTTGATGCTTTTCTTGATTAGCTTGATTTGGCAAATTCTGTGTTAACACTAGGTCCTGTGCCTAAAAGATCGGCAAACAAGATAATCTTCTTAGGTAGTAGTGTTTATGAAAAGTCATTAATAAACAACAGGATTAAGTACACCATTGATTCCTGCGGTACACCTTGCGTGATAATAGTGTAGTCAGACTTTGAAAGTTTTAATTCGATTTGTCTATGTTTTTCTTTAGTTAACAAGTTCCCTTTTTGTACAAGGAAATATTTTTCGGCCGACAAGTGGAAATTGTTTTATATATAAATAATTTTTCCTTTCTCTGTTGGAAACATGTTAGCCTTTATGGTTTGTTGTTATACTCTGCGGGTTATAATTTGAAATATTTTGAACGGATTCATTGGCGATATTTGCCATTAATTTAAATATTTGAATCTGTGAATGGTCTAGTATTATAAATAGGTTTATTGCTATTAAGCTTTTCTTTGTAGTTGTGCTGTATGCTCTGATGTTGTGGTTTGCAAAACTGTATTTGTAACTTCCGAGCATATATTTATAATATTATTAATGCACGATTGAGCTTTATAAAAGCGAGTAGGTTCTTCTATCAAATGTTCTTGATTAAATGAATTTAATATACATTTAAAATCATTTACAAAGTTGCTTTATTGTAGAAAATAAATGTTATTGAAATAAATGAATATTTCCTGACGATGGCCTATATAAACAAATAATTATTAGTATGTAAACTGATTTCAACTCCGGCATTTTCTGCAAATGCACGGACATCAAATGGAGAAAATGTATTTGTGTCTTTAATAAACAGAGCTACTTTTCCGCATTCCTTTACATTTCGGCAAAAACTTTCAGCTAACTTGAAATTCAAAATATTAAAAATATTAATTCTATTTAATTGTTCATGAGTGATATACACAAAATGTTGCATTTTATGTCTTCTATAAGTGCTTCTAGTTAGTAATGCATTGGAAATTCTGATGTAATATTGATAGGGAGTAGCTGTCTTGACTATTATTTAAAGCTTCGATTTTGTTGGTTGAGGATCTTAAAAATGTTTATTCATGTTGGGTTTACGCTTAAGAAGAATCTATTAATGAACACATCTTTTGGTTTTTTTTTTCGCAGGCTAGTGAAACCAAAATTTTGAATGGCGCGTATGATGTGTCTTCATATTTGGATTTTAATTGTTCAAATATAAATGTTTTCGATAAATGTTCTTTTATCAGTTCGCAGTTCATATCTTTATCTAACCGATAGGGAAAAAACATTTTTTTTAATTGAACCTCCAGCTTGCTTCATGTAGCTTAAATTTGAAATTAATTGTATTCCATTTCTTTTTTCGCACGACATCTGTCCATTTATTGTTGTTTTGGTGTTTCGAGACCGCAATTAATTGGTCGCGATATATTTCAGCTTTTTCGACGTTATATTTTCTCGCAATTAAAGAAATACTGACGCATACAATATTAATAATAATAATAATACTTTAATGCCCAACAGGAACGCCCAATTACAAGGCACAATGGTATAAAATATAGTACTAATATAAGATTAAGAATACAAATATAAGTTAAGAGAATATACATTAACGTAAAGCTAAACAAAACAGGTAAACAAATGTAAAATTTAACAACGAATGGAGAGCTTACACATATAAAAATCGGCACAATAAATACGTCAAAATCAATACAAAAAGTTTAAGTGAAGGAATAATATAAGTAGAATATAATATAAAAACAAAATTATAGAAAAATATCCTCGAACCAATTTTTAGCACAGCGACAGAGCACCATAATTGGGGCTCCCTGCAGAACGTTGGTGCGAGCGGTAGACAGGCTGAAGGTGGAGACAAATCTCGTGGGGAGGCTTGTTGCATGAAATGGAATCCTAGCTAATAACTGCGAGCAATCAATTAGACCATGTATTAATTTCCACAGGAACATCGCACAGCGTTGGTTACGTCTCGAGGTCAGGGATACAATTTTGTGTCGTTCGAGTAGTTCAGCCTGAGGAATACCATTAGGCGGATACCTATCATCTAGTTTAAAAGAGAGAAATTTCAAAAACCTGCGGCGAAGGCGGTCTATTGGCAGAGAGCCATTCGCATAGATTGGATACCAAATTTCACTTAGTACAAATGGGTGAAACAATTATTTAATAGCTTCAGTGTTGAGAAAATCCTTGCTGATTCTGAGTATGTCTAACGATTTAGAAGCAGCCGAGCGAACGGAATCCACGTGATCCACAAAGGTGAGTTTTTTGTTAAAAGTAACACTAAGGTCTTTGATGGTATCAACACAGGAAATCGGACTGTTTGCAATTTGTTAATAACGTGTTGCGCATGCGACTGTAGTGAATAATGCGGCACTTGGTAGTGTTAAGTTTGATATTGACATTGGAGCACCAGTCAGAAATGATGTTTAAATTTAGGCTGCGGATATCAGACTGTGACTCTACTTTCGCATAAATTTTAAGATAATCAGCGTATGCTAATACAGGATAATTGATCCGCACGAGAAGGTCATTGATGAAAATGTTGAAAAGAAGGGGTCCCAGGCAAGGGCCCTATGGAACATCCGAGGGAGGACAGAATACATACGATTTAAAGCCATTATACGAGACATAACACAAACGTTCGCGTAAGTAGGAATTAATAAGTTTAATGACTGCAATTGAGCAGTTAATGATTGAGCATAGTGGCTAGGCTAAAGCGTATCTGCAGTCTCGGATTAGGAAGCTTGGAATTTTGGTATCTCCCGACGTGTAGTTATTGGGGAGCTGAGTCATTATTGATATAAGTTGAACCTCATTAACACATATAAGTGATAAAGGTGGATATATAGCCGAGTCAGTATGCCACGTAGGCGTGAAGGGATCACTGTAGTTGCTGAGAAAGGCGTCCGCAAAGCCATTGATTTAGATAATTTACGGGAATCGTTATGTAGTTTTCTTGGTATACGAGTTGTTCCACGTTTACTTGCTACAATTTTCCAAATATGAGAAATTTTAATGTCTGATTCAGCTCATTGCACGAAAACGTAATACGCATCGGAAATTTGGAGTCTTTTAAAATCCAATAGGAGGGCTGGATCATGTGTTTTTAATCACCTATGTCTAAGTGAAGATTTTGTATTTATATTAGCTCTGATTTCCCACCATGGTGGGAATTTTGACTTGGTAGAACGGCTTTTTGGCACGTGTTTATCCAACACAGCATAGAGTATATCGTAAAATGTAGCAACCATCACATCAACATCATTAATGTTCTCAAAGATACTCCAATCTAATTGCGCAAGTGCCTCATATAGGGAAATAAAGTTGGCTTTATAAAAATTGTACCTTTTGTCATCGTTTGAGGGAAAATTAAGGTTTTAGATCACAAGTAAAGGTAATTTCGAGGGCAGGATGGAAGATATCCTCACACACAATCGGAAAGTCAGAGCGAGAGACAGCGATACCAGCATCGTAGTTATCTAGAACAAAGTCTAGAATTATTTGGGATATTGTTGTGTTGTTTAATGTTGGGAATTTCCGTGAAGTACCTAAAAGAGGACACTTTACTGTTCAACGGTGCGTTACAATCAAAGGCTGACGGAAAGTTAAAGTCCCCAATAAGAAGAAATCTACAGTCAAGCAGGTAGTGTTCCAATGAGGATGTAAAAAAATTCCAGTCATTGGTAGGTAGGCAGAAATAATTCTTGATTGAAAACTGAGTCGTTTAACCAGGTTTCGGTCAATTAAACTATGTCGACGTCCAAAAGAAAACAATTATTAAAAAAATCCTGAGTTTTGAAATTTAGACCGCGAACGTTTTGGTAAAATAAACATATTGCTTTGGATTTCTTGTTGGGATCTATTAGTTTTCCGATGCAGATGCCCTAGACACCTTAGGTACTCCATTTTTGTACATTATTTTTAAATTGACCTCACCATCGCTTAAGCGCCTATTAAGTTCATTTTTCACGTGTATATATTAAGCTATTCACGATCCAGCGAGGCCGATATCCCAGAAAATTCAGGGTTATTCCTGATATTATTAAAGTGTCTTATAACTTTTCGAGCAGCATCCGGACAGCTGAGACGAATTTTTAGAGGACGTGAGTTGCGTTTAGAAATATCAAACTTTCCCAGACGTTGGGGTTCCACTGGGAGCTCATTAATATCCACTTTTGTTAGTACGTTACTAATGAGCTGCACATCAAGCTCTAATTGATTCTTTGAAAACTGCCCTGTTCGGGAACACCGTACAAAATTATATTTTGCGATCGCTTGGTGCTCTCTGTAATTTCTGCGGTGGTTTCTTCGGTAAATTGTGCTGTTTGTCAGTCCATCCGATGGTGTGATCCTTGAGTTTGTTAATTTCCGCTTTTAGACCATAAAAGAGCGCGGCAAGTTTCGTGATTTGATGGACTCCCTGTTCACATTCAATGCAGATATATTTAATTCTGCGTCTGGAGTTTGACGTAACTCAAGGCACTTCAGCTCAGGAGCGGTTAGTTCCGAACATTGAGTATGTATATTTCTATTACAGCCATCACATGTAATAAATTTAAACATATTCAGAAACAATATAGTGAGTATTTCTTTAAGAGTTACTATGGAGTTTCGACAAGTAACAGCCTCATCAATCCAATATTTACTTGTTTCGGTTGATGAGATATTATTATTTCTTCTTATTAATATTTTAGTTTGTGTTCCTGTTAACTTTAAGGTTATTTATTTTTTATGTGAAAGTAGTTATTCTTTTATCTTTTCGAAATATTATATTATTTTGATAACTCACTTGAATAATTTGACCTGAAATTTCTATCTTCAAAGCTATAAGTATACGAAGGGAGCACGTTTGGAAGCCGTTCTTCTCACAATTAGCGCAGACTGATATGCCCAATTTATCTTCCGATTTTACACAGCTGGTGTGGTAATCCAATTTACAAATTTTACATTTGTTAATTTTGTCGTACTCATTGGTAGGTACGCTTAATTTAAAAGATGAATATTCATCGGGATGTTTCGATTGGAGAGACGCAAACCGTTATTATTCAATTCTTACTTTTAAAATAATTTGATGTATTATTTTTAGTTAATGTTGTATTCAGTCTGTATACAAGTATATGCTTATATGTAATTGCTCATTTTAACATATTATCTCCGGTAGTACGGTATACTGGAGTAGTTATTCGTTCTCTCTTACGGTTCTCCACGACTTTCCACGTTTCCTCATTTGCAAATTGGGTCATTTCCTTTGTTTTTCCTTCCCTAGGTCGGTTGTAATCAGATAGCCTGCGATGTTTCGTAGTTCTCGGTTGGATGAGTTCTTCAACCGCGCTCTTGATGCAACTCGTGAGAAAATTATCCAAGAAGTACTCAAAAATTTTTAGTAAATTCCGTTCACCAGAAGTAAATTTTTACTAAAGTTATTTTTGCTTTCTGTTTTTAATTTCTTATAAATAAGAAAAAGTGTAAATATTTTTAAAAACTTGAATACTGTGAAGAACGGAATAACTTAAATTGTGACGATTTTTTGGACTACTGGACTTTTATAAAAATTGAACTATCAATTTGGCTGCGCGAAATTCGACTTTAATGACTTTTTTTAAAGAAAATATTCATTTTAAAGTTACTATATACCATTTTAACAATATTTAGGGAATAAATGTGTCTTTAATAAATTAAAGGATGAACTAACAAGGTGCAAAAAATGCAAAAACCATCTTAACTATTAACCAAAATTATTTGTTAGACCTACTTATAGGATAGCAGTCAATAAAAACTAAAATAAATAAAAACTGCATGGTGTGTACAAGTGAACTTCAATGTAAATTATAATTTAGAGATATTGAATTGACGAGGCGGATACATGATGAAACTCTATAACAAATTGAAATAAAACAACACAGTTGGAAGGGTTTCACATTTATTGTTGAACACTGCAACATGTTTAGCCACACAGTGGCTTCAGCAGGCAGATGAATAATTATTATTTATCTGCCTGATAAAGCCACTGTGTGGCGAAACCTGTTGCAGTGTTCAACAATAAATATGAAACCCTTCCAACTGTGTTGTTTTATTTCAATTTAGAGATATATTTGTAATAAAATTGTTTTATATAACAAGGCAGCCAATTATAAAGAAGTAGTCCTTAACATGTTTAATTGTGTTTTAATCTGGTTAAGAACAGGGTGAAGCAAAGCGAATATTTCTTTAAAGATATTCAGATGACGTATGAAATATATCAGAGAAAGTGCACGAAACAAATCTTTACGAATACAACTATAAACTATGTACATAACTAAAAAAATATAGTATCGGTAGTCAAAAGGTGTGCAAAAATTTACTTAAAATTTACTTTTTAAATAGAATGATTGTATTACCTTTTTTTAAATTGTCAAGTAAGTGTATGTAATTAAAAAAAAATAGTTTGCTTAATATTAAATACATATTTATCTAACTAAAAAACACGTCTTTAATAGAAGAACTCATTTATTATTTTACTTTTTAAAATACTGAATAATCGGATTTATTTCGTTCAAGTATTTAACCAATTGGATGTACATAAAATGTAACGATTTATTTCGCTTCCTAATCTACCTAACACAAAAGAATTGTTGAAATCACGCAATTAGCTTAATTGTAATCAAACAGTAGAAAATATTTTGATGATGGCTATTTTTTTCTTTTACTCCCGAACAAGGATTCCCTAAAGGTTTTGCCTTTCACTTTTATTTTTCCTTTAAATCCACATGTATCATCTTAATTCCTTATCCGTGGTCTTCTTGTCTGTTTTTAAAGCCATCCTCATGGATATGAAGCGAGCGTCCATGTTTTTACCATTGTTTAGTATAATTTAAATTTTATCATATTTTATGATTTTGAGGATTAAGTGTGTTAGGTGAATATAATTATATGTATTGCACTACTGGGATTTAATTTACACCGTTACTTCTTTTCAACATGAATAATTGTACCTGTTGTAATGCCACTATTGATTCTCACATATTTGTTGATTGTTGCATATGCAAAAAAAATAATTAACTTGTATGAATCTTACTTAGTCTGAGATAAAGGCTAAAAGTGGTAAATTTTGGATCTGCAAAAATTGTTAAACCTTGGGGGTTGATATAATTGGGCATAAGTAAGCAATTGTTGCCTTATATAATGAATAAAAACTATTAACATCAAATTTAAATTCACTATAAGTTCCACCTACTTAACTTTTGCAACGACTACCATTGCTGAAGAGATCATACATGAGATTTCTGAATAAGATTAACGAAAAATTAATGTAAATTTTTATGGAGTTGAGGAAACAGCCTGTGACTCACAACCACAACAGATTGAATTAGACAAAAAAAACTAAATTCTGACATTCTGCCAATGCGTAGTGCTTATGTTCCTGACTCAAATTTTTTCGTCTTTGGAAATTTGAACCCACGTATTCCAATGGATGTCGCTTTACCGAGCTCCGGCTTTGTAACGAAGAATTTGTCAAAACTTATATTCTTAACCCTTATGGACTGCTATTCGTAACCTTATGTCAGGCCACTGTGTACGGTTAGCAATAGAATGCCCGGTCCGCAATGTTGAATTCCAAATTTAAGAAGAAGTAGAGTTCTACCGAACCATAAAGGAAGAGTTAAGTAAAAAAACTGCTCCGGGTGAATGAGGCTTTAAGACGAAACACATTCGCGGAATACCCACTATCGTACAATTTGAGGAAAACTGATTCAGGCCAACATTACCAACTCTACACTTTGTATATACTATCAAAATACCCGCGGACTTCGTACCAAAACACATCATGTCTACACTTCATCGCTCAATACTGACTTTGACATCATAGCACCGATTGAAAATTGGCTAACCGATTCAATATTGGATAGTGAACCACTGGCTTCTAACTACAAAATCTTCAAAAGCGATCGTCGTTCTGATTTAACTGGTCGTTTTTCTGACGGTGGGATTCTTGCTGCTGCGTCGGATGTAATTTTCTCATAAGCGCTAGATATAACAGCTATTACCAATCTTGATGCACTCGTCGACATCGTTGCATGCAAATGTATAATAAACAAATTACTGTTGTAATTAACATTTTATTATTATTTAAATTAAATTGTTGGAACTCTTAATGTGTGACAAACAAGTTCTGCTTATTGGCCATTTTAATGTACCTCAATTCAGTTATTCTATTAGTGTGCAATCTTCTCTACTTAATTTTATTAACCCGTTAAACTTAACTCAATGTAATAAAGTGATTAACAGTAATGATATATTGTTTGAGCTAATTCTAGCTAATATGAGTACCTCAGTTGAACGTTAATTACTGCCTTTAGTTCCACAAGATAATCCTCATCCAGTACTCGTTACTAATTCAGAATTATACATGAATGTAGAATCGGAATCATTCCCAACAAATAAGAATACATTTTATAATTTTTGTAAAGCCAGTTATCCGACTGAATAATAAGTAGAATGCAGTTAGAGCTTCATTTACATGACAGAAATGAATTGTATAATTTGGTGTACAGTATACTCTATCACATTGTTCCTTCGTATGTTAGAAGCAAATCTTCTTTTTCGCTGTTATTCACATGTGACATTAAGAAAGCACTTAAAAGCTTATTACCGTCGTAAGTGGAAGTTGACTGGTCTCACGATCACGAGGGGTTCAATCGACTCATGATAAAAGAGTAATATAAGACTTGCTTAGAATTTGGCCACGTTTAAATTTGCTATTAAGAACAAGTTTTCGCACGATAATTTAAGTTAGTTAGTTAGTAAGGAATTAATCATTAAGTACTTCTAAGTAACATTATGCATTTTTGGCACCAAGTTGTTTTTCTGTAAAAATGGTTGTTATTGTATAACTTGTTTTTTGACTTTGTTCATATATTGAAGGTTTGGATGGTAGAACATTACCCAATGCTGAATCCCATCTTATGATTCTTAATAATCAATTTTGTATGTCCCATTGTATACACATGTAACATGAGAGAGAATAAAGTCTATTATTATTATAAAATTGAACAAGATATGATAATTGACCCCAAACACTGTTCATACTAAAAGTGATACCACAAGAATTGCCATCAAAATGCATAATGGTGATGCGATGTTTGACAATGCTGGGAATATTGTTAATTGCTTTGCTGCTATTTTTTCTGATATTTATATACAATCATCATCAAATGTTACTTTTGCTGAACCCTTTAAATATATTCCTTATGATATTCCGTCATTTAAAGAAGCCGACATTATTAAAGGAATTAATAGGCTTAAAAATAACACTACTTCTGGTGACTAGTTTCTAGTTTCTCTATTATAGATTGTAAATACGTATTTGTAGGCCCTCTACTGATGATCATAAACCTAGTTATTCTTACTCAGACATTTCCGGATTTTTGGAAACATGCTCATTTAATTCCAGTTTATAAAGAGGGTGGCAAGACCCATGCTGGTAATTATTGATCTATTGCCATTCATCAATGCTATTTTGTTTTAGTTTTTGAAGAAGTATTGTACTCTTCTTTGTGTATGCGCATAAAAATTTTAATCTCACGACATCGACATAGTTGTTTGTTATGTAGGTCTAAAATCACCACCCTTACAATTGCCACCGAGCATGTAAGCGACTAATTGGATAATAGAAGTCAAACTGATGTAATTTATACACTTGTCACATTTGGGGGTAGTTATCGTAGAATTAACTTAAATAAATTGTTTACAAGTCTTACATCTATATTGCTAGCTCTGGAATGCCGCAAGGCTCTAATCTTGGTTCACTTTTTTATTATGTTTGTTAACGATCTCTTTTTGTCTTTGCTCTGTCACTTTTTAGCATCTGCTGACGCTATGAAAATATTTGCATTCTGCATGATTCACCAAAGTTAGTTACAAGATAATTTTGACTTAATTTCTTGGTAGTGTGATAACAATGTATATATATATATATATATATATATATATATATATATATATATATATATATGATTAAAGTTTTAAGAAAGGCAAAACTTTTCCTGATAGAAGAATCGATTCCAACCTGCTACTTTCGCGTTAATGGGAAGTCTCTTTTCTAGAGGTAAACAGTGCATCATTTTTGTGCAAATTAATTCACTACCAAATGGATTGTCCTGATCTTCGTTCTAAACAGTTACTATTTTCCTCCCGAGATTTGCATCGCGTCATTTAAGAATTTTTTTCACTCTAAATACTTGGTCTGTCATTCTGTTCAAGTCGCCGATTCACTAGCGTCTTGTTTCTTTTTTATTTTCTTATTTGCTCGCCTTATTAGGTTTGCGTATGTGTACACTTTGTTGTTCAGAAAATACTATCCTAATTACACATGCTCCTACACTATCAAAAGTCCTTCCTATTTTATAAGAGCTAATTGACTCATTTCAATGTTTACAAAAATGGCGCATTAATTTAAATCCTCATAAATCACAGATTTAAATTCATTATCATCGCATCAATAATTCTCCTCATAAAGTTTTAATTTCTCAAACTATCGTTTCTATTTTACTTCCAGTTAAGTACTTAAGAGTATGTTTAGACAAAAAATTTAATTTAAAAAATACACTGCTGAAACCAAAACAAAAATACCTTCTAGAGAAAAATATTTTAGAAACTTAAAGTATAAAACTAATGGTATTTTTGCTAGAATTGCAGTTAGAAAATACTAAGTGATATGCCGCCCGTTACTTAGCTATGGTTGTGTCCTAGGGTCCAAATTCAGTAATCTAATCACCAGCAACTTTCAAGTTATAAAATAAAGCACTAAAAACCTTTCTTCACACAGTTTATTTGAAATACCAAGTATATGTTTCGGACCCAAAGTGACCATTATCAATGGTTTATTACTAAGTACAAAACTAAAATTAAACAATATTTATACAGACAAATTACGTAAATAAGTTGGAAGGGTGGTAGAGTAATTTCCAAAAAATGTAAATTATGGACGGTATTTGGAAAAAGGTATTACGGAAAAAACCCGGATTAAGGGGGGACGATAAATTCTAATAATACGTTTTGTAATAGACTTAAATCGAAATTTATTAATCTACTTTCATGTTTTTTCATTTGTATTGCCTCTAACATGTTTAATTGATAATTGGAAGACTGTTTGAGTAATTTAATATTATTTATTGTGATTGGATGCCCTGTTTCTATTATATGGTTAGCTACCGCGGATTTTTCATTATTTAAATTTTTTGCGTGTGTTAAGTGTTCTTTAAATCTAATTTGTAAATTTCGCTGTGTTTGACCTACGTATATTTTGTCACAATTGTTACAGTTAATTGAATAAAGGTGGTTCCTAATAATTGTCTCAATTTTGAGTTTGAATAATACGCAGGAGTTAGGTGGAATTTTTTATATAATTTATTGAAATGCCACTCAGTTTTTGGGGAATAAATTAATTTGACGTATTTTTTTATCTTTGTTATGATTAGATGGTGTAAGGCTAGTTGCAATCCTAAGTTTATTTTTAAACGCGTGTTTATTAATAAGTTTTTTAATTGTATGAAGATTGTAATTGAGGCTTTTCGCAATATTAATAATGATTTTTACATTTTTTGGAAATTACCCTACCACCCTTCCAACTTATTTACATAATTTGTCTGTATAAATATTGTTTAATTTTAGTTTTGTACTTAGTATTAAACCATTGATAATGGTCACTTTGTGCCCGAAATATATATTTGGTACTTCAAATAAACTGTGTGAAGAAAGGTTTTTAGTGCTTTATTTTATAATCAAGTTTATCGTCACGTAACTCATCCAATTAATTTACTATTACACGATGGCTTCGGGTCAACAGAATTAAACAAATACTTCCAAATCAAAACTAAAATTCAACTGATAAGTGCAGACATTTATTTCCTAAAACAATGTAAGAATAACAATGTCTTCCCTAATTTCATACAAGTGAAAACAGTACAACACAAATATAACATCACAAAACTAGTGAATAATTTCAAATTGAAATTATTAAAGTGTGAAATCGGTTTCTTATATACAAAAAGAACACAATTTGAAATTACGGCCTATGAACAACATCTACGCCTCAGCAAAGTATTTAATCCACAATTCTGGGAAGATTTTGAAAGACACATGTACGTAGTTATAGGAAAAAAGGTAGAGAACAAATCTACAATTTTACAAAAGAAGTTGAAATCCATCTTGCTGAAACAACCACCACCTCAACGACACATCCCCTAAGAAGATACACAAACATTAGTAATAAACAGAACAAACATCCCATTTTGCGAAGAAGAATTAAAATTACTAAGTCGTGGTCTGAAACACCCAATAAATCCGAAAAAATTTCCTATAGAAGACACCATTAACGACATTGATATTTCATCTTGAAAATTAACACCGATCCAAGCAGCAGAATTCCGCTCATCAGCTAAAGAAGTATTAAAGAAAATTAAGAGGACCAACTACAAAAAAGAAGAAAGAAACAGTGTTCATAAAATTGTGAAAAAACTAAAAGAAAAAGACTGTCACTACATAAAATCAGACATCAGGAAACAGTTTAGTGATAATGCACAAAACAGAATATAACAACAGTGTTAGTGAACTTTTAAAATCAGGCCCTTATACAGTACAAAAGAAGAACCCTATCAATTCATACATCAAGAATATTAATAACGTATTAAAAGCCTCAACATGCCTAATAGATAAGAAGCTTAGTTTTAAATTAAAAGTAAAAAATCCAAAAATTCCACGATTATACTGTCTACCTAAAACACATAAAACAGGTAATAAATTTAGACCTATAGTTTCAAACATAAATTCACCACCATATAAAATTGCTAAATGGTTAGTTACCCAATTCCAGTCTTTAAACATAGAAAATAACATGTCAGTCAAAAATTCTATAGAACTTTCGAACAAACTAAAAAACTTGACATTATCAAATAATCAAAAATTAATTTATTTTGATGTTGAATCCCTCTTCCCTAGTATACCCATTAGAGACACTATTGCTATCCTAGAAACCATATTAATGAAAAATCAAATCCCAACGGAAAAAATCAAAGTTTACATTCAACTCACATAATTAGTCATGGAATGTAACGTTTTTGAATACAATAATACATTTTACAAACAAACCTTCGGTACAGCGATGGGTAACCCCTTATCCCCTTTCTTAGCTAACATCTTTCTAAACCATTTTGAAAATAATGCAAAAAATACACTAACCGAGTTCCCGGACATTTGTTTCCGATACGTCGATGACGTTTTTGCCATAATTAATTTTGACTTTAACATAGATTCATTTATTACATCTCTCAATAATTTTCACAAAAGTATAAACTTCACCTACGAAATTGAACAAAACAACTCTCTACCCTTTTTAGATATAATTATTTCACGCAAAAACAACAGACTAGAATTTGATATGTTCCGTAAACCCACACACACTTTTAAATACCTCCATTCAGATTCCTGTGCACCAATGAAATACAAATTAGCAGCCTTCAATAGCCTCATCCATCGAGCATTTAACATTCCTTTGTACAAAGAAAATAGAGAAAATGAGTTCAACATCATTATTAATATTGCGAAAAGCCTCAATTAAAATCTTCATACAATTAAAAAACTTATTAATAAACACGCGTTTAAAAATAAACTTAGGTTTGCAACTAGCCTTACACCATCTAATCATAACAAAGATAAAAAATACGTCAAATTAATTTATTCCCCAAAAACTGAGTCGCATTTCAATAAATTATATAAAAAATTCCACCTAACTCCTGCGTAATATTCAAACTCAAAATTGAGACAATTATTAGGAACCACCTTTACTAAAACAAATGAATTAGAACAATCAGGAATTTATACAATTAACTGTAATAATTGTGACAAAATATACGTAGGTCAAACACAGCGAAATTTACAAATTAGATTTAAAGAACACTTAACACACGCAAACAATTTAAATAATGAAAAATCCGCGGCAGCTAACTATATAATAGAAACAGGGCATCCAATCACAATAAATAATATTAAATTATTCAAACAGTCTTCCAATTATCAATTAAACATGTTAGAGACAATACAAATGAAAAAACATGAAAGTAGATTAATGAATTTCTATTAAAGTCCATTACAAAATGTATTATTAGAATGTATCGTCCCACCTTAATCCGGGTTTTTTCCCTAATACCTTTTGCCAAATACCGTCCATAATTTACATTTTTTGGAAATTACCCTACCACCCTTCCAACTTATTTACATAATTTGTCTGTATAAATATTGTTTAATTTTAGTTTTGTACTTAGTATTAAACCATTGATAATGGTCACTTTGTGTCCGAAATATATATTTGGTATTTCAAATAAACTGTGCGAAGAAAGGTTTTTAGTGCTTTATTTTATAATCAAGTTTGTCTTCACGTAACTCATCCAATTAATTTACTATAACATTCAAGTTAGCGAGTGAGCATCGGTTCGTACATGAAAAACACTTCTGTCATTCTCTTGATAATTTATATAATCCTTAAATCAGCCCCCGTCCCTATGAGACTACCTTAGTTATTCCTATCGAAGAACGTTTTCAATACCTAACCGAAAAATTCGCCATCATATATCATCCCTATCTTATTTTCCTAGAAATCTCAAGATAAATATACTAGATTCTATCATATTTAAAATTATCTATAATTGTAAAACAATTATAATTATAAGACGTAGAAATGAACATGCAACAACTATTATAAGATTTATTTCGTATACATACATAAAAACATGATCTAGCCTTAAAATAGAACTTGCATTAATTAAACACATTCGTGTGGGCCACAAACACCCACATAACGTAGCTTGATTAATATACAAAACAAAAGCCTGAAGTTTTCGGATAAAGTTCCCTTGGATCAAATAATTTATTTATAGTATTAATTACACCAGGAGAAAATCCCACCCTGTCATCTGCCAGCAATTATTTATTTGAAATAGTTTTTTACCGTTTTATTTCCGATCGATTTATTTGCACAACATTATGAAATGTGCTTATTAATAGTATAATATTAAGCTAGCAAATTCTTTAACATAATTTCTTTTAGCATATGTTGCATTTTTTAAACAACAATATCCTTTCTAAATATAAACACCCTTCATTCACATGAATTCATTAGTGCGAATCATCTAGACAGCTAGCTTATTAGCAACCTTAATGATATGTTCACATAATATATATTGAAACGAAACGAACTCAAACGAACGGACTAACCTCTCATAAAAATTAATTTCATTGTTTTAATAAGTACTATTTGTGTTGTTTAAAACAATATTTAATGTTTTTTTTTAAATTATTTCCTTAGTTTTAATTTAGTTTTCTAACGTTATCGTATTTCCAGTAACATTACACGTCCTGGGTTATTAAGTATATTCATTTTTACATTTTTTTTTTCACAGGTCTCGTTTAGGCAACAAGTAGTTGCGTGTCTAATTCGTTCTTTTGTTTGTCGAATCGATACATTTATACGGCATGCACGCACTTTTGCAATTAGCCCGGAGTATACTTAATAACAAAACAAAAGGTTAATTTATTAATAAAAAAAATTATAGATAATTACGTATTAGTTGTAAAACCCACATTAAATAGTGTTGTTTCAGAATGTGCTTAATTTATTGTAAGTATTTAAAATAATAGGTAAAAAAGAACCACACGAAGGTAATTTGATAAATAGATTAATATTTACTAATTAGATTCTAAGATAATATTTTTTTCTATTTTCCTGCCATGTGTCATTTGTGTATTTGTGTGTGTGTTAATGAGCTTGTTACTTCAAGGGATCGCCCCGTCACTTTAAAGCACCATTAATTGTATCCTAATGGTGAATGGTACCGGTCACCCATCAAACTGTTGATATTCCCTTGAGAATATATCTGTGGCTGTAGCTAAAAAGGCCAATGTCAATATTTTGCCGTTTTGATTTAAGCAATACATTAGACTTCTTTTCTTACGGTCTTTAAGATGGTAAAACAGCCAATGCCAAATCTCAACCAATAGCAGAAAAATTAATTTTGGCCAATGTCGCTATGAATTCATCAACATCAGTTTATGCTAAAAGGGCCAGTGTCTACTTTGGCCCTTTTAGTTGTAACTATTGATATTATTTTATTTAACATAAATGAGTCAATGTCAACATTGGCCTTTTTAACTTTAACCTTCATAGCAGCAGTAGCCATCATAAACGTTACATGGTTGCAGCTGCATCGCAATTCTAGTTTTAAAGTGTTTGTGTAACAAAGAAAATGAATACTTATAATTCAAGGACAAGGCAGATTTTACAGATGCGTGGAGCTGACAATAGTAAGTGATTCAGTACTGGATTATATTTTTATATAGAACTATTCATTTAATATTGCCTATTTGAGGTTATGTTGATTCATTGTAATAACTAGAGCCCGGACTTATATGCACAATAAATACCGAAAATAGCCGCATATCGTTGCGGGAGGCTCTGAATAGTTGAAAATATGCATTTTCATAAAAGTCCGGACTGTCCACATGACATGTACATTGTATTGGTTTGTATTGGTATCTTGTAGAATCAGCGTCAGTCAATGTTGATGACAATTTAAGCACGCGGTCCAGCACAATACCAGTTCCAGAAACGAAGGAATTGGAAGAGATCCTTGAAGAAGAAATAATAGAAAATACAGATTCAAGCGATTCAGAACCGTTTAAAGACGATCGTGGTGATGAATATGTACCGTCGGACAGTGAAGAGGACACTGAAAACAATCAAGAAGAACAGTTTGAAGATGGCGGTTTGGATATCGGTCTGGTAAATGAAGAACTAATTAACAATGCAGAATTGGTTGATTCGGCAGAAAATCAAATAAACAAATCACGTAGGGGAAGAAAAAAAAAGAAACAAATATGACGCTACTAGGAAACGAAAGCAGAATTCTTCTAATTAGACTCGAAATATAAGAAAACTGTTGAAAACTCAAGGCAGAGAATATTCGTCAGTGTTGGGAAAGAAAACTTTACGTGCCAAAGAAATGAAAGTAGCGTGCTCATGCTAAGAGAAGTGTTTCGAGAAATTCACCCCTGACGAGAGACAAATTCTCTTTACAATTTTTTTATAAATTATCTAGCTCTGGACAAAACCAGTTTGTGGCAAATTCCATAGAAGAAGAGGAAAAGCATATTCAGCGATTAAAACATAATGACGGCAAGAAAAGTAGACGAAACTTTTCTAGAAAATACTTTTTGACAAACATCAACGGCAAAAGAATGGAAATGTGCCAAATTATGTTTATAAATACATTTGACGTCACTTTAAAAAAGGCGAGAGTAATTGTTGAAAAGAAATGGTCAAGCGATAGCAAAATATGTTCTGAGGATAAACGAGGAAAACATGGAAACCAACCTAAAATCCCAGAAAAGGATAAACTCCTAATAAGAGATCACATAAAACTATTTCCCGCTTATCAGAGTCACTAGTCACTATTTAGACAGAATCGTGATATCTGACAATTCTAGTGATGTTAATGAAGTAGCTGAATATTTTAATTGTGCTTTATTGAGATCAATTGCAATGTCCACTAAAGTGAGATACAAAAATAAGAAGAATGTTAAGTTAAAATATTCACGCCTGACCTCAGAAAACTAAGAGACAATTTGGATCTTATCTATGACTATCACAAAATGACAAATACTCCTGAGTCAAAGAAACTATATATGACTTTTAAACAAGAATTTATTATCTGTTAATATAAATAAAGTGATTGATTGATTGATTCTCGATAAAGGAATCATTGTTTTCAATTAAATATTAAAGTGCTTAAAACGCAAGCCGAGTGAGCTGGAGCAGTATCTTGATGAAACAATTGTTTTTTGCCAAATATTTGATTTTGCCATCGTAGTCCAATTGATCCAATTATACACACTATTAATAAACAATATTACCTTTATTGACAGTTTACGCATCTTCAAGATAATCGACGAATATAATGTCATGCGCATCCCAAAAAATAATAGCCAAATCATTGCGGGCTTCGGAAAGCTTTCACTTGCCAATAACAACTCTGCGGACTGCCAAATGGACTTTAGCGTGTAGTGATATAGTGACCATATACAATGTCACTGAAAATTTATTCTAGTTAGTTAGATTTTCAATTCGTTTCGTTTTCATTTGAAAGTCGAAGATGTTTCGCATTTTGGTCAATTTTTGAAAAAAAACGTGACACCCAACGCGCACAAAGCTTTCTCATATGTAAATGTCTATGAATGCAGTGAGCAACTCATTCCTTTGAGATATGCCTATAACGTTAACACGTCCACTCAATTTAATTTTTGTGGTAATTTAACTCGATTTCACTGATTTCATGTATACTTTTTAAGAGCAACTGCCTGAATACATTTGCTAAAGGTGCTCGCACGGTTACCATGAAACTCCAATAGTATATGGTTGAATTTGGTGGGGTAAATGAGCCATAATATTTATTAAGTAGTATCTTTGCTTTTACACTGTGTTCTTACCACAAGAAATAATGTTGAATCAAATAACAAAATTCTATAACTATAACTTGTACCAGAATTAACGAAATGACATGAAATTTTGAGAGCAACTAAGTTAAGGTTAGTACTCTATAAGAAGATTGAAGATTTTTAAATTGTAAAGTCTGACCAAAGACTTTTTAACCTATGTACATTTAAATCTGGCTTAGTTTGGTTAGTAGCTCTCATGGACTATCGATCATAGGTCTTTATGTCCTGCCCGATGAAAGAAGTTAAATCACAATTGAATTGTAGTTAAAAGAATTATTCAAATGATGTGATCTAATGAATTGTGCTTGTAGAATATTTATATTTTGAAGAAATATTGCCTTTTCAAGGGATAGAAAATTTATTGATAAGGGATAGATTAAAGGGTTTTGCTGCGAAAATTTTCACCAATGGCTAGTGTACGGTTGGTGATGGGAGTGATCTATGTGAAGATTATAATTCGTTGGATGGGTTATGGATAGGATTATTGGGGTATCTTATTTTGGTAAGGGTTCGAAGTGCGAATCTTTTAGCTACTTGGATATAATGTAGGATGGAGGGATGGTATTATGTAAAAGGATAAAGTTATAGTCTAATATAGTCTAATATAGGCCGGCATGTTAATTTGTATTTGAATTTTGTATGTTAATGCTCTGAAATGCAGAACTCTGGTTTTGACTTTGGTTTTAATGGATTCAACATGAGGTTTGAAGGAAAGTTTTTAGCCAAGATATTTGCAGGTGTGTGGTAGAGATATTTCGGTATGGTGAATTTTAATTTTTGAAGATGTTGGAGAAATTTTGTGATAAGCAAGGAAATTTTGGCTTTCATTAGGGTTTAATGCTATTCGCCATTTGGAGAATCAATTTTGTAGTGATTGGAGGGAAGCTTGTAATGTGTCAAGCGTAGAGGAAAGGGTTTTGGTATGTGCAATCAAGGCAGAATCATCTGCAAAAAGGAGTAGATTTGTGGTAGGATTTATGTGTGTAGGATTGGGATTAAATATCTTATAAGGGTGTAAAGTAATGGGGAAAGAGGGCCACCCAGTACGCCTTGATGGATGATAAGATGCTGCGTAATATTTAAAAGGAAGCATCTATAAAGCACACTGAATTAAACGCCTTTTTGATGAAGAACCTGATGATTTGTTTGAATATTGGAAGTAAGGATGTCAAGAGGAATAGTTTGTCTATTACAGGATAGAGGGCAATCGGTCTATACCTTTTGATACAGGAGGGATTATTATCGGGGCTAGCTGGATAATGGTTTGGGCCATACCTCCCTATCCACCTTGCGCTAAAATCATCATGCACCCATTGTCTGACCAGGCCTGTGGAATGAGCAGGGCAACCGTCTTGATGCCAAAGCAAATTATTACGTACTTTTGGCTCTAACGTCTTAAGAAAAAATTGTAAGACAAACTCTTCCGAATTATTCGTGCGTGAAAATGTCTGTGGGCACTGTATTTCAAAAACGAATGATCCGATTGAGATAAAACTTTAAACTTAAGGTTTTATCGTTAAGAACTGGAACTAAAAAGCTTTTGGTGAACATTCAAAAACTGTAAATAGATGAATACGCGAGGCCGTTTTTTGTTTTTTTTTTTCAAATATTTTTTTAATATGAAAAAAATTAAAAAACTTTTCAAACAAAAGTTAGAGAGAATGAGAAAATGAACAAGTTTAAAAATTTTTTTTTAAATTTTTTACCAATTGCGAATAAAATATTGGAATTACATGAAATTTATATAAAAAAATAGTTGTAGAGAACTCAAAAATGAACAAATTATTAACAGTAAACCTCATAGTTTTCAGAAAAATATAGGGAAAGTACTATCATGGCCACATCACCATTTTTTTATTATGTAATTAGGATTTTCGTAACCCCAATGACGATTATTTTGTGAAGATACGTACCCGTTTATGCAAAATGTACATTCATGGATAAAAAAATAAATTTATTTGTTTTCAATGAATTTTTCACCTATCCTATCACCAGGTTCAAGTGTACGCCACATCTCTGGCTTAAACGGGTTTTGTTTTCCTTAAAAATTGTGTGTAATACACTTTTGTTTAAATCCAGTGTTTTTGCATGTTTCCTTAAATAAATAATTTCGGGTTATCTAAAAGTCACCTATTACTAATAAGGTAGCTGCATCATTGCATAACATATTATTAAATAAATACGCTCTTCTTTAATTAACATTTTTTGAAATGAAATTCTGACGTAACATAAACGTATACAAAATCGGCTATCTTGTTTTTTTTGTGAAATGCATGAAATAAAAACCACTGTTATTATTTTATTTTTAAAAATTCGAATTTGTATTTCAAAATTTGCATTTAAACTTTACGTTAGTTTATAAACAACTTTGTTTTATAACATTTTTCTAAAACAAATAAATAATGGTACTTATCCCTTGAAGCATCTAAAATTTTCTTATCGTCAATAAATTTTCTCAACAAGCAGAACTTTTTATAAAGAATGATTTTTGGTCGTAAACTGAATAATAATTTTTTGCCTAATGGATACCCCCACCCGCGGACACACTGTATAATTGCATCAAAAAAATTACAAATATTCTTGAAAATGATACGCTCATATTGAAACTATTATCTACCAAATAAAAATGTTTCACAAAACAGAAAGAAGCAAACTATGGAACATAATAAATATTTTCTTTCACCAATTTGTATAATTGGTTCCATCAATAGTGTAGTGAACAAGCACCTAGTATATTTTTATTTAAATTCAAGTGCCAGTTTTACTATCGTTGTCATATCTAAAAAAAAAATGGTGATGTGGCCATCATAGTACTTTCCCTATATTTTACTCGAAAACTATGCGGTTTGTGCAAAATGGTTATTCTCAATAATTTAATCAATTTTGAATTCTCTACAATTATTTGTTAAATAACTTTCATGTTGCTTCAATAGTTTATTAGCAATTGGCAAAAAATGTCAAAAATTTCAATTTTAATTTTTTTCTCGAAAGTTAAGAATTTTATGAAAAATATATTTTAACAAAATTTGTTCTGTTTCTCATTCTCTTTAACTTTTGTTTGAAAAGTTTTGTAATATTTTTATATTAAAAAAATATCGGAAAATAACAGAAAACGCCTCGAGTAAACACCCACTTCCGGTTTATGAATGTTTACCAAAAGCTTTTCAGTTCCAGTTTTTAACGATAAAACCTTACGTTTAAAGTTTCATCTCAATCGGATCAGTCGTTTTTGAGATACAGCACCCATGGACAGACAGACAAACAGACAGACAGACACACACACACACACAGACACATTTTTTTCCAGAAATTAGTTTAATGGACTCAGGGGACCTCAAAACGAAAAAAAAAATCAAAAAAAAATCACGATCACAATACTTCTCCTATATATACTTCGTATATAGGGAAAGTAACAATGAAACTAAAAAGTTTATTTCTAGGAAGAAGCCTTGTTTTAATAATTTAATTATTAAATAAACAATTTATCAGAAATGCCTTACAGTTATTCGTGACTGTCTATAATAAAGTAATAATTGACAAATCAATCGTAATACGCGCTACCTAGAAAATCGATGGGGTGAAGTGAAGTTTAACATTTTATTGAGGTCGAACTCGTACTGAAACGCGCTCGTATTGGAATGCTTATTAATGTTTTTACGGCTAGAAGATTGGGTTTTCCAGAAAAGATTGGAATAAGTGCTGACGAGGAAAATTGATTAGGCTTTCCCATTTAATTCTAGAACTTACGTGTTTATGTTTCTAATTCTATATACACTTTTCTAGCCTTTTATACAAATTCGGATCACATACGTACCGTAAAAAAAGAAATACCACGTTAGTTCATTTTCAGATGATTGTACATATAAATTCTTTATTAAAAATACCATATTCTCTAATCTTATTCATTTTTCATTTTCCTTTGATTCCTGGATTAATACTTAACATATTATTAAAGATGACCATCTTCAGTTTATAATGTTTGTTGCTACCATGACAACGTTGGAATTTATGATATAAAGGTACACTACATTAAAATATAAACTTAATGTAATTCATATAAAAATATTACAAAATGACTTAAGCTTCGACTCTTGAAGGGCTTGGTAATGATTTTTAAAAGAAAAAAAATGTAAGTAATAAAAACTAAGAATCAACAGATTTGAAAAACTGGCCTCCTAATTAATAAACAAACTGAACTATCAAACTCCCCACTACTTAAAATGTTCCCTAATCAAAGTGCCAATAGTGTTAGGTATATATATTTAGTTCTAAGAATTAGTTTAGTTTAGTATTGAATATTAATAATACATTTAAAAGTAATATTGAACTACTACAATATATAAATCTACAACATGAGTCTTATTAAGACTAAAAAACAAATTACTTATTGAGACAACTACCTCTTTGGCTAATATATAATAAATAATAGCTAGGCTATCAAAACAACACTTGTTTGAACGTATTCATTTCTGTGAAATAAATAAATAATTTGTAAGGGTTATGATTAATTGGTACTTCCTTAGAAGAATTTATTTTTTGTATATTGCAACCGGTTTCCGCCTAGACCATCATCAGGCAAAACTGCAAATTAACATTTGTTTTGTAAGAGCAATAAAACAATAAAATCAATAAAACTTAAACTTAACTTATGTGTTATAAAATTGTTGTTAGTTTTATGTTACAGTTAAAAATGATATGTAATATATAATGTTATGTATATTTAGGTGTAAGATATTTATGAGTAGTATATCGTGTGTATGCTTGTGTATATGGGTGGGTGTACGTGTTTGAGGGTGAGTGTTGTGTGGGTATGTGTTATGTATATGTGTATGAGTTATGTGTATGTTATGTGTGTGTTAAATTTGTATTTTGTGTGTTAGAATGTTGCCACGTGTTTTTAGGTTATGTGATTAGTCAGTGTGTGTATTAAATTATTTATGTCTTACTTGTCAATGTTGTTGGCTACTACAGAAATAAAAAATAATCCTATTAAAAAATTCACTAAAAAAACTAAAAACTTAATAGTAATAACTAAAACAGCATTTAACAACTACAATCAATACCCTCAAATACCTATACTACACGGTATCCTAAAAATACATAAAGAAAATAAACTTATAAGACCATTAACAAATAATATTAATACACCAATTGAAAACTTTGCAAACGCTACTTTTAACATATTAAAACAATTCCAACAATTGAAACCAAAACACACAATTAATAATTCATATAACCTTATTAGTGAAATAAACAACATAAAAGTAACAACTTCCACAACATTCATCTCTTTTGATATCGTAAACTTATACACAAACATACCTGTAGCAGAAACTTTAAACATGCTTCAAATAGACTTAAGCAAAATAATTGACAATACAGAAACACAACACATAATACAAATGATAAAACACATAACTGACCAAAAGTTCTGCCAATTCAACAACAAATTCTACGAAATTAAAGACTACCAATGGGTTCACCATTATCCGGTTATTTAGCAGACTATTGCATTGACAAAATAATAGACATACAAATTTCCAACAATAATAATCCATATAAACAACATACAACATTGTGGAAAAGATACATGGATGACATCCTATGTTTCTGGGAGGGACCTAAAGAAAAAATACAAGAATTTACAACATACCTAAACAATTTACACACTAATATAAAATTCACAAGTGAAATCGAAAATAATAACCAATTAAATTACTTTGACCTTACCCTCATAAAAAAACAACACCAATACAGAATATAAAATATACAAAAAACCAAAACACAGTGCTACAATCATACCTTACGACTCACACCACCATCATAAACACAAATATGCATGCTTCCACAGCCTAATTCACCGTTTAAAAAACATACCGATGAACAATACTAATTATGAACATGAAACTAATATAATCAAACAATTAGCCAGAAAACACAATTACCCTATACATAAAATTAATTCAATGATACATAAAACACCCATACAATTTAATACATTACTCACACCTATTAACAACAATAACAACCCAATAAACAAAACATATAGAAAAATCATATAGCGGTATATTTAATTTACGAATTGCAAAAACATTATATAAATACGGCATTACAACAGCATTAAAAACATATAACACATTATACAGTCTCCTGTCTAAACATAAAGAAATTAAAGATCCACTACGAAAGTGGAGTATACAAACTCAAATGTGATAATTGCGAAGCAATATACATTGGAGAAACTGGCAGAACCATATATGATAGAATAAAAGAACATAAGAGAAATTATACATCTAATTTTGGAAGACACCTTAAATTTAAGAACCAACAATGCAATAACAAAGACAATATAAAACTATTACTTCAAGAAATAAAGTCATATAAATTAACACTACTCGAAAACTAAGAAATCGAAAAATCCAAACACGGTAATAATATATCGCTTAATGATCAAGTCCACCTAGAAACAGAACCAATTTTCAAAAAATTAAAACCATTCACTAGATATACGACCATACATACACCTATATGACAGCTATCCTTATCTTAAACAAATACGATTAGTTACTATACGTCATGATACATATGAGAACTATATTAAATATAAATATTGAAAGTAACACTAAGATAAGTACAAATTTAAATGTAAAACGACAACAGATAAATTATAAACATAATAATAAGTAGCCAACAACATTGATAAGTAAGACTTAAATAAATTAATACACACACTGACTAATCACATAACCTAAAAACACGTGGCAACATTTTAACACATAAAATACAAATTTAACACATACAGAACAAAGACATAACTCATACACATATACATAACACATACCAACACAACAACCACACAAACACATCATACTCACCCTCAAACACATACACCCACCCATATACACAAACATACACACAATATACTACTCAAATAACAAACAAACAAATAAGTTAAGTTAGAGTTTTATTGATTTTATTATTTTATTACTCTTACACAACAAATTTTAATTTGCAGTTTTGCCTGATGATGGCCTAGGCTGAAACCGGTTGCAATATACAAAAAAATAAATTCTACTAAGGAAGTACCAATTAATCATAACCCATACAAATTAATACCTTAGAACAACACCTCAAGATAAATAAATAATGTTATTTTAATACAATTCATTGCTTATTCACTAATTTTGCTTTAGCATACTATTGACCTACCTTATAAAATTATATATTGCACTTGCGTTTTCTTGACCTAGGCTAAAAAAATATTCATTATTCTAGTGTATCCTTGACCTATTAAAATATGTTATTGATTGCTCTAGTATACTATTAACCCATTTCCATAAATTAATTATTGCTCTAGCGTAATCTTTACCTAGGTCAATAAATTATTCATTGCCCTGGCGTACTCTTGACTTAGCTTAACAAACTGGCTATATTTTATTGAAATTTTAATTTGTGGAAACGCTTTGGTGTTTTATTACATGTTTGTTACTATTCTAAACCTTCCTGGGCTTTCTATAGGAGGGATAATGATACTTAATAAAAGTATTTCCAAGTAATTTTGAGTAAAACCACTCAGTGAAACACAAGCCTGCAGTTTATGCATTATTATGAATTTTTCCAGAAATGGTGTTGATTTCATTTTGATAATGACTAGCTTAGAGTCGAAACTATAGTCACTGTGTAATTTTAAAAATATAGTGGCAAAACAAAGTTATCGTGTTCCAATTACAGCAAAATTTTTTGAGGATTTATCATATGTGTGCATATTTATTTTATATTAGGAATAAGCGAGCCCGGAATTTTTCAATATAATCTGATTTATAGTCTTTGGTGTCATACATCTATGCACATGCTTATAAACTTGGAAAATTTCTAAATTAACGTCTTACTATATGTATAAACTTTAAATCCCATCCAATGTAAAGTTAATATCTTTCGATATTAAAAGCTTATTCACTTTAATACCTATGTCAGAATTAAAACAAATTATAATAGATCTAGTGAATAATTTAAATAATTCAAATAACAAGATTTGATAAACGTTTAACTGCAATCCGGATAAAAATTGCTACTTAAATTTTGACCTTACATTTGAATTTGGACTTACGAGGGGCGTTTGAGAAGTCCGTGTAAAGTCCGAGAGATGGCAACACTGGTTTTGAGGTCATGTTTAGTTAGTAGCATCTCTTAAATGAACGCATACCAAGTTTCAGCCATATTGGTCTATTTCTTTGTGTTTGGCATTCGTGTTTTTAAGAAATGGACGAAAAAGAATTTCGTGTGGTGATTAAACATTACTTTATGAAAGGCAAAACGCCTCAGGAGACTAAAGAGAAGTTTGATAAACGTTATCGTGACTCTGCACCTTCGATTAGAACAGTTTATAATTGGTTTCAAATTTTTCGGACTGGCCATATGGGCACAAGTGACGCTAAACGTTCTGGACGGCCTATGGAGGTTACGACTATAGAAATCATTGATCAAATTCATGTTAATGTGATGAATGACAGAAGAGTTAAGGTGCGTGAGATTGCTAGTGCTGTGGGCATCTCGACTGAACGGGTACATAATATTTTTCATAAACATTTGCACATGAGAAAGCTATCTGTAAGATGGGTGCCGCGATTGCTCACGCTTAACCAAAAACGAAATCGTGTGAATTGTTGCAAGGATAGTTTGAAGCTGTTCCAGAAGAATCCGGAGAACTTTAAGCGTCGTTTCGTCACTGTGTATGAAACATGGATACATTACTATATTCCTGAGATCAAATACACAATCTAAACAAAGGGCTACCAAGGGGAAATCTGCGCCAAAAAAGGCGTAAATATAAATGCTAATGAGGTGCGTGCCATGATATTTATAAGCTCCGATGTATAAACTTTGAAATTATTTTAATTATACAATTCCATAATTCATCAAGCTCAAACAACAATATTTATTATAGAATTGATTAGTTAATAATTTGATTTTCCGATTTCGCCAAATGCTAAATTAATTTTGTTTGATGTGAAAAGTTATATCAATAACAATCAAAGTAGCGAGAATTATTCCAAATCAAAAGATTAAGAACTTATCAAATATAAAAATACAAAAAACATAATTAAAATGTTAAAGAGACATTTGTGTTATTTTGAGTTCGATAATAAGATTTGCACCCAATCAAAGAAATTACCAATCATTTTTACGCAACCATGATACGTGAATTTAAAAATAAATATTAGTTGAATCTAAAAGTAAACATGTATATTTCAGGACAAGAATGTAGACATTAGTTTTTATAATTGGTTGGAGTCAATTAGTCAACTAGACATTTATTAAACATTTAAATTCAATGATCAGCCACATCCAAGTTATACTCAGTAGCATGGAAATCGCAACACCGAGGTTGAAATTTTTTGACCAAACTTGATGGCAATTAAAATTTCATTCAAATGGATTCAGTGATAATTACTTATTTGATAAGTGTTTCTTTTTTTTAAACTATTTAACGAAGGTCATCTGTAACCGGTCGTTGACCCCAGAATCAAAACTTTCGGCTCGCAATCCTATAAGCCACATCTTATGTTACCACTTACGCCTTAACATCGTCAGTAACGTTTGGAATGGAATAGTTTCCTTTTGGGGATGCATGGTGGCCATATGACGAATATGTAGATACTTTTCTGTTGAGAGGTCCTTGCATCAAAATGTAGAAATTATAGTAAGGGGTGCTAGAATGTATGTAAGTATGTTTCGTTTTGTATTCATTCAAGGCAATGAAAATCGCCGACAATTTTAGTATTAGAACTCCATATTCTATCTTCAGCAGTTGGACCCACGTTTACAGAAAGACAATGCCCGTCACCATATTGCAATAGTTTCTATGGATGGATATGGGGAGGATAATGTCAATATCGTTCCATGGCCACTCTGATCTCTTGAGCATATGTGCGACATTATGGAGAGAGGAATAAAGAACAGGTTGCTTGGGATACAATATTTCAAGACATTATCGATCACCTGTTAGGGTCAATCACATGAAGAGTTAGGGCGTGTGTAACTACTATGGGCAGACCAACCCATTATTAATAAAATATATGTTTGATTTGTTATTTTAAATTTTATTCAAGTATTATTATTTAATAGTTAAACGTTTGTGCCAGGTTTGGTTAAAAAAATTCTTACATCATGGCAATTTTAATATCACTAATTATTCATTAGAAACAGAAAAACAATCCTTTACAATCCTTTTGTGTTCGCATCATTACCTTTTACTTTAGGTCAGAGTTTTTAAATTTGAAGTGAATTGACGATACTATTACTTGATGAAATTTCATCATATGATGATTTCTGTCCCCACTATAATTTATTAGTATTTAAGAAATTTTTTTATAAGACAATCATTAATCATCTGCCTGATGAAGCCACTGTGTTGCGAAACATATGTCTGTCGCAGTTTTGACATTAAATCTGTCAAATTTTAAACCAAGTGTTTTCTGTACCTTAATAGTTATTTAAGGTACAAGTGTAAAAAGTGATGCTTTATTGCACGAACTGGCGTTTAAAAACACGAGCGAGGAACGAGCGAGTTTTTTTAAAACACTTTTTACACGTGTTCCTTACAAAATTTTATCTTCGATCGTAAAGGATTTCAAAGAATATATTCTTATGAGTAATATTTTAATGTCATTTCAATAATTCAATTAATGAAAACATATTTTACCCGCAGTGCACTAATGAAAGCGTTACTTAGCAACCAGTAAACAAGTTGCACAAATGTCGGCCGCCATTATTATTTATGAAAAAAATGTTCGCTTTATTGTAATCATTTCGACTTGCATTAAATGAAATCTTCAGAGTTCTTAAATCTGCCATTTGGTTTGTATTATATATTTTATTTATAGTTTATTAGTTATTTGTATCAATTAATAAAAAATTAAGTTTTTCGTCGAAAATTTGTGCTATATATTTATCTGTCAAATTTGACATTTCTGTGCAATAAAAACAGTTTGACATTAGCGTGCAATAAAAACGTAAAAAAGCACTAGTGCTTTAAAAAGCCACTTTTACAATGAAAAATTATGCAAAAAGCGTCTACTTTCTGTACGATCGTAGATAAATTAATTTTTTTATTCATTGAGAAAGTTGCATTAGGAGACTTTTATTCTGTATCTTATTTATTATATATAATTTAGATCTACTTTCTGGTCACAAATGCAGAAATTATATTTTCTAAACAGTATATAAAGGTAATATGATAATAACTCGTAATAGATGTTGGCAAGAGTCGAAGAATTTTTTATTTAGAGATCCATAATTTATGGCGTATTAGCTTGAGAATTAAGAATTGAAATTAATACTTCCGCTGCTACATTCTTAATGAAACATATATATGACAGGGATGGATTTGTAAATTGAAGACTTGTTTAGTTTCATAACTAATTGCTTGTCGTTTTCAAAAGTGTATTATGATTACTGAAGGGATGGGTTTTTATCTATCGGTATATACCGTGTGTCCCGTTTGAAGACGCATTTTAGGGAATTCCCATGTAAAATTTTCAATTGCAGTTTTATTTTTGTTTCATCTTTAGTTTTAATCGAAACATAGCTTAAAAAGTATGAAGATATATTCGATAATAAAATCCTCAAAATAATAGTTGCTATGAAATGTCAGTGTTTGTCTTCTAAATTGATTAAGCCACAAATAAATAATTCAATTCAAAATAAGTGCTTACACCACAAAAGAAAAAGGTCAGATCATTAAATTGCCGTGTCAGTGCCGTGTCAATCAACAATTTGTAGAATTGATCAGAAATTTCAGGATAATGGTTGTGTAAACGATGAATATATTCTTAGGAATAAAGGGAGGAAATCTGAAGAAACTGTAACAAATGTGTTGCAAGGATAACAGTACGTCTAACATCAAGTGTAAGCTTATAGTTACCGACCCTATAAAAGCCAAAATCATAAAGAACTGAGCAGTGGATCCTGACTCAAGATCTAAATTTTGTTAAATTATTGTGGAAAAGTGTATCGAGAATAAGAGATTTCCAAATAGTGTGTGTTTAACAGATGAATGTACTTTCTATTTGGTGTCTGAAAATAAGGAACAAAATATTCGTCAATGGTCTCAAAACATTCTTCATATTGTAACATCAAAAAGTGAATATCCACAAAAACTCAATGTATGGGCATGCATTTTAAAAAAAGCGTTGTTAGTTTTATTTTTATTGCAAGCAAATTAAAGTATTTATCGGTTTCACTTTATGTTTTTTTCTTTACATAAGCATTCTTTCTAAATTTGGAATAGTATAATAATTATAATTTAACTGGATGCGGTTTTGAAATTTTGTAGAAAATAAATGAGAAATGCTAAAAACAGTTTTATTCTGTTTCGGGCAATTGATACCTGTGAGTTAACTCGTTTCAACAAGAATAATGAATTTGTGCCTTTGAACTCGCACTAAACTTTTCCTTCTGTGCTGTAAGCACTCATTTTGAATTTAATTATATATTTGTGGGTTATACAATTTAGATGACAAGCACTGACTTTTCACAGCAACTACTATTTTGAGTATCTTACTATCAAATATTTGCTTACACATTTTAAGGTATATTTTGACTAAAAATGAAGTTGAAACAAAAATAAAAGTAGTAGGTAAAGGAATCATTCTAATTTTATTCTGATCATTTTCATTCAATAATGGAGATACAAACTGCAATTTAAAAATTAACAAGGGAATTCCCTATGAGGCGTCTTCAAACGTATTTATATACTTAATAATGTTAAATCATGGTTTGGTTTGAAATACACCGGTTCTTGCCCAAAGTTTTAAGACTTAATATTTTAGAAGGATTAGAGATTAAGCGGGCAATTAAGGAGGGTATAAATATAATAAACTACTAGCAGGAAGTCATTTCAAACCAAAACATCATTTTAGCGGATTATTTTATTTACCATAATTACATAATTACCCTAGATTATATACAGGGTGTTTTTGTAATTAACCACATATACTAGAGCAAAAATTATGACGTTTCATGTGAAAAAATATTAGAAAAGTCTTCAAATAACCAAGATACAGGCCATCAAAGTTAAGAAATGTTAACACATTTTTCTAAATATTTTCAATACTATTCCCAGTAGGTTGCTGCAATTTAGTACAGCCTAAACTAATATTAAGTAAATTCCTTTTGGAAATTTGTTTACTCAGAACTTCTTTGTTTACTCGTAAATCAACATTTATTCTTTCACATTTCAATAGAAACTTTATTTTAGAAACTTTTATCACTCTGAAAATTTTGACAACAGTGGCCGTTTTTGAATTAAAAGCAAAAGTGTTTGCCTCTGATAAATAAAAACATGCCCCTTCAGTAATCATAGCACACCTTTGAAAATGACAAGCAATTGTCGAAATATATGCCAGAAAACTAATAAAATAATTATGAAACAAGTATTTTATTTACAAATCCACAATTGCAAAGAATTAAACTATTGCATATGACAAAATATATGTATAATATATAAATAATGAAGTTTCTCAAAATCATATAAATTGTAACTCAGTACATATGTAAAGCTATAATTGTATTTCTAAAGATCAGTATTTGTTTGTAATAACTCTAGTCATCTCGTAACTTTAAACAAAAATCTTTCTTTTTCAAGTTTAGTTAATAAATTTTCATTTAGTCTTACTCAGTCATAATCAGCGTATTCATTAATTACCTTCTATATTATTAATATGGCTGACGGACAAAGTCGTCCTTTAGAAAATTGCAATACCAGAGTGCCTGTATTGTGCAAGTGCTGTGGTCTCAGTGTCAAGAAAAGTACAAATTGTGAAAAGTGCAGTTTTGACTTTCATATAGCGTGTTACGAACGACATAAAAATAAATGTGAGGATCTCACGAATACGAAAGGTGAGGTTAAAATATCAGTAACCTGATTACAACACTAAAAAGAGAAAATGAGTTATTAACAAAACTAGTACGTGAAATGGAGGATAAGAATGATATTTTGAAAATAAATATTAATCTTTTGAATGAGAAAGTTGCGAATTTGGAGAACAAACTCTTGGAAAAGTACCATAAACAAACAAATTATAGCACCATCTGCAAATCAGGGAAGAAAGCAGAAAATCCTCTATTAAAACAACAAGATGCAACCCTAGGCAACACAATTAACGAAGACATAATATTGCTCGCAGAAGAACATAATAACGAAATAACCAGTGAAAAGATGAACGTACAAAATAAAATTGAGGAGAACCAACATGTTGGAAAGAAGATGAACGAAAACAATGAGTCAACTTGGAAACAAGTTACACATAAGAAGCGGACGCATACAAACGAAGGAACAGCTGAAAATACAACCATCAAAGGGGTAGCTCCGCAGAGATTTGGATATCTTCATATATATATAGACTTAGCACGGAAACAACTGAAAAGGAAATTATAGAGTACCTACAAAAAATAATATTACAAATATAACATGTGAAAAACTTCAATCTAAGCATCCGGATGAATATAACTGATACAAACTAACATTTCCCATTGTTATGTTAGAACAACTTAGAAAGCCAAACACATGGCCAAAGGGTGTCTTAATAAATCGATTTTTTCCCAAACTAATGAGAAGAAAAATCATCCCATAGAAAAACAAACTAATAAGGAAAGTACAGCGAGCTCTTTTCTGTCAATTATAAATCAAAATGTACAATCAATAAGTACATCAATAGATCTATTAAATAGTTTAATCTCAAGACATTCAGACTGTATGTTTATAACGTTAACGAAACACTGGAGAACAGAAGAGGAACTAAAACATTATGTAATAAAAGGTTACAATTTAATATCTTCATTTTGTAGACCATTAAATTGCCATGGAGGAGTATCAATCTATGGTAGAGAGGACTTGGAACTCACACCACGAGATGACATCACAAACATTTCTGAGATGTATGTTTTTAAATGTACAGGAGTGGATATCAATATCAAAGGGAGGCGAATCGTAATTGTTGCCATTTACCGACCACCCTCTGGAAGCATGGATACGTTTCTACAAAAAATGGACTATCTATTGCGCATTTTTAATAACGGTAATGCTTATTTTATAATCACGGGTGACTATAATATAGATTTTCGGGGTAATAATAAGGACAAAATTAATTTCAAAAACTTATTAACTAGTTATGGCGCAGAGGCACTTATAATATAAATTCATATACGAGGGTAAAAAAAAAACTTGCATCGATAACATTGTGACTAATATACCAACTAATCACATGCTAACTGTAAATATATTAAATGGTCATATATCCGATCACTATGGACAAATGGTTAAGTTTAATAATTGTATAATTAAAAATAAACAGCGCTTAAAATATAAATACATAATAAATTAAAGTAATTTGTTCGAGTTTCGAAATAAGTTACAAAGCCAGAGTTGGGTTTCGATATATAACAAAACAGATCCAAATGAGCAATGGAACATTTTTATGAATATATTTATTTCACTTTACAAAGAAAGATTTCCATATAAACTTATAAGGGGTGGTAATAAAAACAAGTTACATTTAATTTATAATGACTGCAAACTGCAAGAATTGAAAAATCAACTGGACGCTTTGGATATTATTAGAAATTACAGTAACGTTTTTAATAAACAATATAAAGAGCTAAAAAAGAAATATAATAATTGCTTTAATTAAAAAAACGAGAAGAAAAAAATGCTACAACAAAAGTTTTAAAGCAGTCAAAATATCATAAAAACTACCTGGGATATTATAAGGCAATTAAAATATACTAAACACAAATCGATAGTCAATACAAATATAAATGGAACTGATATGGCAAATAAATTTAATTCCCATTTCATAGATGTTCCAAAAACTATTTTAACAAAAATTCCAGTCATTAAATATGAAGATAAAATAAATGCTCAAAATAATTCACTATTCATGGAACCTACTAATAAAATTGAAATCTATAGGATAGTTTCTTCTCTTAAAGAAACTATAGCAGTAGGCATTGATAATGTGGCAATAAAGGTCATTAAATATTGTATAGCTGACATAGTTGATCCTTTATGTCATATTATAAATCAGGTTATTGAAACGGGAATTTTTCCCGATAAACTCAAGCAATTCCGAATACAACCAGTTTTTAAAAGTGGTGATACGTCAGATTGCCAAAACTATAGGCCTATATCAATCCTTACGCATTTTTCCAAAATTTTTGAAACCGTTATTAAAAACAGAGTTTTTAATTTTTTATCAAAAATAATTTATTCAATCATTCACAGCATGGCTATTTAACAAGTAAATCTACAACTACGGCAATTGTGGAAATGGTTGATTATGTGTCGAAAGCTTTGTACGGTCGTGAGATTCCCTTAGGAATATTTCTCGATTTGTCCAGGGCGTTCGATTGCGTCGACCATTCAATTTTATTGCATAAATTGGATAAATATGGAGTACGAGGCACTTGTAATAAATTAATGAAATCATACCTTACAAATCGCAAACAAAAAGTATTTTTAAGTATAAATAACATTCAATCGGAATCTGATTTCCAAGATGTAGACGTGGAAATACCTCAAGGAAGTATCTTGGGCCCTTGTTATTTATTATCTATGTTAATGATATATTTGATTGTAAAGGTAAAGGCACAATAACCAGTTATGTTGATGATACTACGGTTACAATCTCAAATAAGTCTTAATCAACTACTCTTGGAAAGTAACCTAATTTTTGAAGAAACCAACAACTGGCTGAACCGGAACAAATTACTTTTAAATAAAAATAAAACTAACTGTGTGTTATTTTCAACAAAACAGTCAAACATTACTCACGACAGAAAAATAAACCTAAGTATGAGTGAAGTTAAATATGTAACTAATGTAAAATGCTTGGGTCTCTACTTGGATGAACATCTGGACTGGACACAACATATACACAATCTAAGAGGAAAATTGAGTAGTATTTTATTCGCACTCTAAAACCGTATGTTAACAATGCAACATTAAAAATTGTTTATTTTTCCAATTTTTGTTCTTTAGCTCGGTATGGTATCATCTGCTGGGGGGTTTCAGTAGATATTCAAGAAATATTTAAAGCTCAGAAAATGGCAGTACGTATAATGTTTAACATGAAATACACTGATTCATGTAGAAGTATTTTTAAGAAAAATAACTTACTAAAAATAATAGGATTTTATATATATGATTCCTTAATATTTCTATACCAACATAAAAATCTCTTTTTGCGATTCAAAAATCAAACGGAATATTCCACAAGAAATTGTAATTATATATGTATATAATTTTCCTATTCAAAACTTAATTAAATATGAGAAATCACCATTGTATTCAATCATAAAACTATACAACACCTTACCAAATTCTTATAAGCAAATAAATAACATCATTGAATATAAACGAAAATTAAAGCTACTGTTGATAGAGATGGAGCCTTATGTCATAAATGATTAATATCAATATTTTAATATAAACAAATTAATATAACCGCATACACATTTAGTTATCTGTATTAATTAATTAATTTTTGACAATTTTTCTTTTATGTATAATCACTATTGTATGTACATCTTATGAGAAATAAATGATTTCTTTCTTTCTTTCTTTCTATAAATTATAAACCCTTCCGTCGCTTCCCCCTCCAGTGACGGCCACCATGTAACACTTCCTATACAATATTTCAAGTGACGTGATACATCATCCTTATTTAAAGTTGGTCAAGTTTTTCAAAGTCGTAGATTTCTCATTTCTCGAGGAAAGGACAAAGAGAAGAAGATGAAGCAACAATAGTGCATACCTTGTATGTATGCAGCATACCTTGGGGGAGAATGTCGTGTGATAGATTTTTTCTAAAAATTATAAGTAGTGAGTTTTAGAGTCTGAACTCCCTTTTTTATTTTAATATTTGCAACTACAATAATATAATAATAATATTTGAAAGCGAATTACAAAATGTTTTAATTTTGATTCTTAGCCATTGGTGTCTCCCATTTTTAAACGTTAAACCTATTATCTTTCGTCATTTATTAGTTAGATAGTAACTATATGTCGATAAGAAATAGTTGAAAAGAGGAAACTTTAAAGAAGTTACACTTTGATATTACACACAGGATATCAAGAAAGTGCAGTTTCTCCACCAGAAATTATAGAAAAGAGTCTTTCATAAACATATATTTTTACTTTCCATATATATGAAGTATATATAGGAGAAGTATTGTGATCGTGATTTTTTTTTTGATTTTTTTTTTGCGGAAATATCCGTTTTGAGGTCCCCTGAGTCCATTAAACTAATTTATAGAAAAAAAATGTGTCTGTCTGTCTGTCTGTCTGTCCGTGGGTGCTGTATCTCAAAAACGACTGATCTGATTGAGATGAAACTTTAAACGTAAGCTTTTATCGTTAAAAACTTGGTAAACATTCATAAACCGGAAGTGGGTGTTTACTCGAGGCGTTTTTTGTTTTTTTCCGATAAAAATATTACAAAATTTTTCAAACAAAAGTTGAAGAGAATGAGAAACTGAACAAATTTTGTTAAAATATATTTTTCATAAAATTCTTTACTTTCGAGAAAAAAAAATAAAAATTGAAATTTTTGACATTTTTTGCCAATTTCTAATAAACTATTGAAGCAACATGGAAGTTATATAACAAATACTTGTAGAGAATTCAAAATTGAATAAATTATTAAGAATAACCTTTTTGCGTAAACCGCATAGTTTTCGAGTAAAATATAGGGAAAGTATTATGATGGCCACATCACCATTTTTTTATATTTATATGAAAAAACAATAAAGCAAAGTTTCTATTCTGCAAGATATTATAATACGAAAACAAAGCAGTTTTGATTATTTGCATAAGAACAATTATTAATACATTTTTGACGTCTGACTCTTTTAGCTTGAATAGCATTGTAGGTATGTATATTATGAATAATACGTCTAAATTATTTATATACTGCTCTAAAATGTTATCCTTTAGGTATCTCAATGAAAAAATATACTGGTAATAAAATAGAAATTCATCCAAAATATATCTTCAGAAGTAATTTAAACTCTGCGCATATTATAAGCTGATTATTCATCTTGTTAGAAGGCCAAAAATGTGCTATTGCAATGGAATATTGTGTACATATTATCTAAAATGTTTATATTAGATATTTAGATGTTGCTGTTATATAATTTACATATTATTTAATTTAATTTATTTACGGCTAATCACCATATTACAATATATTACAAAATCTTAAATTACCTAGTTATACATAATAATTAAATAACTAAATAAAATACTCTTAAAATTACAGTGCAGCATGGAAATCAATAATTATTGTGAACAATGAAAAAGAAAGAAACAAACAAATATTTACGACATACAAACAGTTAGTTTAAGATGCTTTATCAAATGTTTAAATCTATCAAAACTATACATTCAAAATATTGTCTTTGAGGTGTAATTATAAGTAAGAGTTTCATCCATCCATATTATCGAGGAACTGTATAATTCGAGTCCCTTCTGATAATTTTTTGCATCTACATAGTTTAATTTATGGTTTGTTAATAATGTATGGCAACAAGTATTTATTATTATTTCAACTTATTCTTACCTCGGCGCGTTTTGATCCTAAGTCTTTTATAATAATTAAATTACTTAGTAGTTAAGTACATGTCATTAATAGGGGATATTCTTGAAGATATAGTTGTGTGGTCTCACACAGATGCTTTTAATAATTATTTTTATCAATCCCACGAGTCCTACTTAATGTGTAATACGAAATAACAATACGATACGACAAATGCTTAAATTTGTAGAGAACAAGTTATGTTCTTCACAAATGAAACGTTAATATTTATTAATATACCAGTTAATTTTTATATTCGCAAACTGGTACTACTTTACGGATGTCTCTTGTATTTAATAGTCCTAGCACATTTTAGTAATGGTCGTAGATAAAATTGTCTTACTCAAATTAAGCACGCACTATCAAAACTTAATCTTTAGTCATATATACATATATTCAAACAAAATTAGAGCCCACAGCCCACCAATTAACTCTTAAATTAGATGTGAGATGTGATATGTATATATATGTACATGTATGGGGCTGAGAGTCGCTTTACGAGCAAACATCCGGGATGCTGCGTTGTTGATTAGACCTTTCGTTATTATTCAGGTGGCGGCGCCTCGTTACGCTCCTAATATCCTAATATCCTCAGGATCCGACGCAATATTGAGTTATGACGAAACCGACGTTCATCTACAATTCCCAATGCTGCGGCATTAGCTCGACTTTCCTTCCTTGTCCATTGACCAATCTACTTTATCGCCTCGCACCCATCGGCGAAAAAATTACAATCGATTTTTTTAAATTGAATTTCATCTAGAGAGGGTTTTAAGGAATAATAACTGTCAATTATACCGTCCCGTGAGTTCAATAGCATTTATTGAATTTATTGAATGGAACTATTCAAAAGGTATAAGGAATGGAATTCAATTAAATATGATTCCATATTTGTGATGATTTTAATAAACGGCAAATTCTCAACGCAGATAATTAGTAGAACTATTTTATCTATATATAATTTCCTTGTTAATATTTGCAAAACGCACCTAATATGTTATATTACATATACTCATGGTAATTAAATATTAGGTATTGGATTAAAACACTTTATTATTTCCTTCCTTAACTTTTAAAATAAATAACAAAGTGAACACTGAATAAAACACTCACTATGTTTTTAACCACTATAATTAATTATAATATATAAATATATTACAATGTGTACGACTTAAGTTTCGACTTTTGACGGTCATTATCAAGTCATAGTAACGGTCGCAATCATCATTATAAATAACAAAGTGTTTTAATTCAATAGTGATAACTTCGCACAACTCAAATCAAACCGCAAATATTAAGTACCTCAATTATAGTTTTATTTAGTATTTAATAAAGATTACTGTAAATATATATAATTAATGATTTTGAGTAATAATATTTTATTACAAAGTTCTTGGTAACTTTAACTTACCTGACACACAAGGATTGTTGACTAAAAAATTGCTTCTGATGGCCCTCAAGGAATTAATTCTTTTGTGTTCTTCTGGTTCTTCAATGGCAGAAAAAACGAAGGCTCCTAGGCATAAGTAGGCCAAGTATATTGCCAGGCAAAATACCAGGCGCAGAAAACCGCGATTTACCATAGTAGTCATTGCTATAAAATAGAAATAAAACAATTAGAATATGTTAAATGAATAATAAATTTATTGTTCATACTTGAATAAAACTAGAAAATTAGTTATAAGATGTATAATTTACTAGTTGAACTATTTCAGTTACCCTCATAAATTTTTAGGACGATCTCAGAAACTGTGTAAGCGTAGTCATTAATTTTTCACCGAGATTTAGGTTAAGAATTTAAACATTCAAGAACAATTAAAATAATTTATTATTGGACTTAATAACAGCGGATAATGCAGCGACATGGGAGGGTTTATTAGAATATTTGTGGAGGTAGGAAGTGATGAAATGTTAGAGTAGACTATAGAGAAAGTGATAATTGATGTATTAGATACATTCAGGACAGATGGGAGTAAAGTAGGGCTGTGAATACATTCTAAGAAATAATTCTAAGAAAATAACAATAACAAGCCAGGGGGTAGTAATATGTCACTCAATAAGTCCCTGGTCTGACACATATATGGAAACATTGTTGACAGACCCATGTGATTTCCGGGTAGTACTAATCTTAAAACAGTACGTGTCAAAATTTCATGGGATTCTGACCTTTAGTTTAGAAGTTACAGTCATTTTAGTTACCACGGTTTTGTAATTTTCAAGACACTGGATAGAAAGCAATTTCGTGTGTTAATTAAACACTGTCTTTTGATGGGGAAAAATACTGTTGGAACTAAACAGTGGCTTGATAAGCATATTAGGCACTCTACACTAGGAAAATCAACTGTTATTAATTGGTATGTCGAATTTAAACCCGGCTGTAAAAGCACTGATAATGCTGAACTCTCTAGTCGCCTAACATTGGTTGTTCCGGAAAATATAAAAATTGTTTTATGAAAAACATAAAGAACGTCCACAAAATAGGTTTAAAAGACCGTAACATGAAGTTCTGTGAGATAGCTGACACCTTATAGATATCAGAAGGTAGTGTCTTTGCAATTTTAGATGAAAATTTTGGCATAATCAAGTTGTTTTCGAAGTGAGTGCTGCGTTTGCTCATACCGAACCAAAAACAACAACTCGTCAAAGATTTAGAGCGCGGTTTGAAGCTGTACAATCAAAATTAAGATGATTTCTTGCATCGGTATTGGACAATAGATGAAATATGGATCCACTACTACACGCCTGAATTAAAGAGATCGTCAGTTGCGTGGACAGCAGCCGGTGAAAGTCGTCTAAAGTGACCAAAAACTCAAAAGCCGGCTGGCAAGATTATGGCATCGTATTGGAATTGCGCATGGAATTTTGTTCATCGACTATCCTGAGAAAGGCAAAACTATTTATAGTGAATATTACAGATCGAGTGCAGAAATCACAAAGAAACGGCCCTATGTGTAAAAAAAAGTAGTAATGTTTTGCTAGTTAAAACTATTTGTTTTAGTTCAATTTTAATCAGTAATATAATTATATAGTACTGAAAAAGTTGTGTTAGTTCCGAATAATTAAAAGTGGTGTTAAGTGGGTGTTTGATTCATTTAAATAATTCTTCACGAGGCTCGCCGTTTTACTATCGGTGCGTTTTTGTGTTCATTTGCGTTTTTACCTGATAGATCATTGAACTTGGCGAAGAAGACAGAGCCGTATCGAAATAATAATTATTATAATTTTCTCCTCTGTTCTCTATTGTTTACCCTTCCGTGGTCTACTTACCCTTAGTTTGTCTTAAAATAAGTCGTCACTACAGACCCAGTGACGTGAAGCATTATAATGTTTATCCCAGTTCCACATTAAATTTGTTATTCAAGTAAAATGAGTCTTATTTGTGTTTGTTGCAATTCTAAAATAGAACAGCATAAATCTGTAAATTGTGCTGTCTGCAAAAACGTATTTCGGGGGTCTTGTGTGGACCTTTCAAACACCGAGTTACGTGCATTAAATACTAAAAAAGGTTTGAAGTGGTCATGTACTAACTGTCAGAAAATAAGCGATGATATTACTGAATTAAAATCCTTAATTATTACACTTTAAACAGAATTGAAGCAACTAAAGAATGTGCCGTCAGCAAGTAATATAACAAGCGAAACTATATGTGTGTAATTATTAATGAAATGATGGAACGTCATGAGAGAAGGAATAACATAATCATTTATGGTATACAAGAAGGGAATTTCAACACAAAACAGGAACAAACTAATGAAGATAAGAAAGTTGTTTCCTCTATTTTAGATAAACTGTCTATAAATACTAAGACCACTCCGGTAAGATTGGGTAAATATTTACCAAACGGTGGCAATAAGAAACGACCCATTCGCATTACTCTAAATAATACGAAGGACGTATTTACAGTTTTAAAGAAGTTTAAAGATATACGTAATAACATCGATAATTTTTTTGATGTTTTGTCTTCCTGCATTAATGATGATAATATAATTATTATTGGGGACTTTAATGCTCCTAATTTTACTAACAATGTATTAGATAATAAAACTACATTAATTCAATCATTTATGTCATTCAATAACTTAACTCAAATTAATGGGGTACTTAATTCAAACGATAAACTATTAGACTTGTGTTTAACAAATATTGAAACAAATAATACAACTAGGGAGACTAGTCCCTTTGCGAAAGAAGATATTTATCATCCTTTCCTTAATGTTAACTTTAATATTTTAATCACAAGTCGCAATCATTCAGAATTTAATAATTTCAACAAAATATTTAATTTTAAAAAAGCCAACTTTCCAGAATTATACAAGGAACTTGCAAGTATAAACTGGAATTTCTTATCAGATTTTAATGATGTTGATATTGCTTTAGATCAATTTTATAACTCGCTTTATGCAGCTTTCAATAAATATGTCCCGATAAAAAAATGCCGATGTGATAATAGTTCTTGTCCGTCCTGGTATTCGTATGACTCCATTCGATTGATAAAAACTAAGAAATATTTGCATGAGCGTTATAAAAGAACTAAACTACAACTCGACTATTTAGAATTTCAAAAAATTAGGAAGCTGACTAAACAGAGTATACGTGACGATTATAAAACATTTCTTTGTAATTCAGAACAAAATATAATTAATGATCCAAAAAACTTTTGGAATTTCGTAAACTTAAAAAGGTGTTCATACTCAATCCCAAACATATTAAGAAATAATGATGATTTATTCACTACTCCTCAAGATATAGCTGATGGTTTTGCATTAAATTTTAGTTCGGTTTATGAAGATAATAAACAATGTACTTTAGATAATACACAAAATTTTTATTACAGTTCTAGTTGTACTCTTAACCATATCACAGTTCAACAAGTTAAACATATGTTAAAAAAGTTTAAAAATAATTTCGTCTCTGGTTTGGATCAGATTCCTAGTTTTCTTGTCAAAGATTGTGCAGAAATATTCGCGGAACCGCTATCTGTTATCTTTAATATGTCGTTGCGTACTTGTAATTTCCCATTACTATGGAAAATGTGTCGTGTAATTCCCGTATTTAAAAATGGTGATAGGGGTGATATAAAAAATTACAGACCAATTAGTATCCTGTCTAACTTGTCAAAGGCTTTTGAAATGTGTATATACAGTCAACTGTATTACCAAGTACAACCATTCTTATCTCCAAATCAGCATGGATTTATGGAGAAAAAAACCGACAGTTAGTAATCTACTAACAATTACTCAATTTATAAGCGATACAATGGACAAACGTTTACAAGTTGATGTTATATACACTGATCTATCTAAGGCGTTTGACAAGGTAAATCATAGTATAATGTTAAATAAATTGTCGAATTTTGGGTTCAATAATAGTCTTATTAACTTCTTTTCTAGCTATTTAAATAATCGGCGTGTATGTGTAATTCATAATAATTTTAAATCGTTTGAATATGTAATGAAATCAGGTGTTCCTCAAGGCTCCAACCTTGGACCTCTGTTATTTCTAATATATTTCAATGACATTCTTTTAAAACTGAAATGTAATGTTTTAGCATATGCCGATGATCTAAAAATGTATTGTGTTACTAAGTCAGACAACGACAGTTTCTCTTTACAACAGCAATTAGATATGTTTGAAACGTGGTGTAGACTTAACGGTTTGACATTGAATATAGGCAAATGCAAAGTTGTTAGTTATGCCAAGAATAAATCACCAATCATATTCAGATATTGCGTTAATGGTACAGCTATTGAACGAGTCGAAACTTTTAAAGATCTAGGGGTCACTTTCGACAGTCATTTAAGTTTCAGGTACCATATTCTAGACATTACAAAATCTGCTAGTAAGTGTCTAGGTTTTGTAATTCGTCAAACAAGAGATTTTAAAACCATCCATTGTATTAAGTTGCTTTACTATACTCTAATTCGATCAAAATTAGAGTACGCGTTGATAATTTGGACACCACATTATAATCTATATATAACACTAGTCGAAAGGATTCAAAAACGTTTTCTAAAATACTTGCACTACGTAACAACTGGTAGTTATCCTGTCCAAGGCTACTACTATCAAGATCTATTGAACAGTAATTGTCATGAATCCTTGTACCTTAGACGCATAATTGCAAATGTTAAGACATTACACAAAATTGTTAATAATAGATTGGACTGTGCTTTCTTGCTTTCCAAATTCTCATTTAACGTACCATCTAACTTTACACGTTCAAATAATACATTTTATATTAGCGCTTCAAATACCAATATTGGTTTACATTCACCAGTCAACGATATGTCTGGCAATTATAATGTGATTAGTGAATATTGTGATATTCATAATGACAAGATTGACATTATATTAAAATCTGTGAGACAGCAATTTATAGAACCACCACATATTACATAAATCAGTCTGTTTTCTTTTTCTCATTCTCAGACAGATATGCATATCACATTTCACTATAACATGTAACATAGTTTTATTTTACATTAGATATTACGTTAGTTTAGCATAAATGATTATTATATAAAATTTAGGTTATTGTTTATTTCATTTTATACAAATTTAATTTAATATTTTGTCCTGTAATTGGAATTTGTATTCTGTTGGGCAAATAAATATTATTATTATTATAAAAGAAAAAAGGGCCGTTTCACCACGACAATTCCGAGTTAAATAGGTTGAATTACTTTTTGAATTGCTTTTCCACCTACCGTATTCTTTAGATTTGAACCCCAGCGACTACTAGCTTTTTGCAGACATGAAAAAGATGCCCAATGAAAGAAATTTCGTTCAAATGAAGAGGTAATTGCCCAAACTGAGGTTTATATTGAGTGCAAAGACAAAGGGCATCGAAAAGTTAAAGAAGGGTTGCAATGAATGTTGAATAATGTGGAATTTCCAAAAAATAATTTGTTTTTCTTAATTAGACCGGAAACTTATTGAGTGATGTCTTAATCGAAGAACGTAGTTAATATTGACGTATGTTAATGATATGATGTTAATGAAGAAAGATCAAATGGAGGGGGAAAAAAATAGGTGGGATTTAGGAATAAATGAGTTAAAGAGCTAGAATGAAAGGGTAAGAGCAAGGTAATTGGGATGGGTAACTTGTTAAGTTATTTTGAGATTTATTTTTTCTAAATACCAATGGATACGTGAAACGTGTTTAGAAGATGTGAGATAGTTATTAATAAATTTTAAATTGTAAGAGGAACAAATATATGAGTACATAGAATGAATGCACAGATGCGGTTCCTTAAGCATATGCTGAGAATATAAAACTGTCGGGTTGACTTGCTTCAGGAAATATACAAAATAAGCCTGCAGATTGATACATTTAATGGATTTAGTAGATGAAGGTGTATTTTAAAAGAGAAGATACCAATGAAAAAGGTGTAGGAATGGTTGGTGTATGAAGTAAATGTAACAGCGAGGAAAAAGGAGAAGGAGAAAGGTGTGGAAATTACTGAAAGGCAGGAATGTGTTGAAAAAATGGATATGGCAGAATAGGCAGGATATTAGAAAGATTATATTTTTAGAATCCAGTTTTCATTAGAAAATTATATACTTTTCTAAATTTATATTAAGGAGAATGTTAATATAGAATAGAACTACCTTCTTACCTACTTAACACTAAACACTGCAAGATAAATACATTTTTTTATCCAGATAGAGAAATTCATTAGATTAATAAAGAAAAACTTGAATTAGAAAAAAATCCTACTAATGTCACTTTATAGCGCAATCATCTGATTTTTAATGGATAAATCAACTTTGTAATGTAAGAAAATATTTAATACAGAAGTTATTTTGATAAAGAAAACTTTCTATATATACTAACTTCCATAAAAATTGCAACATCTAGAATTTTCATGTTGTAAAATAATGATTAAAATTTGAAAGCAAAAGAACGAAAAGTTAAATGTTGTTTTAATAATGAGTATTTGTAATGTAATTTAGACGGCGTGGTATGCTGTCAGCCAAGTGATCTATAGCTATAACACAGGCAATTTCTTGAATCCGCAGCTGCTGATCGTGTAAGTTGTCTGGAAAAATTACCCAGTTGCCTACCGATAGCAATCCATACATGTTCAATGGGCAACAATGTTAGCTTCTTCCAAAAAATGTGTTGTAGCCCTTGCTGTAAGAGGGTGCGTATTTTCGTGTTGGAAAATGAGATTTTCCCTGAAGATATGCAATTTTAACGGGTTCTAGCATATTGGTAATATAACCAGCTGCGTTTAAGTTGTCGCCAATGAAGATCAAGGGTGATCTGCTACCATAACATATTGCACCCCATATCATCACTCTTTTTGCGAGGGCTGTGTTGCGTTCCACAAAAAATGTTCGATTGCGTTTACGTTTTCGTAAACGCAATTTGTTAATTAATATTAATACATTTAATAACGGAATATCCAATTTACAAAAAAAGTACATTAGCACATAGATTAATTGTATGCATTAATTCCTTTATTTTAGTTATTATTCCGCTAGCATTGCGAAAATATATTTTTAGTTTTTTGCTGTAGATTGCTTTGTATTCCCTTTTACCTTAACGTTTTGATAGTTAGAGACTATTTGGGGATGGTTGTTATTATATTTGATCACTAAATTTTCTTCTCAGAGGATCAGAGGGACAGAGAAGAAATGCCTCGCATGTTTTATATGTTTCAGCGAAAAAAAAAAAAATGTAATTTGAAATAAAAACAATATTAACACATCAACGACAATAGGAACAAGTGAAGTTCGAAAATTAACACTATATGACTTTGTAATTATTAGAATATTGAAAGTATAGTTTTACCCTTTCTGTTTAAATAAACTTAATTACTTTTCCTAATAGTATATATAGGAGAAGTGTTGTTTTCGTGATTATTTTTTGAATTCTTTTTTGCGGAAATGTCCGATTTGGGGTCCTCTGAGTCCATTCCACTGATTTCTGGAAAAATAATTCTAGTGTCTGTGTGTGTGTCTGTCTGTCGGGTTCTGTATCTCAAAAACGAATCATCCGATTGAAATGAAACTTTAAACTTTTATTGTTAAAAACTGGAACTGAAAAGCTTTTGGTGCATATCATAAACCGGAAGTGGTTGTTTACTCGAGGCCCTTTTGGTTTTTTCTGATAACTTTTAAAAAAAATATTACAAAAGTTAATGGCAATGTGAAACTGAACAAGTTTTGTTAGAACATATTTTTCATAAAATTCTTAATTTTCAAGAAAATATTTTTTTATATTTTTTGCCAATTGCTACTAAACTATTAGAACTACATGAAATTTATACAACAAATAATTGTAGAGAATTCAAAAGTGAACAAATTGCTAAAAATAGCCTTTTTGCGTAAACCTCATAGTGGTCGAGAAAAATATAGGGAAAGTACTATGATGCCCACATCACTATTTTTTTGATTAATTTAGCACTTTTAATTAGGTTGCGGATATAATCGTCATGGCGAAAGCGGATCAGCAAAAAATTAAAAACGCAAATGACAGGTTTAATAACTCAAATAAGCAAATTTTTGTGTGCATCAAAGTATTTTTTAGGAGTTTTACATGAAATGTTTATTGATAATCAAACAAAAATAAATAAATGACAAATAAATTTGTTAATATTTTATAATTATTACACATTATTTTAGTTTAGTTTTAGTTTCAAAGCATGGTGCAGGATACAGTGCAGGTTTTGACATGCAATTCTTGCAGCAATATGATGTTTCCCTCCTTATTCCCTGTTTATAACATTACAACGCTGAAAACATGTTTTTCGCTGATAATTTTCAGGAGGAGATTTTTTAAAAGAAAATTCTGTGTTCTATTGTTGTTGATTTCATTGGTTTGGATTGTTGCACGTTTAAATTGAACTAAAGACCTTCCATCCTGTTTATAATCTATACCATCAAAAAAATTAAAAAAGGTACTGATAAATCTAACTCTGTAATCAGTAACAGAACTAGGTCTAAATCTTCGTAAGACAACACCGTAGTTGAACACAATATTACCCAAACTCAAACTCAAAATAAAATAATTATTGGTAGTAGACATATTGCTAGTGCCGGCATGGATACAAGCACATTTATATCTGCGGAGAGGCGCCAATGGATTTATATCGACAGGTGTAGTCCAGTTTCAACTGTAGACTCGGTCCTGGACTATGTTCATAATGTTCTGGATATAAAAGACGTGAAATGCTTCGAACTTATGAGAAATGAAGACATCTGTTCCTACAAATTAGGTGTTAAAGAATCACTTGTTAGGACATTGTTAGACTCTACTTTATGGCCTGCTGCTCTGTCAAAGAATTTTTTCCAAGGCGGGTTAATAAACCACCCATGACAGGAAATTTCTCCAAGGCGATACCACCAAAACCAAATGTCTGAACAATTTTACTATCTACTATCAAATGTACTACTTACAGAGACTTGGTTGGAGCCGGGTATTTCTAACTCTGAGATTTTTGATAGTAGATATAGTGTATATCGTACAGATCGTTCTTCGATAAATAGTTCTAAACTTCGTGGTGGTGGTGTCCTCATCACTGTAATGAACACATTTAAATCATTTCCCGTTATTACAAATTCCAACGCGGAGGAAGTTTGGGTAAAGGTATTTGTCAATAATGACCAATATGTTTTGGGATGTGTATACATACCACCAAACTCAGGAGTTGAGGTTTATCAATCACATTTGCATTCTCTATCAGAAATCTGTGATGGCAATAGTGAATCAAATATCATAGTGATGGGTGATTTCAATATGCCTGATCGTCAATGGAAGGAAGTTGATGAATTCGAGGGACTGTTTTTAGTTAACGCTAGAAGTAGCTCGAGTGCTAAAAGTGCAAGTGAAAGTGTTGTGTGTGATGGTTATGCACTGTATGGTCTTTCTCAATATAACAATATTATAAACCATAAGGGCGGTATATTGGATTTGTGTTTTTCAACGAACTCGGTTGAAACCATTTCAAAATGTGATCCCTTAATTACTTGCGATAGATATCATCCCTCTCTTAATATTGTTTATTCAACTATTACCACCGACTATGTAACATCAGATTTTACTGTTGTATATGATTTTAAACATGCTCCTTATTCTCTTATTAATAACTACTTTTTATCTATTAATTGGAATCAGGTATTTTTAGATATAACGGATGTTGATACTGCTACACATTTATTTTACAATATTCTGTTTGATTGTTTTGAACAAATTGTTCCATCAAAAGTTATATATGAACCTAAATTTCCTCATTGGTTTAGTTCTGAACTTCGACCTCTTGTACGTCAAAAACGTGAAGCTTATAAAAGATTTAAAGTATCAAATTTACAGACTGATTATAAAGAATTTTCAGATCTTAGGAAAGCATGTCGAGCTCTTACTAAACTCTGTTATCACAACTACATTACAGAAGCAGAGGAATCTATACTTAGAAATCCAAGTTATTTCTGGAAATTTGTCAAATCTAAATCGGCAGCAGGTAAACTACCTTTGTCTATGTTTCATGATAAAAAGAATGTGAACGACGGCAAAAGTATTGCTAATGAATTTGCAATATATTTCTCATCAGTACATAATAAAAAACGTCCAATTTCATGTCAAAATAATATTGAATCAAACTTAAATATATCTGAAATAAGTGTTTCTCCATCAGAAATCCAGACGGCGTTGCAAAATGTTGATATTAAGGGTAGAGCTGGGCCTGATGGTATACCTCCGCTCAAGGGGTATTTCCTTCACTATAGAAGTCTTCATTTGTTAAACCTATTTTTAAAGCAGGAGACAACAATAACATTAAACATAACAGGGCGGTCTGCATTCTTTCAGTGATACCAAAAGTCTTGAATCTATAATTGTTAAAGATATATCTAATTCTTTTAAAAACATCATTATCCCTCAACAGCATGGATTTATGAGTGGTAGATCAGCTGACACGAATATTTTTTTATATACTAACTTTATATTGCAATCTATTGAAGAGGGGGCTGAAGTTCATTCAGTATATATGGACTTTAGTAAGGCATTTGATAAGGTAAACATTGAACTCTTGTTAGTTAAACTTGAAAAGTATGGCATTTGTGGTTCCATTCTTAAATGGCTCGGATCCTATTTAAAGAATCGCACCCAGCAAGTTCGCATTAATAGTTTTTTATCAGATCCATTTTACGCAACATCTGGTGTCCCTCAAGGGTCTCACTTAGGTCCCCTTTTGTTTAATATTTTTATAAACGATATATCTGTTGGAATAAGATCGCCTCTATTACTATTTGCAGATGACGTTAAAATATTCAAGAAAATTTCCTCGAATATTGACTCTGCAATACTTCAAAAAGATTTGGATACTATAAATACTTGGTGTGTCATTAATGATATGACATTAAATATAGACAAATGCCACGTAATGTTGTTCTCTGGAAAGTAAATAGTTCCCCTGTCATTTACAATTTAGATAATAATAACCTAGATCATTTAGACACGATTAAAGATCTAGGCGTATATTTGGATAAAATGCTTTCGTTCTCTTATCATATAGAAACCGTAATAACTAAAGCCAATAAAATGCTTGGCTTTCTTAAACGCATAACAAAGGATTTTACAAATGTACGTAGCTTAACTATTTTATTTGTCACATTAGTGCGCTCAGTTTTAGAATATTGCAGTATTATTTGGTCACCACATTTTAGACGTTTTGTCGACAGGCTGGAAATGGTACAAAATAATTTTTTTAAATATCTAAGACATAAATTGTATACTCAAGGTATAATTTTAAATTTAGATCATGTAGGGGATTTTGTCAATTTAATTAGCCTTGCAAAACGGCGACAATTTTATGACCTATGTTTTACTTTTAAAGTTATTAACAATCTAATTACTTCTGGAGATTGCCTCGAATGTTTTTCTTTTAATGTGCCTAGTTATTACACTAGATATTGTCCACTATTATACATTCCATATAGTCGCACATCATATATGTTATTCAGTCCACTTGTGAGGATGTTGAATACAGCCAATAAATACTGTGACATTCTCGATTTTAATTGTCCGTCTTTAGCACAGTTCAAACTAAACGCGCATCGTGCTATCTGTTAAACTTAATTTAGTTTTAATTTTAGTTTTAATGTGTTATTGTATTATTTACTAGTAAAATGTTTGTATGACGTCAATATACGTAAATAAATAAAATTAAAATAAAAAATACCAGTTAAAGATAGTATGATTGCTTCCCTGTATTCTATAAACTTCATTTGAGAACCTGTCTTTTCTTCAAAGATTTAGTAAAAATTCCACACTGCTACATCCAGTAGATGAAAGATTACCTTCTTATACCAGCTAATTGTTTTTCGTGGACAGAAATAATAAAACATCTTCTGATCTGCTCTGTCAACTCCTTATATATTCTGATTATAATTTACCAATTCAATTAGTTTTCTTTTTTTCTGTTGTTGTCGATTAGTTGTGTTTATCATACTTTTATGAAAAGCTGTTGTTAGACATAGCACATCCCATTTATCTTTCCATAAAGATATATGTCTGATTTTGGCGTCGCCATTCATGATCTCCTCTTCTAAGCTTACGACATGTTATTTCTTCTGGCAGACCCATCCTCTTTACACGAAGAGTTCCTGTCACATGTGTCTTTTTGCTAAGTAATTTGTTAGATAATGGCAGACTGCTGTAATAGTTATCCATGAACAAATTATGGCCCTTGTTTAAATGACTGCATCAATCGCATTACAAGACTTTCAATAGTTGTCATGTTTTCATCGTTTTTTCGATGGCCTTTGTATAATTCTAATATATGTTCAAAACATAACCTTGGGCTGAACAAAGTTCTTACAATTTAAATCCGTATTTTGCCTTTTTTCTTACCTCTAAATAATAACAAAGGTTTGTCTAAAGATAATACTTCATTTGGTGCATATGTATTCGCAATATTTTCTATGAGCAAATTAAGAAATATTTTTATTTTCCTCAAAGGGCCGTTTTTCTACACAAAAGCATCTCAATATTTGCTCAAACCTCCTTCCACACATTTGTGAAAGAAATGCTGGGTCGTAATGTAATGCATCTATGGAAAAGAGTTTTTTAATGCTGAGAATTTTAGCTGAGACTGAAGCAAACACAAACCTAAAAACTTTCTCATTTCAATTGTATTAATATTTTTAAAATTTTCCTTCTTACTATGCCTTTTGTGTGGCCGTGTTATTGCAAAGTTTTATGCCGTAATCATTCGCAGATTTTATAATCATTTCCATTACTTGGTCATCCATATATTTTCAAAAATCTGAATTGAAGAAACATTTACGTCTACATCTAAAATAATCGCAGCGGCATCTGCATCAAAAGAAAAGTCTTATAGGTGTTGTATTGATATGCCATGTTTCATCATTTTCTGGTTCTTCTGGTGCTTCATATTTCTCATCTGTAGTTGATACTACCCGAACTGTTATTTTCAGCACTGTCAGCATCAGATTTAGATTCACTGTTGCCTGACCCACTACTCCTTTCCTCAAAAAGCAGCCTAGACTGTTCTTTTTCCCAACTGGCATTTGCTGTAAATACTGAATAAAACATTCAAATTTTATTTTATAACATGATACTAGGCTTCTACTACTATAGCCGTGGTGTCTAAAATCGACCGTTTCGTTTTGTACGGCTATTGCCTCTTCGCTTTGATAACTATAGACGCAAGTGTCCGTCAACGTGTTAATATTGCAGGACCAACGGGATTCGAACCATGTATATTACAAACGTTTTAAACAGTTTAAAGGCGTCGTTTGATTTTTTTGATGCCATTGTTGTCCCGCAAAGGAAAGACCGAAGCCAGCCCATCAAAGCAGAATCAAATTTGATTCACGGACGGCTCAAAGACCAATAGAAGGGTACAAGCAGGTATATACGGTACAAAACCCGAGACAAAGATTTCTGTTAGTCTCACCAAAGACTCCACGGTGTTCCAAGCAGAGGCGATAACTCTTCACAACGGCTCAGGAGAAATAGCAAGACAAGACACCAAAAGTAGGTCAATTGCTATATTCTCCAACAGCCAGGCGCTTATAAGAGCACTAAGCTCCCCACAGGTCAAATATAATGTGATGTAATCCGTTCGTCGTTTACTATTATAAATAGTAATTAGTAAATATACGCATAATGTTATTGTTATGAAATATAATAGTAAACAGGTATTGACGCAGCAATAAAAATTCCTTGAGGAAATGCTGAGTTGTGCAGAGAATGCTGCAAGGATGTTTACTTGCATCAGGCTCGTGCCCTAGAAATAGTTATTATATAAGACATTTTTGTATTAGATTAAGATATAGATAGATATAGACTATTCAATACTTCTTCTGCTACTTTCTTGATGGAACCATATATTCAAAATGGGTGGAGTAAAACACTTGTTTTGTTCCATGATTTTATTATCAGTTTCCTGACACGTGTTTCGATCCGAACTGAAAATGATCGTAACGGATCGAAATACGTGTTAGGAAACTGATAATAAAATCATGGAACAAAACAAGTGTTTTACTCCACCCATTTAGATATTGACTGTTAGAGACTGATATAGACTACCCTAGACTAAGAACGACCATGTACCCGTCCACATAATTGTGTATATTATACTATGTATAATAAAGTACCACTGATTTGTAATACCCGAGTATATTTGATGTCAACCCGAGGCTGAGCTGTACCACTGGAAGAGTCTGCAGTTAACCAACCGATCTCGGCATATCATAATAAGTTAGTGTGGGACTGTATATGTGCTCTTAATGATCTTGGCAGTCACAAAAAAGTTACAATCACATGGGTCCCAGGACACGGAGGACATCCGAAAGTAGACAAACTAGCTAAACAAGGCTCGTAAAAAACAGTAATTGGCCCAGAACCCTCCTTCGAAATCTCCAAAACCACAGTCAAACGATCCATAAAAAATGGGTGGAGACACCCGAACTTCTCAACCGAGACAGGAAAATGGTCAAAACAATAGTAGGTCTGATGACAGGATACTGCAAGCTCAACAAACATATGAGCAAAATAGGCCTGGTGGAAGAAGCACCATGCATATTCTGCCTAGAGGATGAAGAGGGCTCGTTCCACATCCTATGCGATTGCGAGGGCCTAGTAAGGATTAGATATCAAAAGCTGGGCACTATAAACCCAAGCGCGGAGATATATACCCAATCCCCTCTGGCAAGACTAATAGGACTAATCAAAGAGTCAAAGCTAGAGCTGGTCATCTGAGATAAATCCACAATAGATCTGAAAAGGTCGCGGTGGAACAGGCTATCTATCTATCTACCTATTTGTCCAATTCACTCTTTCGTTGCTCCATTCTAGATGGTGTAGTGTTGTGAGAGGAAGACATAAAAATGAACGATATGAACGCAGCTCATAAGACCTTATCCGGCGATAAACAGATAACATTGACACATTTTTACAATCTTTTGTAATTGATCGAGTTGTATAAAGTTTGCCTCTTGTGGCCAAAAGTCTTTAGCGACGTTCTTCGTGATCTGTAGGAGACGTCCAGATTCAGGACAGTAAAATAAAATCATCGGGTTAAATTTGACCATATTTAAGTCATCGCCTCCACAATTAAATATGTTTGCAAAAATCTTTATTATCTCCAATATCAATTTTATACCTATGGTAACTTATTAGCTCGTAATCTTTTCATCTTTGTGACTTTCATAATTAGGAATATATTCAGTTATTATAAAAAAATATGATCCTTTAGTGTACATTAACACAATAAATTAGCATTCCTTCTATGTACTTATATACTTTATAATTTTGTTGGGAAAAGTAATTTTATATATCAGGTAAAGTTATATCAATACTACAACCTTTGTCAATCCAAGTTTTAACTTTTATTTTCTTATTTATATATCATCTCGAGGGTGTACGAAATTTAGTTTGGTTTTGTTTTAACGAAAGTCGCCGAGGGCGCAAAACGCTTAAATTAAATAATGTTGCAGAACAAACACCACCATCACAAATAAAGTTTACAATACCACAATACCTCGCAGCACACTCGAAATCTCTCCGGAGAATTCACTCCTTCGTTGTTATCCGTACATTTTAACACATGCACACACGCTCATACACAACATATATAAAATGAATAAAATATACGTCGAATAGAAAACGACTAAAAAAAATGAAATGTTACTCCGAATATCGATATTCCATTACGAGCAAACGCTTCAATAATGTATGGATTGCAAGATGGACGACAAATACATTCATTAAACGTTGATCACGATTGCTGGCGTTAATAGAACTCGATCGATTTTTATACTAGTATTCTGTAAGCGTTTAAAATAACGAGGGAAAAATTTGATGTGGTGGATACTGGTATTATTTTAAATTTACTTTTTTAATTATATAGAAATAGAAGCTTATTGATAATTAATTAAATAATACAATAAGCTCATAATTAAACTTATTATAAATCTATAATGAAAATTTCCAGATTTTGAAATCTACAAGCACAGCTCTGGCAAAGACTTTCCTTATGAATTCGAGATATAATTCCGATAGATCATGGTAAGGGAGCATCTATAATTAGGAACTGATATCAATATTCATCATTCTTTTCTTGACTAAGATAAAGAAGTATTTAAATGTATACCAGCAAGGATTGCCTTTTTTACTAAATTATTTATTAAGATTTTTCCATGTAATTTATTAATGCTTTTTTTTAATTTACCGACGATTGGATTAAGAGTTTTTGCAATCTGTCTCGAGCCAGACGTCGCACAAGAAATAATCGAACATTTCAAATCGTATTATTAATTCTTTTATTTAACTGAATGCAGTATTCCTTGCTATGTGTTTTTACTATTTTGTATTAACCGTGGTCCATTCTGTCCTTTTACGTCTTAGTCACTGCGAATGGCCATAAAGCGTGAATGGTGACCTTGTCTACATCCCTTAAATAGTTTGGATTATATATTTAAGGTTCTAGTTGTTAGTTTAAAAAATATATATATCATTTCTCAAATATAATTAAAAGTAATTAATTACAATCCTTAAGGAGTTGTATTCTCATATTAAGAGAACTGTCAAACAGCCTAACTTGAAGGTAGAAAATCTGTCATTGTTTTCCTTGATGTACAGAAAGCGTTTGATTCAGTATGGCATCGGGACCTGCTATTTCCCCCATTTCATCAACCTCCTTCATAATTGTTTACTTAATAGATCCTTATAGATTAAAATTCGTAATACTCTCTCCACCTAATTCACAACAAGGCCTACCCCAAGGTTCCCCACTTTCTCCTCTCCTCTATAAAATATATGTACACGATATTAAAATTTTTACTTAAAAAGTACTAAAACGGTGCAATAAACAATATTTTGGCGTTTTCTGTAAAAACGAGAAGACTTAACATTTAAGATATAAATACCATTCGATAGGTAATTAAAACGTGCATTTGCTGATAAATTAATAAATATAGCGTTCCATTTAAATAAATGAAGTTATAGCCATTTAAAGTTCTCATTTGTTTAATTCCAATTTTTTTACACCCGGCATAAGATGTCAAGTTTATTATACTTGGAAAATAAAATATGATCTATTGTTACATTTCAGTGTAAATTTGGTATGCATAACTTAATTACTTTTTAAGTATTTGAAACATGAAAATTAGGTTAAATTTTTACAAAATTCAATTTATTTCAAAAACCTTAAGGTTTAAGTAATAAAAACCTTATTAAAACACACACTTATTTTGATCGAAGGATCCAAAAATGCAATAAAATACAGGGTGTTTAATTAAAAAAAACACAACTTTGATACTTTTAGGGTTTTTGGGACACCCTGTATATTATGAAAGTAATTTTAAAAAGTAGCCCTAATAGACCCCCATATATCCCCAAAGTGAAACTTTTTGAAAGTCACGTATTTTGGCCACAATATTCCGTGCCGTATAGCGTGAATAACCCTGTATAATTCCAGTCCACAATTCTTGAACAAATCCTCTTATATTCTCCTGTACGCCGACGATACAGCCCTTATAACCCACGGTCCCACTTTACTTAAAGCCCTCAGCTCACTCCAAGAATCGTATCGAACTATGTTTCGCAAAATGGAGAATTTCAATTAACCCCCACAAATCACAATTCCTAATCCCATTTTATCGACACAACACCCCACCTTTCAGAATCCACGTAAATAATGAAATTAATTCCCTACGTAGCACTTGCAAATACCCTCGATCATAGATTTACCTTTGTAATCCATACCCAAATCATGAAAGTAAAAATGAAAAACAGAGCAAGGCATTTCGGAAGCCTTACTTTTAAACAGCAAGGAATTTTAACTCATACTGCAGTGGATATATATATATATATATATAAAATGATCTGCCGACCTCTGTAGGAATATGCGTCTATCCTCTTCCATAATCCACACCCCAAATCCTTAAACAACATCCAAGTTGCGGAGCGTTCAGCTTTAAGAATACTCACGAAAATAAGATATCCCCTTAATCCACTTCATAACCCGTCCAATACACTCCTTTACCAAAAAACTAATATTACTCCCATCAAACAAAGATTACTTGAGTTATCACACAAATTCGCCTCTAATTCCTATATCCTAGACCTAATTAACCCCCTATGTATCTCTCGAAACATTAACATAACCCCAAAAATAAATTTTCCCACTAGTACAATTCATCAATTCATAACATCGCTACACAATGACCCTTCTGACGATACTGACGAACAATGACTGCTCTTGACTCTGACAGAACAAAGTGGCAGTTTAATTAGACAAAGTTTTTTTTAATACGTTTTATATTCTTTAAAACAGGCTGAAAGACCTATGGTCGATAGCCATTTTATGGACTTAAACCTATTATATATATTATATTTTTTAATTTGTATATTTTAAATGTAAGAAATAGGTCTATAAATAAAGATGTTTGAAATCAATATACAGTGCTCAATCCTATTAAACGCCTTCGCAAAATCGGTGTAAATGGCATCAACTTGTACATTTTTTTTTAGAGAGAGATAAATTTATTTACAAATTTACAATAATTTACATAATGTATAATTAACTTACAAACATATAAATGTATTGCACTTTTCTTCCCTTCGTCCCTCACCTCTAGGTTAGTGGGCATTTATTCCCGTCTCGGGCTATCGGTATTAAGGGATGTTGTGGTTTTCCTAATGTTTTCTTGTATTATTCTATTTGAGTTTGTTGTTTAGAATAATATGTTTAACTTTTAGTTTAAAAGGAGTGTACTTAAGTGATTTTTGTCCCATTTAAGGTTGTCTTGTATTTTTAGTCCTAGGTAATTTACTTCGCTTATTTGCTTTATGGCTGTTCCTTCGATGTTGATCGTTAGTTTAGTTTTGTGTCTATTGTTGAAGTATTCTGTTTTTTCTTTGTTTATAGTCAGCAGGTTTTTATGGTACCAGGTTTCTAGTTGTTTAATGTCTGTATTTATGTCTGTCTGTATGGCTTCATAGTTGTTGCCTATATACACAATGCAGGTATCGTCAGCGTATATGTAAGGTTTTCCTTTGAGATTTAATTCTAGTAAATCGTTCGTATATATTATATACAGAGTCGGAGGTAGATTTCCTCCTTGGGGTATTCCATATTCTGCTTCCATTGGTTTACTTTCAGAGTCATTTGCAATTGTTGTTTGTATTCTGTTGGTTAAATATGTTTTTAATAATGAAAATGATGGTAGCGACCGATGTTTTTAATAGTTTCAATTCCTTTCCTTTTATACCTATTGCCATGCGTTTTTCCAGTAGTTTGTGTTTTGAAATGGTGTCAAATACTTTTTTCATGTCAATATATAATGCAGCTACTTTGTGTTTTTTATCGAGTTCTGTTTTTATGAAATTTATGAGGTCAATTGTCGCAGATGTCGTCCCTGAGTGTTTTTGGAAAGCATATTGTTCACTGTATATGATATTGGTTTTTATTAGGTGGTTGTTGATTTGTATTTGTATTACTTTTTCTAGAATTTTGTTTAGTGTCGATAGTAAAGCAATAGGTCGGTAGTTTTCTGGATTGGTTTTATCTCCTTTTTTGTAAATTGGTTTGATTTGGGCTTTTTTCATGCAGTCTGGATATCTGGCTTCATCTATCACTATATTTATAATCTTGACGAGTATTGGTATAAGTGTAGTTTTGTTTCGTTTTATTGTGGAGTTTGTTATTTTGTCAAATCCTGGCGCCGAATGGTCTTTTAGTTCTGTAATTATTTTGTTAATTTGATCGTTTGTTGTATGTTGGAATTTTATGTCTTCTATGTATCTTTTTATTGTTGTTTTTGGTGGATTTCTCGTTTTGCCAGTTTGTTCTTCAGCTAATTTTTTCCCTACATTTGTAAAGTATGAGTTTAATTCGTTTGCAATATCTGTATTGTTGTTTGAAATAGTGCCGTCTTCTTTGTGTATTGATTCTATATAATTTTCTGTTTTATTTTGTTTATTTATTTGTTGATGTATTCTTTTCCACAGTTTAAAAGGGTTTTGTTTATGCTTTTGGAATTCATTTCTATAGTATTGTGTTTTCGTTTGTTTTATTAGTTTTGTTGTGAGTTTTTTTTGTGCATCGTAGGTTTCTTTTATTATTGCGTTTGTGGGATTTCTTGAAAGTTTTTTTTGTAGTTTTTGTCTTAGTTGGATTTGTTTTAGTATTTCCTCGTTGATCCATGAATTGTCTTTTGCTCTTTTGATTTTCTTAATTTTTTGGTTGATTTGTAATATATTTTGTATTTTTGTTGATAGTTGTTCAAAGCTGTTTATTGTATTTATGTCTATATCTTGTATGTCTTTTGATATTTGGGCATGGTCAGTTTTAGTTGTTTCGTAATATTGATATATAGGTTTTGGTTGTTTAGTTTTTTTTAGCTTTGTTATCACAGCATAATGATCTGATATACTTGATGGTTCAATTTGTATGTCTTCTATAAGTTTAGTATTGTTTGTAATGACATGGTCTAATATTGAATTATTTCCATTTGTATTTACTCTTGTGTATGATTGTTTTGTTATTTTGTTAATTATTTTGTAGTTGTTTTCTATTAGAAGATTTTGATATTCTTTAGTGTTGTAGTCGTTTTGTAGTATATTTATATTTATGTCTCCTAATATGATATGTGGTTTTCTTCTATTTATAATATTGTTCTTTAGCATATGCTTGAGTTTATTTAAGTTTATGTGAGACGGTTTGTACAATAAAGTTATTATAACTTTTTCTTCTTGTAGTTTTATTGATATAATTTGTATTTTATTAATTGTTGTGTTAGTTAGTATTTTATATTTGGTGTCTTTGTGTATATAAATGGCAATTCCTCTTCCTTTGGTGTCTCTGGAGTTATATTCTGAATTGTAATTTTTGAGTTTATATAGGTGTTCGTTTGTTGGTGTTAACCATGTTTCAGTTATTGCTATTATTTTAGGGTTATTATGAGTTGTGGGGAGTAATTCTATTTCGTGGAATTTGTTTTGAAGGCTTCTGATATTATGTAAGTATAAAGTGAACGTTTGTCTATTTGAGTCTTTCTTTATGTTTTTAGTTCAGTCTGTCTATGTCTGAATGGTTTCTAATTTTGATTTTGTTGCTCGTGTCAGTTTTCCTAAGAAATATATATCCATCTCTTGTCCATAGATATTTGTAGCTGTATGCTTTTTTTTAGTTCTCTTGTTTTATAGAATAGTAGATTTGTTAAGGAAGTTAGCTGTTCATTTATGTATATTTCATTGTTTCTTCCTTTCAGGGTGCATTATGTGGTAGTTATGAATCCTATAGTTTTTCGGGCATCTAATATGTTTGTTTTTAGTTCTTTTCGCTCATGAATTTTAGCGATTTTTGAAGTTCTTTTACTATTTTCAGGATTTCTTTATTTGTTGTCTCTTCTTCGCTTTCGCTTGTATCGATTTTTTGGTTTAATTTTGTGTTGACGTTCTTTCTTGTTTTGGTCATTTCGCTCTTAGTAGTTATTATTTGTAATATTATTTATTTTGGGAGAGAAAAAACACAGTTTTAATTAGGATTGACAGGGACACAATTCTTTACAACACGGGGCCTGTCGTGTTGACTAATTGTCAGACGTACATCGAGGGCCACGGAAAAGGATCAAAATTAATCTATGGAAATTTTTGTAGTAGGCAACACATCATACATATGTAATATTTGTTAAACAAGGTTTTAGGTTAAGTGGGTATTTTCGATTTTTATCCCTATTGGGATCCTACAGATAATCTCTTATTATCTAGGTGTTTATTATGTATTTGTACTTACACTGAATAATATATGGGATTTTTTGGATCTGTATTTATGTGTGTATTTTTCACTTTGTTTGGACCACGTGTTAATACAGTGCCGTACAAAAATTTTTTTGGAAATAATTATTAAAAAAATCTTGAAATTCCAATAAGTTGGTTTTAGTAGATTTACCCTTCACAAACCCATGTTGTTGAGTGTTGAATAAATGTTTGGACGTATGGATTATGGTTACCAAATCGTCAAAAATTTTAGGGTTTGCTGAGTGTATGGCAACCCCGCGATAGTTTTCAACACATTTTCTATCCCCAGTTATAAAAATTGGGGAGATAAAACTGAACTTCCGAACATTTGGAACACAAGCTAATTTAATAGAAGTAGAAAATAAGGTATGTAAAGGTTTTGACAGAGTACAGACACACCTACATAGGAAATCACCAGGTATGCCATCAGGCCCACAAGACATCATCCAATGATATCTGTAACTCTTCAGAAATGACAGATTTACATGTCCTAAATTCAAACAGGTCATTATTACTCATGATGTGTAGTCGTATTAAGGTAACTTAATTGGATTCTAAATAAAGTGTACTTCCTTAATATATAAATAGATTTATTTTGCAAAATCTATTTATATATTAAGGAAGTACACTTTATTTACAATCCAAAGGTCATTATTAGATGCACTCGCATAAACTTCAGAGAAGTATTGACCGAAAGCATTTGCAATATCGCTGCCTTCAACAAATATATTTTGTCCTTGAAGGATATGGATGAAGGAATACCACTTATGCGCATGGTATCATGTATAAATTTCCAAATATCGCGAAGATTTTTGCGTATACCACCCTGAACTCGCCGACAATAAGACTTATACAATGATTTGCTTAAAATTGAGCATTTTTCACGAAGTTTGCCGAAAATGGTATAATCAACTAAGCTGTTACTACTCTTGTAATTGGCGTGAGCAATTTTCTTCTGCTTTACTAATGATATCAAGATATTGTTAAACAATTTTGGATATGTTGTTGATTTTATTTGTTTAATAGGAACATTGTAATTGATAACATCATATAAAATATCATAAAAGCGATTAGTCATACTATCAATATCATTACCCTTGAATATAATATCCCAGTTAACTAAACCTAGAATATAATTAACTTATGATATTCAAATTTTAAATTATTATCATACATCTACATGATGATGCCACAGTGTGGCGACACAATTGTCGTAGTACAATAAAATATTTTTTGGAACCTCACGTTGTACCAGTGTTTTATAATGTTATTATTATGATATTCACTTTAATATTCAGAACAATTTTGAAGAAAATTTGCCAGAAAATTCTAGAATCCTTGAAGAGAAATTGCTAAAAGTTACGATGAGATAAGACGTGGTGGAAAAATCTGGAAAGTCAAAGGTCCAATGCTCTGATTCTTACCTTTTTAAAGAATAAACAATACAAAAATTTTAAGCAGCTGCATTGATGAGACGTACGAGGTTGTGTGTTTTTAAGTTCGCAGATTGGAATAGAATAGGGGAAGATATTATATTACAAAATTATATTTCTGTTTCAACATATTCATCTGCAACTCTAACATATTTCTCAGACCTATGAATTAACTTGTAAGTATCTTCATGAAAACTGATTTATTCTTCTTTAAAAAATGCGCTGAAACTGCATCCTTCACTTTTTCATCGGTAAAAATTTTCTTTCCTCGAAGCTCTTTTTTTGTAACATCGCCATTAAAATTTTCTTAGATTATATACCTATTATTGACCAGATTTTTTAATACAGAATAATACAGAAAACCAGAAAGCCGTCTCATCGAAGACAAAAGGTTTCAATTAAACGAAGAATATACTTGCGAACAATGAATATGCCAATGTAGTTGCCAGGGAAAGAGCTGCGACTACCACGACTACCACGATTGGATCAAAGCCTACATGTGCTAAAAGCACATAGAAAGGCAGTAGTCCAAATGTGTAAAAAAAGTACAAAACAGGGCACCCGATAAACAAATCAGGTCAAGGCAATCTAAAATGTTTATTGACCTCTCACCAAGATTTTACAAAAAAATAAACAATTTACATTTATTTTAAGTATTTAAAGTAAACATTATATTTGCCTAAAATTATTTAAATGTTTTAAAGAAAACAAATGAACGATTATATTAATTTTTTTTACAAAGTATATTTACTTTTTTTGTAAAAAAAAAACTATTAAAATTTTGAATTTTACTAAACTAATAATGAAAATTTTCCATGTAATATTAAAACCATTAAGCCTAAGCAATAAATTTGTTAACAATCCCCACAATTAACCCCTGTTAATCAAATTATGTGTCCCTCGAAACCCAAATATCCCTTCTAAATATCATCATCATCCCTTCGCAATTCATCAATTCATGTGTGCGAATTATCAGAACAGTTCACCTAACTAGCAAATATACCTTTTTTCTTTTACTATTAAATTCAAGACAGGGCAAAAAGACCGCAGGTCTATAGCCCAGATGGACTAACACCATTTATTTGTTTCATTTTTATTGTTATTATATATTATGTTTTTTCCAAATAAAAAGTGTTTAAAAATAGTTAAAACCTAATTTTAACAGAAAATAAGTTAAAAATAACTGATTAATTTCTATAAAATTTCTAATAAATTTGTTTAAAATTGATTTAAAATAATTAAATCATTAAAATACAATTGTGGTTTTCTAAGATAAAACTAAATACTTTAAATATTTAATAAAAAGAAGCTAAATAGTTTGTGTATTACTAACGAAAAGTATTTGAAGATTTATTGAAATATGACTTTAAAACTTTTTTTAAAAAATTAAAAAATTTGAATTACTAAAAGCTAATTTAATTTGCCTAGAAAAAAAACACAGTTAATAACACAAAAATGTTCAACTTTATTAAAGAAAACAACTAAAAATTAATATTATTTAATCTTACTTAGATATGAAGGGGGTAGAAATATGACAACCTCATCATTTTTAAGTTGAAATAAAACCACACAGTTGAGAGGGTTTTACGTTTGCTGCAGTGTTCAACAATAAATGTGAAACCCTCTCAACTGTGTAGTTTTATTTCAATGTGTTATGAAGTTTTATCATATATCCGCCCCGCCAATTCAATATCATTTTTAAGTTTTCCAATTGAATTGTAATATAGTTTTAATATAGGAAATGGTGGAAGAGATTTATAATGGTTCTCTTGTGTATGATGAAGACCTTAAATATATTGGGGCGAGAAATAAAATGTATAGTTTATGGGTTAATAAAATATTGATACCCTAATACAGAGCATCGCAATAGATGTTTCGAGATTTATTCCTTAGTTTTACCAAGGAAATATATACATCGTTATAATAACTGATTCATAACTTTATATTTAAAAATTTCACTAGCCGGGATTATGGAGTTTGCTGATTTGATTGCTTCAACAATCTGCTTCTGTAACTTGGTGGTCGGGTCTTTTTTGCAGGTTTGAAAATTATTTTCATTAATCTGTTAACTTTTGTAATAAAAGTTTCCTTACCCAGAATTAACATTCAGCGTTAGTTCTGGTTCGAGCGCAAAGTTTTCCAGATTTTGTTTCGTATTTTTAGGGGCCGGAGAATATTTAATTCCTTTATTTAGGGTTTAGAGTTCCATTTCGGTATGATTGAAATCGATCTTAGATAGGTTTTTTAACTATGTGTCGAATGCGTTTTATTTGCTCCTTGGTGTACATTGGGTTTTTGTCTTTGTTTAAGTTTATTGAGTTTTTTGTATTGGTTGATATAATGTTCGTGTGTTTTAATATTGACGTCTTCATTGGCTTCTGATAGGTAGATGTCTAATGATATATATTATCCAGACGCTTGGTTAGTTCCATATGTATGATTTTTTGGTGTTCTCTTAGGTTGAATCTTCTTGTGTACCATTTTCTATTTTCTAACTGGAGCCAGAAGGTTGTTTCTTTTTTACGGTTCTTGTTGCTTTTATGGATTTGTGGCTGCATCTGATTTTCATATAGGACGGAGTAAGATTGTGCTTTAGGCACTGTGTATCAAATCATATATGATTTGAACACTTCTTCCTTATTAAATAAAGAAAACAATTAACTTTTTTATACCACTTATATTTTTATTTCTCGTGACTAGTTTCAATTACAAGGTAATCATTATCAAACTGTACTTAAATTAACAAAAATGCAGGTATATATATTAAAAGGCTTCAAATAGAGGGGTATACAACAGGTCAACCTGGTCGTTAATGACGGAAATTCCCGGATTCATTTTGGTTTTGTGTAATTCCAGGGCTTCCAGTAAATCCATCTGTTTGCCTTTATCGGCGAGATGGATTACCGAAAGTACATCTCTGTCAAATTTATGGCCTGTTTCTATCAAATGATTTGCAAACGTTGAATTGTTTTGTTTTAATTTATATGATCGTTCATGTTCTTTTAAACGTATATGAAAATTACGACCAGATTGCCCGATGTACACTCCTTTACATTCTGGGCATGTAAACTCCTGATTTGTACATTATATCTAATTGCGATTTTGCGTTAAAAATTAGATTGCGTAACTTATTACTTGATTTAAAAAACTATGTTAATGTCTCGTTTTTTAAAAACATTTTTAATTTTTGAACTTATTGTTCCGAAATAGGTTATAGTTTTGTAAGAATTCTTGTCTTCTACTGGACTGATTGCATATAAGTATTTATTCATTCTTTTTAATTGAAATTTATTTATTAATTTAGTTACTAATGACTCCGAATAACCATTATTAATAGCAATTGTTTTTATTTTATTTATTTCTATTTTTAAGGATTCCGGGCTGAGGGGATATTGTATACTCGAGTTATCATTGAGTAAAAACTTGCTATTTTGTGTTTAAATTGGTGACGGGAATTGTTGGGAATAATGGTGTCTGTGAAGGTGGGTTTACGATATATATCAAATGTTAGTTTGTTGTTGGTTTTAGTTAGGGTTAAATCTAAATAGTTAATTTTGTTATTGGATTCTGTTTCTATTGTGAACTTAATGGATGGGTGGAGAGAGTTAAGGAATGTTAAAATTTTTATTAATTTGTCGGTCAGTACCTTCGATGCATGCTAAAATATCGTCTACGTATCTATACCACCATTTTATGTGTTTTTTGCCTTGGGGTGACTTTAATATTTTATTGGTGAGGTTATTCATAAAAATTTCTGCTAGCAGTGGGCTCAGTGGTGAACCCATTGCCAGACCTTCTTTTTGTACATACATTTTACTATCAAAAGAAAAATAATTATGTTTTAGTATTAAATCTATCAAGTTGATAAAATCTGCTTTGATAACCGGGTTGACGTTATTAAAATCTAATTCTTCAATTAATATTTGGAGACACTCTTCTGGAGGTATTTTAGCAAACATATTCGACACATCGAAGGATACTAATTTACAACTGTTAGAAATGGTTACATCTTTCAAATTATTAGTTAATTCTACTGAATTTTTAATAACATAGGGATCTTTAAAATTGGTTATGGATTAAAAATGGAAATAAGTTCTACTGCTAATTTTCTAATAGGGGAATTTACGTATGACACAACAGGGCGGATGGGACTATCAGGTTTGTGGATTTTAATGAAACCGTATAACATAGGAGTCCTGGGATTCATCGGGAATAAATATCGTTTTTTGTTCTCTGGAAAAAGTGAGCTATCTTGTACTATTGATTTTAATTTTCTTAATAAATGGTTAGTCGGGTCTATTTCTATGTCTGTGATATTAGAATTGTTTATAAAATCTTTAACTTTATTAATATACTCTTCGTTGTTTAAAATGACTATAGAATTTCCTTTGTCGGCTTTTGTGACTATTAGATTATTATTTTAAATTTTTTTGTTTATAGATTTAATTATTTTTGAGTCTGAGTCTGAAATTTTTCTGTTTGTGTATTTTTGCTTTGTAAATTGGAGACAAGTCTGTATTTTTGGATGCAATTTCTGATTCTACTACTAGAATTTCTTTAAAAAGAGGAGACATTAACATGTGGTGAGTACTTAGGTCCTAACATTAACATTGACGTTTCTTGTTGTGTAAATTCAGTATCTGTTTTGTTTATAACTCTATTGTAAAACACTGGTTTACCTTCTGGTGTACTGCTGGTATTTCGCTGCAAAAATAGCGAAACTAATTAAACAAACAGATATGCTATTAAAAATTCAGTAGAATTAACTAATAATTTGAAAGATGTAACCATTCCTAACAGTTGTAAGTTAGTATCCTTCGATGTGTCGAATATGTTTGCTAAAATACCTCCAGAAGAGTGTCTCCAAATATTAATTGAAGAATTAGATTTTAATAACGTCAACCCGGTTATCAAAGCATGTTTTATCAACTTGATATATTTAATACTAAAACATAATTATTTTTTCTTTTGATAGTAAAATGTATGTACAAAAATAAGGTCTGGCAATGGGTTCACCACTGAGCCCACTGCTAGCAGAAATTTTTATGAATAACCTCACCAATAAAATATTAAAGTCACCCCAAGGCAAAAAACACATAAAATGGTGGTATAGATACGTAGACGATATTTTAGCATGCATCGAAGGTACTGACTGACAAATTAATAAATTTTTAACATTCCTTAACTCTCTCCACCCATCCATTATGTTAAGTTCACAATAGAAATAGAATCCAATAACAAAATTAACTATTTAGATTTAACCCTAACTAAAACCAACAACAAACTAACATTTGATATATATCGTAAACCCACCTTTACAGACACCATTATCCCCTCAGCCCGGAATCCTTAAAAATAGAAATACTAAATAAAATAAAAACAATTGCTATTAATAATGGTTATTCGGAGTCATTAGTAACTAGATTAATAAATAAATTTCAATTAAAAAGAATGAATAAATACTTATATGCAATCAGTCCAGTAGAAGACAAGAATTCCTACAAAACTATAACCTATTTCGGAACAATACGTTCAAAAATTAAGAATGTTTTTAAAAAACGAGACATTAACATAGTTTTTAAATCAAGTAATAAGTTACGCAATCTAATTTTTAACGCAAAATCGAAATTAGACATAATGTATAAATCAGGAGTTTATAGTTTAACATGCCCAGAATGTAAAGGAGTGTACATCGGGCAATCTGGTCGTAATTTTCATATACGTTTAAAAGAACATGAACGATCATATAAATTAAAACAAAAAATTTTGAAGCCTTTTAATATATATACCTGCATTTTTGTTAATTAAAGTACAGTTTGATAATGATTACCTTGTAATTGAAACTAGTCACGAGAAATAAAAATATAAGTGGTATAAAAAAGTTAAGTGTTTTCTTTATTTAATAATCGAAAATGTACCACGAAGTAAACGCCTCCAAAATTCAAGAACTTCTTCATTAATTTTGTCTCTTTTTACATTGCAGCTAGTTCGCGCCACTATAATTTAGTTATTTGCAAAGCAGACAAGGGCAACACTATAACGATTCTGGATAACGAAACCTATATTACAAAAGTTAACAGCTTCATTGATAAAAATAATTTTCAAACCTGCAAAAAAGACCCGACCACCCAGTTCCAGAAACAGAATGTTGAAGCAATCAAATCAGCAAACTCCATAATTCCGGATAGTGAAATTTATAAATACAAAGCACCAACATTATATGGCCTGCCCAAAGTACACAAACCCAACATCCCAATAAAACCAATTGTCTCCTACATCAATGCTCCCTTGTATAAAATACGTTCCCTTATAAATAAACCCTACTAGAAATAATTCCTTGCACATCCGAATAAGAACTTCATCGACTTTGTGAACAAAACCAAAAACCTAACAGTTAACAACAACTCAATTCTAGTTTCCTTTGATATTCAGAGCCATTTTACATCAATAGCTATTTCCGAGTTAAAAGATATCATTAATAAAAGTGCCAAGAACAATTATCGATATACAACACAGAAGAAATCACCAGACTTATAAATACATGTCTTGACAAAAACTATTTCCGGTTCAACGACAACTTTTTCATACAAAATGACGGACTGCCCATGGATTCATCGGTTTCACCTATCTTCGCGGAAATACTTATGGGTGATTTCGAGGAAAAATGTTTACAGATAAAATATCAACAAAAAACATACGATTTTGGTGTAGATACGTCGAAGATATTTTCTGCATTTGGAACGGCACCAATGGACAATTAGATGCATTTTTAACAAGACTATATTCTATCAACAAGAAAATTTAGTTCACCATTTAAAAACTTAACTATTTGGATGTGAGTATTTCAATACATAACAACCTTAAATCGCGCCTTATATAGAGAAAACCCACTGCAACCGACACAATCTTTCCATCGACATCGATACAATCTGAACAGATCAAATCTTTCATACATGCATCGTCGCGGCAAGAATCGGCCAATCGTAAGTGTGTTGTGTTTACAAAGATTAGTGACTCGCCAGAAGTTGTTGGAGCTTTGGTGGGAATTGATGGACCATCCATCATACTCACCAGTTTTGTTTGGAACTTTGCAAAACTCTTTCAATGGTAATTAGGACAATTAATAAAATTCACTTTGTTGTTATCACACACGGGATTTTCAAAAATGTATCACAAAGTAATAGCTTCAAGCATCAACTATACTTTCAATGGTAAATAATTCAATCCAGACAATGGGGTCAAACAGCACATGCTTCATTTTTTTGCCGAGAAATCCCACAAGTTCTTTGAGCGTGGCATCATGATGTTACCCGAAAGATGGCAAATGGCCAATACATAAGAGAATAACATTATTTCCTTCTAGAGTAAAAAGGAGTAAGATGGCTTAAACAATTCAGGAAGTCCGATTTTAATACATAACACCGAGCTAAGACTATTTCCAAGTATTCAGATACTTTATATCAGTGAAATAACAACGCAGAATCAAAATAATTTTGAATGCGCTTAATACTGTAGAATGTTATTTAAATATAGAGGATCACAAGAGTTACTTCATCTTAAATAATAATAATAATAATAATACATCTTTATTCCCATAAAAATATACAAAGCCAATATACTTAATATAGGAAATGGCGTCAGGGCAAAACAATATAAATTCATAATTAAATATAAGAAAATGAAATCATTACGTTATAGACATGAAGAATTCATTCAAATCATATGGTTCAATATTTATCAGGATTTCCACCAGTTTCTTTTTGAAAACGTTAATATTAATTTCAGTTTTTAACTCTTTTCACAGAGAATTAAACAATTTCATGCTTCTGTATTCAAGACTTTTTTCTGTAAACGAGTACTTATGGATGGGGTAAGTAAAGTTTATTTTATGCCGTGTGTTGTAGGTATGAATATTTTTATTGTTGTGAAATAAATGTTTTTGCTTCCACATAAATAACAAACTCTCAAGTATATATATAGCAAATACTGTTAGTAGACCATTAGCTGAAAATATCGTTCTACATGAAGCTGAAGAATTTAGACCCAACATTGCTCTAAGAGTTCGGTTTTGGATAACAAATATTTTATTAATTTCTGAGGAACTGCCCCAGTGAATAATACCGTAACGAATTATGTTTTCAAAGTTAGCATATTTTTTCCAAAATGTGATAATGTTAAATTATGATCACCAAAATTTAAGTTTGATGGTGTATTTATTTTTTCATTTTTTCTTTTCTAAATAGGATAGATTTGGTTTTACTTTGGTTTATAATTAAGCCATTATTCTTAAACCAATTAAATACTGATGATAGAGCATCAGCGCCATTTTGACATAGTTCAATCATGCCATTGCCTTTGATGACTATATTTGTGTCATTAGCATAGTTTATGATTTCTCTATTCGAATTATTGTTGAAAGCAAATAAATCATTTAGGAATATGTTAAATAATAGGGGGGGCAAAATGCTCCCTTGAGGTACTCCGCTGATGATTTCCTATTCTCCCGACTGCATACATTCACCGTTTTCTTTTTTTATTTCAACTATTTGTTTTCTGCCAGTTAAGTACGAAGCTAACCATTTTTGTGCCACTCCCCTAAATCCGTAGTGGCACAGTTTTAATAATAATGTATCGTGGTGTACAAAAAAAAACTTTGGACAAATCAAGCAGTACCCCGCACGATAATTCTTTAATTTTATAAAGCTGTATTACAGTTTTTACCTGTTGTAAAACCATGCTGATATTTTGAAAATATATTGTGTTTGCTTAAAAATGAATTCATTTGTTTAATTACTACATATTCATATATTTTAGAAAATGTAGATATGAGACTTATGGGTCTATAGTTTGATTTCAATTCTGGGTCTCCACTTTTGAACAATGGCATTACTTTTACTAATTTTAATTGCATCGGAAATATTCCTTGATACAAAGATTAATTTATCAGAAAACATAGATGATCAACAATACAATCCATACACCTCTTTAGAATGTATGAAGATAACTCGTCGAATCAACTGCTTCTTTTTGTTGGTAAATTTTGTATTATAGATTTTAGTTCGGGGACCGTTATAGGATGCAAAAACATTGTATTGTCATTATTTGTAAAATTAATATTTTCTGATGGTGTGGTATTACTATGATAATTCAATAACTGAATAGTTGATGCTGTTAGTTATTGAAAGTTCATATTCTTATCACTTTGGTAAATTTTCGTAAATGAAATACGATAACACTTTCAAATATTTATTTTGCCGTTCGCGACAATTGTTTCGACAAACTGTGTCCTCTTCAGGCGATGAAATGATATTTCATTTACGAAAATTTACCAAAGTGATTATGATGATTCACGCTGTTTATAAAATAATGATTAATTCGATCTGGATCTATAGGTAAATCTGCTTTAGGCAAGGATTGATTATTAAGAACACTTACTTCTTTACTGACCAACATGGCCTTGCTTTTATTTGACGCAGAAATTATCTTATTATTGTACAACATCCATGCTCGCGCTCGGATTCGAACCGAGGACCCCTCTGACCAGAGTCGGCGCGCTAACCTCTGTGCCAACGCGGCCGGCAAAAAGAATTGATTCGAATTCCTCTTGCCCACGTAGCTGGTTGTTTAAGCCTGGGTAAATCCATCGTTGGTACTCCCACTTTAAATGACGAGTATTCTGTAGGATTTCTCGCCTCAATTTTTTTGCATTGTATTTTATCGAATTTTTGTTTTGATAACAACGTTTTAATATCCACGACCGTAGTATTTGGGTGGAAACGTGTGGAATTTTATTGCGGTCATTACTGAACACGGCTCATCGTTAATTCCATATATGGGTTGAGTGCGTTGACGTTTTTTCCTATAGCTCACTGTTTTGAAGCCATCATAATTGGAGGATGGACTGTTGAGAATAGGCATTTCGGTTTCAGCAATAGATACGGAATTCCTTCTCGAGGTATATTTTTCTTTTTGTTCAGATTGTGATTTTCGCTCTGTTTTTTTCTTCGTCTGTGTCAGCCAGCTAGTAGAATTCTCGCTGTTTATTTTGGAAACATGTGGCTCCATCTTCTTGGTCGAAGGCAAACTATCGTTGTTTGGTTTTAGCGGATTCTCTTCTATTACTAAGATGTTATCTTTGTTTATATTTCCTTTTAAGGTTATAACATCCTTTTGGAGTTAAAACTTCTGATAAAACGAAATTGAAGTTATTCTGCGCTGGGATTTTCTTACACCAGAAAATGTATTCCTGGGACGTATACTTAAAAATTAAAATATTCGAAAGGTCAGGATAAATTCTTATTCCAAAGATCAGAATATTGTATGTTATGAAAGAGAAGATGTTTGGTCCACTGGTGGATATTTGTGTTTGACGAAGATCTTGAGTATAGTCTTACAGGAAATTAAATGTATAGTTTGTGGGTAAAGCAATCGTCCATAATTTTTCTAGTATAAGGTATAAATTCATTATTATAATATCGGATTACTTCAGACAATAATATGAGGTCAACATATTTACATCCGCAATCTAATTAAATGGTGAAATGAATGAATATAATCAGTAATAGGCTGGGAGTGATATCTTCATCTGTTTTTGTTTGTTTATCAGTCAGAAGTACATTTAACAATCCAGCATGTATCGCCATAAGATGAAAAGTGGAAAAAGAAAATTATCTGAGCAATCCAAGACGGAAGATGAACAAAATTCATGACCAAATATGCTTTACAGAATATGACATGAACTCCGCCCGGCTTCTTCAATAAATTTTTTTTATATATGCATGTGTATTTGTTAAGAAGAAAGCTAAAGTTTAATAAATAAATAAATAAATAATGACGTCAATATATGCTTGAAAATTTTGAACATAAATTCGAGAAAACAGTTTAGAAACTCATGGGGTCAAGATTTAAAACCTTACGATGATTGTCATTTCATCAGAAGTATTCATAGCATAAACGTTTAAATGTTACCTTCAGTTTTTTTGAGTTCTAAAAGTTTTTATTAAAAATTTTATGACTTTTTGGTATGGTACGTACTCAAAAATAAGCTTCTTATAATTAAATGGCATTTACATAGAATCATGATATAAACTTAAAGCTAAGTGGCTTAAGATATTCAATATTGTTGATCCTGGACATATCTTCATCTGATTTAAAATTGTACAATACAGCACTTTCTGAATATACATTTAGTGTTAATTATAAAATATAACTCTCTTTTAAATAATATAGCAGATTTGTATTAGTCTAACATATATAATCAGATTAGCTTATTGGCAATTGGAAATTAAATTTTAGTTTTACGTATCTGATCATATAGTAGAATAATAATTAACACAATTAACACAACATATTTTCTATTAAGAAATTAATCAATTAATGCTCTGAGGTAAAGATGTTGAATTGTTTACTTATCTAGAAGAAGTCTGTATTATTGTCTAAGGAATGAATTAGTCTCCAAAAATAAAGTTTTTATATAGTGGACCAATTAAAAAAACAGTAATCACAATCAATAAAAATATGTTTATTATTTATTAAACTATACAATTTAGAAATTATTTCTTTAAAATAATATCGTAAAAATGTAATCTTTGCGGTCCAAAATTGCAGTCAAAGGATCCATAAAAAATGTGTGGAGACATAGGCCCAAACCTGGTCGACGAACTCAACAGGACAGAGACAGACGAAACAGTTCCTTTAGAAAAAAATCGCCAAAATTCACCTCCGAATTTCTGAACCAAGACAGGAGGTCAAAACAATAGGTCAACAAATATATGACCAAATAGGTCGTGGAAGAAGCACCATGCAGACTATGCTTAGAGGAAGAAGAGGACTCGTTCCACATCCTATGCCACTGCGAGGGTCTAGCCCCTCTGGCAGGGCTAATAGGATTAATCAAAGAGGCAAAGCTAGAGCTGGTTATCTGAGATAAATAGGGATCCACAATAGATCTGAAGAGGTTGCGTTGGAACAGGCGCTGGTGCCACCCATATAACATCTACATCTAAACCTTTGCGATCACGGCAGTTATTAACACTAAAATTTCTTATGACAGCTCGGCAGGTAGACTCTGTGATGGCTGCCATCACATAGTTGTTCTTTGAAATACGCCAGAGATAAGTCGTAAACTTTAGATTTGAGATAACCTTATAGGAAAAAGTTGGTAGGGGTTAAACCTTTAGGGATCAATTCGCCAGGGAAACTTTCACTTTGACAGTTAGAGGTGCAGTTTTAGGTCTTTGAGCATAATACGGTGCTATAACGTTCTAGGCATATTTAAAAGATTCTGGTCGTCACCTTCTCTGTCGTTTTTAAAGATCTTGGCCGACCCATTTTTGATTTTCACAATATTGTACCGGTCTTTTCAAACTTCTTCACTTATTTCAAATTTAAGTGGTGAAAACCTCTGCTCTAGTCGCCGAATCTCAGTTTTTGTGCTTCCGAGAAACGCTTCATCGCGACTACCAATTGGAATACCCCTCCCCCCCGCCACTTATATTGTGTTGGTATAAGAAGCTAAACAATATAAACTTTTATTTCAGACACTCTTCACAAAGTTATGTTATGTGGCAATATTTTAAATTAATTATCAAAGCAGATTTTTCACTACCATTTTTAGAAATGATTATACAAATATTATTTTAAAACTTACTATATCTATTATCAGTCATATAGCAAGCTGTAAAAAATATATCAAAATAACAGCTAATATACTTTCATCTCTCTGTAAATATTCTTGTATTTTTCTCATCTCATTTTACTTTATCTTAAAATGTATAGGTTGTATCCATCATCCATAAAATATATGCATTAGTACGAACGAATATGTAATTGCTTTATTTTCTCTGTATTTAAAAGCACAGCATAGAAATAATGGACTCGAATGAATTCTTCTTTTAGTTTTAATTGTAAACAAACACAGGGCCAGAATTAAAAATCATAAATATTTACCTTGTCCATTTAGACTTCCAGCGTTTCTGCGCAAAAAAGTAAATACTCTCTTTGTACTAGTTGAAATATGAAATTATATGAGCTTGCCTTGATACGCATTATGAAAGGAGCCGGAGGAGGTGGATTATCGTTTTGAGTTTCTCTTCTGGAACTACGTAAGCTAAGTGCACACTTCGGGCGGTTTTACTGTTCCGCTAACAAGTTTTATTCAACAGACGTTCGCTACTTACTGAAGCAAAGGTGTAATGGATGGAGTTTTATTTAAGGGTTGAACATTGTAATGCCTATAAAAATTGTATTTCATGCCGGTCACGTTTGGTAATGCTACGCCCGGGCTAAATTCGCCGAATCTTTACAGTTTGGGTGTATCTAATGTTCGCGTTGAGTGGCATTATAGGAGGTTCAAAAACGTTTTACTGTAACACCCTTGTTATTTTTTTATTAACCTAAAATTAGGTACAAAAATAATCAATATTGCGACATGCAATTTTGTTGTATGTATTTATGTACATCGAGTTTTATTATGATGACACGCATTTATTCAATTGGGAATATATTACATTAGTAACATTAGTAGCGCAAAAAAATAATACACTATAATTTATCATAAAAATATAATGATACTTATTATATTTTTATAAGAAATAAATCGATAATATTTATAATATTAATATATTATTAATGGAATTTTGATTGAATAATACTAACAGTGCTAATGATTTATTAATTATACTTCAATCAATACTTGACACAAAACGTATTAATGGTGATTGATTAGTTAATTGCCACATTATTAACATGCCCTAGTGCATCCAGTAAATGGAATATTAAACTAATTTCAAATTAATTTAAACTTTGATAATGATGGCTTGTGATTAAAATATGTGTAGGGAAATTAGAAATTAAATTATTGATATGAGGCATAGTTAGGGCTTTCTTCCTAGAATTAGAATTTTTAGTTAACATGAAAAGCGTATTAATATACATAATAATAATAATATATAGATCAATCACAGTGTAAAAATTTAGACTAGTTGGATTGAAATTATTGTCACTTGTTGTGTGAATGATACTCCAATTGTTAACGTTGGCTAAACTTGGTAGAAGGCTGCAGATTAACCATTTTTTTCCTAACGGAAGCAAGTATTAGATTTTTTTAAATTAAGATCTAATATTAAAAGGCTATGCCTTACTAAGCCATGATTCAAGCATGGAGGTAGTAGTTTGGGGAACATATCTCATGGTCACCTAGCGGCTAACGTACGCGAATATCATCACCTTAAACAGTTGAGTCTTAGAGGAAGAATTTTTGCTTTGGCTAAAATTCGCCATAATTGGACAAGATATTTGCCAAAGACTTATGTAGTATCCAGGTCGACAAAATTGATGTAGTTTAGATTTTTACCATATATTTGCCAGTATACATCTAGTATCTAAGTTGGATTCCTAAGAGTTTAACAGGCTTAGAATAAACCTTCAAAGAATGCTATTGATCCATATAAAAGGGCAAATGAACAATTGTGGAGATTAAATATTTTATTAATAAAAAAAAGACCTTTGTTGGCATATCATCCTCCATTACATAAAAAATCTTTCCTACACACTATTTACACATGTACCCCTACCCATCCTCTCTCATCCACTCCATTACCCTTCTACTCCCTTTCGCCCCCATCCATTCCTCCTTCACCCCCACGCATTCCTCCGCCAAATGCCTCCACGAATCCTTCCCATGCTCACACAATACACACCTTCCATACTCTTCCCCCATCCATATCTTCCTTCCTCTCTCCTCCGATCCACACCTCGCCCTTGCCACAATCACCCTATCTTCTCTACTCCATCCCCTCTCTATCAAATATTCCGGTACTCTTCCATACACCTGCCACCTTCCATACATATCATTGTACTCGCTTCTCTCTATACACCCTTGCCTTTCCTGCCCTTCCACCTCCTTCCCTTTCTCCCTCACCCACTCGTCCACCTTCACCCCGTTCCTTAGCCATTCCATTACTTTCGCCTCTGACAAACCTACCCTCTCATACATTTTCCTCCTCTCATTGAGAAACACTGCACAAACGTTTTAAAGATTTATAGACGCGGTATTACATGGACTACTATTTTGCTTTGCGAATATCAACGACATGTTTGTCTTCAGTAGTGATGAACAAGAACACGTTCATCACCTGCAACTCGTTTTTAACACTTACCGTCTTTTGGCATCAAAATTAACTATGATAAATATTATTTTTGTGAAAATAAATTATTTTTTTAGATCATTACGTAAGTGGTGCGGGAATTGAAGCTCTTGCATCCAAAGTTGACGTAATTTTGCCTTTTCCGCAACCCACTGATTAAAAAGTATAACAGAATTTTCTTGGCATTGTCATTTTCTACCTAAGAATTATTCAATCATGTTCAAGCATTTTAGCACAACTCAACCAGCAATTAACCAATAGTGTGGTCTCAGCCCACTCTTCAAACACTGAACAGTCAAAGTCCTTTTCTACTTTTAGGTAGATGCTTCTGACTCTGCTGCTAGCGCGCAGAATATTTTTGGAATCTTTTGACCATTCGCTTTATTTTACAAATCTTTTTCGTCAACAGAACGTAAAGTACTATATTTACGTTCTGTTGACGAAAAAGTTTTGTAAAATAAAGCGAATGGTCAAAAGATTCCAAAAAATCGGTCATGAATTGCTTGCTGTTTATTTGGCAAGTAGAATATTCACATATTACTTATGCTGTTACATTATCGCGAGTAGAAATAAACTCTTCGAAATTTTTCAACCTGGCTTAATTACAATCCGAAGATGATGACTATAATTTCAGGCACATGCCTATTTACGTAGATGTAACTCTTTCTGAAAGACGTCCATATATTCCTACAATCCTGAGATCCAACATCATCAACGCATCATGGTGTCCAAGCAATGAAATTAATGCATTACGATATTAAATCATGTTTAACCCTTTCACGACGATTTTTTTTCTGAGAGACATATGAATACTTTTGCGGTTTTTCATGTTTGTTATCAAAATTATATTTTATAATAGAAAATGTTGAAAAAACAACAAAGGGTTGAAGGGGGTAATGGTACATATAAGCACCATAAATAGTTATTAATATAATATTATATGATGTTAAGTAGGATGCGGCTATTTCGCATTGTTTTTCTTGAGGTAAAACATGAGCACAATTTATGGAATTTACTACAATATTATGTTTGAATTATTGCATTACAACGGTCAGAGCCTTGGCCTCTGCTCTACTGGCAACTTTAGCACCCGACGAACCGGACAAAAAAGTTTTAATGAAAATTGAAAAGGACGCTCGAGTAAGCTTTACCCAATTACTTTTTATCAATATTTTAGATATTTTATAAACAGCTAGGTCTACTGTGTGCAATGATACTGGACTTACATAGTACAAAACGTAGTTTCAGGCACTGAGAAATTCTGAATCTGATAACCCAGAGTTTCTAAAAACACCGTGTGACGTAATTCCGACCAAATTTGATTCCGGATCGCACTTTGAACTGATTTTTCACAAGACAGCCTGAACTGAATCAAAAAACTAAAACATAACTCTGTTATCTAGTATACAGATACATCAAAAATGAAGCGAACTACAGCATAGGCATATACGACCCTAATACAAGGAATCAATTTCCCTCAGATAAAGCCCATCCATCTTATAGGCTAAAACAATCTCTTTAGAAATATGTGCCCAGGTTTGTACGAAAAAGAACTACAGAGGGGCAAACATCTCTCTGACCTCAAACAGCCAGGCTGCCCTTAAGATCCTGAAAGCGTACAGCTTCAATTGCAAAACTACTTGGAACTGTAAAGCTCTGAATCAATTGGCCAAGGGCAATAAGCTCACTCTAATGTCGGTATAAGGCCACGCAAGTATAATAACTAAATACATGCCGATGTACTTGCGAGAGAAGGAGCTGCGACTACCATGATCAAACCAAAACCTACATGCGGGCTAGGAAAAAGTGCAAAACAGGGCACTCGATAATCATATCAGGTCAGAGGCTATCAAAAATATTTATTGACCTGTCACCAAGCAAAGCTAAATAGCTCTTGAGCCTCACTAAATGCGACATAAGACTGGCCAAGGGCCTACTTACATTCACCAGTGAAGATAGGTAAAGTGGATAAAGTCACTTGTAGACTATGTGGATTGGCAGAGGAAACCGGGGAGCACATCATACGCGTGGGTACTGGCTACTACCAGACTAGGGGTGGTGTCCTAGAAAGTTAATTGACATTCCCAAAAAAATTTGATTCCCAGGTCACGCTAGTAGCGAGGACTAGTATAGAAGATCTAACCAGTTTGCAGTGCTGTAAGGTTATCTATAACTAAATGACCCCGTTTAATCAAAAGAGAAATTAATACTTTTAATTTTATTATCATATTCATGATTTCATACAGGTAACAATCTCAGAAAATATGCTGCATATCAAGCTACAATCAAACAAGCTCTTGATCAACAAACTAATACCGACTACAAGAAAACCCTAACCAAGTAGAAGAATATTGAAGAGAATTAGTTAATTATCAGCTATTAATGCAAATAGAAACTACATTAATAACCTAAGGTAAAAGGAATTACAATAAAAATAATACAAATAAAAATAATGTTGATTATTTAGATATTAATATTGTTTTATATATACCGCGTGTCCCGTTTCAAGAATGTTCGATTATAAAATCCTCAAAATAGTACTTGCTGTGAAAAGTCAGTTTTTATCATCTAAATTGATTGGGCCACAACAAATAATTCAATTCAAAATGAGTGCTTACACCACAATAGAAAAAGTTCAGATCATCAAATTCAGTTTTGGTAGACATTTTTTGCGTACTATTTGCAACTTATCTGTCCAGTGCCGTTTCAATTAATAATTATTAGAAATAAACAGAAATTTGAGGAGAATTGTTGTGCAAACGATAAACCTATTGTTAGGAACAAAAGAAGGAAATTTGATAGTCTTTTGCTATGGTACTTTTATGTCCTATAGAAAAACTTTTTTTTGAAAAATGTTAAATATTTTTATTGTATATAATACAAAATATTTTATGAATGATTTATTGCAAAACATTTGGAACATAGCGAAATGTCTTTGTGGGTTTTTGGGTTTTATTTTTCGCACACCTAATCGTTGTAGCTTCAAATGGAAGATGCAAAGATACATTTTCAAGCCGCTGTCTTTTCGCAGATGGTCTTCCTTTCTTCGATAAACGTCTCATAGTTGCTGTTTTTCTTCCTTCAGCTATCATTTCTTCCGCCAGGGGTACTAAAAATTGCAGGAAAGGATTTATTTCTTTGTCTTCTCTTTATAGGATATCGACGTATCCTCATAGCGAAATGAGTCATCCTGGAATTAATTTGGTTTCAGTTTCGGTACAACCATCATCTTGTATGGGTGAAAGTGTAAATCTAAAGCAAAATTCACCGTAGTAACCGGTCACGCATCCTCAGTGCGAACTTGCTGCACTACCGATTGACGTGGCCTTGCTTCCGCACCTGTCCTAACTCGAGCTACATTTTTGCGATGTTCAGAAACTTATTTCTCCACCTAGAAATACTCCAGGCTTTAAAGATCTTCTAGTATAGAGGTTCTGCACCCACTTCAGAATAGTGTTTCGCAAAGGAAAACGACCTGGTCTTCCAACATTGAATTGGGTTCGAAATCTGCGTTATGTAGCAACCAAAGAACGCCAAATTTTGATGTAATTGTCATTAGCAAATACGCATTGCTGTAGCGGCTACGGTTTCATAACTAATAAATCAAATAAAATGGCAAGGTCGGGTAGTCACATATAAACCATTCTGTAAGGCTGCCCCTGTGCTGAGATATACGCGTTCCAAAAACATCATACATCTCTGCCGGACCCTGTATATCCAGTGAAAAAATCAGACTCGATTTCTCTCTTTACAGGATATAGTGGCATATATTGCTACAAAAACAAACGCCCCTTGAACTTAGTCATCTACTATCCTGGCGGCATTATAATAAAATATATTTTGGAGAATTTCTGCAGTTTTGGTTGGTGATGCAAAATACATTTTTGATAAAATGACTTTGAATCGATCACTAGCTATTGCATTTTGTAATGCTGAATTTCCCAACGAAGGATGAGTGGACCAGTAATCGCTTATTTGGGGAACGTAGTTGTAACACATTACAAGCATGCACCCAAGCACAACCTGTTTCTTTCAAGCGACCGCCTCTCCTTGTTTTCTTATGTATTCGAATTCTTTCATTTGTACACTGAGCAATGTAAAAATATAAAGAATGTCGAAAAATATTTTTGAAACCATATGGTGTCGCTTGTATATCGGAGGCTAGTGTACAAGTGTACGAGAAATTTGCCTTTTAGAGACAAAATTTTCATGTGGTTTTGATAATAAAGTAAAAGAACCAGAGGGCCCTTCATTTTCTTCTGGAGCTTCATTTTCTTTTTCAGCTTGCTCATCACTGCTCGGTTCTGATTTTTTATCAGAAGATTCGTTGTCGATCTCAGATTGATCATTTGTTTCAGATTCTTCATCAGAAGGTTCATCACTGCCATCAGAGTCAGAAAATAAATTTTTTGCCGCCTCTTGTAACTCTTTTTTTGTGAGCTGCCTTTTCCTGTCCATTTCTAAAAATAATACTAATGGTAATATATATATATATATATATATATATATATATATATATATATATATATATACCAGTTTATAGGACTAATGGTACAATACATACCAGATAGTCGAATGCCCATTTATAACAATTTAAGATACGTTTTAGTTTATCTCGGCCTCTGGTCGAAATAACCACAGATTCCATTTCCAAAGCGCTTTTAAATTGTTGGGTTGCATGTTTTCGAATTCCGTTGACTGATGGTCATTACTGATTGCGGTCGACAGTTCGAATGAAACATTTAGAAGGAATGCTGTAAATTATTCGGTATCACACATAAGCCCAAGCCGATCATCCGGAATGTAATGTTGACTTGATTAGAATGAGCAACGATCCTCTGATCTGGGTATCCCAATTTCCTTAAATGTTATTATGAATTCGGGCTTTTTCAAACAATCGCTTTCAGCTACTTCAGCGAAATATGTCTACCATCAGACTTAATGCTCACCTAGACTTTATCAGTCTTGCTTATTTGGAGCATTTTCTTAAACATTTAGAAACATTTAATAATAATTTCACGCTGATATTAAATTAATGTGCTAATATAGAGAATTTTCGTAAAAATCTGTATCCCATCATTTATAGATTATATTTGTATTACATATTTTCTTCGTGTCTTTTGACAACATAATTGTTAAAAATCTTCATAATATGATACAATAATTATAATGAATTTTATTATTAATAAATATTAGTATAAATTACCAATTTACAATGGATTCGTTTATAAATAAGTAGATATAATAGACCGTCTCATTATTCAGATAATACAGACGAACGCTTCATAGGAATCACACCTATGATATTCCGGATGTAAACGTCGTTAAAAAATAAATAGGGGCCCCAGTAAGTATTAAATGTAAACAAATTTAAGTGATAGCTAATAATCAGGTGTTCTGCAACCGTATCAATTTACTTCTCTCGGCAAAAGTACCAATGGGACGACTGGCGCATATTTACCGTTTTCGTTAATTTTCATATTCAAACTCGCATTCATAAACTATTGAATTGACATTCCAAAAACTTTGCTTATTTATCAAAAATTACTATATGCGTGAATCGTATTAACCTGGGGAATCACAGATAAATTATATTATATAATTCACATGTATATTTAACCCATAATGCAAATGGTGAAAACCACAATACAAGAATTAATTAGAGGCTATCCAGAATTAATAAGTGAAAATTATACATTATTTTGTAAGGCATGTTTAAAAATAGTAAGTTTTATTTTAGTTCCCAACTGCATCCTAACTAGTCAAGACTTGTATGTAAAACATGTTATAACAACACTACGTCAAGAACGTTTGAAAAAGTTCAAAGCTGAACTAACAAAACAGCACAATTTCACAATCTTTAGCATCATCTTCAATTAAATTCACATTTGTGCAAAATACTTTTACATTCTAATATCCCTTTAAGAAAATTACAAAATAATGCATTTAAATCTTTCTTGGGAAAATATTGTAAAATACGCATTCCCGAGAAAAAATTATGTAGCTCTTAGATACTATGAAACCATACAAAAAATTAAATATTAACAATAATTATATGTGGTTTGGTGTGGATGAAACCACAGACTTGTTTAATTTAATAATATGAGTTTAACATGAAGACATCCGACCAACAGTATTTTGATATATACAAAAGAATTGAAGAAAACTGATAATAACATTATAGCAAAATTCATAAATGATGGACTGACAAGCTTATTTTTGCCGTAGACAATACCAAGTTACAAAATTTTACTAATAATGCATTTTGTGCATTGTACAAGTTTAGCACATCAATAGAAACGAATTTCTGAAACTATAAGAATGAAATTTCCATTTGTAGATTTAATTAAATATGGAAAAATAGTTCTTATATTCTTCTGTGAGTACAATTATTCAAGAAGTCATTATCATTGGCATTGGCCAAGAAATCAAAATAATATCGAAAGAAGTATTCGTTGAAAATGAAGGATTTTTAATATTAAATAAATTAAACTTGATTTTGAATGGCAATATTCAAATGGATCCAGCTATAATTTAAAATAAAGAGAAGCTTTTCTACTTTAAAAAATTTTTTGAGCGTCAGAAGTAATAATTTTTACAATTAAACCCTTAGAACAACATTTAATGATCTACTGTTTTTATGAATATATTTTAGTTATTTTGAAACGTATACAAAATTACAATTTAATTTTTAAATACTTACATGATATTATATATTGCGTAAAGAAAGTATGTTTATTTTAGTTCTAAGCCAAATTTCTTTGTAAAATATGTTGATAAACGTGTAACATATCAAGAAAATATAGTTTTCTTTAGTGCTTTTTTCGTGATTTTATGCTTTTTTTCCTGTTTTTATGCTTTTTTAATGCTTTTTTTCTCTAAATTTTGTGCCTTTTAATGCTTTTTTAGTGCTTTTTTCGTGTTTTTATGATTTTTTCCTGTTTTTATGCTTTTTTAATGCTTTTTTTCTCTAAATTTTGTGCCTTTTTAAGTGCTTTTTTTCACATTTTTTAAGCTTTTTTATCCGCTCTCTAGTTTTTAGTTAGTTAATCGAGTTTGTTTAGTTAATAGTGGTTTTTATAAGTTTAAGTTAGTGTTAATTTGTACGTTTAAGTTGAATAAAAAGAAACAATATAAAATCCGAGAAAATGAATAGTGATTCAGCATTCGCTCCGACATCAGAAGTGGGATTACCCGAATTGGAAAACGACAACGCCCCGGGGTCACCGAACTCGGTCGCCGCCCTATCTACACGCAGTCAAGGTCGTGTCGAATTATTATTACAAAAATTAGTGGAACACCAGCTGCAACCTCAGGCCTCTTCAACGACAACTTCAAATAACATGTTTACACCCTATCAAGTGCAGTTACCACAATTCAATCCATCGTCGAGATTAGCGGACCCGGAAGGATGGTGTACATTAGCCACTGAATTCATCAAAATAAACAATTTGACGGGGATTCAACTTATTACATGTTTATCCAATTCCTTACAAGGCGAGGCAGGTGATTGGCTAATTAGAAGTCGACCATTGGGGAAAACTTGGGATGAAATTCGCGAAGAATTTTTGTCAGTTTTTACAAAGCCACTTGACGTTATGAATATGTTTGAAGAGGCCGTAAATGGACGTGAACAATGCCCTGACGACAGCACTTTATTGGACGAAGGACTGTATGTAATTAGACTTGCATTACATTTAATAAAATCAAGAGAAAGCGATGAAGCTTTAGCCACGTTGTTTGCGTGCCACATGATCGGAAAACGCAATGAAACGCTTAAACGCAAACTTCAGAAGGATGTTCCGAAAGATTTGAAAAGTTTTTGTGTAGCTATGCGCGGACATTTAGGCAAACGGCCGGCGTTATTTCGTAATGATCATCATATCAATCCGAAACGCCGTGCTACGCTTAATTCATCGGAGTTCGCCGGAAGATGTCACCAGTGTGGAAGAATTGGACACAAAGCTAACCAATGCTTCAGGAAGCAACAGCAAACTACCCGTCGTGAGCCGGAAAATCTCTCCAGGAGGAAAATGGATTCAGTGACCTGCTTTGCATGTGGAAAAGTGGGCCATATTGCAACAAAGTGCCCAAAGAAAGAAAATAAATTTATTTCTACCCAACCGATCGAACGGCTTGTTAACGTTTGCACTAGCGAAGCCCTCCCAAAGGGACAGTTGAGATTGAAAAATGGTAAGGTTATTCCTTTTATTTTTGACTCTGGCTCAGACTGCTCACTTGTAAAGACAAGCATTTCCGTAATTATAAACGGAAAAGAACAAGACTGCTTGGTATCTTTGAATGGTATTGGGGGAAACGCCATTATGTGTACTAAACAGATTCTGACTGTGGCTCAAATCGAAAATATAAATATTGAGTTGGTTTTGCACGTAGTACCAGATGACAGTATTATTAATGATATAATAATAGGACGTGATTTAATATCCCAAAATATTTCGGTACATTTTAGTACAAGTGGTTTGGCCATAACGCGTGAAAAATGTATTCAAATCTGCAATAGCAATGTAATTGATTTTGATGAAGTAAATACCGATTTAGAATTGAATGATAAAATAAATTTAATTAAAATGTTAGCAGAATATAAGGACAACTTTATTAACGGTGTGCCAATGAATAGAGTTAAAACAGGGCTTAGAAATAGTACGCTCAAAAATTTCCGATTTATTAAAATCAAACATTATATTATTATTTTAGTCAAAAAGAAGGACGGTTCAGATCGTTTGTGTGTGGATTTTCGAGAATTGAATAACAACACGGTAGCGGATAAGTACCCCCTATCTCTAATTAATGACCAAATTAATCGTCTACATGGAGCGTATTATTTCTCATCCCTCGATATGGCCTCAGATTTTCACACCGATTCACCCTGATTCAATAGAAAAAACTGCATTTGTAACGCCTGACGGTCAATACGAATATTTGTCAATGCAGTTTGGTCTCAAAAACGCACCTTCTGTTTATCAAAGAGCTTGATAAAGCACTAGGAAATTTACGCAACACAATTGCAGTTACATACGTGGATGACATTCTAATACCGCCATCGTCTATTTCTGAAGGACTTGAGAGACTCGAATTAGTAATAGAAACTTTAGTGAATGCCGGATTTTCATTTAATTTAAAAAAATGTAGTTTTCTAAAATTCAAAACAGAATATTTAGGTTATTTAATTCAAGCAGGAGAACTACGGCCAAACCCATAAAAAATTGACGCGTTAATACATTCACCCGTACCTAAAACAACAACCCAGGTACGTAAATTTTTGGTTTTGGCATCATATTTTAGACAATTTATACCGCCATTCCCCAAAATAGCTACACCATTATATCAATTAGCAGTTGGCCCAAAGAAAAAAATTGATTGGTTACCAAAACACGATGAGGCTAAAACTACTACTACTACCGAACCCGTTTTAACCATTTTTGATCCTAATATGCCAAATGAATTACATACTGATGCTAGCTCTGAAGGTTATGGTGCCGTTTTACTTCAAAAAGAAATGTCAAAAAATCGCGTTGTTGCATATTACAGTAAACGTACAACAGATGTTGAATCTCGTTATCATTCATATGAACTTGAAACTCTTGCAGTTGTAAAGGCAGTGCAACATTTTAGGCACTTTTTGTACGGCAAACATTTTACTGTTGTCACAGATTGTAATTCACTAAAAGCCTCGAGAAATAAAATTGATTTAACTCCTAGAGTTCATAGATGGTGGGCATTTTTGCAAGCTTTTGATTTCGATATTCAGTACAGAGAAGGAGCCCGCATGAAACATGCTGATTTTCTATCTCGCAATGCGGTACCTTTAGTCGATATATCATCTACAAATATTCAAAGAAAAACGGTACAAATAATAAATTTAGAAAATGATTGGTTGTGTGTTGAACAGCAAAGAGATCATGAAATTACCCAATTAATAACAAAATGGAAAGCTAATGAACTGCCCACTGATATTATAAATACGTATGATGTCAGAAACAGTATATTATTTCGTAAAATTCAAAGAAATAAAATATCCAAGTGGTTACCCGTAGTGCCCCGCATAATGTCTGGTCAGTAATCAATCATGTTCACATTAATTTAAAACATTTAGGATGGGAAAAAACACTAGAAAAAATATACAAAATTTATTGGTTTCCAAATATGCGAAAGAATGTACGAAAATTTGTCGATAATTGTTTAATTTGTAAAGCTTCTAAAGGTAAATCTGGTCGACGACAAATTCAACTACACCAAATACCAAAAATTAATAAACCTTGGCATACCATTCATATAGATATTTCCGGAAAACTTAGTGGAAAAAGTGACAAAAAAGAGTATGTTTTGGTGATTATAGATGGTTTTTCGAAGTTTGTTTTATTATATCACATATGTTCACTAACTGCAAAACAGGCAGTTGAGTCCATTACAAGTTTTACTCATTTATTTGGCGCACCACATACAATAATATCTGATCAGGGAAAATGTTTCACAAGTTCAGAATTTAAACAGTTTTGTTCACAGAATAAAATTAATTTACATTTTATTGCTCACAATGCAAGCAGAGCAAATGGACAGGTTGAACGTGTGATGCAAACATTAAAAAACATGTTAACTGTTATCGAACAAGTAGGTACGAAAACATGGCAAGAAACATTAGGGGAAGTACAACTTACATTAAACAGCACAAAACATAAAACAACCGGATTTAGCCCGGCAGAAGTACTGTTTGGCACTGACATAAGATCCCTGGCATTAAATAAAATAGCTCATGAAAGTGTAATTAATAGCGAAACTCAGATTAGCTTAGAGGAAATAAGGGAAGAGGCTAGTGCAAATATTATTAAAAATACACAAAGAGAGAGTGAAAGGTTTAAAAAAGGGAAGGCACAAGTGAAACCATTTGCAATTGGTGATTTTATATTTTCTAAATGCAACGAACGAATGATAACGAAATTAGATCGTAAATTTAGAGGTCCTTATAAGATAGTCAAAATTTTACCAAATGATAGGTACGAAGTTGTAAAAGTTAGAGGAAAAGGGAAGAGTTTACCATGCAAGTTTGCTCACGATCAATTGAAGGAGGTACCATGCAGTCCGGTTACCGAATTTAACAGTATTGATGAAATGGGAGTTCTGGATGAGCCAGTGTCGGCGATTAATAATTTAAGTAGGATTGTTTTTGTACGATGTGATTGTTTGTTTTGAGGGCTATGATAGACACTGCGGTGGTCTGGTCATGAGCTGTGAGCTGAAGTATCGCTGAGGCGATGTAATTGTTTGTTTTGAGGGCTATGATAGACACTGTGGTGGTCTGGTCATGAGCTGTGAGCTGAAGTATCGCTGAGGCGATGTGATTGTTTTGAGGGCTATGATAGACACTGTGGTGGTCTGGTCATGAGCCGTGAGCTGAAGGATCGCTGTGGCGATGTGATTGTTTGTTTTGAGGGCTATGATAGACACTGTGGTGGTCTGGTCATGAGCCGTGAGCTGAAGGATCGCTGAGGCGATGTGATTGTTTGTTTTGAGGGCTATGATAGACACTGTGGTGGTGTGGTCATGAGCCGTGAGCTGAAGAATCGCTGAGGCGATGTGATTGTTTGTTTTGAGGGCTATGATAGACACTGCTGTGGTCTGGTCATGAGCTGTGAACTGAAAGATCGCTGGGGCGATATGATTGTTTGTTTTGAGGGCTATGATAGACTCTGTGGTAGTCTAGTCAGGAGCCGAGTTGGTAAATTTTCTGATGCAGTGCAACTATAGTCAGGATGAACGAGTGGCATAGTTTAGTCACATGATTAATGGAATTGTAATTTTGTAGTGGCAGACAGGAATGAAGACCAATAGAGAGTGGCGCACGAGGTCGTGCGACATGTCAGGAAGGCCGTGTCGGCGCATCGATATCGGGACTGGTAGATCCCCGAAATTGGTAAACGCGCACACGGGAATACAGGGACTTCCCCGTGTGTGAGGAGAACAAAACCGGCGGAGCAGGGGAATGACGAGACAGTCGGGTAGAAGCTAGAGAGCGGTGAACCCTGTTAGACGCGGTTTTGGACTGCTAAGTTTGCCAAGTTATAAACAGTTAATAGTTATTAGTTAGTTAATCGAGTTTGTTTAGTTAATAGTGGTTTTTATAAGTTTAAGTTAGTGTTAATTTGTACGTTTGAGTTGAATAAAAAGAAACAATATAAAATCCGAGAAAATGAATAGTGATTCAGCATTCGCTCCGACATATATACAGGGTGTCCCGTTAATGCGGGGAAATGGCTAGACCATAGATTCCTGGGGTCAAAATATGACGATTTAACGCAACTTATCTATATCCAAAAATTTACGGTTAAGCCGGAATTTGGCTTCAAAGTTTCAAATTTTTTTATTTCTTTTGTTTATAACAATTGAACGCTTTATTTGATTTGAATGAAACCTATTATTAATAAGTACCATAATATCATACATCATTTCAGTTATTGTTGGCATTAGTGATTGACAGGAAGTATAAAAAACAGTAGTACCACCACATAAAAACTAAAATATTTTTTTATTGGTACATCCAATAAAATCCAAAAAAATCTACTTGAAAGGGCATTAGATTTAAAAACTTTTTTCACTCTTACCAGTTTTTGATATCTTGTACGGTTTTTGCATAAAAAAATAAAATATGAATATAGTATACTCATTATGCACTCATTAATAAGTAAATAAACTTACTCTATTGAATAAAAATTAAATAATATCAATTAATAAAATAAATCAAAACAACATCTAACACTTTTCAAACAATTTTCTTTGCAAAATCCTAATACAAACAAGATATCTGTTTGTTCCAAATATGAATATTTATGAACTATAATAAAGTTAAAAATTAATTGTTAAAAGACACTAAATAATTATTGTTATACATAATTTACATTTTTTAAAGAAAGACGGCCACGAAAAACATTTTTTTTCGATTCGATGAAAAACTTGATTTGGTTTTTACTAGATAAAAAATATATATTTTATTTTTTTGTGGGAAAACCGTAAAAGATATCAAATATTATTAAGAGATAAAAAAGTTTTTAAATTAAATTGTCTTTCAAGTAGTATTTTTTTAGTTTTTATTAGATCCACCAATAAAAAATATTTTAGTTTTTAAGTGGTGGTACTACTGTTTCTTATACTTCTTGTTAACCAATAATAGTCATAATAACTGAAATGATGTATTATATTATGGTAGTTATTAAAAATAAATTTCATTGAAATCAAATAAAGCGGTCAATTGTTATAAACAAAAGAAATAAAAAAAATTGAAACTTTGAAGCCAAATTCCGGCTTAACCGTAAATTTTTGGATATAGGTAAGTTGCGTTAAATCGTCATATTTTGACCTCAGGAATCTATGGTCTAGCCATTTCCCCGCATTAACGGGACACCCTGTATATAAAAATTCGTAGAAGTTAACGGGTGAAAAGGTCCAATATTGTCCAATATTGTGTAGTTGTGCACTAGTCCACTATATTGTTATGCATAAAACATATATGCATCCTCGGAGCCTAAAATATAATTACAGTTTTAAATATAACAATCAAACAAGAAATAAAACTAAGAGTTTCATTTTAAAATAATGACTGTTTAATACTTAAAGACTCACGAGTAAAAAAATATAAGTGTGTCCCACACTTTAGATGACTACGTGGCCGCAGGAAGATTTTAGTTTTAAGTTAAGTTATTGACAATTATGATTGCTTTTTAGTAGGTTGAAGAACGTCTTGAAAAACTCAACAAATAAAATTTTGCAAAAAATGGGACCGAAACATTATAAGTATTTAAGAGTTAAATGTTGATTGAAATGGTAAAATTAACAAGATGTTATAAGATTGAGCAAGTTAACTGTGAAGAAAGCGATGAAATGTTCGACACATCGAAATTTCATGATAACGAACTCGCAAAAGTACGATTCACGCAGGAAAACCTAACCCAGGTCCGAGAAGTTGAAGAGGGTAACCGACCCCCAGGCCGTCACCTCAGTAATCGAGCAGGGAACGAAAACATAAAAGCAAGTCACACCGTATGGTAAGATACCGAGGATCGGACCCACTACGCGGAGCAAGAGGTGGTGATGTCAGAAAATGTCACCTTCAGCTAATAGAAATAAAAGAATTAGGAAAAGAGGAGGCTAAGAGGAAGAAAAAAGAGGCAAACAAGTAAAATGATTAAGAAATTAAAAGTAGTTAATTAAAAAAGGAGAGAAACAACATAAAGAGATTTGGAAGGGTAGCCTATGGGGAAAAATGTTATTGTGGAATGAGGATGACAAATTTTAGAAATAATAAAATTAAAACTAAGTAAACATAGGCGCCATTGGAATGAAAACAAATTTCTGTAGATGATACTAAGACCATCAATGTCCTTTTTAAAATAATAATATGTTTTTATGGTTGTATATGACACAACTCAAGAAAACTTCTCTTAAAAGCAATTAATTGAATATACAACGTCATGTTTCTGAAGGGTGGGAGTAGGGTCTTTTAAACGAGTGAAACAAAGAGAGGGAACGATAGTTAGTATAGGCTACCAATACATTAGGAGAGACAGAGCGAAAGATACTAATTAAATGTTGAGAAAGACCGTCGACAAAGGGCAAAGTAAGATGGATGGTATTTTACACCACCGCCACATCACTACGCGCAACCAGAGCCTCGCGAGACAAGTCTATCCGATCAGTCTCTTCAACAACTCAGGTATAGGTTATTCTGCAAGATGTCGAACAATCTAGTTAAGTTCACAGTGTGTAATGGTGGATGTACGATAAGCAAAATTCTATTTTTGAGAGCTAACACTGTGCTGATTTGAATTTCTTAGGGTGGTAAGAGTCAAAAGGAATGTACCTTCCAGAGCTGGTGGGTTTGATATACCAATCTAAAATAATTATATCGTTAGCTGATCTGCAAACAAGGGCGTCAAGAAAAGGTACAGTTCCTTCTTTTTCTCTTTCTACTGTGAATTGTAATCTAGGATGGAACGAATTAAAAACATTAAGCGCATTTTCAATTTCTGTAACTGTAACCGCACAAATAAAATCATCTACATATTGGAAGATAAATGGGAATTGGAAAGGGACCTGAGCAGAGCAAAAAATGTAATAACGAATTCATGACAATTTCAGCTTGAGCTGGGACTAATAGGACCACCCAAGGGCCTGAGATTTGTTAATAATAATTGTTCTTAAACTGAGCAAACGTATTATGAAACAGAAAAGAAATGATGGAAGTAAAAACTGGTAAAGGTATTGGAGTGTTGGGTTCAATTAAATAAAAATTGTCACTAATGATATATAAAACTAAGTCTAATGGAATGTTTATGAATAAAGACACATACAGTAATTAGGGGGTAATTGAAAGTTATTAATTTTGTCAGCAAATTCAAAAGTATCGTTAATACGGAATTTATTATAATTGTTAAAAGAAATATCAATAATTTTGGCAATAAAAACAGCAATATTTTTAGTATGACTATCAACACAAGGTCATAGAGGTATGTCAGGTTTATGAATCTGTAGTATGTATCATTTACGTGATAAAATATAATTATGTAATGCAGTTCAACAAAAGTATAAATCGTATTAGTATTACCTCCCAATTGCAGAGTCAGCAAGGCACAACACGTACTTAAAGTACTAACACATGAAGATAAATGAAAAATATCAATTTCCAAAGGAATTTTTATATTAGGTATTCGAGATAAAAATAAAATTTAATAGCGGTTTCGTAGAGTTGCAATTTGCTATACAGAAAATCTATATTCTACTAAATCAGTCAATATGCATGCTAAAAAATAATCAACTAAAGAAGAAATATGATGTAATAAAGGAATTTCTGAATTTCACTTATAACATTGTATATTTTGTGAATGATAAATTAACGAAATATTACGAGAATACCAGAAAAGCAATTCCTTTCTTTTAAATAAAATTGACGAGATTATTATTATTATCTTTAAAAATGACAATTGGTATGCTGGGATGCTGCAAGAGCATGCGCATCGATTTATTCCTTTCTTGGCGAAGGTGCTGTATTGTACGACGTGCTCAAATTTGGTTTAAGCCGATTATAATGATAAGTAACGTCCTGGAGGCCCTAGAAAGTGCAAAAATGATGACTTAGAGAAGATGCTCGCTGAAAATTAGATACAAACGCCGAAAGAGCTTGCAGCTGGTTACTACCCAGAAGTTAATTTCTAAATACCTACACGAGATGGAAAAGATCTAGAATGAAGGAAAATGGGTTCCGCATAAACTCAATGAAGCGAAGAAATCAACGAGTGGTAGCCATTCTTTATCTGCGTTGAAAGTCTTGCTTGTGGAAAATCGATACGGGTCATCAGAAATCCCGGTGAATTATCAGTCGCAAAATTCAATTGTTTGATATACATTTCGTAATAGTGGATAAAATCCCAAATTAGCTTGATGACTTTATCGTGTCCAAAGACATAACAATTTTTCGAGATGGAATTCATCAGCTGCCTGAATACTTTTAAGAATTTAATACTGACCCCGCTAACGCAATGTATCGTATATCAATTAAATATGAGTGATAAATAAAACACTTGGGTTTTGAGAATTTGCACAATTTAATGTCGATGCACTGCGACAATTGTTTCGCCATACAGTGGATTCATCAGGCAGATGATTAAATCAATTAGAGGAAACAATTGTCGCAGTCGACATTAAATTGTGTAAATTCTTAAAACCCAAGTGTTTTATTTATCACCTATATAATGGAATTTCATCAAGTAAAAGTCTCATCAATCCAATATTTAATTAAATATGATATGTTAAACCTTGACAAAAAATAGGTGCCTTATGATAGTTTGTGCCATTTGTAAAGTAATTGTAAAGAGATATCTAGTAAAAACTGAAACTATAAAGAGATATTTTGCATACCACCGCGGAGGTCGAGGTTGCCTACAATGCAATTATGGCCAGATGTCATCCTCCTTAGAAAATATTATCATGGCGTATTTTGTATATTTTTATTCTATATGATTTAACCTATTTGATAGCTCTTCCAAGGTTTCTAATTCAATATTAAGTGCAACGCTTTTAAATAATTGTATTAATTTTATTTTAATAATAATTTTAATAGGTGTCGTGGAAGGAAATAAGTAAGCGGGTTACTGGGATAAACGCAAAAAACTCAACCTTAAATTAAAAGATAGAAGAAAAGGAGTAGAGGGGAGTTTTTCAAGGGTGGGTTTTTGGAATGTGGCCGGATTGAAGTCTAAGTGCAAGGGGGAGAGGTGGCAAATGGAGTTTGAGAAGTGCGGGGGGGGGGAAGGATGTGGTGGGGTTAGTCGAGACGTGGGTAAGGATAGAGGAGTGGAAAAGTGTAAAAAGGGCGCTACCAGGGGGGTTTAGATGGTCAATTAAAGGGGCAGAAAAGAGTACAGGAAAAGGAAGGGCGAAGGGTGGGGTGGTTGTGTGGACAAGGGATGAGTTAAAAGCGGGGGCTATAGAATTTAGTGAGGAGGTTAGAAGGCATGGTATGGGTGAGTTGCTATCACGGGCCGTGGAAACTGGAAATAGGAGTAGTATATGTGAACAAGAACTGGGTTGAAGTGCGGAAGGACTTAAACAGGAAAGCCAGCGAAGGGAAGAGATGTGTGGTGGGAGGAGACTTTAACGCGAGAATGGGAGATATGGGGGGAGGGGTAAATGATGACGAACATCTCAAGACAAAGTAATCAATAGTGAGGGAAGGAGGATGGGAGATTGGATATTGGAGGAGGGATGGGATGTGTTAAATGGGTGTATAGAAGGCGATTGGGATGGGAAAAAACTATATTGGTCAACAGGGATCGTCAGTGATAGACTATGTGCTAATAAAGGGGATACATAGAGGAATAGTGAGAAGGTTGGAGGTGGTGCTAGGGTCGGATCATCTACCAATATCAGTAGAAATATGGATGAGGAGGAAAAAAGAACAGCAGCAGGGGATAGACCGGTCGAAATTGGCAGACGGAGCAAATTAAATGGAAAAAATGCGTAAACGATTGGAGAAGATTAAGTGGAGTCAGGTAGAAAATATGGAAGAAGAGTAGGTTATAGCAGGATGCGGAAGAAAAATAAAAAGGAGCAGCGGAGGGGGGTACACATGGTTTGACAAAGAGTGTCAGGAGGCGAAGAGAGTAATAAGGAGGGCAGTAAATGAATGGAGGAGTGGAAGAGGGGAGGAGAAGGGGGTGAGGGAGGCAAGAATGAAATATACGAAGGTATGCGAGAAAAAGAAGGCGCAGGCTATCAAAAAAATTGCAGAGGATATGAGATCGTGCCAGAGCAAAAGGGATATGTGGAGTATATTGAGGAGAGGAGAAATACGGGGACAGATGGAGGTATTTCTGCAGGACTGGAAAAATAAATGTTTAGAAAACTGCGGGGAACCGGTGGGGGTGGGGAAACGAGAGTGGAGAACAGTGGAAGAGGAGTTTACAGAGGAGGAAGTGGAAAAGGGTTTTCAAGAGGTGAAAGGAGGAAAAGCGGCTGGGCTGGATGGACTGAAAGCCGAAATGTGGAAGCGGATTGGAGCTGAGGAAAAAAGAAGATTTGGGCAGCTGTTGAATCAGATATGGAGGGGAAAAAAGAAGATTCCGGAAACATGACGTGTGGGGGTAATGTGCTCGACACAAAAGTGGAGATAAAAAGGACGCGGCTAATTATCGAGGTATAACCATTATGTGTATCGGGTACAAGACGATAGTGAAGAACCGGCTAGAAGAGGAAGTAGAAGAAAAGGGTTTGTTGCCGGAATCGCAATGAGGGTTTCAAAAAGGGAGGGGAACGAGAGATCAAATCTTTACGCTAGCGAGAATAGTTGAGAGAGTGTTAGAGGAAAAGAAAAGTGTGTATGCGGTATTTCTGGATTTGAAAGCAACGTATGATTTAGTGCCGAGAGAAAGGTTGATGGAGTGCTTGGAGAGGAAAGGTGTGAGCAAGGTAACAGTGGAATGGGTGAGAGGAATGTATGAAGAAACATGGGGGAGAGCAAAGGTAGATGGAAGGGTATCGGAAAAGTTTAGAGTATGGATGGGGGTGAGATAGGAATGTCCGCTTAGCCCGTTGCTCTTCAATTTATATATGAGTGAACTAGAAGAGGTCCTGAGAAACGGGCAAGCGGGCGGGATTGTAATAGGGAAAATGAAGGTGTGGATGTTGGCGTATGCGTATGATGTGGTGTTGCTGGCGAAGGATTGGGGAGAAATGAATGAGATGTTGCAAAGGGTTGAAAGGTATATGGATAAGCGAGGTTTGTGTGTGAATGTAGGAAAAACGAAGTGGATGAGATTTAGGAATAGAGGAAGAGAAGGAAGGATGAAAGAATTAACATGGAAGGGAGAAGTGATCGAGAGAGTGAAAGAGTTTAAATAATATTTGGGTTTTGTGTTTAGGTGGTGTGGGGGGTATAGAGAGCACGCCAGATGGGTCCAAATGAAGGCGAGGAAAGCATGGTATGTGGTGAAGGAGAAGTGGGGACAGTGGCTGAAGGGTAATTTTCAGATGGCGTGCAAACTGTGGGATGCATGTGTGAAACCAATCTTAATGTATGGGGTGGAGGCATGGGGTATGAAAGCATATGAATGTATCGAGAGAGAGCAGGTGACATTCCTGAAGGAGATGTTGGCGGTGGAAAGATCGACGCCCAGCTATATTCTGCTTCAGGAAACGAACAGAACGTGTATGCATGGAGACGCAATGGAAGGAGTGACTAGTATGAGATGAAAGTGATAGGATTGGGGGGGGGGGAGGTTGGTAAAAGAAGTGTGGAGAACGTGTGTGTAAGTAGGAGAGAGTGGTTGGAGAATAGAGAGGAGAAAAATGTATGGAAGAGCAGGAGTACCTGAAAGTTTGGTAAATGAGTGGTTGGAAAAAGGGGTGAATGTGGTAGCGTGGATGAAGGTAAAATGGGAAGAAGTAGGAAAGCAGGAGCGTGAAAGGTGTATTGAGAGTAGTGGGTACAACCCTCTTTATAAAAGGTGGCAGGTACATGGGAAGATACTTGGGTACCTAACAAATTGTACACTAAACAGAGGGCAGAAGGTAGCAATGGCTAGGGCTAGGTGTGGCTCGGAGAAGAGAGGAAGAAAGATATGGATGGGCGAAGAGTATGGTAGGTGTGTGCTGTGTGGGAGTGGGAGAGATACATGGAGAGCGGAGGAGTATAAGGAGATACGGGAGGAATGGATGAATGGGAGTAGACGGATAGAGGAGTGGATGCGAGAGGACGGGGCTGGCGTAAAGATTGTGATGACATTAGGGTGGGAGAGGGAGAGGAGAAGAAGGATGTAATAAATGAGTAAATAGGAATTAAATATTTAGTTTTGAATTGTTATTATTTTGTATATATGGCTAAGTTTATGGATGCCAATAAAGGTCTTTTTTTTTATTTTTTATTTTTTATAAATTTTAATTTCACACATTAAATTTTGTACATTCTCTTCATTATTGTTGACGCCAAAATATGTATTATATTGGAAAAAAACGAGGTTTCCGTATATAATAAATAAATAAGTAAATAATAAAAATGTAAAGAGGTTTACATGTATTTATTATTTAAAGGTAATATTGATCGAAATCTAAAATATGGTAATAAGGAATTAGTCGGTGTGTATAAACCTAAACATATAATAATATATACAAATGCTATTAATTTTGTACTGCTGAGGCAATACGATAGGTTTAACTTTACAGAATAAAAGTTAAGGAAGGTATTGTCATAAAACCGTAACTAAACCGATCTAAGTAGATCATTCATAAATACAGGAGTTGTACAATGATATATAAGTTGCTTCTGTATATGAAGTATTTTATATTTATTTAGTAGAACATGCTACGTATCCGTTTCCTATTACTTGATTTATACTTGCAAATTTGCATATCGCTGTTGATTTATATTCATTTATTAGAATTCAATGCATTTAAATTGTTATTTTAGGTAATTATTCGTTAAGACCATTGTCAATTTTCCAAAATATACTACTTTAGAAATTTATAAATTGTAATTTTCAGTGGTTTTAGCAAGAATATGCAGGCTTTTATGCACAGAAATAAAATTTATAAAAAAGATATGGCAAGTTTCTACATATTATACGTATGTATTTACTGTATATTCCATAAAATTTATACAAAAAAATCAAATAATAATTATTCTGAATGCTAATGAAAATTTAGTAAAAATATTCAAACAGAAAATGACTATAAACCATATCCGTAAGGAATTCTCTTATTTATTGACATTTACATCTACTTGATATGGAGTTTGAAAGATTATCAAAAAATATGACTATTGACATTTATAACCCAATCAATAACTCATACGGCTATTCCAATGCGGATAAGTGCACTAGAAATCAATACAGAAAAGAATTGATAAAAACATAAAAATCTGGAAATATCAATATGCAACATATTACCACAAGTAGATGAATTGTATTAATAAATTTAGTCTTTACTGAAAATAGTATAATATTTATATTTATTTTAAAATACATAATCAACTATATTTATACAATTACAATTCCAAGTAGTCTTCTCTTCTGTACATACATAATTGGCGTAGATGCAAGTTATTTGCTTTTATTTTAAGGTTACGTACGTACGTAAAGTGCTAGTCATTATTCGGTCACGAGAGAGTTGTATTTGATTCCTCGCATCTTTGATGAGTTTGTGTAGTTTACGTTAAATAATTAGCACCGCTAATTAATTTTATGCCAAGCTGGTTCAATTAATAGTATGGCGCAGTTAGAAGTGCCCTAGATTTTATCATTAAACAAGTTTTACATATTGATATATGTGTTGCTGTGTGTTTATAATCTAATAGGAAACCAAATCATCTGTCGATTAAATAAAAATTAAATCAAATATTTTCAGAAAATAACAATTAACTTAAAAGTTATTATCATTTTTTTGTTGAAAAATGTGCTAAAGTTTGGATATCTGCACATATTAAAATCATACTTATGTTAAGGTAATTATACTTTTAATATAAAAATAAAAATTAACGAACAAAAGAATAGAATGTCCAGGGACATGAATAATAACATCGATTTGGCACTAATTAAAATTAACTGAAATCTATAATAGAACGGCCTCTAAAAGATTCCAATCATGAGTTCTGCTGATATTACCAAGTCGGGTCGGTGATCTGAATATTTAATCAAACAAAAATGCCTGAATATATATTAAGAACTGCGCAACAGAAGTGACTATCAACACGTTTAATCAGAAAAAATACTTAGCCATTAGTAGGGTTGAAATCGGGGAACTAAATACGAGGGCCACCAAGAAGGCGTTCTAAATGCGTGTTAATTTCGGCCACCTAGACTTTTTGATAAAAGAAGAAACCAGGTCTGCTGGAATAATGGTAAGAAGGTTCATTTTTAATAAAAAAATTAACATGCAAGAGAGGAAAAAAAGTAAAGTGACATTATTTCAAGAGCATCAGAAGTCAAGTTTTTATGCTCAATCAAATAAAACAAAGTTAGTTATTTGAAAAAAAAATGTATTGATGAATCTTTTAGTTTTATTGCTATGTTTGAATACTGGCTAAGTAGAGATGAGTGCGCAGTGCTTTACATAAACGACCTCTGACCTAAAGCTTATTATGAAGGAACAATTACACAGACCGATATGATTTTTGCTGTTTTGAATTTGAAAAGTGTCCTTAGCTAATACAAGTACGTTGATTCTGATTGTGAATTTGGTTTGAGTCCATCACGTCAAGATTTTTCATAAAATTAAAAAAAAAACCTTGAGAGATATTTTGTACTAGAGCAAATAAGTACCTTTATTGTATTTACTAAATTGCATTAAAATTATTTCTTTAAAATACTTGATACATCGATAGAAAATATTCATCCGGTTCCATCAAGAATGTAGCATAGCAAGCATTACCTTTATGAAAATATTTTAGTATAATATTATGTTTATTTCATTTCAATGACAACACTGTTTCATTCCGTTTAGTTAGTTAGCGTCAGTTGCTTGTAGCATCGAGTTGTGTTTTGTTTTCTAAGTGTTTACTGCGTCATAATGTCATCAAGAAAGTGCAAAAGCAACTCGATGCTACAAGCAACTGACGCTAACTAACTAAACGAAATGAAACAGTGTTGTCATTGAAATGAAATAAACATAATATTATACTAAAATATTTAACGATAGCAAAGAATTTATCACGCTTATTTCGGTGTAAAGCTTGGTGATCAGGACAAACCTTGGGCTACACACAAAGTGTGCTTTCAATGTGTAGAGCTACTGAGTAAATGGACAAAAGCTGCACGTAGCTCTTTATCGTTTGGCATTCGTATGGTATGGAGGGAACAAAAAAAAAATGGAGACGAGTAACAGTTGTCCTGCTCCTGCGATGTCAAGGGTTTCAATTCGAAAAATAAACATACTATTCAGTATCCTGATTTACCGTCAACTAAACGACCTGTACCTCATGGACCTCCACCTTTTCTTTACACCATCCAACAGCAATCATTAGATGAAAGTTCAAACGAAAAAACCGATGAAGACGAATTCAATCCTGATATAGACCAACCTCAACAGTTTATCCAAGCTAAACTAAATGACTTAGTGAGAGACTTGGGCCTATCGAAGGATGCTGCACAAACCTTAAGATCACGACTGAAAGACAAAAATCTATTGGCTCCAGGAAATACATTTTCGTGGTATAGGCATCATCAAAATGAGTTCGCGGAATTTTTCTCTCAAGAGGGTTTACGGGTGTATTGTAATAATATTCCTAAAGTAGTTATCAAACCGGGAGCTGACAATTACTATTCCACATCATGGAGGTTATTTATTGATTCTTCTAAGAGAAGTCTGAAGGGTGTCTTGTTGCACAATAGTAATACTTATGTCTCAGTGCCTGTTGCTCACTCCGTGCATCTCAAAGAAACATATGAAAATCTTGAGCTGTTGCTAAATACAATAAAGTATACCGAAAATTGTTGGCAACTCTGTGGAGACCTCAAAATAATATCCATGCTTTTGAGTCAGCAGTCTGGATTCACAAAGTATCCATGTTTTTTTGTCGTAATGTAAATTTCGTTAAGAAATAATGGCCACTCAGAGAAGGACTTGTACCGGGACAAAAAATGTGCTGCGTGATGCATTAGTTGACCCAAAATTGGTTATTTTGCCTCCCCTTTACATAAAGTTAGTTTTGATGAAGCAGTTTGTCAAAGCTTTAAATATACAAGGTGATTGCTTTAAATACCTGAGCGACAAATTTCCTGCACATTCTGAAGCTAAACTTAAAGAAGGAATTTTTGTAGGCCCTGAAATTCTAACCCTAAAATCGGACAGATTGTTCCAGAATACAACGACCCAGGATGAATCTGAAGCATGGAGTTCTTTTGTAGAAGTCATAGACGGTTTCCTTGGAAACAACAAGTCTGCAAACTACAAAGAAATTGTAGCCAACATGGTCGAAAATTATAAAAAACTGGGATGCACTATGAGCGTCAAACTTCATTTTCTGAATTTCCACGTTGACTATTTTAATGAAAATCTTGGAGCTGCAGGGAGAGAGGTTCCATCAAGACATAAAGGAGATGGAGAGACGTTACCAAGGAAGATGGGATATTATAATGATGGCTGATTACTGCTGGACCTTGAAGAGGGACTCGCTCACAAAAATCCACAAAAATAAAACTGCAAAACGTAATTTTGAGGGAAAAAGAGAATGATTTTATTAAAATAAACTCAATTTTGCAGTGTAATTTTCTGTTAAATATAGTTTCAATAAATATTTTCTCAATATTTTTGACAGTTTCTATGAAACATTTTAAACACACTTTTCTTGAAAACCTGAAAAAAAAAACTAAGCACAGATTCGTGATCAGCACACCCCATTTACTATAGGACACCTATTAAACTTGAAACACTGTTTCATGAAAAAAATGTAGGCCTGTGTTATTTATGCGCCATACAATATAAGTAGCTGCGACTACAATGGAATTACTAATAAATATAATACTAAAAACACTATAAAGTAGAAAACTCTCTTAATATGTGTATATCGATCGAATACAAAGTTTTATCAGTACAGTGTTATTTTCGGGGCGATTTTAAAGTCACTATTGAAGGTAGAGTAAATTTTTAACCTCATAGATGGGATTTTTTTTTTAAATAACTCCTCAAATATAAATTTAAAGTGGAATCATTTTAATACTGTACTTAAACGTGCAATAAAAAAAAAACCTTTTACCATGAAAATAAAAACTAAAACTCGTGAATAGTGTACAACTCAATATAGTATCACAATTGTGTACACTAAAAAAAAAAAACGTTTTCTCCACCTCCAAATATGACGAGGCAGTTTAAAGTGTATGCTTTTTAGGTGTAAATTTGAACATCCAACTAAACTCGACTGATCATATTGAAGTACTGTGCGCAAATATTTCAAAAAATACCTACTGCTTACGAACTATATTACGCCACTGTAGTGATAGTACAGTAGCATATTTCGCTTTGATCGAAACCCATGTTCGGTATGGAATATTGGTGTAGGGTCACTCAACCTGCCGTAACAGAGTGTTTGCTCTATTACCCTAAGGATAATAGCTCATATCGGGTACTAAGATGACTGTAGAAAATCTTTTAAGAAATTAAATATACTTACTGCTCCACCCTTATTTATGTTAGAATGCGTTTGTTATTAAAAAAAAAAAACATTTGAAAGGTTATCCTTCTTAACAACACTCTGTTGAAATGCGTGAAAGCAATTGTGTTTGTCTAAATCAAATCAGACTTAAAAGAACACAAACTGGTCCAAGATATTATGCAAAGGAACAGGGACAGGTCATTAGGGTGACCCGAGGGTACCGTATGATCTCCGCCGAGATCGTGACGAGAGAAGAGGTGTTTACAGAGACGAGGAGTGAAACGACGAAGAGCTGATGGGCCAGTGGCAGGAGCGTTGGGACGAAAACCGGGTGAAAGGCGTCTGGACCAAGGAGCTCCTTGCGTTAGTCTTGGATGATCAGAAGACACGGCGAACTATCGTACCACCTGACCGAAATCTTGTCAGGCCACGGGTGCTTCGGCAAGTACATTTTCAAGTTTGGAAAAGTACCCAGCGAAAAGTGCTCTTGGTGTAAGGACGCAGTGGACGATGCGCGCTTCACGTTCTTCACATGCCCACGGTGAGAACGGGAACGGAAAGAGTTGAGCAGAGAGCTGGGCCGGACTGTCGAACCAGGAAGCCTCGTCTTGCACATGCTGGACAGCAAAGAGAAATGGGGCGCGGCAGACCGGACGGCCAAGAAAATCCTGAAGCTGATGTTTTTCTTTCAGAGTTAGCTGGTGCAGTTGGGGCAGTTAGGGCAGACGAGCCAGCTGGCGGAACTAGAAGGGTACCTGAGGCAGGACTCGTAAGAGAGGATGAGGAGGAAGACACCGAGGAAGAAAATGGAACCAGGTTTTCTTTCACATATTCTTAGAAGATTTTAGTCAACTCGTTTTTAAAACTTACAACCTTAATCTCACACAAGATTATGCTAATTTAATCCCATTATTAGAATTTTACATTTTAACAATTTTAAACAAAAATAATAGGATTTACTTTTATTATCGTAAAATAAAAAATAAGTGGTCTTTATGTGCAGCAATTCTTTAATAAAAAGAGATATATATCATCCGGCGATTGATTGCCTATATAATCTTGCGTCTAGATACAAGGCATCTAAATTTATATTTGAAATTACTACGAGTGATTACAATTTTATATCAAATTTGTTTCATTTATATAGTGCAATATGTGAAACAGATTGGTTCACTATTAATGAATGTGATAATGTCGAAACTGCCTTTGATAGGTTTATAACATTTTGTATAATTGTTTAAACTCACGTTTATCAAAATCTCTGCGTAGTAGATTGCATAAATATCCGAAATGGTTTACCCCAAACATTATTAAAACATTAAGCTAAAACGTAAATATAGACGCCTTCTACGTAATAATGATCAACCCGATCTCAAAGCCAGGGTACCAAGAGTGGAGGTCGTAATTAAACATTAAGTAAAGCATTATTACAATAATTTTATAAAAGATTCTGAATATAATCTAAAAATAGATCCAAACAAATATGGTCTTACGTAAACACAAATATGAATTCTACAAGAATATTGGGAGTAATGAAACTTAGAACTGACATTTTACGAAACAAGTAAATTATTATGGATGGATCTGTTAATCACTTTTATCAAGAATTTTCTAATTGTGACTAGTAATAATTTCTATATCGATGCAAAATAATGCTTGGGAGACTTTTGTTTAACCGAAGATATGGTTGCGAGTTAAATTAAGAAATTTAAGGCTGATCAAACAAAAGAACAAGATGGTATTCCATATTTTTTTTATAAAGGATACGGGTGTGGCAATCACAAAGCTATTTAATTTATTTTTAATTTAGTTTTAAAAATAAAACGCTTTCCGAAAAAAAAATCCGAAAAATCATATTTAAACATAGCGACAAATCTAGCACCAACAACTATCATCCGAATTATTTCTCTATAACTTCAGCTATATTTTTGAAGTTTTACTAACGGATTTTATATATTCAAAAGTGTTTACCGAACTAACTAGCAAACAACACGTATTTATGAAAAACTTTTGCCAATCTATTGAATTTAAGTCAAAATATATAGTTAAGTTTCACAAATTGTGAAATATGTTTTTAAAAAGTTTTATTTTACTATTCCTTAATGGATTACAACATGTTTATTTTACAAGAGCAAGAATTATACTGAATTAATTATGAGAGCACAAAATGTAGCGTTAGGAAAACTGCAGAGATGCGGCGCAGCTGCCCTGGAATCCGATTATCCATCTTCGTAGATGACACGTGCGGGATATAATTCCTCCCTCCTTAGGTTTAACCGTCCGCGTTCAATTTGGCAAAGGGTGGGTATTTTGAGGGTCCTCTTGATTTGGATCACCCATCTCGAGTCGAATGATTTTTCTTGGTTTGCAGAAAAGGTCGATTATGCGGCTTCTGAATTTGATGATCATGATAATGGTGAACACTAACGACAAAATTGCAAAGCTTGTAAATCCATAATGAATGATGTGAACCAGTGGTTCCAAATGTATGGGTTTCCGTTCCAGTTCTTCGGCTTCTTGTTAGAGAATTGCTGGATTTTTAAGGTGCCTCAGCAGAAGTTTTGTTTCCTGGTGAAATTCCAATGTTTTGTTTGGAATGCGGTATATTGGTATCTCGTATGTAGGTATAGTGTTCGCGAATATTGACTTGCCCATTATAATTCTGCAAGATGAACTGACGATATTTGTTCTTTGTTTGGATCCATTTTCTATTTAGCTGTCCGTGACAATCTTCAATTATTTCTTGTTTCTTCTTCATCAGGGTCAACAATTGTCTTTTTCGTAGCACAGAGACAATTTGATAGTCATTAACAATTTTTGTAGTTTGGCACTTGTTAATGTTCGATGGGGTAGAGTCTTCTAGTTCCGGTTGTTGTAGACACACGGTAATGGTATGTTTGGCAGTCCTCATTGGTCTAGTAATTTAAATCATTGATTTCGATTAAAAATGATTTTGGTGGAATGATTGCAATATTTTGGTAATTAGGTACAGGATAGATTTGGGAATAATTTGCAGAGAATGGTTTCAGGATGGGTATTTTGAGTAGAAACGTAATTGCTTCATCTGTTCCTATCAATTAATTTTGATAACTCTAGAATTTTTAGTAAGTGAGTTTGTCAATAATTGCGTTGGGTTGTAGATTTTCAATAATTTTTAAGTAATTTTGGACGTTTAAAAGTTTATCGACATTTAATAATTCTAAATCAGGTATTTGTTTCCATGCAAGACTGATTGCTCTTTCAAGCATTTGTAATGTTTTTAATAAACGTTCTGATTGATATACCTCATTTTGTAAGAGTGTTCTGGTGTCTTTAATGAATTTCAGATTTTTAAGAAAGAGTTTTGTTTTATTTATATTTGACATTAAAATTTCTAAGTCAGAAGAATATCTTTTTGATAAGTGATTTGCAAAAGTAGTTAATTTATTTATTTGCTTTAGTTCAGAATTTTGATTGTTATGTAATTTCTGTAAATTGTCATTAATATTATAAAGGTCGTCTTCATCAAGATTTCCGGTAATGAATTTGATTGCTTTCCCTAGAATGCTAACCAATGCTCTTTTAGATTTATAATTGAATCTTCTTAATAACAATTTGATTTCTTTACAGTTTGATAAAAGTTGTTTATGAATTTCAAGAGTTAGTTTATTGATAGAGGCTTCGTTTTGTAAGGTTTCAGCGTTTGCTAGTAGTTGCTCAAATCCTACTTCTAATTGTGTTGTGTTTATAAAAAATAGAAAATTATGGTAATGATCAAGAATTTTCACTGGTCCGATATGTTCTTGAAAATAGCCGTTGTTATCAATCGGTTTGACCTGAAGGGCTTCGGTCATCAGAATTATGAATCTGTAAAGATGATTTTCTTAGCCGTTTCAGTTTTTGAACATGAGATGTAGTATTTCTGGACTTTGAGTTTTTCCAAATATTTTATTCGATTCTTGTTTTTCAACTGTTACTTTTTCGTATTTGGGGTCAACTTTGCTAGGCTTGTTTCGGTTTACGTAAACTTTGCGGTTTTCTACATTAGGAGGATCACCACGGGTTTCGTTGCGTTTTTCTAAAATGTTTTGTGCTAAATGTTTATTCTTTTGGTATAAGTGATCGTAAAATGGTAACATTTCTTGTTTTCTCTCATATCTAGATCGAATTCTGGATTTTTTTCGTAAGGACCGTACAGCAAGTAGAAGGGTGAAAATCCAGTAGATGAATGAATCGATTGATTATAAATTGAAACTGCTGAAATCATTAAATTCAACGGAATTTCGTTAGGGTCTTTAAGTTTTAAAATTCTTATTTTTCTAATATGGTTGAATGAAATCTTTCTACGGGAGAATTGGAATTGTCGTAAAGTGAAGTTTTATTTTATTCATTTTACAAAATTCTTTGAAAGTATTGTTTTGAAATTCGCGCCCCTCATCACACACTATTCTTTGTGGAATATTATGGTGAGAGATGTATTGTCTTAATTTGTTCAAAACTGTTAAGCTAGTACCATTTTTATCCAATACGCTTGTCCGTATCGTGAGAATAAATCCTAAGAAATTTAGAATTTTGGAAAGAAAACGTGTCTAATGGTCTTTTAGCTAATAATGGTCCTGAATATTTCAATTTATATGGGTGTCTTTCATATTTTGATTGTAAACAGACTTCGCATTTATTTATTACATCTGTTATAGTTTGCTTCATGTTTGGCCAGAAGTATTTTTCTTTTAAATAAATAAGACTCAATTATGCCATTGTGATTTGAATCGTAGTATTCCATAACAATATCCTTTTGTTGTTCGTCATTTATAACGTCGATAGAGCGTTTGTTGCAAATGAAGAATTTAACAGTATCATTAAAATTATTTTTACAAAGATTTTCGAATGGACGTCTAAGTTGTTTATCAACGAAATAAATTGCATAGTTTGAATTTGGTTTTAAGGTTTCTTTCATGAATGTCAAAAGATCTTGATTGATTGAATTTGCCGTGATAGTTACTCTGTGGTTATTTTTATTAAATGGTTTGGTAAAGCGATTTTTGTAAGTTTCGCCTATATCAAAAATGATTCGATTAGAAAATATATTCATAGATTGTTCTGAAATTGGAATTGTTTTGCCGTTATCACCGCCGGTCGAATGTAAAGTACCACTTTTTTTCAGTTAATAATGATTCTACATTTTCGAGTATTTCTGAATATTTATTTAGATTTTCTACTTGAGAATTGATAAGACGTTCTATATCTTCGTCATTAATAGCGGGTAATTCATTGATGTTTGCGATTACAGATTCGTTGTCCTCTTCAGTATTATGGATCTCTATTCTAGAAAGAGCGTCTGCTACTTGATTTTCTTTACCTATTTTGTAAATTATTGTAAAATCGAACTCTTCTAACTTTAACTTCCATCGTACAAGTCTCGAATTGGGTTCTTTAATTTTATAAAGCCAGCCGAGCGGGTTGTGATCGATTTCGATAATGAATTTTTGTCCAAAAAGATAAGGTCTAAAGTGTTTGGTTGAGTCTAAATTTGCTAAGAGTTCTCTTTCTATTGTTGAGTAATTTTTTTCGGCGGAATTTAGAGTTCTAGAGTAATAAGCAATTGATCGGTTTAATTGAAATAAAACTCCTCCTATTGATACATTTGAGGCATCGGTCGTTAATTTGAATTGTTTATTAAAGTCAGGATATGCTAGAATAGGTGCATTACAAAGTAGTTCTTTGAATAATTCAAAAGCTTGAATATATTCTGGATCTGAAATATTGATTATGGAACTTTTTTCAAACATTTAGTTAATAAATACTTTGGAATAATTACAGATACATTTTCGGTAATACCCTGTTAATTCTAAGAATGACTTGATTTCCGTGATTGTTTTTGGTAATGGGTAGTTTGTTACAGCTTCTGTTTTTGATGGGTTAGGTTTAATACCATCTGGTGTGATAACATGGTCCAAAAAGGATACTTCCTTTCTTAGAAATTCACACTCATCGAGTTGTATCTTTAGATTAAATTCTCTCATTTTGCAGAAGATTAATTTAAGATGATTAATGTGATCTTGTAGGGATTTTTGAAAGATGACAATGTCATCCATGTAGACAAAACAAAATACATGCAAGAATTCTCGAAGGACGTTGTCCATAATACGTTGAAATGTGCTAGGAGCATTTTTTAGACCGAAGGGCATTCTTAGATATTCGTAATGTCCTTGATTTACAGAAAATGTAGTCTTTTTAATTGAGTTGGGATGCATCTCAATTTGGTGAAAACCTTGGGCTAGGTCAAGGGTTGTAGAGTAAGTACAGTTTCCCAAATTATCTAATATTTCTTCAATACGTGGCAGGGGGTATTTATCTTCTATTGTATTTTCGTTTAGCTTTCGATAATCTATTACCATTCTAATTTTTTTCTTCTCGGAGGCATCCGTCTTTTTTGGAACAATCCATACGGGTGCACCGTAGGGCGAAATGGAGGCTCTAATTATTTTATCATTTAATAGTTTTTGAATTTGATTATCAATTTCTTGTTTTATACCGTGAGGGTGCCTAAATGATTTTATATAAATTCGTTCGTCTGTCTTAGTTCGTATTTCGTGTTTAACTGCGTTACTAAATGTCAAATCGCAATTTTCGTTATAAAATATATCGGGAAATTGTTTACAAATTCGAATAATCTCGCGTTTTCTTCTAAATTTAGGTGTTGTGGTGTTATTAATTTTGAAATGTTGATTTGTTGGTTTTGGGTCTTAAGGGGTTCATTAATTTCGTGATTTAAGAAAGGGGTGACGTCTATACGTTCATTACAGTTTAAATTGACTTCTAATGTCTCATCTAAAGGTAACATGCAAAAGCCATTTTTTGAAACAGCAAGGCATTCTGGGATAAAATATTCTTCGGATAATTTTGTTGGTGGAATAATAACTTCACCATTGTTTAGTGTAACGGGAATCTTTACATAATTTTTTCCGTTAATTTTCTGTGGAGAAATGGTTTCTTTATTAAGTTCTAAATAAAAGGGAATTTCGATCGTTCAGTTCTAAAGTATTAGTCTTATAGTTTATAGTCGCATTTAATTTTTCTAAATCAGAGTTACCTATTAGAGCATCGAATTTTTTATGCCAATCAACTACGTGTAAGTGTATATCCGATGATATACCGAATTCATGAAGAATTGTGAATTTTAAATTATCTTTACAATTAATTTGATTTCCTAAACCAGAAACAGTAAATGGTTTTTCATAAAAATATTGTGAGAATTTCTCGCAAGCGGGTTTCGAATTTATTACAGAATTTGTTGCACCGGAATCTACTAAAATCCAAATTTGGTAAATAAATGAAATGTAATTTTGATTTAATTTTGATGGAATTTAAATCTACCTTCCTGATGTTTCTATCAGAGAGGCCTGTATACAAAACTTTTTAGAATTTGATTCATAATTTTTACCGTCGTGTATTTCTAATTCATCGTTTAGTGTGTCTAAAAATTGAGATTTGTCTTCATAATTTTCAGAAGGATTAGTTTCTACGTTATATAGTCCTTCGACAATTACCTGTTGTTTTGGTCTTGAATAATTTGGTGTTTGATGACTTTGTATTTTAGTTTGAACAGACATTGGAGTTGGTTTATTTATTCTAGACATGAATGATGCAGCCTGTGTACCGAAAACTTGTTTGTTTGTGAAAAATTTATTTTGTTGTGGTAAGGGTTTATTTATTGATCCTTGAAATTGTCTAGGTTGGTAATTATGCTGTTGAATGGGTCTAGGTTGAGAATATTGATTTTGAATAGGTCGGTGTTGTGGATATTGAGCGTACTGTGGTCGAGAAAAATTATTGTTATTATTATAGAATTGATTCTGATTGTATCGGGACTGTTAAGATTGATTTTGAGAAATGGGTGTAAAATCTTTTTGTTGGTTTCGGTTGTTTTTCGAATAAATTCACAGTAATCCCATTCTTGTCTTCTATTATCAAAAAATCTACATTTATTTAAACAGTCCTTTCAAGAGTTGCGGACATAATGATCACACGAATAGGTCTTTGCATTTTAAAACAAATTATTCTGCAAAGTATTTTTTTGATACTTCTGCATGATATTAAATATTTATTTCTCAAATCCAGATTACATATCTACATCAGTAAAAAATTCACTAGATTATATAACCGCAGCAAGAAAATCTTGCCGACTAAAATATTTCATAGATGCAATTATTAAATATATACACAATTTTGTTACATATTTACATGGCAAGGTTATTATTCATGGAAATAATTCTATTTATAAAATAATTATTCTTAACATATTTATTAAATTATGAATATGTAAGTAAGATTTTCTAAAATTATTAACTTAGTTATTATAGACTTATCGCATCCAAGACCATCATAAACTATAAGGTTACCAAACAAGTTTATACAATAGTGGTAGGTACGTGTACTGACGCTATCAACAGTCGGTTAAGTTTCGTTACACCAACCATTCAACGATTTTCACTTTGTCTAGGGCTCGAAACTTTGAGTAACATAAAATCGATGTTTGATTGATACGCAGGTAATTTCATTCAACCTCTGGAAACTTTCAGCGTCGGCCCTTGTAATTAATAAATTGCTCGTCTCTGATGTAATTAACTCCTGGATTCTTGGGAAACGATCCAGATTAATAAATTTGAGTGAGCGCCGGGATGAATGGATCCCGCAGGTCGGATTCTGCCAGGACCAAGTTTCCCCGGGGCAAGATTGATAACGACAGGTTCCAACTTGCGCACACATTAATTCTTCAACTTTTATGTTTAAACTGACAACGGACACGACTGGTTTTATTGAGTTTTTTACTTTATTTTCGAATAAAGCATATAAATTATGGCAAAGATAAGTTAAGGATTTATAACTTGAACTTAATCTACAGAAGCATAATTTAAAAGTATTGCAAATTTTACGATTGTAATAATTTTCTATATTTAACAACTTTATGTACGCAAATAGTACTCGATATCGACATTTAAAATCAATTTCTTGTACTTTTTGCTACAAAAGAATATTTTAGAATACTCAAATTGTTTGAAGGTGTGATTGAGTATTATTATGAATGTAAACGTGATCACTAATATGAGGATTCAACAACTATTAGCCTTAAACATTCAGTTTTTTTAAATTAATTATTGTATTATATATTTTAAGACCTTTAAGAATGTCAATTAATCTTTCATAAACTTTAATTTGACTTTAAACGCAATATTAATTTTATGAAGTCGTATATTCTGCATATATTTTAATAAATTAATTTATAAGCTCTGAATATTCAGTGCCTATATTATGGATTACCACGTAGCAACGGTCGCAGCCATCATCATGATTATATTACATTATTTCAGGATCTACTTCATATATTTAAAATGATTTCAATAAAGATACAATTTGGAAATATTAATATACATTATTGATATAAAATGATTAAAAATTACAGACTAATTTAAATTTGTATGTAATAAATAACTCTATACGTAAAAGAGATTAATTATTAGGGCTTATTGTTAAGGTGTGTTGGGTTTAACAACTCATTGTCAGGTGCAAGAAAAGTACAGCGATGCTGGACAAAAATGCATTTATTTACACGTTATTTGCAACCAATCGGTTTCGACGTCTGAGGGTATGCCACCTTTAAAGAAATCTTTAATAAGCGGAGGTGAACTGTAAACTTGTTTTTTATAAGCAAATCAGTAAACATGCTTGTCTGTTTCAACACAAGTGAAGAAGTGAAATAGTGAAATTAAGAATAGGTCTTCGCAAGTGAGCATATGTACATACATACTAAGTCTAGTTGTAGTATCACCAACAATAATATAAATCAGAATTTAATTGTTTTTTATTATTCTAATTCCGATTCATGTAATTTATCACAATTTATATTTTATCAAAAGTAACTATGTAATAGGCCTTTGTGATTAGCTATGAAGTAGTATATTGTACTTAAAATATAGAAGGAAATCTTGTAATTGAGACAAAATAACTTTGTTTTACCACTATATTTTTAAAACTTTTAAAATTAGATAAAAAAATTCAACATTTTCAAACCATTTATTATTTATTTAATCCCGAAATATCCTTATTAATCGACCATATATATATAAATATAAAATTGTTCATAATCTAAGTTACTTTTAGTTTGATAATGACTAGCTCATAGTCGAAACTATAGTCACTGAAATTTTTAATAAATATAGTAGTAAAACAAAGTTATTGTGTCTCAATTACAAGCCATTAAAGATGTACCACAAAGTAATCGCCAAAAATATAAGAAAATTATTATATTACTATTATATCTATAATTACCAGGTGTGCCCATCTAGATTACTTTCCTATAATATATGTAGTAAACCATATTTGATATTTTTAGCTAAATAATAATTATCTACAATAAAACTAAGTTTTTATTTGGCCTTGATTGACCATATAAATAACTCATACATCATATTTCTCTGTGCCAAAAGCAATAACAAGTGCAAAAGATATATTCTACTTCAGGTCGGCATTTCGCTTTTTCCAGTTTTTATTTTATGTAATCAATTTATAAGAAATTAATCATCATACATGGGTTTATTATTCTTTAAAATATTCTCTATATACATTTTTGCACGCGCCAATTTCTGAAGCTCTTTTTCCACTCCGATTGAAGTGACTTCAAAACATTAAATTATTCGTTGAGCTGAAAGATCAATGAAAACTGATTGGACGAAATTTTGGAACTATATCCATTCAATTATAAATACCACTTGTATTTCTGGTAATGTGAAAACCGACAATGCAACCCACTCCAGTCCTAATAACATTGTGAATGCGTTCGCCAATAATTTTAAGTCGTCATACCCATCTACCTTAAATAGTCATAATGCCACAAATTCTACTCTTCAGGATGTAATGGGTTTGTTTTATATTTCTGAGTCAGATGTCTTTCAATAGCTTAAACGAATCAAACCTAGATCTGGAAGTAAGTTAAGATTTTACCTGTTTATAAACAGGGGAACGTAATCAAATTGAGCAATTTCTCTAAAGTATTTGAAGGTATTTTGACCAAACAGATATATTTTAATGTACAGCACTCAATGTTCATAAATTAGTATTGTTTTAAGACTGGCCGATCCAATTTGATCAATATTACCCAGGCAATAATCTGGATATGCAGTGCCAAACTGATGTAACCAAGGCATTTTACAAAATGCCCAATGCCAAATTAGTTACCATGCTTAAGGACCTCAATATTGCTTCAAATATCATAAGTGTTATTGAGTCATATTTAAGAGGACTTACACAAATTTTGGAGTATGGGGGCGTTATTTTTATTAAAACATACTAACAATTAAAAATGGCGAACACCTCCGCAAGAAAAACGCTTTAAATGTAGCCAGGTAGCCAAAACCGGCCTGTAATACAGTGTATTACTCTGGATGTGTAAAAAAAGTGAAACACATCTCAATTAGCAACGAAACCATCAATTTTTGTGTAATCACCGGTGATATAACCAACAAATCCAATGGTTCAAGAAGGCAAGATGAAAATGTAAAAATCTCAACACCCACTGCTGAGCCAGAAGTAACCCCGGATTTTCTAAGTGCTAAGATACGACTGCTAAAACAAATTATAAAGGAAAAAGAGAATAAGTATAAATTAGTTGTAAAGTTACTTGTCGAAAAGAATAACATAATAGAAATGTTAAAGAAAACTGTAAATAATCAATCTACGAACCAGCTAATACCTACAGTTTAAAAATAAATCTATTCCTATTAACACAAACGTAAGAGACGTATTGAAGAATCCTTTAAGCCCAGTCACACACCAAAAATCTAATACGTCAACCAACCGAGCAGAATCTAAACCGTCTAAAAATAGAAATAAATTACAGGTCCTTATAACACTCGAAACCAAAACACCTAAAAATTCGACCGAAAACCAGAGAATGACAACCATATCTTCGCACCAATCTAGCAAAGTAGCGGCAAGGCTAACTACACCAATTGATTCTGATAAATTCGATCAAACCATGGAATGGACCGAAGTAAAATCCCGCAAAGAAAACGGCCTAGACAGAAAACAATTTTGGGTACTGCAAACGCGCAAAATAACTCAGTAAAGGGAGCTATGCGCTATGGGCATCTGCACGTATACAATCTGGACGAAAGTACAACAGCCAAGGAATTGACGAAATATTTGGAAGATCTACATTTAGAGGATATAAAATGTAGCCAACTGGAATCAAAATATCCTGAGGAATATTCGTCTTTTAAAGTGGGAGTTTCAATAGATAAACTGGAAGAATTAAAAAAGCCAGATATTCGGCCACAGAACGTTAAAATAAACAGTTTTTAATGGAGAATACAGAGGAAAACCAAGTTGAAATAAAAATGCTGCTTCTCAACGCTCAATCTATTAAAAGCAAACTGAATGAATTTTAGGCACTAACTTTTAAGGAAATGTTTAGTTTAATAGAAGTCTGTGAGCATTGGCTCACGCACGACGAATGCAAAACTTCGAAATTTAACAACATGTCAGCTAGGGCATATTATTCACGAAAAGATAGCAATTACGGAGGGATTAAAATTTATGTTAAGGATACTTTAACCTTCGGCGAATACAATGCTTTAAGTGATAAAGTTATGGTTAATAAAGATTGTGAATTGTTAATAGTGTATATTTCTTCTTTTAAAATGTGTTTTTATATGTATGAAGGTAGAGGCGTTTATTTTGATAATGACTAGCTTATAGTCGAAACTGTAATTGTTTAAATTATAGTGGTAAAACAAAGTTATTGTGTCTCATTTCCAAAAAAAATATATGTGTGTATCGTTCACCATGTGGTGATTTTAATGTACTTTTGAATGTTTTATTACTTTTAGATAAGGTAAATTATAATAACTGTGATGTGGTAATGGCAGGGGATTTTAATGTTTAATGACTCAGAGAAACTCAGCTTGTTGACCTGCTTGCAATATATGGATTATACAAAACTGTATACTTTAATACAAGTAAAAATAATTGCGTCGATAACATATTCACTAACTGCCAGGAATACAAAATAAAAATTGTAAGTTACAACACATGCCTATCACTATGCGTTAAAATCGAAAAAAAGAATACGGAGTTCTTCTGTAGACCATTTTCTTTAGAAGGTAAGCTCATTTATTATAATACTCTAGAAAATATGGATTGGAGTTTTATTAACAATCCAGCTTTACCAACAAACAAAAATGGGATGGTCTCTATAATATGCTAACAAATGCATTAAATACGGCTTCTCCAATTAAATTTCGTAAGAAAAATACTAAGCCACACCGTATTGAGTGGTTTAATTCGGAGTGGGAAACTTTGCACCTTGTTAAAAAATACCATAACAAATTCTTGACAACTTTCAAAAGAATGTAGGTTCAAATATAAAAGCTATAAAATGTAATATATAAATAAGGAGCAGGCCTACGACAAATTTATCAATAAATCAAATAACAAATTAGGAGCTTTCTTTGACATTACTAATGGTTTACGAAACAAGTCAAATAAAACTTTAACAGGTGATATATCCTGCGATAATTTTAATAAGTACTTTGTTAATATAGCAAATGAGCTTTTAAAAAATGTACCCACTCATCAGGCCTTTTTCCTGACGTTTTGAAATTTGCCAAGGTCATACCCATTCATAAAACAGGGGATATTGTCGACATCAACAAATATCGACCCATCTCGTTGCTTCCTATTATTTCTAAGATAGTAGAAATGACATTGAAGAAACAAAAAGTTGAATATCTGGAAGAAAATCGAATATTAAATTCCCAACAATTTGGTTTTAGGTCCCAACGATCAACGACAGACGCAATTCTATCCTTGCTTAATATTATCTCAAATTGTTTCGAAAAGAAAATGTTCTGTGTAGGCTCTTTCTTAGACATGAGTAAGGCTTTTGATTGCATATCGCACAAATTGTTATGTGATAAATTGAAACATTATGGATTTACTTATAACAGTTTAAAACTTTTGTCATCCTACCTTTCAAATAGGTTTTAAGTGGTAAAGAATGACAATATGACAATAAAATATCAAGTACACTACCGTTACAGCATGGTGTTCCCAAGGGGTCAGTTTTAGGGCCCATTCTATATATAATTATATTAACTCTGTCAATTCTGATGTAATATTATTCGCAGATGATACAACTGTAATCAATGTAGCAAATCCTGTTGAGGATATCATGGACAGTAGTAATGAAACCCTCAATAAAGTGAATAATAATAATCTAATTTTAAATGAAACAAAAACAAAACAACTATTATTTACCTTAAATAAAACTAAAATACGCTTGAAAATACTATAAAATTTTTAGGTATTCACCTAGATTCTAAACTAAAATGGGACATTCACGGAGAAAATCTAGCTAAACAGTTGTCAAAAATATTTATTGTCTGTGCAGTGTATCATACTATGCAAATTCAATAAAGAATTTTGCATTATGCGAAAAGTACATTAAATATGGCATCATTGTATAGGGATACTCTGCAAGGCACAGGATATTATCAATACAACGTAGGGCCATAAGGCTAATTTTAGGTGCTAAATATACAGAAGATTACCCTGTTTATATATTTTGGAATGTCTTATGTATATTAAAACAAATATGCACTTATATCCAGACCACATACATAATGACCACAATACGAGAAATAAAAATGAGTTATATCAGAACCAACTCCGACCACAAACCGTGCGCACGGGTATACATTTTTACAGTATTAAATTTTACAACAAATTACCACACCATATAAAAATTTGAAATCACTTTAACATGCTTGTGTATGTACTCAATTTATGTTTTATCGCTTTTAACTCATTTTTAAGTGTATAATTTTACCTATTTTTATCAAATTTTTGGCGTTTTTGGCGGTTGGCTTCAATTATTTTTTCGAAAACTACTAACAAACAAATGTATGTGTACCATTTAGAATAGAACATTGCACGGTATAGTGAAGAAGAACTTTTATTGGATTTCGCCTACCTTAAAAGACCCGTACGATATCATAGACGTGTTTTGAAGAACCACAATCGTATTTTTTTGACCTTCATTTTAACGATTTCTAAATTAGGTCAGAGCGTTGGCTCACACCTAAATGTCATAGTACCATAGGTATTAGCGGTTTTTAATAGTGCTTCACCAAAAGTCGAATTAAGTTCATTGATTTAATTCATTCCTTGACAGAATCAAATTTTCATGTCACTATAAAAAACACAAATGGCGCATGGACATTAAAATGTTCTGGAACTTTACGTTAGAGATGTCGGTTGTCAGATGGCAATCAACCAATTATAATCCATTTTGTTAATGACCCTTCACTATCTATCTTGCAACTTCATAATTCGTAGAATTTCTTATCATTTTTAGACAAAAACTGAGATGAATAAATGGCAATTTAACGGTACAAGATCAGGGCTATATGCATTATTACTTCCCAACCAAGTTCCAGTAATTTCCCCTGAATGACTAAAGATGAGTGAGGTGTCACGTTATCATGGTGAAACACTACTCCTTTGTGATTTACTATTTTTGGCCGTTTTTCTTTGATTGCTTCGTCTAGTTTTGTGAATTGTTGGCAGTGCACATCTAAATTGATCATTTGGTTCTTTAAAAGCAGCTCAAAATATAAAATACTTTGTAATCATAGCAGATTGATTTTTTAGGATGCAGTTCAGCTTTCGATGTGCTTTGAACTGGTTTATTTTTCTTACACCATGATCGTTTTCAGTAATGTTGCTGTATATTACAATTTTTCGTCACCAGTGATGAGCCTTTTCAGAAAGAGGTCGTTTTCATTACATTTATGGTGCATATCGCAAAAGTTGATTCGCCGTGTTAATAATAAGCACAAGACGTTTTAAATGTTTTTCTCGTCAATAGTTATGAGATGATTCTGCTCTGTTTTTCTATTGTTCCGATTTGGTCGTTATGAAGTTCGGTAGGCCAGAACGTTGTTCGTCTTCAGAAGAAAAATCTTCAGAACGGATTGGTGTAAACCAATTCTGGTACGTACGCTCCGTTAAGCAGTCATCACCATAAACTTCACATATCTTTTAGTGAGCTTGATCAGCTTTCTTTTCTTTGCGGAAATAAAAAGTAAAATATGCCGAAATTGTTCGTTTTCTTCCACCATTTAAAAAATGCCTTACAACTAACCGCAACAAAATAATCACATATAACCTGTTTCTAAAGAAATACCAATGTGACTTATATGGAATGATATTCCATAACACAAGTCATTTAGAAAATAAAGGCTTTATATGAGCAATTAACAAAAATACTTAGTTGCCAACCCAAAATTTCTATTATCTTCATTAGAGACTTTGAAGTTCATTTTTATTAAATCAGGAATATATAAATCAACTGAGTTTATCATCCAAATTTGTTTTTAATAAATAATTCATTGTTATTATAACTTGACATGGGTCCAATATTTTGAATCTTAGCTTGTTTCTCAAGAAATAATTTGTATTTGTTAGATGGATATTTAGAGTAAGATGTTAATAACTTAATTTGCAACAAGACTTGAAACGCGGATGTAAACGGGGAAAATATTTTTGAAATCAGAGAGACGAGATTTAATTCGACAGGTTTTGTAGAAGATGGAATCAGTTTAAAAAATGAAAGAGGCATCTTTTAAAAATTTAATTGTTGGATTTATGCTTGCAGAAAATCAAAATAATTACAACAAAATACGATATGATGAGAATTTATTATTACCTTTTGCTAATTATATAATAGGGGGACCGGAAAGTAATGTCGTTTCTGCGCATGTTGATATTTGATTGTCATTTATTAGCTCATTGTGTATCTTGTAGGCGTGCCAAAGTCATTTAAAGGTTATTGTATCTTGTTCGCTTCTAAATAATTCCACAATAAACTTTTTTTTTTCAATTTGGGGTACAATGGCCAGCTAAATAACAGAAGAGTTTCGCAAGGGTAGTAACGCAACAGATGCAACCAAAAACACTTGCGATGTTTATTCACGTGCATTAGACAAATATGATTTTCCAAGTGTAAATCCAGTAAGTTTGATCTCTCTTATTCCTATAGATCAGAAAGACTAACAACATTAAACACCGACATGCTAAGGACAGAAGTGTAAGCAAATCCATGCCAAGCAATCGAGGAACGGTCAAATACTCTTAACCAATTTTAGTCGACCATCTAAGAACATTTAAAGCAGATTGGAAAAATAAGCAGAGCAGGTGTTTGGTTTCCCCATAATCTGTCCGAAGAGAACAAAACAAACCGATTCATCACATGCAATGTATTGCTTCAACGGCAACATACAGAAACGATTTTTGATCGTTTGATTACTGGAGGTGAAAAATTGGTCCTATATTATAATTCAAAATGCAAAAGGCAGTTGCTCTCTCCAAATGAATCCCTACGATGAACTGTGTATCCGGGCGGGCTTACATCCCAAAAATACGCTTCTGTGTATTTGGTGGAGTATTTGCGGAATTGTTCATTTTGAATTGCTGAAACCTGTGCAAACTAAATACAGACCTTTATTGTGAACAGTTGGATTATCAATAGTAACTAAACATATGTTTGATAACTTATAGCATGTAGGTGCGTTCACGGTTTACAAGCCATTTAATGCACATTTCGGCCATAATCAATAGCAAATTAACAATCGTTGTTATATCTAAAGGGATTTTTTGAAAATAATGCAGATTAATAAATTACTAAGAAAGGTTTACATTTGTGTTAGTCGGGACTGGTTGTAGGTATTAAATCTATCAAGTGATTCTTCAATAAGATTAAATCAAAATTCAGTAACTTGTTTTTCTATTTTTTACATTTCGATTGCTTCCAACATATTTAATTGGTATTTGACGAATTTTTTACTAGTTTTGTATTGTTTATCGAAAATGTTTGGCCTATGGTTATAGTATAGTGAACTACTGTTTATTTTTAGGGTTCTGATTTCTAATATGGTAAACATGTTATTTACATCTTATTTTTAATTTTTTTGTATTTGTCCTGTATAAATTTTACCACAATGGTTATAGTTCATTGAATATATATATAACAGATTTATCTGCAGGGCAAAGGTTAATTTTTTTACAATGTTCAATGTAGATTATTTCACAACAGTGCATGGATAAACTATCAAAAGTACTATACATCGAGGGTACATGGAATTTAAATCATTACCGTTGTTCGTTTAGTGATGAATTTCGTGAAGGTCGTCCAAACAATTTGGCTGCCAAAAAAGTTGGATTCCACATAATTAACCAATCGTTTACCTGATGCCCCTCCATCTCCTCTTCTTTACCTCCGCCCCTTCACCCTTTTTCGTTCTCGGAGTCATTCTAATCATTTTCCTCATCCTCGCTTACGATTCTGGCCCCGGGTGCTCTTCCGCTCCACTTGATTCAGCTGCTCCAACTGTCCCGACTGCCCTAACTGTCACCTCAGAGAGAAAATCTTTCTTTCCTTCCAGAAACTCTCAAGCCACCCGATTTACCGCGGCCCCTTTCTTTTCAGTCTCCAGCATGTACAGAACGAGGCTTCCTGGTTCCACGGGCCCGCCACTCAAAGAATGTGTGTCGCGTGTTTTCCACCACGTATTTGCACCAAGAGCACTCTTCTCTGGGGGCATTAACGATTTTGAAGTGGTACTTACGGAAGCATCCGTGTCCTGATAAGATTTGGGTCAAGTGGTACAACAGCTCGGCATGCCTCCTGATCATCCAAGACTCAAATGGATGGATGGGCTCCTTCGTCGAGACGCTTTTCTCTTGTTTGGTATCCCAACGCTCCTGCCACTGGTCCATCAACCTTAGTTGGCCATTGAGTTTCGAACATCTCTTCTCTAGCCACGATCTCCAAGTTCGGAGGGACTGACGAGGCCAGTACTTCGGCAGCCTCGATGAAGGTCGAACGGTACCCTGTGCCACTCTCAGGGCTCCGCATAACCTGTCACTGTTTCTCTGCGCCTCGACGCATTTCGGTAAATAGATCACAGTGGCAACTCGCCACTCGGAGGTCGTGCGCCCTTATGTAAAATTAAGTACATAAAAAAACAATCGATCAAAAATGCTCATGTCGATTGATCGAAAGAAATGTTCAGGAAATATATAATATTGGGTTCTTCAATATGAGCAAAATTTGTTTGTCATAAGTCTTTGGAAATATAAGGGAATTGACAGTTAAAGTTGCATTTTTCTCTACCAGAAGCTCTCACATATCGGCTCAAACAAAAGATTTCGTGAAACTAAAAAAGACTAATTCAAAATGCATCTTTTGGAGGTACATCAATCTGAGTGGAAAAAGTGCTTCGAAAATTATTTCAAGCGCATGTAAAAGTGTATTGAAATTCATGGAGAATATTAAGAAAATTAATAAACCAATATACGATGATTAGTTTCTTTCTTGTTCTCTAAGCACAAAATATAAATGGAAACCGTCGTGTAAGTGATTAATTAAATAATCGAATGATTTTTATTATGTTTTTTCATTGATGATATAAGATCATTTAAAAAAATATCACTGGTATAATCTCTACGCCTCGATTCTTTAACAAGATATCGATATAATTAATTTCTGGGGACGAAAATATGCTATATATATTATTTTGTTACAAAGATATAATGATGATTACAATATTTTTAGTTAATTTTTTGACTGTTAAAAATTAAGAACAAACAAACAGATAAAATTTTCTTGAACATATAGGTTTTCTAGCTAAAGCTTATAACGTATGAGTTTGCAAATGCAAAAAACGTTCATGCATTTAAGATCCAAGCCAAGAATAAATACTATTGTAAATCTTTACATTACAATTGTTCACCAACTAGTGCTCTAAATACTGTTGAAATTATTTTTTAGCATAAATAAAATTTTAAAAACGTCCATGCATTTAATTTATATATTATTTAATATCAAAATTAGCTTCAACCTATTGAAGTGATTAAATAAATATGTTTCGTTTGAAAAGGAGATGAATAAATCCAGATGTACTAATTGGTTAAATTGACTCTAAATTTAATTAATTGACTCATCACTTTTATTAAGTTTACTACTTGTTCATATTAAAAAAAAAACATTTTCATCCTTATTATTATTCTATTCTATTACTATTCAGAGAGTAATAATAAATGACGAATTATATAATGGTCGATTTCTCAGAAACTTTACAGTGTCTTTCTCAACGAGCTCAATACTAAATTTTATAAAATTTCAAGATCTGTTTTAAAATAAAGTAAATTAAATCGTACAATCCAAGTATTCGTTGTTTCTTTTTGTAACATTAAGCCATCTGCCAGACAACTAATGAATTCCATTGTGCCTTTGGATACGATAAAGTCGTCTAGCCATATTCGTATCTCATATACTGATTGAAAATGCACTGACCGGAATAAGTGGTAATCGGATGGAGCAATGTGTGGTGAATATGCTGGGTGCTGCAGGACGTCCCAGACAAAACACATTATGATGTATGCAACATTTTTACTGGACGTTTACTATTATATGGCCGTTTTATTTCCAATTCTTGACTCAAGAGAATTAATTTAACGACGTAGCAGTCAACAGTAACTGTTTTACTCACTTGCAACACATAAAATACGGCAATTAATGATGCTTTAGAGTGACGGTAAAGTAACAAGCTCATTTACACACACAAATACACAAATGACACATGGCGGAAGGACCACGTGGTCGATAGCCAAAACTACTACTACTACTAAAACACGGCCTTCATATCTCACTGAATGCAGAGAACAACCTTCTTTTCAAAGCAATTTGGTTTTGCGACCGATTGTGATGATTCGCCCGGATTTACCCAGAACATTCTGCAATTCGGATTGTCATCGCTCTTAATTTTCCTTTTTTCTGGATCTATCTCATCTTCTGTAGGCCATATTCAAATCACTTTCTGAGTTACTCCAATTAGTTTTGCAAGCTTTTTCTGCGTTTGTGTTGAATTGTCAGCGAGCATCCTCTCAAACTCATCGTTGACGCACTTTCTATAGCCTATATTACGAAACCTTTGTCAAGAAGGGAACAAATCGATTCGAAAGCTCTTGCAGCACTTTTTCCATGATGGAATTAAAAATACAGCGGCGGAACTGCACCTTATCTGTTGCTAATTTCGACTGAACTGAATTGAATACTTTTAAAGATTATGTAAGGTTTTTCGGCACAAAAACTGTCATTTTTAATCACTATATAAACACAAAAAACGTTAAAATCATTTGATCTTCAAATTAATTTCTTGATTGCTTAAGATAATTTGGATTACTCTTTTCTATACCTAATATATCATGATTAATTTTTAATCAATATAAAATTATTTACTACGATTACAGCTTATAAAATATGATGGTTATAACTTTATAACTTCAATTACATTTATAACTATAATTTAAAAATTTCAGGTGATGTAACTATTAGTACACCCTTATTCTAAGAACGATGTTTATATATTGTTTAATAAACCACTATCTCAATATATCAGTATATACTATTATTTAATGTACTTATGATATATATTAAATTTGACATTTATTTAATTAAAATCAATATATATTGACAGACACAATTATCTCCGTTTACATATATCTGAATTTACACGATCCACAACTGTTCCAGTAAGAGTTTTACGAAAACTGTACAATTCATCTGATTATACAATTTAAAAACACGTACAGGTAATCCGGCGTTGATAAATACAAAACGTTTAAAAACACAAATGCAATGATACAACATAATATTTGATCACGTCCTAATCGACAGCAGATTAAGTTACGGAACAATTTGAAAATATTTGCACAATGCTATACAATAATATTTTAAGCACGTACCAGTTGGCATTGATTTACAGTGCTGTCAACATCAAAGGCGCTTTTAACGGTAACCAGGAAAAAGCCTTTTCACACCAGATCATGTTGAAAGTAATATTACGATACTGCTAAACAACGATCTGTGAATAAGATACAGCATATTGATTCTTCAGTGAAATGAAATCAGTGGCCGATGGAAACTACAAATCTTAATATGCCATAGCTATTGAACTATAATGATGAAGTCATCTAAAAGAAATGTACACAATTGATACAGAAAATTGTATAAAACTACTTCTCTTTTAGTCATAATCCATTTTAGGAAAATTGGCATTAATAAGAGTGATATTTCCCAAGAAGTAATAGGAACATTACTTTAAATAAATTTAAAAAAATATTAATAAATGGAATTGGTAAGTCGCCCTAGCAGGAAGATTTATACAAAAATAAATTACCTTTTATAATTTAACCTTTGGTTTGCATAAATGAAATATAAGTGAAAATAAACTATGATATAGAAGATGCCATAGAGTCACATTCTAATATTCTCAATGACATTGCAACATCAAGAAGAGGTAAAATTTTTTGACTAAACTGGCAGAAACTGCTAAAATATAGCAATTGAATAAAATTTCATTCATATGGTAAGTGGTAACTTGTCTGAAAGGTCTTTTAGTTTTTTTTTTAATAATTATACCGGGTGAATATTTTATGAAATTGTGAAACTTATGGAAGTAAGACTTGTATTATGAACGCCCAGCGATATGTGGAAGAAGTTTTCTCCGTTTCGTCACTAGTTAGAAGATTCACTTTTCCAGCAAGGTAAAGTCCGACCCCATATTGCAAAAGTTTGTATAGCCTGATTTATAGACGATGATGTTAATATATTGCCATGACCACCCTTATATTCTAAACTTTCGTTGGGAGAGTGTACAACCAACAGGGTCGGACAAACCCAGTATTAATAAAAAAAATGTTCTAAATATTTGATGGTAGAGGCGTTTACTTCGTGGTACATCTTGAATGATTTGTAAATTAGACACAATAACTTTGTTTTACCACCATATTTTAAACAATTATGGTGACTATAGTTTCGAATATAAGCTATTCATTATCAAACTAAAAGTAACTTAAATTTCGTGTATACATAGGGCAGTAGTTTCAAAATTAGATTAAAAGAACATGAACAATCTTAAATATGAAAATAAAAAATTCACACATTTTCAAACCATTTATTAGATAATCACCATCATTTTACTTAGCGGTAAAACAAAGTTATTGTGTCTCATTTACAAATTATTTATGTTCTTTATTGCTGAAATTAATCGTTTTAAAGTTAATTGGTGTTGTCCGCCCAAAATGTAAAAGTTTAGTCCCGGTAATCCCTACAACCGCTTCTTCAACTCACAATTCACCAATAGGCTTTCTCACAAAGTTTTCATCAATTTAACCTGTTCAAAGAAGAAATAAAATTCTTATTTCAAGTCGTTTTAATGACATGAAATCGCGTATTGAACAACTCGAAAAAAGTGCAATTCAGTCAATAATATCAACCGCGAAAACTATTTTCAGGAAATTGTGGCTGAAATGGAAGAGAGGCGCAAACATATGCATAATGTTATATTATTTAATCTCCTCGAATCTACCGTTGTGGAGATTGAATCTAAACTAAAAGATGATGTTTGTAGAATAGATCAAATTCTACAAAGGCGGAATTTAAATTTAAAACCTATTAAGGTATGAAGGTTAGGTACAGCTAAGTAGAATGATAAGCCCCGTTCCTTAAAGATCGTGTTTGAGACTGAAAATGAAGTAAAAACAGTTTTGAAAAGCAATATTCATGATGATAACAAAAGACAACATTTTCGTGTCGTTAGAATAAGAAAACAAATAGGATAAAACCATAAAGGTGCCATCTATTTAATTTGAAAACAAATAGATTATTTTAAAAATATTCAAATGGAACTTCATTCGAAAAAATCAAAGGGAGAGTCAAATATTTCAATTAGATACAATAATGATGTTTCTTTTATAAACCAAAATACTATTAATATATTCTCAAATTGTAAAGGATTAAGAACCAAAACTCAAGAATTCATTTTTTCGGTGAATTGTAATAACTATGACATAATTGTTCTGACAGAAACATGACTTTTTGAAAATTTATCTAATAGTGAATTGCAATTTACTAATTATAATATTTACAAAGCTAACCGTACTTAACTTACTATTTATTTTCATTATCAGTTAACAATATGACTTATATAATCGGAGGACTCTATATATCTCCAAAGTCATCAGTAGGCACGTATTTGGATCATTACATTGTCGTAGAAAATATTGTAAAACAATTTCCTGAAAGTAACTATTTGATTTGTGAAGACTACAATCTTCCTAATATTAAATGGAATAATTTTAGCCCCGAGGTTACCTCTCGACTGCCTTAAATGATCCTAAAGTTCATTTAAATGTTTTTCTTTCAAGCAATTTATTATCCAACGAGAGGCAACATCATTCTGCTTACGACAACTCTCCCATATAAAACATTATAAATCAAGTAAAAATATGTATTTATACCACCAAATTAATTTTGATGATTTGAATAACTTTTATTTTAATTCTTTTAACACCATTGAATGAACAGCCAAACTAATGGATGCAGATATCAATATCTTGATTGAATATTTCTACAACATTTTACATCAGGGTATGGAAATCTTCATCCCACATAAAATCGTTATACAGAAAGTTAACTTTTATCTTGAATGAATGACGCAGGAATTCAAACTGCTACTAAGAAGAAAAAAATTGCTCATTTAAACGATTTGGTCAATACCTTTTATTTAAATCTCTACGCGATCAGTGCAAGCCTTTATGTAGTACATTGTATAATAATTATTTGGCGAATGTTGAAGCAAGAATCTTGAATTGAATTACTTTTGGAAATATGTAAGAAATTTGAAAAATGAGAATGGGATACCTAATTTAATGGAATTCTAAACAACTATAGGTATAGATTGTGAAAAAATTGTTAATATGTTTGCAGATTATTTTTCCACAGATTTAGTAGTGATCAGGTACCAGATTCAAACAATAGTTATGCAAACTTTACTGTTAAGGATTTTAAACTTGTTGTGTTGAAGGACGAAATCTTTAACAAGATCAGTTGTCTTAAATTAAGTAAAATACCTGGTCCAGATGGCATATGTACTCTACTCTTTATCAACTGTATTTATTCACTCTATGAACCCATATATGACATTTTTTCTCTGTCATTAACCAATGAATCTTTTCCTACAGCAAGAAAAACGAATTATGTGAGTACAATATATATACAATATATTACAAATATTAGAGGAGTATACTTAGAGTCTTGTATTCCTAAGATGTTAGACGAGGTGGTTGTTGATCAAATTTATTGAATGGATAAATCTGTTTTGTCAAGCAACATGGTTTCATATCTAAACGTGCAACAGTTGATACCTGCTGTCTTATAATCAATTTTTATTAACAACAATTAAGTGGATTCCAAAGACTTTTCCAAGACCTTCGATCGGGCTAACCATAATATATTACTTCATATTATCTCTGGGCATCAATGAAATTAATGTTGGTTGGTTATCTTCTTTTTTAATAAGCAGGTGTCAAATGATTAGAATTAATAACTTTATTTCCAAACCGATATCAGTTACTTCAGGGTTGCCTTAAGGAACTCATTGTGGTCCAGTGTTGTTCGTATTATTCATAAATGTTATATAACACGTTATTTCGAATTACAAGATGTTGTTGTATTCTGATGACATAAAAATATCTAAAATTTCTATTAATTTTAATATTTTAGCAATTTTATTTTACAATAATAATACATTATTTTAACGTTTTATAAATTTATTAACCTAGTTTTAGACACATTATTTAGTACAGTAAATTATTATACTTATTTCAATGTAACATTTGTAGTTTTCCCTCTGAAAATGATTCATAAAGTGCATCGAAACGAGTCACTTATATTTCACTATTTGGAAGTACTTTATTATTTTCATTAATAATCTTCTTGTTGTTGCGATTTTTATGTCAGTGAGTATATAATAATTTTATATGTATATATAGATCGCCAAGTGGTAATTACGAGGAATTTCTTGAAATTAATGCCAATATTTTGCTTCGTATCCTATTAAAACTATTGCTAAATGTGATCCTTTGGTAAATCGTGATGCATTATACTTCATTAAAAATATTAAGTTTATGATGGGAGTCCGTTTATTTATCGTATATCAGGATTATACTGTTGTCTATGATTTTAAACACATTATTTATTAATTGAAATAGTGCAGTTCCAAGTGTTTCCAATGTTGTAGATTTACGAAATGTTTTCATGTTTTTCTAATTAACTCCAAATATATTTGAAGTATTTATTGTAAAATATTTATATAACGCTTTATTTGTCGGTGAACGTTCTGCAAAATAAATAATATCTTACTATTTACTAATTTTAGTAATAGTAATAGTAAGGCCTTTGATTAAGGGGGTAATTATATTCTACTAGATACATTGAAGAGATATGGTATTTATGGACACGTTCTTAAATGAATATCCTCATATCTAAGTAACCGTAGCCAGCAAGTTCGTGTAAAAATTGTTTATCTAATATTTTTATGCTGCATCTGGGGTACCACAAGGATCTTACCTAAGCCCTATTTATACTATTTATATTAATGATGAAAAAAATGAAAATTGGTATAAGATCTCATATATTATTGTAGATGATGAATTAATATTATTATTATTAGGTGTACATATGGTTGCCTCCTTATTTTGAAGTATACAGACGTAACGATAGTACAATCAGATCTTTCAATAATATGTATCTGGTGCGTTACGAACGATATGACTCGCAATATGAACAATAATTATTATAATGTTATACAATCGCTAAAGTAATAATCAGAATTATAAATTAAATAATGTCAATCTGAAATATGTAGGGGTAGTTTGATACCCAATAATGTACTTAGATAGATGACTATATTATATTGAAACCTTTTTTTTATTTAATAAACCTACTACTAAAGAATTTATTAATGTCCAAAACAACATTATTTAAATCTTTAGATCGGAAAATAACATTGTACTGCAATTTCGTCATTGAATTTTACCTGCTATACAAACATATTAGATCAATAGTATAATTAATTATTCCGAATGAAGAGCTCTGAATATTCCAGCATACACAACTCAGTAGTCTCAACTATTACATTCTATTCTGGGGCACGTCTTATGGCATATATTGTACATTCGTACGAATGTAAAAAAATATTGTATCCGCTTATAGTTTAAAAATACGAAAACATTGCATAAATCATTTGTGTCTTATTAAGATTACAAAAAAAATCATTTATTGAAACAACTACTTTCCAGGCGAATACCTCAACAGATAAAAAAACGAGTAAGACCTATACCGAGCTCAATTAAAATTATATATTATAATGTTTAATATGAGCAAGCAAACTCTAACAACATTGGCTAATATAAAGAATGGGCTTGAATAACTGAAAAAAGTTAATAATTTCATAAATTTACTTATTTTCATCTAGTTAGAGAATATAAAAAATTATATTAAATGAAAAAAATAAACGGAGCGTACTACAAACAATATTAGCCTAAACGAATCTAACTTATTTTTCTTACCCAGATAATCATATCTGTCTAATGACTAAATGCGTCCCATTTTGTTTATTTATATTTTTATATAAATATATTTTTGGTTCCAGAAAACCCAAAATGTATAATAATGTTAATAACGAATTAATTAATTTAAAATAGATACAATTCTATACGGAACGGTTGAAGTGAGGAATTTGATTGCATGGCTTACTCAATATAGCACTCTAAGCTATATAGGGTCTATTATGAAAGTAATGCGCATAATTTTATTATGACGCGGCTATCCATATCAGCCAGGTAGGGAAATGCTATTTTAATGCAGCCAATAGCCAGTTTGCTCCGAGCAGTCTGAGCGGAAAGACGCGCCTCAGCGTAATTAAGTTTTGTTAGCGGCTTGGAAAGGATGCAGCCAAAACATTTCAAATGCATTAAGCGGCCTTCAAGTTCACAGCCCGATAGATGGCACAAGGTGTTCAAGGAGGGCCCGGAGAACAATATCCAGACCCGACAAATACGTGAATCGTGTACGCGAAATTTTGCGTTCCGACAGACGATTGAGCATCCATCCAAATCGCTGATACCATATCCACATTTGGGGTACATGGTGTAGTGACCGAAGATCTGAAAATGCGCAAGGTCAACACGAATCTTGTGCCGAAAGAACTACGACTTTCGCACTGTCAAGAATTTTTAGATTTGATTCAAAATGCGCTGGACTTTCTTAACTCTGTCGTAACCAGAGAACAATCCTGGATGTTCGAGTACAACCTAGAATCGAAAAGGCAGAAGAGCGAGTGGCACACAAACTCATCTCCCTGCCCCAAGAAACCACGAATGAACAAGTATCAACGTCCGAGGAATTTTGAGTTTGTATCACAGAAACTGTCAACTCAGCCTTTTACCTTTATGTGCTCATAAATTGAAATGTCGGATTGTGCAGGTGGTAGCTAACATCAAAGGCATGGTTTTCATCATTACCAATTTCCTGGGCGGGAGCAACAGCACGGTTATCTCCAGCTCCCTTACAGTCCTCCCTACGACTTTTTTTTGTTTCTCCGTCCATGGAAAACATTTAAAAGTATGTTACAATGTTCCTAAGAAAGATTACCGACGAGGAGTTTCTGGGTGCCTTTCAGATATTGCAGACACGTCTCCGAAAGTCTATTGATGCTGATAAAGAGTAATTTGAAGAATTTTAAGCTTTGGTACCGGTACGATCAATAAATATATTTTTCCAGAAAATGTGCATTTCTTTTATAAGGTACCCTGTATTATTATAATTTTAATCACAATAGTTTCAGACTGTTATTTTCATACTTAGAAACGGTTAGATAATTATTGCTGATAACACTTCTTACGCTTATGATATTCCGTAGGAAGAAATATTGGGGACATTATTATTTCTCATTTACATAAATAATAAATTTAAACAGCTCCTCAGTGATCTAAATATTGATGGCCCTCCTTAGTACCTTAGATATAAGACATACTTTAAAAGAAAATAATTGAATTAATCCTATTATTAAAATAACAAACTACAACATACTACAAATTTATTAGAATGATTTATAGGGTCCGCCAATAAGGGCGCGTGAACTTTAAAATTGAATAAAACAAGTTGTGTGTGAGGTAGAAACGAAATTTTTTTTCATGCGAAAGGGTATTCGACCCCATTAAGTATTTATAATTACCAAGTCAACACGAGAATGTGACAATCTAGCGCAGAAAACTGTATATTATTCTTTCATATTTACCCATGGGTCATTCTTATTTTGGGATTATTCTACAACTATGAACGATAAATTATATTACAAGGTACATGGTCACAATAATTATAGCAGCTCTAAAATATCATGATAACTCTAAGCAATCACTTCGTGATTCAAATATTTTACTCTTCAGTGTGTTTACATGATGTATTGACAATTGTATATGAAGAGCAATAAAAGTAAAAGCAAATTTAACCAAAACTATAAACTTTATAAATATACTATTCAGAAAAAATATAAGCTACGTATGAATGGACAATGGTTTTCATATAAAATTATTGGTAAAAGTTAGTACTGAATACAAATTTGTTATCTTACCAACTTCAATTTAAAACTTGCTTGCGAAATGATTTAAAAATTTTACTAAATTCCAGCCATTTATAATTTTAAAAAAACCATTGGGAATATCTTCACTAAAAGAAATGGTATAATCATTCTCGTGCGGGCTCTTTACTTGGAAGGACCCACGTAAAAAGGGCACAGCTCCACCGATGAGCTCTGATACATCGAAACACGTCTCTGAAGATTCCCTTACATAATAATTACAGCGATAACAATAACAATAATAGTGTAAGAATATGTAATTATTGTTCCCTAACAACAACCAGGGACCTGTTTCTATCTATTTTGGATCACTCGGAGAATAGATGACACCTTAACGGCATTATCTTGTCTTTCGTATACCTGAAAAGAGAAATCAGGCCATAGCTGTTACTCGTAAGGAACAATAATTCAAATAGTAGTAGTAGTAGTGTTTGACCATAGACCACGTGGCTTTTCCGCCGTATATTTTTGTATGTGTATGTAAATGAGCTTGTTACTTTAAAAGATCACCCCGTCACTTTAACGCACTATTATTTGTATCCTAATGGTGAATGATACCGGTCACCCATCCAATTGCTGACCCGAACTAACTCTGCTACACTGAATACGCCCACCACCGACGTGGTAATTCAAATATATAATTCAATTTATAAATAAAAGTAAATTGAAATTTCTATTTCCCTTTAAAATCTTAATCATGTTTTTTTAATTCTTAGTGTAAAGTATTTTAGCTAATATTATCTTTTACTTGTACAATTCAAATATTTTATAGGACAAGTTAACATCTTTCCATTTACCTTAAAATTACGCATGTAGTATTCCCTTAGAACCCACACTTTCGCCCCTCTGTGATGTTATTTTTATTTGAAGTGGTCGTTGTAAGCCTGCCAATGTGCAATAAAGTAACCTTGCTCGGAATGCTTTCATTGTTACATTTTAATTAAACAAATGGAGGAGAAACGTAACAGACAAAATGCCAAAGAATTTAGAAAATATGCCCACACGTCTGCATTCTTTATTACAGAGCGAATTTGCAACACGTTTTCTATAATGTCAAAAGAATACCTCTCTCGAAAGTATTGTTTGCTAATAAAAACCGACATAAAATATTACAGAAAAAATAAATTCATGCATAAGGTATATTGAATTTATTTGTAATTGGCTTTAATAATTTGTATATTTATAAAATATTCATTGTATATAATTCAAATAATATTAATTTTTTCTCAAATTTAATATCGGGGCGAAAGTTATCATTATTATTATTATTAATTGGCGCAGATCATATTTGATAATTTAATTTAAAAAAGCAGGTATCATAAATGAAAATACCCTCTGTTTGGGATAATTAGAAAAAATGCTACTAAAATGATTTTATAACCTAAGCTTAGATATTTTCATATTCCAATTTAATAAGTGACGATAGGACATATATATATATATATATATATATATATATATATATATATATATATATATCAACTCTTTGAAATTAACGGGTGAGAAAAGTCCAGTGTAGTGTGTTAGAGTGTAGGGAGCAAAGAATACACGGTGTTGGTTGTGCTCTAGTCCACTATATTGTTATATGTACATGCTAACGTTTCGCACACAACATGTATGCATCCTCAGAGCCTAAAAGGAACAATACATGAGAGATCTACAGTGGTTGAAATTTAAAAAGTTAACATTAAAATCAATTAAAAGTTACATTTTAACATAAAATAAAATATTGACATTATTAACCTAAAAACTAAATAAAGATAAGACTTACAAGTAAACAATTATAAGTGTGTGTCCTACACTATGGAAGACCACATGGCCGCAGCAAGATTTATTGAGGTTAAGTTCTTTCCCAATACAATTCCTTATTGTGAAAATTGAAGACGTCATGGAAAACTCAACAAATAGAATTTTGAGTAAAATTAAACCGAAACATTATAAGTATTTGAAATTTGAAATTGAACTAAATTTATAGAATTAACATGATGTAAAAAGATAAGAGAACAGTTACTGAAGGTAGACAAACACAAAATGGTCGATCTTCCGCAATTAGACTGTGAAATGAGCGGTGGAAAGTTTGACACATCGAAATTTCGTCCTAACGAACGCACGAAAGTACGATTCACGCAGGAAAAACCTAAACCCAAGTCCGAGAAGTTGAAGAGGGTAACCGACATATCAAAACCCCTGAGTAAGAACCCCAAGAGAGATAACCTTAATATTGGGAGTGGCATAACCACCCCAATTTCAGGCAACCCCCAAGCAGAACACTCGATAGTAATCGGATAGAGACAAACCAAGGGTGGAATAAGCAAGTGCAATTCCCCAGTCCGTCACTGAGGTGGTTAGACCTCAGCAACCAAGCAGGGAACGAGAACACAAAAGCAAATCCCACACGTATGGTGAAATACCGAGGTACGGACCTGCTACGTGATGTGAGTGGTGGCTGTGACCGAATATATTACCTTCAGTAAGGAGAAATGAAGAAATAAAGTAGAAAGTTGAACGAGAGAAAAAGATAGAGACAGTTTATGAAATTGAAAATCAATTAAAGAGTAAATAAGAGAGAGGAAAGAGGAAAAAAAATTAGAAATAAAATAAGAATAAGGGATGTAAAAGTAGCCTAAGGGAGGGAAAAAGGTGAAAAATTATGTGATTACGCAAAGAACAAAATATTCAGCAAAAGGGTTAGGGTAATAGGTATTGAGATCAAATACACATGAGCGTTACTGAAAAGAAAATAAATAGCTGTAGGTATTGCTTAGGCCTTCAATGTCTTTTTTAAAATTCATGCTATGTTTTTGTGCTTGTATATGGCACATCTCAAGGAAACATCTATTAAACGTGTTACGTTCAGAACACACTACTTTCGTGTTATCGTAATCTGGTGAATGGTCAGTGTCATTACAGTGTACACTGAGACCAGTAGAACGAGGTTTACGTTTTGTATCACTTTTATGTTGTGTGAGTCGTTTGTTAAGTTTTTGAGATGTTTGTCCAATATATACTAAGTCACATTGTTGGCAATTAATTGAATAAACGACATCATGTTTCTGAAGGATGGGAGTAGGATCTTTTAAATGGGTAAAACAAAGAGAATTAAGGGAACGGTAGTTGGTATAGGCTACCAATACATTCGGAGAGACAGAGCGAAAGATGCTAGTTAAATGTTGAGAAAGACCATCAACGAAGGGTAAAGTAAGATAGATGGTATTATCCGGCACTACCACATCACTACGCGCAACAGGAACCTCGCGAGGCAGGTCTATCCGATTTGGGGACCGATATATCAGTCTCTTCAACAACTCAGGTGGCTATAGGTTATTCCGCAGAATATCAAAC